>OY740797.1:5219962-6419962 GCA_963514005.1 Raja brachyura | reverse complement strand
AATAAACTCAACTGATATAAACAATTATTTCCCACGTTTGCTTTCCCATGCAGTGCTGCATTCTTCAGAAGGGGGCGTGGTGGCGCAGCGGTAGAGTTGCTGCTTTACAGCGCTTGCAGCGCCGGAGACCCGGGTTCGACCCCTACTACGGCTGCTGTCTGTACGGTGTTTGTACGTTCTCCACGTGACCCGCGTGGGTATTCCCAGAGATATTTGGTTTCCTCCTACATTCCAAAGACGTACAGGTTCGTAGGTTAATTGGATTGGTGTAAGTGTAATTTGTTCCTAGTGTGTGTAGGATAGTGTGAGTGTGCGGGGATCGCTGGTCGGCGCGGACTCCGTGGGCCGAAGGGCCAGTTCCCGTGCTATATCTGTAAACCAGACTAAAACTAAACTAAGTTGCATTTTTCAGAAAAATGCTCTCTGAGATCTTCACTGTGAATTAAACCGCTTATTTGAAGTCATTGGTAAATTACAGATATCTAATTTTACAGATTATATTACAATGAAAATCTTTCTTTGCATAGCACAACAGAACATAGTAGGCATTGACTACAATTATATACGTAAATACACACATGAATTAATAAATTAATAAAGTGCAAATAACAGATGGATGGATATTAATGTTCAGAGTTCCGAGCCAAGTTTAATAGCCTGATGGCTGTGGGGAAGTAGCTATTCCTAAACCGGGTTGTTGCAGTCTTCAGGCTCCTGTACCTTCTACCCGAAGGTAGCAGGGAGATGAGTGTGTAGCCAGGGTGGTGTGGGTCCTTGATGATGCTGCCAGCCTTTTTGAGGCAGCGACTGCGATAAACCCCCTCGATGGAAGGAAGGTCAGAGCCGATGATGGACTGGGCAGTGTTTACTACTTTTTGTAGTCTTTTCCTCTGCAGGGCGCTCAAATTGCCGAACCAAGCCACGATGCAACCAGTCAGCAAGCTCTCTACTGTACACCTGTAGAAGTTAGAGAGAGTCCTCCTTAACAGACCAACTCTCCGTAATCTTCTCAGGAAGTAGAGGCGCTGATGAGCTTTCTTAATAATTGCATCAGTGTTCTCGGACCAGGAAAGATCTTCACAGATGTGCACGTCCAGGAATTTGAAGCTCTTGACCCTTTCAACCATCGGTGCAGAAGTAGGCCATTCGGCCCTTCGAGCCAGACCGCCTTTCAATGTGATCATGGCTGATCATCCCCAATCAGTGCCCCGTTCCTGCCTTCTCCCCATAGACTTCACTATCTTTAAGAGCCCTATCTAGCTCTCTCTTGAAAGTATCCAGAGAACCCGCCTCCACCGCCCTCTGAGGCAGAGAATTCCACAGATTCACAACTCCTTGTGTGATTTTAAAAAAAAAATCTGTCTAGTCTTTCTCTAATTGAAATTCAATTGCATTTTTGCTGATTTCTTTTGATGGAACCTCAGAGCTTCGAGATGTAGAGCACGGAAACAGGCCCTTCGGCCCACCGAGTCCACGCCGACCATCGATCACCCGTTCACACTAGTTCTATATTATCCCACTCTCTCATCCGCTCGATGCACACCAGGGGCAATTAATTTACAGAGGAGCCAATCGACCTACAAACCCGCACGTCTTTGAGAAGCGGGAGGAAACTGGAGCACCCGGAGGGAACCCACGCGGTCACAGGGAGAACGTGCAAACTCCACACATAGACAGCAGCACCTGAGGTCAGGATCGAACCTGGGTCTCTGGCAACTGTGAGGCAGTGGCTCTGCCCAATGATGTTCCAATTTTAAATTTCAACCTGGGCTCCAATTTTTCATTTCTACAAATAAACTCAGCAATCATGCTTCATTAGCTATTATAAATGTTCTGCCCACAACTCATGTTGTCGTGGATGAATGAAAAGGAAGTCATATGATTTTCATACCATTTAAATTAATTTATGAGTTTGCCTGGCAAGACTGACAGTTAAAATCTTTAGACCTTTCAAGCACTAATCACATAAAGCCCGCACCAAATGTTTCTTTCTTGACAGCCCAATTGTTACTCGTTCTTTGGAATCAATTCACCAGCCCAAGGAAAAAAATGTTGCTAAATTAACAGTGAAAACTGATACTAGGCAATTTTCCCAATAAGGTCACGACAACGTTTCATACAGATTGTTCAGTGTTCTTCCCAGCTGTAGTTTAGCTCAGGCACAGAAAGCCGGAGTAACTCAGCGGGTCAGGCAGCATCTCTGGAGAAACAGAATGGGTGACGTTTCGGGTCGAGACCCTTCTTCAGACCAAAGATCCTATAGCGAGCAAGATAGTCCGCTCGATGAAAAACACGTAGTACGGCCATGGGCAGATTCATGGGCAATTTTCGGCCCCATTTCCATAACCGGCTTCCGTCTCCGCACCAAAGATCCCGTAGCGGAGCAAAGATACTAGTGCGGAGACGGAAGCCGGTTATGGAAACATCCTTTTCTAAAAATAATAGTTGGTAAAAATCTTCTCCTCATTTTCATAATTATAATATATTAACGCAAACTGTTCCCCCGCAATGTTGATTACACTGCGAGTCGGGTCGGGTCGGGTCGGGTTACTGAAATGGATGATAAAAAGGCCCACGTTCCGCTCCGTTGCATACTACATGTCAGCCCATTGCGTTTAGTGGTCTATCTTGCTCCGCTATAGGATCTTTGCTTCAGACTGAGAGTCAAGGGAGAGGGAAACGAGAGATATAGTCGGTGATGTAGAGAGATAGAGAACAAATGAATTATAGAGGGTACACAAAAGGCTGGAGAAACTCAGTGGGTGCAGCAGCATCTAAGGAGCGAAGGAGATAGGCGACGTTTTGGGTCGAGACCCTTCTTCAGAAAGCTATGTAACAAAGTAATGATGATAAAGAAAACAGGCCATTGTCAGTTGTGGGCTCGGTGAAAACGAGTTACAGACAATGAGACTTTAGTTTAGAGATACAGGGTGGAAACAGGTCCTTTAGCTCACGGAGTCCGCAGCGACCAGCGATCCCCGTATACAAACACTATCCTACACAGACTTGGGACAATTTACATTTATACCAAGCCCGTTAAGCTGCAAACCAGTACGTCTTTGGAGTGTGGGAGGGAACCGAAGATCTCGGAGAAAACCCACGCAGGTCACGGGGGAGAACGTACAAATTCCATACAGACATGCACCCGTAGTCAGGATCGAGGCCAGATCTCTGCTGCTATGAGGCAGTAGTTCTACCGCTGCGTCACCGTGCCGCACTTGAATTGTTGGTGCCAAGAATTCTAAGAACAGTAAAGGGCCTGTCCTACAAGCATGCAGCTCCATGCGATGAGCGCGACCTAACGTGGTCGCTTGAGCCGTCCGGCATCACGGGGCCGGTCCCACTTCGATCGCCGGAGCCGTGCGGAATTGTGCGGAGTTCGTCCGGACATCGCGCGGGGCTCCGAAAAACTATGTTCGAAAATTCCGCGACGGCTTGTCGGCTCGCAGTCGCCTCGACGCATTACACATCGTCTCGACGTCGTGCCTCCGTGAACCTATCTGTAGGTGCCTGCGTGACTCTCTATGTGTGTGGCTCTGTGGCCCTCTGTGTGTGTGTGTGCCTCTGTGCCCCTCTCTGTGTGCCCCTCTCTGTCCTGGCGAACTTACCTGAAGACTTCGCTCCAAGTTCGCCTCACTTTGCGCCGCGTTGCGCCACTCACCCGACCTCCGAGCGGCCCTCGTTGCCGGTTTGGTCGCGCTTGCCGCATGCAGGCGCATGCTGGTGGGAATGGCCCTGTACAGGGGATCACCCGACCTCCGCGCGGCCCCCGCTTCTAGTTTGATCGCGCTCATCGCATGGAGTCGGATAATGGTAGGAGAGGCCCTTAAACAAGGAGAATCTTGTACCTTTTGAGGAGAGGTGGAGGGTGGAGAAAAAGTTACTAGAAGTGGATATTTTATTGCCAAATCAAGATGCATAGCAGCTGAACTAGATCCTGCGTGCTTCTGTCAGGATGCCAACAGCCAACTAAACAATTAACTGCACACAACAGGATACTTCAGCTGGAGATGGGATTATGGCAGAGGTAAATAGGTTTTGTATTCCCTGACTGCTGGGCTCTGAATCCAAAGATCACTTTGCTCGGCCTTGGGAATGTGATGTGCTGCATACGGAATGCGAGGAGCGATTTGCATTTGTATAGCACCTTTCATGACCTTGGGTTTCCCAAATGCTTCGGTGGCCAATGGAGTGCATTTGAAGCATTGTCAGTGTGTGTGTCTGGTTGTAGGAAACAGCTAATTAACACATAGCAAGATCCGAGCAGCCACCAGGAGCTAATAACTCCATAATTAGTTTCTTCATAGTGTAGGCTTAGTGATAAACATTGGCCAGGGAAAAGTACTGCTATCTTGCTGGGTTTGATATCTCCCAAATAAATCTACTAATTGCAAAGTTCTTCTGGGGAGGTGTTCCTGCGTTGTCAGTAATTTAATGCAGTCAAGAGTGAAAATCCTCCGCCACAGCAACCCCCCCCCCTCCCCCCCCCCCCCTCCAACAATGCCAAAGGAATGTGTAGGAAGGAACTGCAGATGCTGGTTTAAACCGAAGATGGACACAAAATGCTGGAGTGACTCAGCGGGACGGGCAGCATCTCTGGAGAGAAGGAATGGGTAACGTTTCGGGTAGAAACCCTAATTTTGGACCAGGGGTCTCGACCCGAAATGTCACTCATTCCTTCTCTCCAGAGATGCTGCCTGCCCTGCGGAGTTATTCCAGCTTTTTGTGTCTAATGCCAAAGGAATGTTCATGCCTATCTCAGAGACCAACAGTTCATCGGTTTAACAATCAGTTTCAAAGATCATAGAAACATAGAAACATAGAAAATAGGTGCAGGAGTAGGCCATTCGGCCCTTCAAGCATGCACCGCCATTCAATATGATCACAGCTGATCATCCAACTCAGTATCCCATCCCTGCCTTCTCTCCATACCCCCGATCCCTTTAGCCACAAGGGCCACATCTAACTCCCTCTTAAATATAGCCAATGAACTGGCCTCAACTACCTTCTGTGGCAGAGAATTCCACAGATTCACCACTCTCTGTGTGAAAAATGATTTTCTCATCTCGGTCCTAAAAGACTTCCCCCTTATCCTTAAACAGTGACTCCCTGAGCAGACTGCCCAGCTTGTCTGGCAAAATGCCTCATCGCCAGAACTCACCAACAAGCACCAAGACCTGGCTTGGCTGGCGGTGAGGGGAGCCCTCCCAGTCAGATCCTTCCTGCACCATCGGAACCTCACTACCAGCGCACGCTGCCCTCGGGACGGCTGCTATGGAGTGGAGACGGTCGCCCACCTCTTTGCAGAGTGTGGATTTGCCCAAAGAGTCTGGAGAAAAATGCAAGGGTCCCTGGTACGCTTTATTCCAAACAGCTCTGTCACAGAGGACTCTGTGATTTACGGACTGTTCCCAGGGACACATTCAGAGACTGACATCAAGTGCTGCTGGAAGGTTATCAACTCGGTGAAAGACGCTCTCTGGTCTGCCCGAGCTTTGTTCACCACCCAGCAGAGCGAGATGTCCGTCGGGGAATGTTGCCGACTGGCCCACTGCAGACTGCAGGAGTACGTACTAAGGGACGCACTGAAGCTCGGTGCAGCCAACGCCAAGGCTCGGTGGGGGAGGGCCACAGTCTAAGGTCCTTCCGCTGCTGGACATGGGGGCACTGTATGGTGGAGACGCCCCTCAAAATAAGGGAAGGTATCCCATGCCGGGGGGCCACATGAGGGGCACGGGTGGGGGATTAATTAGTAAAATTTGAAAAATGTATATAGACTGCATGGAAGAATTTGTATAGCCTCCGAAAATGTCGGATGGATTTTTCGCACGGTTGATGTATTGTAAATATTTATTACTTGAATAAAGTCTATTTTGAAATTAAAAAAAAAGTCCAACCCCTTAAGAATTTTGTAAGTCTCTGCGAGATCCCCCCTCAATCTTCTAAATTCCAGCGAGTACAAGCCGAGTCTATCCAGTCTTTCGTCACATGGAAGTCCTGCCATCCCAGGAATCAGTCTGGTGAACTTTCTCTGTACTACCTCTATGGCAAGAATGTCCTTCCTCAGATTAGGAAACCAAAACTGTACGCAATACTCCAGGTGTGGCCTCACCAAGACCCTGTACAACTGCAGTAGAGCCTCCCTGCTCTTTACTCAAATCCTTTTGCAATGAATACCATTCACTTTCTTCACAGCCTGCTGCACCTGCATGCCTACTTTCAATGACTGGTGCACCATGACACCCAAGTCTCGTTGCATCTACCCTTTTCCTAATCGGTCACCATTCAAATAATAGTCTACTTTCCTGTTTTTGCCACCAAACTGGATAACCTCACATTTATCCACATTATACTGCATCTGCCATGCATTTGCCAACTCACCCAGCCTATCCAAGTCACCTTGCAGCCTCCTAGCATCCTCGTCACAGCTAACACTGCCCCCCAGCTTCGTGTCATCCGCAAACTTCGAGATGTTGCATTTACTTCCCTCGTCCAAATCATTAATATATATTGTAAATAGCTGGGGTCCCAGCACTGAGCCTTGCAGCACCCCACTAGTCACTGCCTGCCATCCTGAAAAGGACCTGTTCACTCCTACTCTTTGCTTCCTGTCTGCCAGCCAGTTCTCTATCCACATCAATACTGAACCGCCAATACCGTGTGCTTTAAGTTTGTATACTAATCTCTTATGTGGGACCTTGTCGAAAGCCTTCTGAAAGTCCAGATATAACACATCCACTGCTTCTCCCTTATCCACTCTACTAGTTACATCCTCAAAAAATTCAATAAGATTCGTCAGACATGATTTACCTTTCGTAAATCCATGCTGACTTCGTCCAATGATTTCACCACTTTCCAAATGCGCTGCTATCCCATCTTTAATAACTGACTCTAGCAGTTTCCCCACTACGGATGTTAGGCTAACTGGTCTGTAATTCCCCGTTTTCTCTCTCCCTCCTTTTTTAAAAAGGGGATTTACATTAGCTACCCTCCAATCCTCAGGAACTACTCCAGAATCCAGAGTTTTGAAAAATTATCACTAAGGCATCCACTATTTCTGGGGCTACTTCCTTAAGTACTCTGGGATGCAGCCTATCTGGCCCTGGGGATTTATCGGCCTTTAATCCATTCAATTTACCTAACACCACTTTCCGGCTAACCTCGATTTCACTCAGTTCCTCCATCTCATTTGACCCGCGATCCCTGCTATTTCCGGCAAATTATTTATGTATTCCTTAGTGAAGACAGAACCAAAGTAGTTATTCAATTGGTCTGCCATTCACCTGTTTCTGACGGCAAGGGACCTACATTTGTTTTAACTAATCTTTTTCGCTTCACATATTGATAAAAACTTTTGCAGTCAGCTTTTATGTTTCCTGCCAGTTTTCTTTCATAATCCATTTTACCTTTCCTAATTAAGCCCTTTGTCCTCCTCTGTTGGACTCTGAATTTCTCCCAGTCCTCTGGTAGGCTGTTTTCTTTGGCTAATTTGTACGCTTCATCTTTTGCTTTGATACTATCCCTGATTTCCCTTGTTATCCATGGATGCACTACCTTCCCTGATTTATTATTTTGCATACTGGGATGAACAATTGTTGGAGTTCATCCATGCAGTCTTTAAATGGCTTCCATTGCATATCCACCGTCAACCCTTCAAGAATCAATTGCCAGTCTATCTTGGACAATTCACGTCTCATACCCTCAAAGTTACCTTTCCTTAGGTTCAGGACCCGTGTTTCTGAATTAACAATGTCACTCTCCATCCTAATGAAGAACTCGACCATATTATGGTCACTCTTGCCCAAGGGGCCACGCACAACAAGGCTGCTAACTAACCCTTCCTCATTAATCAATACCCAGTCTAGAATAGCCTGTTCTCTCGTTGGTTCCTCTACATGTTGGTTTAGAAAACTATCCCGCATACATTCCAAGAAATCCTCTTCCTCAGCACCCCTGCCAATTTGATTCACCCAGTCTATATGTAGATTGAAGTCACCCATTATAACGGTTTTACCTTTGTTGCACGCATTTCTAATTTCCTGTTTGATGCCATCCCCAACTCCACTACTACTGTTAGGTGGCCCGTACACAACTCCCACTAGCGTTTTCTGCCCCTTAGTGTTTCGCAGCTCTACCCATATTGATTCCACATCCTCCAAGCTAATGTCCTTCATTTCTATTGTGTTAGTCTCCTCTCTAACCAGCAACACTACCCCACCTCCTTTTCCTCTCTGTCTATCCCTCCTGAATATTGAATATCCCTGGATGTTCAGCTCCCAGCCCTGGTCACCCTGGAGCCATGTCTCCGTGATCCCAACTATATCATAATCATTAATAGCAATCTGCACATTCAACTCATCCACCTTATTACGAATGCTCCTCGCATTGAGACACAAAGCCTTCAGGCTTGTTTTTACAACACTCTTGCCCCTTTTACAATTATGTTGAAAGGTGACCTTTTCACCTTGCTACCTATTGCTTTTATCCGCATTTTACGCCCCTCTGTCTCTCTGCTCACACATTTAAGAAACCCACCACCTCTTATTCTCTGTTTATTATTTTTTTCTTCTTTCCCCCCTACATGTTGCGTTTGACTGCTTCCCTTCTCTGCCTCCTGCCTCAAACACGGTCTACTTGCTTTCTCTATTTGAGTCCCTCCCCCCAACCGATCTAGTTTAAAGTCTCCCCAGTAGCCTTTGCAAATCTCCCCGCCAGGAAATTGGTTCCCCTCGGGTTCAAGTGCAACCCGTCCTTTTTGTGCAGGTCACACATTCCCCAAAAGAGGTCCCAATGATCCGGAAACTTGAACCCCTGCCCTCTGCACCAGTCCTTTAGCCACGCATTTATCCTCCATCTCGCTCCATTCCTACTCTCACTGTCGCGTGGCACAGGCAGTAATCCTGGGATTGTTACCTTTGTGGTCCTTCTCTTTAACTCTCCTCCTAACTTCCTAAATTCCCCTTTCATGGCCTCTTCTCTTTTTCTACCTATGTCATTGGTACCTATATGTATCACGACCTCTGGCTCCTCTCCCTCCCATTTCAGGATATCTTGGACATGTTCAGTCACATCATAAGGTCATAGGTGATAGGAGAAGAATCAGGCCATACAGCCTATCAAGTCCACTCCGCCATTCAATCTTAAAGTCATAGAGTCATAGAGTGATACAGTGTGGAAACAGGACGTTGGCCCAACTTGCCCACACCGGCCAACATGTCCCAGCTACACTAGTCCCACGCTTGGTCCAGATCCCTCCAAACTTGTCCTATCCGAGCACCTGTCTAATTGTTTCTTAAACGTTGGGATAGTCCCAGCCTCAACTACATCCTCTGGCAGCTTGTTCCATACACCCAATCCCCTTTGTGTGAAAAGGTTACCCCTCAGATTCCTATTAAATCTTTTCCCCTTCACCTTGAACCCATGTCCTCTGGTCCTCGATTCCCTTCCTCTGGGCAAGAGACTCTGTGCATCTACCCGATCTATTCCTCTCATGATTTTGTACACCTCTATAAGATCACCCCTCATCCTCCTGTGCTCCAAGGAATAGAGACCCAGCCTACTCAACCTCTCCCTATAGTTCACATCCTCTAGTCCTGTCAACATCCTCGTAAATCTTCTCTGAACCCTATCAAGCTTGACAATATCTTTCCTATAACATGGCTGTTCTACCTCTTCCTCCTGACCCCATTCCCCCGCCTTCTCCCCATACCCCCTGACACCTGGACTAATCAAGAATCTATCAATCTCTGCCTTAAAGAAATCCATTGACTTGGCCTCAACAGCCTTCTGCCGCAATACATTCCACAGATTCACCACCCTCTGACTAAAGAAACTCCTCCTCATCTCCTTCCTAAAGGGTATTCCGTTAGTTCTGAGGCTGTGACCTCTGGTCCTAGACGCTCTGGTCCTTGCGTATGCAGGTGGGCGGCACGGTGGTGCAGCGGCAGAATTGTTGCCGCACAGCGCTGGAGACCTGAGTTCGATCCTGACTTTGTAACTCCAGCACTTTGTGCTGATTTACCTGAGGTTGCGTTCAACGGTTCAATAGTAATTTATTGTTACTTGTACATTCTGAAGGTGCAGTGCTGAAACTTAGAGTACATTCCCAATCGGGTGTGGTGATCAATGAACCTATCCCTTTCATAGAAACATCGAAACATAGGTGCAGGAGTAGGCCATTCGGCCCTTCGAGCCAGCACCGCCATTCAATATGATCATGGCTGATCATCCAAAATCAGTTCCCCGTTCCTGCTTTCCCAAAAGAGAGCTAGATAGGGCTCTTAAAAATAGCAGAGTCAGGGGATATGGGGAGAAGGCAGGAACGGGGTACTGATTGGGGATGATCAGCCATGATCACATTGAATGGCGGTGCTGGCTCGAAGGGCCAAATGGCCTACTCCTGCACCTATTGTCTATTGTCTGTTGTCCCCATATCCCTTGATTCCATTAGCCCGAAGAGATATAACTCTTCCTTGAAAACATCCAAACATTTTCCCTACTGTGGAAGGTGGACAAAAATACTGGAGAAACTCAGCGGGTGAGGCAGCATCTATGGAGCAAAGGAATAGGTGACGTTTCGGGTCGAGACCTTTCTTCAGACCCTTGGGGTTGAGGTTACGTAACCTGCAGCTGCATTAACTAGTTTTTCGTGCGCAGGCAAGTACTGAATCATTCACCCATGTTCAGATTTCCAGCAGTTGTAGAATTCTTTGGGTTTTACAAGCATGAAATCACAGCCAGTCACAAGAGTAAAGCTGAAAGCTTCATTGATAAAGTGCCCCCATGTTACCTGCACATTAACAATTTAACATTCCGGCATAATTACTCTGCAATTTCTGACGCTCTGACAAATGAAAGGGCCATTGTTCTTTCGACTTCAGACACACAGTGAGGAAACAGGCCCTTCGGCCCACCGAGTCCATGCCGACCAGTGATCAGTCCTGTGCGCTAGCACTAGCCTACACACACTAGGGACAGTTTGCAATCTACAGAAGCCAATTAACCGACCAACTTGTACATCTTCCGAGTGTGGGAGGAAACCCGAGGCACCTGGAGAAAGCCCACGCCGTCACAGGGAGAACGAACAAACTCCGTACAGACAGCACCCGTAGTCGGGGTCGAACCCGGGTCTCTGGCGCTGTGAGGCAGCAACTCTACCGCTGCCCTCATTATCAAAATGAATGCGAATGACGATACATTGAAATTGAAGGGTAAAATAATGGAGGACGTTTATCGACACTAAATGCGAAATCTCCTCAAGGAGAAGAAGTTCTCCTCCTCTCTCCAACGGGAATTCTGCAATCTCTATGCCTTCCTCACCGCAGACTCTCAGTCTGAAGAAGAGTCTCGACCCGAAACATCACCCATTCCTTCTCTCTAGAGATACTGCCTGTCCCGCTGAGTTACTCCAGCATTTTGTGTCTACCTTCGGATTAAGTTAATACAGGGAAGAGGTTTCTAAAGCTAGAGGGCACAGGCTGATGGTGAATGGAAGAGATTTAAGAGGGGCCTCAGGAGTAACTTTTTCACTCAGAGGGTAGGCCGTATCCAGAATGAGCTGCCGGAGGAAGCTGTAGAGGCAGATATAATGATGACTTTTCAAAGATGACTGGACAGATATGCGGAGATGAATGGAATAGAGGGATATAGGCCAAATGCAGGCAAATGGGACTTGCCCAGAATGCACACTTGGTTCGCATGGACAAGGTGGGCCGAAGGGCCCGTTTCTCTGACTCTAGAAGAGATCACATGATATGATATATGATACAATAGAACTTTATTTACCCAGGGGTGAAATTGATCTGCCAACAGTCATAAAACACAAAATATATGAAACATAAAATTAAAGTGATGAGTGCAAGGGATCGCTGGTTGCCGTGGCATCGGGGGGCCTGTTTCCGTGCTGTACCTCTAAACTAAAATGAAACTAATGGGCCTGTTACACTTAGGCGATTTTTCGGGCGACTACAGGCGACTGCTGCAAATTTTTGATGTCGTAGGTTGACGTAGGTGCCATCGTAGGACGTCGCCAGGTGTCGTAGGTGAATTCCATTAAAACTAGTCCCTGGCAGCCGTCAAAAGAGTCGCTTAAGTGGGACAGGCCCATAAACATATTCAGGCCATAGTCGTTATATCAGCCACAAAGTGAAACTTCAGATTCCTTTCAATTCACTGCATAGTTGCTGCACTTCAAGTGCTCACATTTTAAATTTTGATATTTTTATATTTTCAAAATTGTGAATCTTCAGAAATTTGTCAAAATTCAGGATCTTCATATTTTTAAATTTGATTAGATTTTTTTCTTCATCAGTGTTTTGGGCTAGTTCCTGACTGCACTCCAAATTAGGTGGGAAAAAAATGTGCTTCCAGCTCCCCACTAATTACTTTTCTATATCCCCTCGTTAACAATTTCGCTACCAAGAAAATAATCTATTTCAGTTTAGGCTCACAGATAAATCTCCTTTTCTTCTCCATTGTTCTGTGAAAGACAATGCAGGATTAGTCTGTCTCTCCATACAACTGTGACTCCCCCAGTACTGACAACGTTCTCTTAAATCCCACTGAATCCTTTCAGATCCTTCCAACAATGTGTTGATCAGTTCATAAGTTCATAAGTGATATTTGGTTTGGTATAAATGTTAGTTATAGGAGTAGAATTAGGCCAATCAGCCCATCAAGTCTACTCATGCGCTCAATCGTGGCTGACCTATCTCTCCCTCCTAATCCCATTCTCCTGTCTTCTCCTCATAACCCGTACTAATCACAACTCTATCTCCGTCTTAAAAATATCCGCTAACTTGGCCTCCACAGCTGCAGGTGGCAAAGAATTCCACAGGTTCACCATTCTCCGGCTAAAGACATTCCTCCTCATCTCCTTCTTAAAGGTACGTCCTTTTATTCTGAGGCCGGGACCTCTGGTCCTAGACTCTCCCACTAGTGGAAACATCCTCTCCACTTCCACTCTATCCAGGCCTTTCACTATTTGAACCATACAGAGGCCTCTGGCTGTGTTCAGCAGGAATACCCAAATTGAATTTATCATCTAAACAATTTAGTAACTCCAAGGGCACAGAGTACTGGAGCAACTCAGCGGGTCAGGCAGCATCTCTGGAGAACATAGATCGGTGACGTTTTGGGTCGAGACATAGACAAAAGGCTTTTGAAAATATTTTCACCTCAATATTACAGTTTTTCAGGTGAAAGTGACTTTATTTGTGTTTGTGTGAAAGTATTACGTTGAAGAAGCACGATGGGCCTTAATTCAGTATTTCTGCCCCAGCTAAAGAGTACAGAGCAAGGGCATTTCTCACTGGTAATTTTCATGTCGATACCAGCTTACATTTCATATCACACGAATGATCCCAGGAATGAGTGGGTTAACAAATGATGAGGGTTTGATGTCGCTGGGCCTCTACTCGCTGGAGTCCAGAAGGATGATGGGGGACCTCATTAAAACTTACAGAATAGTGAAAGGCCCGATTAGAGTGGATGTGGAGATGATGTTTCCACTAGTGGGAGAGTCTAGGACCAGAGGGCACAGCCTCAGAATTAAAGGGTGTCCCTGTAGAAAGGAGATGAGGAATTTCTTCAGTCAGAGGGTGGTGAACCAATGGAATTCATTGCTACAGACGGCCTTGGAGGCCAAGTCAATGGATATTTTTATGGCTAACTGGCCTATAATTCCCTGTTTTCTCTCTCCCGCCTTTCTTAAAAAGTGGGATCATATTTTAGGAAGGATATGAGGAGGAATTTCTTTAGTCAGAGGAATGTGCGGAATTCTTTGCCACAGAAGGCTGTGGAGGCCAGGTCAGTGGATATATTTAAGGCAGAGATCGATAGATTCTTGATTCGTACGGGTGTCTGAGGTTATGGGGAGAAGGCGGGAGAATGGGGTTGAGAGGGAAAGGTAGATCAGCCTTGAGTGAATAGCGGAGTGGACTTGATCTGCCAATTCTGCTCCTATAACGTATGAAAGAGATTTTCACTGTACCTCGGTACACGTGACAATAAACTAAACTGAATAAGAAAGATTTCTCGGATAGCATTAACCAAGAACGGTGCAACTACAGGAAGTTATCATCAAGAGACCAAGAACAGGATTGTTTAATGGTTATATGGTCCAACAATAGGTCAAGAAAATTCTTACTTGCAGCAACATAACAGCCCTGTAGACGCAATATTCATAGATAACATGTAATAATATGTGGCGGATGTTAAATTTGTGTTTATTGCGTGTTTTATTATTTTATTACATGTATGACTGCAAGGCAACAACATTTCGTTCAGACTAAAAGGTCTGAATGACAATAAAGTTTCCAAGATTCCAAGATTCCAAGATAAACAAAATCGGCAAATTAATAACCACACATCGAGTGCAAACGTGCCAAAGTCCTTCGTGCAACCAATGACAGTCCATTGTTTACCAATCCTAACAAGTAGCCATGACCAAGGATGGGGAGACGCTAAATGCTGGAGCAACATTTAGTGTTTAATAGCCATCAGGCTATTAAATGTGACAACAAATGAGCTCTGAACTACAACAGACTATTATTATCATTGCACTATATTTGTCTATTTATTGAGTATATGTGCATGTGTTTATATTCACTGATTTTTTTTCCTCCCGTTGTGTAGTCTGTTTACATATTCTGTTGTGCTGCAGCAAGCAAGAATTTCATTGTCCTATCTGGGACACATGACAATAAAACGCGCTTGACTCTTGACTCTTGAACTCAGCGGGTCAGGCAGCATCTCTGGAGAAAAGGAATAGGTGTCGTTTCGGGTCGAGACCTTTCTTCAAACTTCAGTCTGACCCACTGAGTTGCACCAGCGTTTTGTGTCTATCTTCAGTTTTTAAACTAGCATCTGCAGTTGCTTCCGACACCGAAGATGGGGTAAGTGTAACTGGCAATGGATGTCCGCGTGCTGCACCATCTGAACTTTGCTCCGGCTACCTCGCCCAAGAAAACAAGGGAGGCTGATGGCAGAGGTCAGGATCTCTGTGCAAACCCTTTCCCTGAACTCTATCAGCCCCGCGTTTCGTCTAAGAAAGGACCGCACTGTTCCCCACGTCGGGAAGGCGGGGACTTGAGAGTAGAAGTTCATTTTTGGTTTATTTTATCAAACGCAAAAGTTAAATATTATGTCCGCACTGAAGTGAAGATGGATACACGGCAGGCAAATTAATCATCGCCATGACAAGAAAATTGGATACAAACAAGGAATTAAAAATGAAGCTAGAAAAGTGGTCTGAGGTAGAACAGAGAGAATAGACCTGAGGCCACGATCTCCGCTGACATTTCTTCAAACCTGAATTTCAAATAAAAATATCGACAGAATGTTAAATGGCTTTAAATTGCCCAAGACAATATATTTCCAATTTCCAGAAATATTTGCTCAAATCAACTATGCCTTGAATGTGGAGCCCACAGCATTCCTTGCCAACTTAGGAAATCTTCTTGCCAAAAGTGGGGATGTCTGATCAGAACATGGACGCTTTCATTAGATCTAAGCGGGTATACTTCAGATATCTGCTGCTACTGGTGTATACTTCATATTTAATACCAATAAGAGCAGCATTTGAGATCAGCAGTGAGTTTGGAGAAATAACATTATTCAATCAGACACAAGCTGATATAATTTAACTTGAGACACCAAAATGTCTTAAGGTCATAAAGGTCATAAGGCTTACGCTGAGAGAATGGGGCAGCTGGGCTTGTACACTCTGGAGTTTAGAAGGATGAGAGGGCATCTCATTGAAACATATAAGATTGTTAAGGGCTTGGACACGCTGGAGGCAGGAAACATGCTCCCGTTGTTGGGAGAGTCCAGAGCCAGGGGCCACTGTTTAAGAATAAGGGGTAAGCCATTTAGAATGGAGACGAGGAAACACTTTTTCTCACAGAGAGTGGTGAGTCTGTGGAATTCTCTGCCTCAGAGGGCGGTGGAGGCAGGTTCTCTGGATGCTTTCAAGAAAGAGCTGGATAGGGCTCTTAAAAATAGCGGAGTCAGGGGATATGGGGAGAAGGCAGGAAAGGGATACTGATTGTGGATGATCAGCCATGATCACATTGAATGGCGGTGCTGGCTCGAAGGGCCGAATAGCGTACTCCTGCACCTATTGTCTATTGTCTATTGTCTAAAGTGACTGGAGCAGAATCAGGCCATTCGGCACCTTTACTCTTCCACTTAATCATGGCTGATCTATCTCTCCTCCTTAACCGCATTCTCCAGCCTTCCCCCCATAACCCCTGACATCGCACTATTCAAGAATCTATCTATCTCTGCCTTAAAATCCATTGACTTGGCCTCCACGGCCCTCCGTGGCAAAGAATTCCACAGATTCACCACCCTCTGACTAAAGACATTCCTCCTCATCTTAAAGGAACGTTCTTTAATTCTGAGGCTGTGACCTCTAGTCCTAGACTCTCGCTCCAGTGGAAACATCCTCTCCACATCCACTCTATCCAAGCCTTTCACTATTCCAAGATTCTAAGATACGACTGTAAGATACACAGGCATAATAACGATATTCCAAAGCTATGTAGGATTGACAGAGAGAAATATTGATATAAATATGAAATATAACAACCAGCTAACATTATTTGAATCTGAACATTGGAAAAAGAGAAGAATGGCCTCGACCCGAAACGTCACCTATTCCTTCGCTCCATAGATGCTGCTGAGTTTCTCCAGCATTTTTGTCTACATTGAAAAAAGAGAACTAACTGAAAGATTTATTACACTTCAAACCAAAAAGGCATTGGACGATATATAAATACATTCAAAGAACAGCGGATGTCACAGACATTAAATTGACTATTACACAAAAAGCTGGAGAAACTCAGCGGGTGCAGCAGCATCTAAGGAGCGAAGGAGATAGGCGACGTTTCGGGTCGAGACCCTTCAATTGACTAGTTTAGTTCAGAGATACAGCGTGGAAACAGGCCCTTCGGCCCACTGAGTGCGCGCTGACCAGCGATCCTCGCTTCTTTAGCTGGGACAAAAATACTGAATTAAAACACATTTATAATTAATATATGAAATAAATTAAATTAATAAATTTTATTAAAATGTTTTATGATGCAATATTTCCACACAAATAATTATTTGCTTAGTCGCTTTCATTTGGAAAACTGCAATATTGAGGTGAAAACATTTGCAATAGATGACTTTAGGTGCCTTTTGTCCATAAGTTCAAAAGTCTTAGTGGTGAATTAAGCCACTCAGCCATCAAGTCTACTCCGCCATTCAATCATGGCTGATCTGTCTTTCTCTCTCAATCCCATTCTCCTGCCCAGATTCTCCCATTAGTGGAAACATCTCCTCCATCGTGTGGAAACGTGTGTGCTATCCAGTCAGCGGAAAGACTATACATGATTATCATCAAGCCATCTGCCGTGTACAGATACAGGATAGGGGGATTAACGTTTAGTACAAGATAAAGTCTGGTAAAGTCCGATTAAAGATAGTCCCATGGTCCCCGAAGGGGTAGATGGGGGCAGAATCACTCTCTAGTTGTTGGACAATAGACAATAGGTGCAGGAGTAGGCCATTCGGCCCTTCGAGCCAGCACCGCCATTCAATGTGATCATGGCTGATCATCCCCAATCAGTACCCCGTTCCTGCCTTCTCCCCATATCCCCTGAATCCGCTATCTTTAAGAGCTCTATCTAACTCTCCCTTGAAAGCATCCAGAGAACCTGCCTCCACCGCCCTCTGAGGCAGAGAATAGTAAGATTGAACGAGAACTTACCAGTTCGAAGGTTGATCTTTATTTTATGAGGAGTCGAAGTGAGGGATTTCGTGAAGAGCCCGCCGGCGCGCATGCTCGACATACTTCAAAGTAGCGGCGTGGAATCACAGAACCAACAATAGAAATGACTTCGCATAGTATGATTGAATTGACTAAGATTACCAGATGAAGGTGATTGAGGGTTGGGCGAGGAGGGCACGAAATCCCTCACTTCGACTCCTCATAAAATAAAGATCAACCTTCGAACTGGTAAGTTCTCGTTCAATCTTACTATTTCATTTCGGAGTCACGTGAGTGACTTCGTGAAGACTTCAAAGCTTCTGTGATTACACGCCCTGGACCACGTCCATGCTGACACACCACTACCAGGGATGGATGGGAGGAACAAACTTGCTCAATAGTTCATACTGCAAAACAAGAGCATATTTATTAATAACAAATCAAAAACCCCTCATGCGGGGACATCTCCACGTTCTTGACCTGCATTCAGCACGGCTTCTGCGAACTGTAGAGGAGCAGCAACAGGCTTGTTATAAAAACGCTGGAACACAGCTTCATTCGCCCATCCTGCTGTGGCGAGAATTTGGTCCATGGGCACCTCCATGACCCTCGCTGGTGACGTCGATGCAGCCCTGGTGGAATGAGACTTGAACACATTAATGTCGATACCTGACTTACCCAAGACGACTCGAAGCCACCTGGATATCGTCTGGACTGTCACTCGATGATGAGGTCTCTTATGAGTGACAAGCAGGTATCTCTCCATTCCTCTGATGCGTGCCGTCACCTTGACATAGTGGCGGATATGTGAGGCTAAACATAGCCTAGCATCTGCGGGGTATGCCGGGAACTTCAGCTGCAGCCCTGTGCACCCAGGTCTATGCTGCTTTAGTAGCTCGTCAATGAAAAAGACTACTTCTGTAGGGGTAGATGTCATTCTGTCGACACGAAGTTTGTGTAGTGTCTGTACCCTCTGAGCTGAAGTCAGCGCTAGTAACATCACCAGCTTCATGGTGAGTTGGTCCAGTTGGAGCCCTTCCATGGGAGACCACGTCCTGAGCAGGGTTAATACGTCCCTGACATCCCAGGTGATATTATAGCGTGGTGTAGGCGGATTCATATTGAATATACCCCGCATGAGTCTGGACACTAGCCTGTTGGATCCTACCCCAATCTTGAGGTAGAATGATAGCGCACTTCTGGCGCTGTTGATGGCACTGTAACTTAAGTGTTCATCATGGTGCAACCCCGCGAGGAATTCCAGGACGTCGGTTATTGTCACGTCATCGTACGTGATGCGAGAGCGGCTGCAGTAGGCTTCCCACTTCTTAATATGCGAGCGGTATCTTCGCCTTGTGGACTCTCGACACGACGCCCCGATGGTATCCATGGTCCGAGCCGAGAGGCTGTATTGGACTAACGGCCTGTTCAGAACCTGCAAGCCAACAAACTTAAATAGCCATGGCAGGGATGTGGCTCCCCTGAGACAGGGTGAGTAACCAATTGTGGGCAACCCTTCAAAAGGACCCAAGGTTCGTTGAGCATGTCAAAGACCACCGGATACCAAGGCTGTGTGGGCCAGTCGGGAAAATAAGGATGCCCTTGGCAGCATCTGCCTGAATCTTTCGCAATACCCGACTGATGAGGCAAAACGGAGGGAAGGCATAGAAAATCCAATTCCCCCAGTCCAGCGAGAATGCATCTAGCGCTATTGCCCCAGGATCTGGTTCCCATGAAACGTAGGCTGGTACCTGATGGTTCAACCGTGACGCAAAAAGGTCAATGTCCGGTTTACCAAATTTGGCTGTGACTTTAGAAAAAATCTCAGGATGCAACATCCATTCAATGTTGTCATTAAATTTGCGTGACCAGGTGTCCGCCACAGTATTAAGCTCACCTGGCAAATAGGTAGCTGAAATCCAAATGTCTCTTTGAACACACCAGAGCCAAATTGAGGTAGCCAATTTGTCACACGAAACTGACCTGGTACCACCCATATGGTTTAAATATGCCACAGCTGTGGTGTTGTCTATTTGGAGACGGACGTGTGCTCCAACAAGCTTGGAACAATATGCACGAAGTCCGTGGAATGCTGCCAGCAACTCCAAATAGTTAATCCCTTGAGTCAACAACATCGATGCCTCAAGGGTGTCCCATCTGCCCCCACAACTAGAGCAATTATCAGTAGCTCCCCAGCCATCGGAGCTTGCATCAGTCTGTAAATATACCACCGGATTAGCCTCCCTGACAGGCTTAAATGAGTTGCTAATGTGACACACCCACCATTGCAACTCAGTTATCGCTTCGGACGGCAGCTGCATTGATCGATCGTAATGACCAGCGTTCCGTTTTAACGCAGTAATTTTAGCTCTTTGCAAATTCTGATAATGCAAAGGTCCATATCGTGCTGCCGGAAACAAACCCACGAGCTTGCCAATTACTGTGGCTGTATGCCGAATCGATGGTATATTGGTGCCAATTAAATCTCTGCACACCTTAGTGACTTCCTCAATTTTGTTAATTGGTATAGTTATCCTCATGCTCATTGAGTTCACCGTGAACCCTAGGTAATTAATTACCTGGGCAGGGCAGAACTTCGATTTCTCTGGATGGACAATGAATCCTAATTGTTGAAATATATTGACAGCAGCTGCAACACCCTGTTCAGCCAATTGCAGGGTGTGGCCCACAATAAAGACATCATCTAAATAGGCCATAACTATATGATGTCGTTGTCTCAAATAAGCCATGATTGGCTTCACCAATTTAGTGAACAATCTAGGGGCTGTAGTGAGCCCATTAGGCAAAGCTTTATACTGCCAAAGTTGCCCCATCCAGATAAATTTCAAAAACCTTCTATCATATTTCTGGATGGATACTGAATAATATGCATCCCTCAAATCAATGCATGCCATAAAGCAGCCATGAGAAATCAATGATTTGGCTGTTTCAAACGTATCCATTTTAAAATGAGTATATGTTACAAACGTATTCAAACGGGTTAGATCAATAATGACACGACAGCCTCCATCCTTCTTAGGTCTAGTAAATATGTTCGAAACAAATTCAATTGGCTCATGCACCGTTTTCTCAATCACACCCTTCTGTTCCAGACTTAAAATTTCCTTATAACCTGCTGCCTGTTCTGCAGCAGACAATTTGAACGTACGACCAGGCATGTGCTGGGATGGAGGAATGTCGCCATTAATAAACTCAATTTTATGCCCCTGAATATTCCGCAACACATACTCATCACCAGTAAAATTACCCCATGCATCCAAAAACAACCGTAAACGACCACCAACATGGGAAGTTAGAGAGAAAAAAGAGAACCAGACCCCCTCACCTCCGTGGTTACCGGCGGTCCTTGACACGTGTGGGTGGCCGTGGAGGTGCTGGGTTGGCTTGAGGGCGCGGCGTCTTCGATTTCCACAAAGGTCTCTGCCGACCCTGTCCTAAAAAAGACCCTTGGTGCTGGTTCTGATGCTGTTGTCGTTGTGGAGCTAGAGGGCGAGTCCTCGTCGAGGCACTGGCCGACCCTCGTGAGCGAATGTATGGAGCTTTTGAGCCTGACGGTGTGGGGGCACTCTGAGAGCGCATGATCCCCACCGTTTTGGCTTGTTCGTCAAGCTCTTTGACTCTCTTCGAGAGGTCCTCACCAAAGAGCTGACGGGGCGGCGGCGGCGGCGGTGGTTTGCACAATCCTGCAAACTTCGGGTTGAGTGCTGGGCGGATGCTGTTTTTGCGAAACCCGTTGATTTCGTGCTGGGTCGCGCACAATAAGGCCAGAGCATCTTCCTGGTCCAAATTCAGTTCGTCCCCGTCCACCGACCGCGCAAAGGCGGTAATACCGGCCGTGAGGAGTTTCAGGATCCGCTGCAATTTTAGCTCCTGTTGACGGATAGCCGCACTGATGTTGCCCCATATTGGCGTATTGACCACAGGCACGTTGAGGGAGTTGCAGTTTGATGGAGCCTTGTGACGGCTCATAGCCTGGATGAGGACTTCTTCCTGCAGCACCTGATTATTAAGAAAGTCCACTGTGGCTGCCAGCTTTGTATTTAGAGGAAGACCAGCCGTATGTGGGGCCGCGAATTTGGTCGCCACATCCAAGAGTTCCTCCGCTGGCACCTCCAACGGAGGTGGTACGGGATCCACCAGAACCTCCTCCTCCTGCTGCTCCAGGCTGATAGTAGATGTTGGTGAAGACGCCCTGTGCCTGTTGCTGCCCTGCTGTTGTTGACGTTGAAGCAGGAGCTCCAGCAGCCGCTCCATACGGTCAATACGCCCTTCACCCTGAACACTCAGGTGGTCGGAGTCCTCCGGCTCTGAAAAGAAAACCGGGCTCCTGTCATCGGCACGCACCTCGTCGAGGCCCTGCCGGTGCCGGTAGTTGTCGCTAACAGCCGCTGAGGCGAAACTGCGCGATTCCTGCGCGGGCGTGTTCAACCGCCTCCGTTTAGCGGGAGCTGAAGCCGCTGCCACTAAGGGCACTTGCGGCGAGGTGTCGGCACCAGCCGAAGCATGGCTGCCTGGGGCCCGCGCAGTCTTGCCGGCTGCCCACATCGTGGACGTTGCCGACGCATGGTCTCGCCCACCCATCCATGGGGGCTCGGCGACCGTGACGAGACTCGACTCGACCGACCCGTCCCGGCGTCGAAAGTCGGGGTGTGCCGGCTGGACCTCACAGCCGCCCCGGGTCTCGCCCTGGAACCTGACCGCTCCTCCGCGATAGGCAATGCCTTAGCCCTAACAGGGTTAGGCTTCTGGGCTCCTGCCCTCCCCCTTCTCGGAGGGCTGAGTGGAACAGACCGTGCAACGGCACGTGCCCTGCTCGAGGTCGCCAGCGAGCCCGCTGACGACCTGACTGCCATGGCAGGGTCCCCCTGCTCTGGCAGCACACCACACTCCTCCTCGTCGAACTCCTCCGAGCTGTGGTGTGCTGGCGGATCTGGACCTGTAATCACAGGGCTTACCCACATCTCCGCCTGAGTCCCGGCCTGCGCTGCAGGTACTGCCGATGGTAAAGGCCCCGGAACTGTTGACCGGCGAACTCGTCCTGACGTCCTCCGGCCCTTCGAACTCCCATCCATGTCCTTGCTGCAAGACATAATCAGACAACAAGGACCACCAACTAAAGGTAGAATACTTACCTCCGTGGCCCCTTATGAAGGGCTGGCGAGGAGCGCGCTCCACCGCCAGCCGTCGCAGCAACGCGTTACGACGATATGTCGAGCATGCGCGCCGGCGGGCTCTTCACGAAGTCACTCACATGACTCCGAAATGAAATTCCACAGGCTCACCACTCTCTGTGAGAAAAAGTGTTTCCTCGTCTCCGTTCTAAATGGCTTACCCCTTATTCTTAAACTGTGTTGTGTTAAACAAGGAACTGCAGATGCTGGAGAATTGAGGGTACACAAAAGGCTGGAGAAACTCAACGGGTGCAGCAGTATCTAAGGAGCGAAGGAGATAAGCGACGTTTCGGGTCGAGACCCTTCTTCGGACCCCTCTTAAACTGTGTTGTTGCCTGATAACAGCTGGGAAGAAACTGTCCCTGAGTCTGGAGGGGTGCGTTTTCACGCTTCTGTACCTCTTGCCTGATGGGAGAGGGGATTAAAAGAAGAATAATCGCCCTTGATGATGCTGCCGGCCTTGCCGAGGCAGCGCGAGGTGCAGATGGAGTCAATGGAAGGGAGGTTGGTTCGTGCGATGGTCTGGGCTGCGTCCACAATCCTCTGCAATTTCTTGCGGTCTTGGATGGAGCTGTTCCCAAACCCTGCTGTGATGCATCCCGATAAAATGCTTTCTGGTGGGGCATCTGTAGAAGTTGGTGACAGTTATTGGGAACATGCTGAACTTACTAAGTCTTCTAAGTAAGTAGAGGCGTTGATGTGCTTTCTTGGCCACTGCTTGGTTAAGGGTAGCCCAGGTCAAGTAGCTGGTGACATTAACTTCTAGGAACGGCAAAGATTTTAAGCACTTTATAATTGTCATTTTTTACAGGTAACGCTACATCGGTATTGAACAAATCAAGTCCTCCTTTCCCATAGTGTAACGCAGTCCTTTATGTGATAGTACAGGTCAACACCTCTAAACAATTACAAGTCATTGTTTCATTCTCTGGCCACGAGACGCACATGTTTATTAATTATATGTACTGGAACATTTCTGTGAAAAAAAATGTTTGGTGCAAAATATTACCATAACGGTCACATCCTCCCTTAACTATTGGCAATAAAATGACCATCACCAGTCCATTAAAAAACCTAATACCACCCAGTTAAATCAAAGGGCTAAAAATATTTTGTATTTGTCGCTGCTTCAGGAGCAGATTAAAACAGCTGATGTTGATAAAACAAAGCTAAAACGTCTTTTATGAATTACTTTATATTTGTTAAAGAAGGCTCTTTGGTGGGTTTTCTCCGGGTGCTCCGGTTTCCTCCCACAATCCGCAGACGTGCAGGTTTGCAGGCTAATTGGCTTCGGTAAAAAGTGTAAGTTGGCCCTAGTGCGCAGGATAGTGTTAGTGTACGGGGTGTCCGCTGGTCAGCGCGGACTCGGTGGGCCAATAGGCCTGGTTCTACGTTGTATCTCTAAACTAAGCTAAACCAAAGCTACCTGCGGTTTTATCGTATCGATTGAATTGTCAATAGTCACTTAGTTCTTCTCTAAATAAGGAGTCTTCTTTAAGATTATTTTTCCAATCTAATCGCATTGTTATTGCTCTGCGGCAAAAACATTCTGAACCTTGTTAGGAAGAGTTTTTCTTTGCCTTATGCCATATCTGTAAAATATTGGAAATTATTGTGTTATAGTTCACGTTATAACATTACGTTATAATATTATTCAATATTATAGGGCATAGAGTCATAGAGTCATACAGTGTGGAAACACACTCTTTGGCCCAACTAGCCCACACAACATGTCCCATCTACACTAGTCCCACCTGCCTGCGTTTGGCTCATATCCCTCTAAACCTGTCCTATCCATGTACCTGTCTGAATGTTTCTTAAACGTTGCGATAGTCCCAGCCTGCCTCAACAAACTCCTCCGGCAGCTCGTTCCAAACATCCACCACCCTTTGAGTAAATAAAGTCACCTCTCATGTTCCCATTAAGCTACTAATAGCTTTAAGGTCAGAGGGGCAATGTTTAATGGAGATGTGTGGGGCAGGTTTTTTACACAGTGGGTGGTGGGTTCCTGGAACTCGCTGCCAGGGGTGATGGTTGTGATAGATCTACTAGTGGCATTTAAGAGACATGGATAGGCTCATGGATATGCAGAGAATGGAAGGATATGGATTATGTGCAGGCAGATGAGAGTTGGTCTTGTTACCATGTTCGGCACGGACATTGCGGGCTGAAGGGCCTGTTCCTGTGCTGTACAGTTCTATGTTCTGTGGTCTATTAACTGCAGCAGCTGAGATTTGCATCTGTTTTACTGGGCCAGTAGTACAACATGAAGTTGCTTCATTCAGCTGTTATTATGGGTTCAGGAAAGCCCAGGTTTAAGTTTAAGGTTGTGTGTACCAAAAATAAGTGGATCAGTCTGAAGAAAGGTCTCGACCCGAAACATCGCCCATTCCTTCTCTCCAGCGATGCTGATTGGCTTGGCTTAATTGTAAATTGTCCCTAGTGTGTAGGATAGGGTTAGTGTGTGGGGATCGCTGGTCAGTGCGGACTCGGTGGGCCGAAGGGCCTGTTACCGCGCTGTCTATCTGAACCAAACAAAAAGTCTGAAGAAGGGTCTCAACCCGAAACGTCGCCAATTCCTTCTCTCCTGAGATGCTGCCTCACCCACTGAGTTACTCCAGCATTTTGTGTCTGCCTTCAATTTAAACCAGCATCTGCAGTTCTTTCTTTTAAAAAATCTCCTGTTTGTATGCTATCCTATCAAATCTGAAGAGGATCTTGACTTGAAACGCCACCTGTCCATGTTCTCCAGAGATCCTGTTTGACTGACTGAGTTACTCCAGCACTTTGGATCTTTCTTTCTAAACCTGCATCTGCAGTTCTCTGTTTCTGCAAATGATTTAAAATCTATACTGGAACACAATCAAGCCAAGAAGAGAAAATAGAAAGATACTGGAGTTACAAGTGGTAAAGAGATTCTAAAGTGTAGGGATATCTTGAGTTTGAAAAAGGGTCTCGACCCGAAACATTGCCTATTTCCTTCGCTCCATAGATGCTGCCTCACCCGCTGAGTATCTCCAGCAGAGCTCTATCTAACTCTCCCTTAAACCCATCCAGTGACTTGACCTCCACTGCCCTCTGTGGCAGGGAATTCCACTAATTCACAACTCTCTGGGTGAAAAAGTTTTTTCTCACCTCAGTCTTAAATGACCTCCCCTTTATTCTGAGACTGTGGCCCCTGGTTCTGGACTCGCCCAACATTGGGAACATTTTTCCTGCATCTAGCCTGTCCAGTCCTTTTATAATTTTATATGTTTCTATAAGATCCCCCCTCAACACCCTCAGACACCCGTACTAATCAAGAATCTATCCGTCTCTGCCTTAAAAATATCCATTGACGTGGCCTCCACAGCCTTCTGTGGCAACGAATTCCACAGATTCACCACCCTGTAGCTAAGGAAACTCCTCCAAATCTCCGTCCTTTAATTCTGAGGCTATGACCTCTGTCCTAGACTTTCCCACTAGCGGATCTTAATGGAGCCCTGGCAGAGGCCAGCAATAACAAATGCCAATGAGCATTCTAATCCTGGAACTCCAAACAGCTTAAATAGGAGTAATTTTCTCCCACTCAGGAGCGCCACATGGAATATTTATTTATTTATCAATCTTATTATGGCTTTGGAAAGGGAGCCATTATTTGATTAAGCCAGCTCAACACAGTCCAACTATTCATAGAATTATTAAAAACACCAAGTTGGAAGTTCACCGCAAAAGTTTTGAACTGGTGGAGAGCGTTTCCAAGACTCATTCTGAAGGAATAACAAACTTCTAAATTGTGAGAAAATAAAAGAAGAGCTAATAATTCCATTTATTTCCATCTTTGGCAGGGTGACAATCATTAAAATAAATGTCCTCCTTAGTTTCAGCACTTCTTCCATATGTTTCCTGTCCAATGCGTTCCAAAAAAACAGCACATTAGAGTCATTTGTTATAGTTTAGTTGGCAAGGTGAGAGACTTGGATCACATACGGTAAGAAATCTGCACCTGAAAAAGAAAACTGTTGGGAATGATCCACCAGGCTATAAATACAGCTTGGCAGTACAATTGCAGGTATTATGTGCTTGGGAGAATAACGTGAGGAGTGGGTCTCCACTTTTTAAAGGGTGGAAACTGTGTGAGGAACCAAATCTCCAGACCCCCAAGCAAACCACATCCCCTCATTAGCTCGACGTGACCATTTTCAAGTGGGTTCTATTTACATCTACTAAACATAAGGTTTATCTTTTAAGTCGCCAAAGTGTGTCCACAATCATAACGTTTGTAGCGGGGATATGTGGCTTTGACCAGAACGTATAAATATATGTCAAATCATGGATATTTTTCGAAGGTAGGAACGGGGTACTGATTGTGGATGATCAGCCATGATCACATTGAATGGCCATTGGTGCTGGCTTGAAGGGCCGAATGCCCTACTCCAGCACCTATTGTCTATTGTCTATTGTCATATCTGTACAGGCATCCTTGTTCTAGTGGCAGAATTAGGCCATTCGGCCCATCTAGTCGACGCCATTCAATCATGGCTGATCTATCTTTCCCATTCAAGCCCATTCTACTGCCTTCTCCCCACAATCCCTGATACTAATCAAGAATCTGTCAATCTCCACCTTAAAATTATCCATTGTCCTGGCCCCCACAGCCCACCAAGTCCACGCCGACCAGCGATCACCAGCACTATCTTACACGCTAGGGATCATTTACAATTGGTTACTGAAGCAAATTGAACGACAAACCTGCACGTCTTTGGAGGGTGGGAGGTAACCGGAGCACCCGGAGAAAACCCACGTGGTCACAGGGAGAACGTGCAAGCTCCGTGCCATTGGCACCTGTAGTCAGGATCGATCCCGGGTCTCTGGCGCTGTAAGGCAGCAACTCTACCGCTGCACCCAGAGGAGGGGAATCATGAACCAGAGGTCATTGAAGTTTAAGGGGAGAGGAGCAAGATTTAATAGGAACCTGAGGGACAACTTTTTTACTCAGAAGGTGGTGGATGGATGGAGTTACCTGCCAAAGCAGGTAGTTGGGCCAGGTACTATAACAGCATTTAAAAAACATTTGGACAGGTACGTGAATAAGTGAGGGTTAGAGGGATATGGGCAGGTGGGATTAGCATAGATGGGGAAATCCCGGTCGGCATGGGCAAGTTGGACTCAATGACTCTAGTCGGTTGGGAAAGAAGATGAGGGGAACAGCAGTGAGGAGAGTGGCTGCTGGAGTATCGTAATAATTGTGTGGTGCTCCAAGGATACTCCTCTGGGATGCGGACTCTGACAAAGATTGAGCAGGAGTGTGGAAAACAGATGTCAGGGAAATGACCAAAGTCACGGTCAGAAATGAATCTTCAGGAAAGTCTCGATGACAAGAGCGTGGAGGAAAGAGGTAAGATGGAAACTCCACGTGTTAGACCGCAGACAGTCGCTGGACGCGGCCAACATTGAAGGGGTGACGGTAATGGAAGATGCATTAGAAGCCAGAATCAGAGGGACAGAGAGATCAGCCAACTCTGTCAGAGCCCTTTATGTGGTGCCTATTTACATACCTTGGGGATGCAAGCAACGAATTTCACGTGACAATAAAGTATCATTAATAAGGTCAGAAGTGATAGGAGTAGAATTAGGCCATTCGGCCCATCAAGTCTACTCTGCCATTCAATCATGGCTGATCTATCTCACCCTCCTAACCCCATTCTCCTGCCTTCTCCCCATAACCTCTGACACAAAGGACAAAGGACAAAGGACATTTGTGATCACATACACCAATTGGTGCAGTGAAATTTGACTTGCCAATGCCGCATATGAATAAAGATAATACACAACACTAGATAATTTAACAATAAACATAAAAACATCCCCCCACAATGGTTCCCACTGTGGGGGAAGGCAGCAAAGTCCAGTCCCATCCCCAGTTCACCCATAGTCGGGCCTATTGAGGCCTCTGCAGCTGCTGCTACGGCAGCCCGATGCTTCAGGCCCACTCGCCGGATGATGTTCTGGCGACGGATGAACTCTCTCAGCGGCCCGGAGTGTCTGGAGCGGCCGCTCCTCCCCGGAGTTCGCAGTTCCGGTAGTCCACGGGCTGCGCCGGTCGGAGCTCCGACTCTGGCGATCTCCGTGAGGTCCCAGGCTCCGCAGTTTTTAAAATTCAGCGCCGCCCGCCCGCGGCTGGAAGGTTCACAGACCGCAGACCGCAGCTCCGCGATGTTGCAGTCGGCAGTTCCAGCCTCACCGGAGCTCCACCGCACGGTGACCAGAGCAAGGCATCGCCCTCTCCGCGATAGCGCCCCAGGGAGAGATAGATCAGCCATGATTGAATGGCGAGTAGACTTGATGGGCCGAATGGCCTAATTCTACTCCTATCACTTCTGACCTTATTAATGATACTTTATTGTCACGTGAAATTCGTTGCTTGCATCCCCAAGGTATGTAAATAGGCACCACATAAAGGGCTCTGACAGAGTTGGCTGATCTCTCTGTCCCTCTGATTCTGGCTTCTAATGCATCTTCCATTACCGTCACCCCGTCAATGTTGGCCGTGTCCAGCGACTGTCTGCGGTCTAACACGTGGAGTTTCCATCTTACCTCTTTCCTCCACGCTCTTGTCATCAAGACTTTCCTGAAGATTCATTTCTGACCGTGACTTTGGTCATTTCCCTGACATCTGTTTTCCACAGCAGCCTGACATATGAGTTTTTGTTGTCCAAGTGGTCCAGAGCGGAGTGGAGGGCCAGCGAGATCGCGTCCACCGTTGATCTGTTGTGGCGGTAAGCGAACTGCAGTGGGTCCAGGTTTTTGTCGACGTAGGAGTTGATTTGCGCCATGATCAACCTCTCGAAGCACTTCATCACCACAGGCGTTAGTGCCACAGGTCGATAGTCATTGAGGCACGT
Source organism: Raja brachyura (assembly GCA_963514005.1). The sequence continues at coordinate 6,390,131 of OY740797.1, read as the reverse complement.
CACCTTGCTCTTCTTGGGCACTGGTATAATTGATGCCCTTTTGAAGCAGGTGGGAACCTCAAACCTCAGAAGTGACAGTTGAAAATGTCCGTAAAAACTCCAGCCAGTTGGTCCGCACAGGTTTTTAGGACACCAGGTATGCCAACAGGTCCAGACGCTTTTCGAGGGTTCACCCCCCTGAAGGATTTCCTGACGTCGGCCTCTGTGACTGAGACTGAAATACCATCACAGCGAATAGGGGCTTGGAAAGGCACATCAGTGTTCTCCCTATCAAAGTGTGCGTAAAATGCATTGAGCTCGTCCGGGAGTGATGTATCGCCGACATCCGAGCTGCCTCCTGGTTTCGCCTTGTAGGAGGTGATTGCATTCAGTCCCCGCCACAGCTGCCGAACATCTGTCTCGTCCTCCAGCTTGGAGCAGAAGTCCCTTTTGGCCTTTTTGATGGCTTTACCAAGGTCGTATCTGGACTTCTTATAGACCACTGTATCATCAGACATGAATGCCCGGTGTCTGGTCTTCAGAAGAGTGCGGATCTCACAGTTCATCCAAGGTTTCTGATTGGGAAACACTCGGAAGGTTTTGGTAGGGATGCAGTCCTCCACACATTTCTTTATGAAGTCTGTAACGACTGTGGCGTATTCATTCAAGTCCGTTGCCGAGTCCTTGAACATTGCCCAGTCTACAGACTCCAAACAGTCTTGTAGTTGTTCTTCTGTCCCCCCCCCCCCCCCCCCCCCCCCCCGACCAGCTCTGTACTGTCCTCACCTCTGGGGGTGCACTCTTTAATTGCTGCCTGTAGGCAGGAAGAAGCAGCACCGCAGTATGGTCGGATTTACCGAAGTGAGGGCGACGGATAGTGCGGCAGGCATTCTTGATGGTGGTGTAGCAGTGGTCGAGGGTGTTTGGTCCTCTAGTGCAGCAGGAGACAATGTTGGTGGAAGTTGGGGAGTGATTTCTTTAGGTTTGCCTTATTGAAGTCCCCAGCAATGGTGGTAAATGCCTCGGGGTAAGACGTCTGGTGTTTGTTGACCACGGCGTGCAGCTCCTCCAGTGCCAGACGGACGTCTGCCTGGGGTGGGATGTAGACCGCGGTCAGGATGATGGAGGTGAATTCCCTCGGTAGATAGAAGGGACGGCACTTCACCGCCAGATGTTCGAAGTGTGGAGAGCAGGAGTCGGACAGGACTACCACGTCTGAGCACCACGCAGAGTTGACCATGAGGCAGACACCCCCTCCTCTCCCTTTCCCCGATGCCAGTGTACGGTCCATACGGTGGATGGAGAACCCTTCAGGCTGGACTGCTGAGTCTGGGGAGCTGGGGGTGAGCCATGTCTCTGTGAAACAGAACACAGAGCATTCCCTCAGCTCCCTTTGATAAAGCAGTCACGGGGAGAACGTGCAAACTCTGAGGATGATCAGCCTTGATCACATTGAACGGCGGCGCTGTCTCAAAGGGCCAAATGGCCTACTCCTGCACCTATTGTCTATTGTCTATTGTCTACTCCGTACAAAAAGGTGGAGGATCAAACCCGGGTCTCTGGCGCTGTGAGGCTGCAACTCTACCGCAGCGCCACCGTGCCGCCCTGATATCTTGTGTTTATGTTAACAGTGTTCGGTCGATGCGGCGAAAGGCACCGGCAATACCTGGGGAAAATTAGCATGCGGGCAAACATTGCAAAAGCTCAAACGATATGCTGCTACTAGCAGATTGCTGTGGCTGTGTGTACAATGGACACTTATTAAGATCAAAGCTTCCAAGTGATATATGTTCCAAATCTCCCACAAATTTGATTGAAGACTTGCTGCAGAAGTATATTTGCTGCCGTTATCTCGCATTAGACTCAATTTATCCATCGCCACTTTGCCGCTATTGATTTATTTTTAAATGAGATGAAGGCAATCAGTAAATTCACCCAATCAAATCCCCAAAAACATAGCGGAGATGGACAATTTAGCCTAATCAATTGTGATACTCTGTGATTTGCTGGTGTTCAATGCAGACTGTAAATTTAGACCATATCTTGCAAGTTAGCAACTAATAAAACAAGTGGTAGACAGGAGAGAAAATACTTGAACACAAGAAAAAGTGAAATGGGAGAAATCCATTTAGCCAATCTAGCATGGTTCTCTATAATCTCAATTTCAATCTGCAGGGGGTACAGCACTCCACTATATAATTATAATTATAATAATTATAATAATAAAAAACTTTATTTTGGACTTAAGGTCCAGATAAGGGACAACATTGCATAAAAATACATTGCATATAAAAATATCATAGCACCCTTATAGCATATCACGTATAACAGCATCATAAATTATATATTTAAAAAAATACACAATACATGATTTAAAATCCAGAATAAAAATAAAAACCAGTGTCCTACAACGAGACAATGATACCAGTTTCTCCACAAGTGGGATTTGTAGCGTGTAGTGCTAAACCTTATGTTTGACAAGCCACGATAATGACATTTTTAAGGGCCTGTCCCACTGTACGAGGTAATTCAAGGGCTCTCATCATAAGAGCTTATAATCGTGCTATTGTTCCGTTCTATTACGATAGGATTATTTAACATAGATTTACAACAAAACCATTTATATTTGGCATTAATACAAGGAGATAGTTCGGAGAATTAATTTAATGTCTCGAAATCTGGAAGTATTCAAAATGGACTGAGGACAAAAACATTCCTACTTTTTGTGTGGAAAATAGTTTAGGTTCAGTAATTTTAGTTTAGATTTAGTTTTAGAGATACAGCGCAGAAACGGGCCCTTCAGCCCACCGAGTCCGCGCCGACCAGCGATCCCCGCACACTAGAGGGCCTGTCCCACTGTACGAGGTAATTCAAAAGCTCTCCTGAGTTTAAAAACAAAATCGAACTTGTGGTAAGCACGTAGAATGTACGTAGAGGGTACGTCGGAGCTCGGGACGTCTCTTAGCGGCTCATAATGCAGGTACTCGGGAAGCTCGTGAAGATTTTTAAAGGTAAGCTCGTGATGCTCGTGAAGACTCGTGAAGCTCGTGAAGACTCGTGAAAATGTCCACGAGAGCCCCACGAACGAAGTACCTACGAGCGGCTATTACCATAATTCTCTGAGTTTGAATCAGGGGAAACTCGGGAGAACTCTTGAATTAGCTGGTACAGTGGGACAGGCCCTTTAGAGTCATTTATCCTGCAAATGAATTTATACATATGATTTCTTAGGATAGCTTCTAAAGTACTGACTCCTGCAGCCACAAACATGTTACTAGTGCTACACCATTCAGGTTTCCTTAGCAGTGTTCACATGGCATCATTATTGGCCACCTTTAGTCTCTGCAAACTTGTCTTTTTGTAGTTGGACCACAGGTGCGCAGTATACAGTGGTGTGCAATATGCTCTCAACAGCGACATCTTCACCACATCTGTACACGCACCAAACTTACGCAAGAGAATATTTGCCTGTACGTACAGCATACATCGTTACCTATAAATATCATCTGTCATTTGTTTTGTAATAAAATGTCCAAGATATTTAACCTTATTACAGACACTAATATTATTGTCAGAAAAATTAAAATCAGGACATTTTAGACATTTATCCTCTTTGGTTCTACAGATCATAACAAGTATTGTATTTAATATTACATGCATTATATTTGATACCATGTTCCACACCATACACAGAACATATAGTAAGGAGCTGCTGGAGACAAGCGCTAGATGGACTAAAGACCACAAGATCATTTGCATACATAATATAATTCACTAAAATATTACCAGTCATGCACCCAGTATTACAGGCTTTCAATTGTTTGGATAGATGATCAATATAAAGATTAAAAAGGACCGGGGACAAAATTCCCCCTTGTCTAACACCATTGCTAACCCCAAATGGGGCTGAGACCCTGTTGCCCCATTTTATTTGCATAGTCTGGTGGGCATACCAGTAGGCCAGAATTCTCACAATGTATTTACGCACTCCTCTTTGACTAATTTTAACAAACAGCTTTCTGGGATTAACACGATCAAAGGCTTTGGAAGCATCAATAAATCACATGAGAATTGAAGAGTGTTTGCCTCTATATTCGTTTACAATTTCCTTTAGGGCATATATATCCAGCCTTTCCATTGTTAATCCAAATCTCTCGTCAACTCTCAACCATATTGGTGGTGATCTTGTATCTTCATAAGCCTCATATTCCTGTCACTAACCTTTAGAGATACAACGCGGGAACGGGCTCTTCCGACCCACCGAGTCGGCGCCGACCAGCGATCATCCCGTATGCTAGCACTGTCCCACATACAATTTACAATTTTACCAAAGCCAATTAACCTACAAACCCGTATGTATGTCTTTGGAATCATATTCCTGTTTCTATAAAGTAGGCAATAGACAGTATCTCCGGAGAGAAGGAATGGGTAATGTTTTGGATCGAGACCCTTCTTCAGACTGAGAGTCAGGGGAGAGGGAGTCTAGAGATATAGAAAGGTAAGGTGTGAAAAGGACAGATCAAAGCATATGATGATGAGAGGAGTTACTCCTGCATTTTGTGTCTATTTGCCTACTATTGTTCTCACTGCTCTTAATTCATATCTCCATTTTCATTCCTCTCCAGCTGTACGTCTTAACGAGGAGTTCCTCCAAACTTTGATGGATTGATTGATTAGAAGATACAACACGGAAACAGGCCCTTCGGCCCACCGATCCACGCCGACCATCGATCACCCGATCGTATTAGTTGAGTTTTCCCACTTTCTCATCCACTCCCTAAACTCTTGAGGGCAATTTGCAGAGGGACAAATAACCATATAACAATTACAGCATGGAAACAGGCCTTCTCGGCCCTTCCATCCCGTGCCGACCATTTATTTTCCCCTAGTCCCACAATTAACCTACAAACCCTCACGTCTTTGGGATGTGGGTGGAACCTGGAGCACCCGGAGGAAACCCACGTGGCGCAGGGAGAACGTACAAACTCCACACCGACAGCCACCGAGATCAGGATCGAACCAGGGACTCTGGTGCTGTGAGGCAACAGCTCCACCCGCTGCGCCACCCTACCACCAAAAGATAGATAGAAGATAGACACAAAGTGCTGGAGTAACTCAGCGGGTCAAAGCTGTATCTCTGGAGAGAAGGAATAGGTGATGTTTCATCAGACTCATGATAGCTCAGACGTCAACCATCAGAAATATGTAGGAGAGAATTGCCCTCTGCGTACATACAATCACAAGGCAGCATCTCTGAATGGAAGGAATGGGTGACATTTCGGGTCGAGACCTATGATCTGACGAAGGGTCTCGACCCAAAACATAACCCATTCCTTCTCTCCAAAGATGTTGCCTGTCCCGTTGAGTTACTCCAGCATTTTGTGTCTGATTTCGATGTAAACCGAAATTCGGTGTAAACCAGCATCTGCAGTTCCTTCCTACAAATGCCATCACAAGATGGTTGACAAATGCAGGATATTTTCCCTGAAATTATATATGGAAAAATACTCAGTGGTATTCAATTGATCTTTCACTAAACATCAAGGCATGAATTTTTAAATCAATTTACCACAACTGCAAAATTAAACCATCCTTAAACGCTTGTGCAGAAGGTGCTGACTGAAGTTTATAAGATAAATTACTTGAGTGACTTACTAAATGTTTGTTTTTAATGTAGTTATTGCACAGCATCAGAGATCATTTAATTCATTCATCAGATTGAAAAGAGAACCTCATTTTAATTAATCGTGCCCTGTGCTTTAAAATCACTGGACTTCACCCCCTAATGTTGGTGAAAGATTGTGAAAGATCTACCTCTGCGTAACCCAAGAGTAATTTTGTTCCATTATTTGCCACAGCTAAAAAATATCAACCTTTCACCCGAACTGATTATAAATCAGTGGGGCGGCACGGTGGAGCAGCGGTAGAGTTACTGCCTACAGCTGCTTACAGCACCTGAGACCCGGGTTCGATCCTGTCTACAGGTGTTGTCTGTACAGAGTTTGTATGTTCTCACCTTGACTGCGCTGGTTTTCTCCAAGATCTTCGGTTTCCTCCCACACTCCAAAGACGTGCAGGTTTGTAGGTTAATTGGCTTGGTATAAATGTAAATTGTGCCTGGTGTGTGTAGGGTAGTGTTATTGTGCGGGGATCGCTGGACGGGGTGGACTCAGTGGGCCGAAGGGCCTGCTTCCACGCTGTATTTCTAAACTAAACTAAACTAAATCATTTTAACTTAGATATTTAACAGTGCTGCAACCTTTGTTTCTATCCAAACTACAGAAATGTTGTAGCTAAGTTCACCCCACACATTAACACTGTGTGGGGTGAACACTTTACGGACAATTTACGGACAATTTATACTTACACCAAGCCAATTAACCTACATACCTGTATGTCTTTGGAGTGTGGGAGGAAACCGAAGATCTCGGCGAAAACCCACGCAGGTCACGGGGAGAACGAACAAACTCCGCACAGACAGCACCCGGAGTCAGGATCGAACCCGGGTCTCTGGCGCTGTGAGGCAGCAACTCTACCGCTGCGCCACCATGCTGCACTGTATTCTGCTTCTAAAACAAAAGTAATTTATCTTAAAATGATGAATTGCAACATGACTATTGGCAATATTTGTCTGATTAAAACTTGGTGCAATGAAAATATTTTCATAGAAATGTATTTAACATTGCGATAAACTGTTCTCATTGTCTCTGTAATTTAGTGCGATCACTTAAGAACTGTCACTTTGAGAGACAAAAATATTTGTGTAAGAGTTTTTTGTTTGTTTTATCTTTCATTCTCATTCACAATTCAATCCTGTCCATTAAGGATTTCCTAACACAGTTGCTCCAAACTTTAGCAAGACATTTAGGTTGTAGTTGGATTGCTATTTTCTCGCGATATTTGATACGTGGATAGATATTTATAATTTGCTAAATTGAGTTTAATTTTCTGATGCAATTTGTGTCATTAATCGGAAGACCTGTACAGACAGTCACACTATTCACCCCGTTCCAAAAAACTGCTCTGACCTGCCCATCTTTAGATGCAGCTAGGAAACAGCCCCTTCGTCCCACCTAGTCCGCGCCGACCAGCGATCACCCCGTACACTAGCACTATCCCACACACACGAGGGACAATTTACAATTTTGTTTTACCGCAGCCAATTAAACCTACAGACCTGCACGTCTTTGGAATGTGGGAGGGATCTGGCCCTCCCGGAGAAAACCCACACGGTCACTGGGAGAACGTGCAGACAGCACCCGAGGTCAGGATTGAACCAGGTCCCGATAGCGCTGTGAGGCAGCAGCTCTACCGCCCATTTCAGCCCTACTGTAGGAAAAGAAAAATCAGATCTAAATACAAATTGTGCAATTTTTACGTGTTGAGTTGTGGCACAATGAATAATATCATTCATGTTTTCTTTTACAGTTTTTACTTTGTATGTGTGCAGTTGCATCATTTCATTTTTAAGGAGAGTTCTGTAAGACTGATTACCACCAATTTAATGATGAAACACCGCCAGGTGTACATTTTTACCATTCCCTACGCAGGTTTGAGATTCGCCTGACAACATTCCCTGCTGCCTAGCTCAGTTTAAAGATCAGTCCACTTCTGCCTCCCACATTTATACCACGTGATTCCAGTGACGTTTCGCTAATCCTGACCTTGGGTGCTCTGTGTATGGGCTTCGTGCAACCTCCTTGTGACTGCTCCAACATGGCCTCAATGGGTCGAACGGCCTCATTCTGTATCATTGCAAGTGCAGGACAATCTAGCGTTCAATTATCAGGATAACCTCTCCCCATAACCTCTGACACCCGTACTGATCAGGAATCTATCTATCTCTGCCTTAAAAATGTCCACTGACTTGGCCTCTAGCTACGCCTGCCTCTTTGTCGGGCACGTCGAACAATCTTTGTTCTCGGCGTACCAGGGCCCCACCCCCGACCTTTACCTCCGTTACATTGACCACTGCTTTGGTGTCACCTCCTGCACCCACGCAGAACTGACTGACTTCATCCATTTCACCACCAGCTTCCATCCGGCACTCAAATATACTTGGATTAAGCAGTCTGAAGAAGGGTCTCGAGTTTCTCCAGCCTTTTGTGTAACCCAAGAATCTATCTATCTCTGCCTTAAAAAATATCCATTGACTTGGCCTCCACAGCCTTCTGTGGCAAAGAATTCCACAGATTCACCACCCTGTATATCAGGCTGAAACAATCTTAAATCATCATCTCATACGACGTTAGCGAACAACAGGATACGACTGTGTCAGCCTTTCAAGACCCATCATTTAGTTTATCCATTTCCTTTTTATATGCAATTTAGTTTTTTTTCCATTAACTCTGCTGCTCTTTGATTCTCATAAAACCTATAATTTTTTTTATTGACAAATCAGTTAAATTAGATATATAAACCAATTAACTGTTCCGAGATTTTGTTGACTGCAATAATCTCGAGTAGTGCTTGTCCCTTTAGCATCCAGACTGTATCGTCTGTTTAAACATAGGTGCCTTCTCACCAATTGCAATAAGTCACCCTCTCTATCTCAGCTGGGTCCAGAGTCCAACTTACATCGTAACTGGTTTAGTTTAGTTTGGAGATACAACGCAGAAACAGACCCTTCGGCCCACCCAGTCCGCAACGGCCAGCGACCCCCCGCACACTTATGCCCCTGTCCCAATTAGGAAACCTGAACGGAAACCTCTGGAGACTTTGCGCCCCACCCAAGGTTTCCGTGCGGTTCCCGGAGGTTTTTGTCAGTCTCCCTAATGGTCGAAAGTGGTTTCCGTTTTAAAAATCGGTAATTTTATAGTGGAAGCCGGTTGCGATGCTAGTTGAAGGTGGTTGCCGGAGGACAAAAACCTTCGGGACCCTCCGGGAACCGCACGGAAACCTTGGGTGGGGCGCAAAGTCTCCAGAAGTTTCCATTCAGGTTTCCTAAGTGGGACAGGGGCACTATGCTCCTGTCCCACTTAGGAAACCTGAACGGAAACCTCTGGAGACTTTGCGCCCCAACCAAGGTTTCCGTGTGGTCCCGGAGGTTTTTGTCCTCTGGCAACCACCTTCAACTAGCATCGCAACCGGCTTCGACTAAAAAATTAAAAACGGAAAGCACTTTCGACCATTAGGGAGACTGACAAAAACCTCCGGGAACCACACGGAAACTTTGGGTGGGGCGCAAAGTCTCCAGACGTTTCCGTTCAGGTTTCCTAAGTGGGACAGGGGCATTACACTATCCTGGAGTTTCGACTGGAAACGGGAGCACCCAGAGTAAACCCACACAGGCCACGGGGAGAACGTACAAACTCCGTACAGACAAGCACCCGTAGTCAGGATCGAACCCGGGTCTCTTGCAGTGTACGGCAGCAGCTCTACCTGCCGCCCTAACTTACACTCCCTGAATTTTCAATAAGAAGACATAAATATTTTATGAAAACATCAAATTTCAAAACGTTTACCTTGACCATGAGTGGTGGTTTTTGGGAGTTTAATGAGACATCGCACGAAGTGTAATCAGCAGCTAAATTTACGGAAGCTCAGATCCATGAAATCATTTATTTTAATTCACACTACTTAAGGGACCTAGCCAATCGCTTATACTATATAGAAATATATCATTGCAGGCCATTATGACTTTGAGCCATTGAGTACATGATGGATAACCACTTTATGTTTGATTAATTGTCGTATGGTGACAATACTTAGCCTGTTTCAGATCAAGAATGGTGCACTGCAGAGCCACTGCAGAGCGGCACGGTGGCACAGCGGTAGAGTTGCTGCCTCACAGCGCTTTCAACGCCAGGGACCCGTGTTCGATCCTGACTACATCGAAACATAGAAAATAGGTGCAGGAGTAGGCCATTCGGCCCTTCGAGCCTGCACCGCCATTCAATATGGTCATGGCTGATCATCCAACTCAGTATCCCGTACCTGCCTTCTCTCCATACCCCCTGATCCCTTTAGCCACAAGGGCCACATCTAACTCCCTCTTAAATATACCCAGTGAACTGGCCTGAACTACCTTCTGTGGCAGAGAATAGTAAGATTGAACGAGAACTTACCAGTTCGAAGGTTGATCTTTATTTTATGAGGAGTCGAAGTGAGGGATTTCGTGAAGAGCCCGCCGGCGCGCATGCTCGACATACTTCAAAGTAGCGGCGTGGAATCACAGAACCAACAATAGAAATGACTTCGCATAGTATGATTGAATTGACTAAGATTACCAGATGAAGGTGATTGAGGGTTGGGCGAGGAGGGCACGAAATCCCTCACTTCGACTCCTCATAAAATAAAGATCAACCTTCGAACTGGTAAGTTCTCGTTCAATCTTACTATTTCATTTCGGAGTCACGTGAGTGACTTCGTGAAGACTTCAAAGCTTCTGTGATTACACGCCCTGGACCACGTCCATGCTGACACACCACTACCAGGGATGGATGGGAGGAACAAACTTGCTCAACAGTCCATACTGCAAAACAAGAGCATATTTATTAATAACAAATCAAACCCCTCATACGGGGACATCTCCACGTTCTTGACCTGCATTCAGCACGGCTTCTGCGAACTGTAAAGGAGCAGCAACAGGCTTGTTATAAAAACGCTGGAACACAGCTTCATTCGCCCATCCTGCGGTGGCGAGAATTTGGTCCATGGGCACCTCCATGACCCTCGCCGCTGACGTCGATGCAGCCCTGGTGGAATGAGACTTGAACACATTAGTGTCGATACCTGACTTACCCAAGATGACTCGAAGCCACCTGGATATCGTCTGGACTGTCACTCGATGATGAGGTCTCTTATGAGTGACAAGCAGGTATCTCTCCATTCCTCTGATGCGTGCCGTCACGTTGACATAGTGGCGGATATGTGAGGCTAAACATAGCCTAGCATCTGCGGGGTATGCCGGGAACTTCAGCTGCAGCCCTGTGCACCCAAGTCTATGCTGCTTTAGTAGCTCGTCAACGAAAAAGACTACTTCTGTGGGGGTAGACGTCATTCTGTCGACACGAAGTTTGTGTAGTGTCTGTACCCTCTGAGCTGAAGTCAGCGCTAGTAACATCACCAGCTTCATGGTGAGTTGGTCCAGTTGAAGCCCTTCCATGGGTGACCACGTCCTGAGCAGGGTTAATACGTCCCTGACATCCCAGGTGATATTATAGCGTGGTGTAGGCGGATTCATATTGAATATACCCCGCATGAGTCTGGACACTAGCCTGTTGGATCCTACCTCCAAACTGAGGTAGAATGATAGCGCACTTCTGGCGCTGTTGATGGCACTGTAACTTAAGTGTTCATCATGGTGCAGCCCCGCGAGGAATTCCAGGACGTCGGTTATTGTCACGTCATCGTACGTGATGCGAGAGCGGCTGCAGTAGGCTTCCCACTTCTTAATATGCGAGCGGTATCTTCGCCTTGTAGACTCTCAACACGACGCCCCGATGGTATCCATGGTCCGAGCCGAGAGGCCGTATTGGACTAACGGCCTGTTCAGAACCTGCAAGCCAACAAATTTAAATAGCCATGGCAGGGATGCGGCTCCCCTGAGACAGGGTGAGTAACCAATTGTGGGCAACCCTTCAAAAGGACCCAAGGTTCGTTGAGCATGTCAAAGACCACCGGATACCAAGGCTGTGTGGGCCAGTCGGGTATAATAAGAATGCCCTTGGCAGCGTCTGCCTGAATCTTTTGCAATACCCGACTGATGAGACAAAACGGGGGGAAGGCATAGAAAAACCACTTCCCCCAGTCCAGCGAGAATGCATCTAGCGCTATTGCCCTAGGATCTGGTTCCCATGAAACGTAGGTTGGTACCTGATGGTTCAACCGTGACGCAAAGAGGTCAATGTCCAGTTTACCAAATTTGGCTGTGACTTTAGAAAAGATCTCAGGATGCAACATCCATTCAATATTGTCATTAAATTTGCGTGACCTGGTGTCCGCCACAGTATTAAGCTCACCTGGCAAATAGGTAGCTGAAATCCAAATGTCTCTTTGAACACACCAGAGCCAAATTGAGTTTGCCAATTTGTCACACGAAACTGACCTGGTACCACCCATATGGTTTAAATATGCTACTGCTGTGGTGTTGTCTATTTGGAGACGGACATGTGCTCCAACAAGCTTGGAACAATACGCACGAAGTCCGTGGAATGCTGCCAGCAACTCCAAATAGTTAATCCCTTGAGTTGACAACATCGTTGATTCAAGGGTGTCCCATCTGCCACCACAACTAGAGCAATTATTCGTGGCTCCCCAACCATTGGAGCTTGCATCAGTTTGCAAATATACCACCGGATTAGCCTCCCTAATAGGCTTGAATGAGCTGCTAATGTGACACACCCACCATAGCAACTCAGTTATCGCTTCGGGCGGCAGCTACATGGACCGATCATAATGACCAGCATTCTGTTTTAACGCAGCAATTTTAGCTCTTTGCAAATTCTGATAATGCAAAGGTCCATATCGCGCTGCCGGGAACAAAGCTACCAGCTTCCCAATTATTGTAGCTAAGTGCCGAATCGATGGTATATTGGTGCGGATTAAATCTTGACACACCTGGGTAACCTCCTCAATCTTGTTAATTGGAATGGTAACCCTCATGCTTATAGAGTTCATCGTGAACCCTAGGTAATTAATCACCTGGGCAGGGTAGAACTTTGATTTCTCTGGATGGACAATAAACCCCAATTGTTGAAATATATTGACAGCAGCTGCAACACCCTGTTCAGCCAATTCCAGGGTGTGGCCCACAATTAAGATATCATCTAAATAGGCCATAACTATATGGTGTCGTTGTCTCAAATAAGCCATAATTGGCTTCACTAATTTAGTGAACAATCTAGGGGCTGTGGTGAGCCCATTAGGCAAAGCCTTGTACTGCCAGAGTTGCCCCATCCAGATGAATTTCAAAAACCTTCTGTCACATTTCTGGACGGATACGGAATAATATGCGTCTTTTAAATCGATGCATGCCATAAAGCAACCATGAGAAATCAATGATTTGGCTGTTTCAAACGTATCCATTTTAAAATGAGTATAAGTTACAAAAGTATTCAAACGGGTTAGATCAATAATGACACGACAACCTCCATCCTTTTTAGGTCTGGTGAATATGTTCGAAACAAATTCAACTGGCTCATGCACCACTCTCTCAATCACTCCTTTGTGCTCAAGACTTAACAGTTCCTTATCGCCGGCTGCCTGTTCTGCAGCAGATAATTTAAACGTTCGAGCGGGCATGTGCTGGGATGGAGGAATGTCGCCATTAATAAACTCAATTTTATGCCCCTGAATATTCTGCAACACATACTCGTCACCAGTAAAATTACCCCATGCACCCAAAAACCACCGAAGGCGACCACCAACATGTGAAGTTAAACAGAGAGAAAAGAGAGAACCAGACCCCCTCACCTCCGTGGTTACCGGCGGTCCTTGACACGCGTGTGCGGACGTGGAGGTGCTGGGTTGGCTTGAGGGCGCGGCGTCTTCGTTTTCCACCAGGGTCTTTGCCGACCCTGTCCTAAAAAAGACCCCTGGTGCTGGGTCTGATGTTGCTGTCGTTGTGGAGCTTGAGGGTGGGTCCTCGTCGAGGTACTAGCAGACCCTCGTGATCGAATGTATGGAGACTTTGAGCCTGACGGTGTGGGGGCACTCTGAGGGCGCATGATCCCCACCGTTTTGGCTTGCTCGTCAAGCTCTTTGACTCTCTTCGAGAGGTCCTCCCCAAAGAGCTGACTGGGCGGGGGCGGCGGCGGTGGTTTGCACAATCCTGCAAACTTTGGATTGAGCGCTGGGCGGATGCTGGTTTTGCGAAACCCGTTAATTTCGTGCTGGGTCGCGCACAGGAGGGCCAGGGCATCTTCCTGGTCCAAATTCAATTCGTCCCCGTCCACCGACCGCACAAAGGCGGTAATACCGGCCGTGAGGAGCTTCAGGATCCGCTGCAGTTTTACCTCCTGTTGACGGATAGCTGCACTGATGTTGCCCCATATCGGCGTATTGACCACAGGCACGTTGAGGGAGTTGCAATTGGATGGAGCCTTGTGACGGCTCATTGCCTGAATGAGGACTTCTTCCTGTAGTTGCTGGTTGTTAAGAAAGTCCACAGTGGCTGCCAGCTTCGTGTTTAAAGGAAGTCCAGATGAATGTGGGGCCGCAAATTTGGTCGCCACATCCAGAAGATCCTCCGCTGGTACCTCCACCGGAGGTGGTATGGGATCCACCAAAACCTCCTCCTCCTGTTGCTCCAGGCTGATGGTAGAGGCTGGTGACGACGCCCTGTGCCTGTGGCTGCCCTGCTGTTGTTGGCTTTGAAGCAGGAGCTCCAGCAGCCGCTCCATACGGTCAATACACCCTTCACCCTGAACACTCAGGTGGTCGGAGTCCTCCGGCTCTGAAAAGAAAACCGGGCTCCTATCATCGGCCCGCACCTCATCGAGGCCCTGCCGGTGCTGGTAGTTGTCGCTAACAGCCGCCGAAGCGAAACTGCGCGATTCCCGCGCGGGCGTGTTCAACCGCCTCCGTTTAGCGGGAGCTGATGCCGCTGCCACTAAGGGCACTTGCAGCGTGGTGTCAGCACCAGCCGAAGCATGGCTACCTGAAGCCCGCGCAGGCTTGCCGGCTGCCCACATCGTGGACCTTGCCGACGCATGGTCTCGCCCACCCATCCATGGGGGGCTCGGCGACCGTGACGAGACCCGACTCAACCGACCCGTCCCGGCGTCGAGAGTCGGGGTGTGCCGGCTGGACCTCACAGCCGCCCCGGGTCTCGCCCTGGAACCTGACCGCTCCTCCGTGTCAGGCAATGCCTTAGCCCTGGCAGGGTTAGGCTTCTGGGCTCCTGCCCTTCCCCTTCTCGGGGGGCTCAGTGGAACGGGCCGTGCAGCCGCACGCCCCCTGCTCGAGGTCGCCAGCGAGCCCGCTGACGACCTGACTGCCATGGCAGGGTCCCCCTGCTCTGGCGGCACACCACACTCCTCCTCGTCGAACTCCTCCGAGCTGTGGTGTGCTGGCGGATCTGGACCTGTAAACACAGGGCTTACCCACATCTCCGCCTGAGTCCCGGCCTGCACTGCAGGTACTGCCGATGGTAAAGGCCCCGGAACTGTTGACCGGCGAACTCATCCTGACGTCCTCCGGCCCTTCGAACTCCCATCCATGTCCTTGCTGCAAGACATAACGAACAACAAGGACCACCAACTAAAGGTGGAATACTCACCTCCGTGGCCCCTTATGAAGGGCTGGCGAGGAGCGCGCTCCACCGCCAGCCGTCGCAGCAACGCGTTACGACGATATGTCGAGCATGAGCGCCGGCGGGCTCTTCACGAAGTCACTCACGTGACTCCGAAATGAAATTCCAGAGACTCACCACTCTCTGTGTGAAAAATGTTTTCCTCATCTCCGTCCTAAAGGAATTCCCCCTTATTCTTAGACGAGCGCTGTCTGTACGGAGTTTGTACGTTCTCCCCGTGACCGCGTGGGTTTTCTACAAGATCTTCGGTTTCCCCCCACGCTCCAAAGACGTACAGGTTTGTAGGTTAGTTGGCTTTCTGTAAATGTAGAATTGTCCCTGGTATGTGTTGGATAGTGTTAATGTGCGGGGATCGCTGGTCGGCACGGGCTCGGTGGGCCGAAGGGCCTGCTTCTGTGCTGTATCTCTAAACTAATAAAACTACACTGCTAGTTTCAACAAGAAAGGGTAAAGATTTGAGGGACATTTAAGACTGCGTCCAAATTACTTTCCAACACTGAAATTAGTGCTAATAGTATTTTATCCTATACTTGGATATTTTGTAAGTTTGCCCGATCTATTCCATGTGAGGAATAAATTGGGTAGACGCACAAAGTCTTTTGCCCAAAGTAGGGGAATCGAGAACCAGAGGACATAGGTTCAAGATGAAAGGGGTAACATTTTTACACAAATGGTGGTGGATGTATGCAACAAACTGGCAGAGGAGCTAGTAGAGGCAGGGACTATCGCAACGTTTAAGAAACATAGAGTCATGGAGTCTTCCAGTGTGGAAACAGGCCCTTCGGCCCAACTTGTCCACATTGACCAATATGTCCCAACTATACTAGTCCCATCTACTTGCGTTTGGCCCATATCCCTCTAAACCTGTCCTATCCATGTACCTGTCTAAATATTTTTTAAATGTTGCGATAGACCCTGTCTCAACTACCTCCTCTGGCAACTCATTCCATGCATCCATCACCCTCTGCATGAAAATGTTATCCCTCAGATTCTTATTAATTCTTTCCCCCTTCACTTTATACATTTGTCCCCTGGTTCCCGATTCCCCAACTCTGGGCAAGACTCTGTGCGCCTACTCGATCTATTTCATCTCGTGATTTTATACAGGGACATGCATAGGGCAGGTTTAGAGGGATATGGATCAAACGCAGACGGGGGGGGGACTAGTGTAGATGGGACATGTTGGTCGGTGAGGGAAAGTTGGGCCAAAGGGCCTGTTTCCACGCTGTATCACTCTATGACTAAGTAGATGGTGAGATCTAAGCTGGTCATCTTTAAAGGAAGAGCCCTCAATGTCTACCAGTCCACCAGCAAAATCCATTTAATTGGAAAAATATTGCTCGATTTAGCTGTGGTTTGGTTAAAGGCAAGTAAAATTGGGAAAACTAACAAATAAGCTGGATAATGGCAGCATTCATATATCATGTCACTGTGTGGAACATATGTTTGTTCCAATGCATATTTGTATTTCAAATATTGATCTACAGAAATAGCTATCTGTTTATGTATATATATAGACACTCAAACAGACAATGTATATTAATATATTTACTGGCATCTAATGAGAGGAATGAGATGGAATGTACTGAGAATATTGAGAAGGAAAAATTGGATTGGGTAGGATGAACAAGTAGAGACAGGGGAAGGATGTGGAAACAAAAAAACTGCAGATGCTGGTTACTACACAAAAGGACACCAAGTGCTGGAGTAATTCTATGGGTCAGGCAGTATCCCTGGAGAACATGGATTGGTGGCGTTTCAGGTTGAGACCCTTCTTCAGACTCAGTCTAAAGAACAGTCCTGACCTGAAACATCACCTATCCGTGTTCTCCAGGGATGCTGCCTAACCCGTTGAGTTACTCCAGCACTTGGTGTCCTTTAATGATAGAGTGGGATTGTTTTGTGAAATCCAAATAAAAATGGAGTTGAATTGTGGAAACGTGCCTTCGGTACACTGAGTGGAGAAGCTTGTGTGGACCTGAGATCCTGAGAGCGATGCCGTCTGGAGCGATGCTCCTGGTAGGGCCACACATGGCGGTAAGGTCGAGGGGGAGGTCTCTGACAAAGAGCAATCCAACCAAGACCTCAACGGTGGAACAGGCGGAGGACGATGGCTGACCTTAGTGGAGCGTCACAACGGCTGGGAAGGCGGATGAAGGCTGCAGCGGAAAAGGGTCTCCGGTTGTCTTGGACTCCATGCCACTGGATCCTGACCCAGATCTGTCAAGGACCGTGTGGGGCGGCTGTCTGTGCACCAGTCTCCCCACGTTAAACAAAGTCACGCCACATGAGAGGACAGTCATACTCGTTTCGAGTGACCGCTGATGATGATGATGACTGTCACTGACTCCACACCGACCATGGATCACCCGCTTGCACTAGATCCACGTTAACGCACTTTCACATCCACTCACTACACACTTGGGACAATTTACAGAGGGCAGGCCCTATCAGAGGGGGGGCAACAAGTGCCATTTGGCATGGTCTGCTTCAAAGGGATCTTGATTTGGGGGCCTCTAGAATTGAAATTGGCCTGGGCCTCAGTTCATCTGTGAGAGGGCCTGACAGAAGGAGTATTAACCCACAAACCCACACGTCTTTGGGGTCTGGGAGGAAACCAGAGCACCCAGAGCAAACCCACATGGTCACTGGGGAGAACGTGCAAACTCCACACTGCCAGCACCCGAAGTCAGGATGGAACCCAGATCTCTGGTGCTGTGAGGCAGTGACTCAGCTGGGCCGCTGAGCTGATAAAACCTGTTGGTTTATAAGTGTGCTTTTAACCGACAAATTCGCAGGTCTTTGTGAAGTGGGAGGAAACCAGAGCACCCGGAGGAAACCCACATGGTCACTGGGAGAACGTGCAAACTCCACACAGACTACTCCTCTGACACCTCTGGCATCACCTTCCCCAAATCGTGGGCACCCAGGACAATCCTCTGCTAATCCCAGAAACTTTGGTTAGAACACAAAGTACTGGAATAACTCGGTGTGTTGGGCACCATCACTGCCAAATAACAGTGGTGAGATATTGAAGTTCTTATTTAGAAATAAGCTACATGTCCCAAATGATTTAAGAGCTACATGTCCTCTTCCCACCCAGAATCTTTCCATCCCACTTTGATTTCAAGATTTGACTTTAGGAGCAGGGAGGTCCTTCTGCAGTTGTACAGGGCGCTGGTGAGACCGCAGCTGGAGAATTTTGGTCTCCTAATATGAGGAAGGACATTCTTGCTATTGAGGGAGTGTAGTGTAGGTTCACCACTTTAATTCCCGGGATGGCGGGACCGACATATGAAGAAAGAATGGGTTGACTGGGCTTGTATTCACTGGAATTTAGAGAGGGGATCTTATAGAAACATATAAATTTCATAAAGGATTGGACAGGCTAGATGCAGGAAAATTGTTCCCCATGTTGGGGGAGTCCAGAACCAGGGGTCACAGTTTAAGAATAAGAGGTAGGCCATTAAGGACTGAGATGGGGAAAACCTTTTTCACCCAGAGAGTTGTGAATCTGTGGAATTCTCTGCCGCAGAAGGCAGAGGAGGTCAATTCACTGGATGTTTTCAAGAAGGAGAGTTAGATTTAGCACTTAGGGCTAAAGGAATTAAGGGATATGGGCAGAAAGCAGGAAAGGGGTACTGATTCTGGATGATCAGCCATGATCCTATTGAATGGCGGTGCTGGCTCGAAGGGTTGGATGGCCTACTCCTGCACCTATTATCTATGTTTCTATGTTTAGAATCATAGAATCGTAAAAAATAGGTGCAGGAGTAGGCCATTCGGCCCTTCGAGCCTGCACCGCCATTCAATATGATCATGGCCGATCATCCAACTCAGTATCCTGTACCTGCCTTCTCTCCATACCCCCTGATCCCTTTAGCCACAAGGGCCACATCTAGCTCCCTCTTAAATATAGCCAATGAACTGGCCTCAACTACCTTCTGCGGCAGAGAATTCCACAGACTCACCACTCTCTGTGTGAAAAAGGATCTTCTCATCTCGGTCCTAAAAGACTTCCCCCTTATCCTTAAAACTTCCCCCTTATCCTTAAAACATCCCCCTTATCTTAAAACTTCCCCCTTATCCTTAAAGTATAAATATACACTTATCCTCATATTAGGAGACCTGGGATAGGAAGATATTGACTGTGATCACACTTTTGACTGGAAAACAAATTTGAGTTTGAAGAAGGGACCTGACTCAAAAAGGCAAACATCATCTATCCATGTCCTCCAGAGATTCTGCCTGACCCGTTGAGTTACTCCATCAGTTTGTGATTTTTGTTGTTTGTTTTAGTTTTAGAGATACAGCGTGGAAATACACCCTTCAGCCCTCCAATTCCATGCAAGCCCAACGATCAGCCATACACTAGTTCCATCCCACACACTAGTGAAGACTCACAGAAGCTAATTAACCTACAAACCTGCAGATCTCTGGAGTGTGGGAGGAAACTGGAGCACTCGGAGAAAACCCACGCGGTCACGGGGAGAGCGTACACACAGACAGCACCCGTAGTCAGGATCGGACCCGGGTCTCTGCCGCTGTAAGGCAGCAGCTCTACCGCCGCGCCAAGCCGCGCCGCGCCATCTGTGTGGATAGCGTGCGCCATAAAGCTTGTCATTGTACCTTGGTACACGTGGCAACAATGAACCTGAACCTAAACCTTACAATCAGGCGTGTGATCTTTCTAAAATCATGAGATGTTTTGAGTTTACAAAAATGATCCTAATAGGGAACTATAGATAAACGATACACCCCCAATTGAATAATTTTCCTGATTTAAGAACAATCGCGAAAGGAAAAATTATTTGGACCTGGCTTTTGCAAACACATCAAGATTCTAATGAAGTATGCAGAAGAGTGGTTAATGTCCATAAATTATGAATGGCCTGATCATGAATCACATTTAATCAATGATAAGATCTATAATTGCTGCGCCTCTAGTTATTATTAGCATAGATTAACTCATTCTCTTTACTTGTATTATTTATAATCATAGACAGGCGTGTACAAACTCAGGTCTGATATCGAAGTTATCATTTAGTAGTTTGATATAGGAAGTGGGTCCCAGACCGGTGAGTTATGATTCTCCATGGCTGGAGTCCTCATCTAATTAATGCTGTCAGCCGCTTGTATGAAATCTTCCACCGGCCTGCAGTTGTCGTTGATAATGGTAATCTTTCAATCGATTGGGAAAATAATACAGAATGCACCAACCTCACTTGCTGCAGATATCTTAATCAACTAAACGAATCAATTTGAAAGCTAATGAACGAGCACTTTCCGCATTTAAATATGGTTTAAATCAACATTGGTGGTGCAGAATTTATTCCTCACCTCATAACTTTGTGTGCGTGTCCTGAAAATAATTTTTGCGAGCGACCTATGCATCAAAGTACGGCCTGTTTCCACTAACAAAGAATAACTTCATTCCAGTCATAGCCTTGGTAATTAATAACAATTTTGATCTATATTCTGTCCATACTTGTAATGGGATGGAGCTGGAGCTATGCACAGAATGTATTTGTCAGAATACCAATCGAGGAAGTTAAATTTATGATCTCGGTTGATCTAAAGTTCACGTGAAGTTTATCTCTTCAGCTTCTTGTACTTTTGTGAAGAAAGCCAAGAGGTTTGCAGGTTATTAATATCAACATGCACACGCATGTTGCTATTTTTCTTCTCAGAAACATGTAATTATATTTGTGACTCATTAAATGGTGTTTGCAAACACGGTGGCACGGTAGGGCAGCTGGCAGAGACGCTGCCTCGCAGCGCCGGAGACCCGGGTTCGATCCTGACCTCGGGTGCTGCCTGAGTGTGGAGTTTTTCAGGTTCTCCCGGTAACCGCGTGGGTTTCCCTCCGGGTGCTCCGGTTTCCTCCCACATCTCAAAGAAGTGCGGGTTTGTAGGTAATTTGGCCCTCGGTAAATTGCCCCTAGTGTGTAGGGATTGACAACATTGAACCTGTGTGCACAGTCGCTCAACGGTCGGCACGGACTCGGTGGGCGGAAGAGCCTGTTTCCTTCAAACAGTCAATCAATCAATCAATGTGTTATTTGCTCATAATTCCTTATAAGTTATCTACTGTTGAGTTAGGAAGTATTTATTCCATTCGTGGAATTCATTGCCACAGAAAGCTGGGCTTTGTCAAAACCCCATTAAGATACACTAATGGGAGAGTCTGGGATCAGAGACCGCAGCCTCAGAATTAAGGGATTTTCCTTTACGAAGGAAATGAGGAGGAATTTCTTTAATCAGAGGGTGGTGAATCTGTGGAATTAATTGCCACAGAAGGCTTTGGAGGCCGTCAATGGATATTTTTAAGGCAGAGATAGATAGATAGATAGATAGATAGATAGATAGATAGATAGATAGATAGATAGATAGATAGATAGATAGATAGATAGATAGATAGATAGATAGATAGATAGATAGATAGATAGATAGATTCTTGATTAGTATGGGTGAGAGGTTATGTGGAGAAGGCTGGAGAATGAGGTTGAGAGAGAAAGATAGATCAGCCATGATTGAATGGCCGAGTAGACTTGATGGGCCGAATGGCCTAAGTCTGCTCCAGTACCATATGAAATCATTGGTCGGATATGGTGATCACTAAAGGCTTTGCGGACGGTAGCATTCTAAACTCCGTTATCGTCAAGTCCGCAAAATTATGGTATTCCCTCAGGCACTGTCCTACAGACCCGTCCCCTCATCAATCATCCACCAAAACCACCCCCTCCCCTCTCGCCCCACCTATTCCCCATAGTCCAGCCTGCCCTCCAGATCGTGAGCAGATGAGCGAAACTCTAATCCTAGCACCATTCTCTCTCGTGGCCCTGAATCTGCATTTAGGGTCATGGAATCTTCAGACTTTAGAGAAGCAACGTGGATATGGGCCTTTCCGCGCCGGCCAGCTAACCCACGTGCACTAGTTCTATCCTACACACTAGGGACAATTTACAGAAACTAGTTAGCCTAACAAAAACCTGCACGTCGTTCCAATTTTTAATTTTTTTTTACAAAATGCTTTTATTCAGAACAAACAAATACAAAGTTGTAACACGATCAGAGAACGTCTATATTGGCATTTTACAAAGAAAGTTATCAAATTAAAATATTAACATTTTTATCAATAATGCATTCGACCTGCGGTGACCAGCGTTCACAGAAGGCCTCCACAGTCCCTGTGGACACCGCGTGTTCCATCTCCAGGGACACGTGGGCACGGACGTAACCCCGGAAAAGGGGCAGGCAGTCGACTGCTGTGCGGCCGTCGACTGCCCGCTGCCTGGACCCGCGGACGGCCATCTTGGCCAGGCCCAGGAGCAGACCGACAGGGAGACCCCCTCCTCCCTCCCGACCCTCCCCCCTTTGTACCGGGTGCCCAAAAATCAATAGCGTCGGACTAAAGTGGAGCCAAAACTTGAGGAGCAGCCCCTTCAGATACTCGTACAGGGGCTGCAACCTCGAACACTCCATGTAGACGTGGAACACGGTCTCTTCCTCGCCGCAGAAGTGACAGGCGGCGGACGAGTCCGTGAACCGGCTCAAGTACCTGTTGCAGGCCACGGCTTTGTGCAACACTGTCCACCCCAGGTCTCCAATGTAAAGGGGAAGGACTCCCTTGTAGAGAGACCTCCACTGGGGACCGCTCCCCTCGTCAGGTAACACGGACCGCCAGGGTGTGTCTGGACGGAAGACGAGGGCGAGGAAGTGGAGAGTGTGCAAGAGCAGCCTGTACAACACGCGCCTCTCCGCCTCACGGAACGGCACGCTGGGCATCTCGGAAAGGCGGCTCATGTTGCGTGGGGCCGGCTCAAGGGGAGGGACCCGGGCCATGGGTCCTATGAACAATTCCGATTGAGCGGGGGTAAGCTCGTCCGGAATCGCTCCACGCACACGCCTCTCCTGGACACGCACCGTCACAGCACAAGTCATTCCAATGGGAGTGGAAACTGGAGCACCCGGAGAAAACCCACGCGGTCAAGGGGAGAACATACAAACTCCTTATAGACTGCACCCATGGTCGGGATCGAACCTGTAACACAGCAATCTACCACTGCCACAATGAAGACAGTTAAATAAACAACTAAATGATTTTTGTGCAAAATTCTGAGTCATTGAGTCACACAGCGTGGAAACAGGCCCTTCGGCCCATTTCTATCCCCTGATTCAGAATGACATCCTGAGATTATTAAGGCACATGAAGAGAGCACTAGCTGATCACATTTTGTCCACACCCTTCGTAACATTCCTACCGTTGAACAGACTTTCACACACACCCCTCTCCATCCGCCTATCACTTGCCAGGCTGTGAACTGCCCCCCCACCTCTGGTTAGCTCTGGCTTTCCCCACCCCCCCCCCCCCACCCTGCCTACCTCAAACTACAATCAGACTGGAGAAGGATCCCAACCCGAAACATCCCTCCGCAGATAGCCACAAAGTGCTGGAGTAACACAACGGGTCAGGCAACATCTCTGTAGAGCATGGAGAGGTGAATTATTGGGTCTCCACCCTAAACATCACCTACTCACGTTCTCCAGCGATGCTGACTGTCCTGAGTTACTCCAGCACTTTGTGCCTTTTCGTATATGAACCAACATCTGCAGTTCTTTGTTTCTACATTATGGCTGTTCCCTCCACAGATGCCGTCTGACCTGCTGAGTTACTCCAGCACTTTGTCTTTTGCTCAAGATTCCGGCACTTGCAGTTCTTTGTGCCTCCATTTTTACCCCACACTTTCTGATCTTTGTCAAGCTGGCATCCCTAATCTTCCTATCTGTGAAGTACCTTCCTAATTAAAGACACTATATAAATGCCTCCCTTCCATTGACTCCATCTACACCTCACACTGCCACAGCAAGGCCGGCAGCATCATCAAGGACCAGTTGCACCCCGGCCACTCGCTCTTCTCCCCTCTCCCATCGGGCAAAAGGTACAGAAGTGTGAAAACGCACACCTCCAGATTCAGGGACGGTTTCTTCCCAGCTGTTATTAGGCAACTGAGTCATCCTACCACAACCAGAGAGCAGTCCTGAGCAACTATCCACCTCATTGGCATGGGTGGAAATCCTGGGGGGTACAGGGGGGACGCGTGTCCCCCCATGCTTTGAGAGCTGGGGGACAACCCCCCCCCCCCATGTTTTGTAATCCGGACTTGATCAGCTGCTTTCTAAGGGCTAAATCGGCCCGTTCGCGGGGTCTTTCAGCGCCGGGCGTGGCTTAAAACCAAACTGCTGCATCGAGGCGATCGAGGCTCCCGATGTTGAAGCCCCCGCCGGCTGATGAAAGGCCCCGCGGACGGACCGATTCAAGCCCCGCGATTCGGGGTGGATGAAGCTGCTGTTGCTGGAGTTCGGAGCCGGTCACCAACCAGGTCAGCTCCCGATGTTACCGTCCACAGGGCCCTTGGCCGAAGCCTCGCGTGTGTGCGCATGCGCGCGCGGCCGCCAAGAAATTGTGTCCCCCCCCCCCAATGTTTTAATAGCGATTTCCGTGCCTGCACATTGGTGACCCTCAGACTATCTTTAATCGGACGCCACGCGCAGTGGTAGAGTCGCTGCCTTGCAGCACTTTCGGCGCCAGAGACCCGGGTTTGTTCTGCACGGAGTTTGTGCGTCCTCCCCGTGACTGCTTACGTTTTCTCCGAGATTTTCGGTTTCCTCCCACACTCCAAAGACGTGCAGGTTTGTAGGTTAATTGGCTTGTAAATTGTCCCTAGTGTGTGTAGGCCAGTGTTAATATGTGGGGATCGCTGGTCGGCGAGGACTCGGAGGGCCGAAGAACCTGTTTCCGCGCTGTAAAACTAAACTTCACCGAGTTCACCTTGCGCTAATCGTTATTTCCTTACCCTGTATCCGTACGCTGTGGACGGCTCGATTGTAATCACGTATTGTCTTTCCGCTGACTGGTTAGCACGCAACAAGGGCTTTTCACCGTACCTCGGTACACGTGACAGTAAACGAAACTAAACTAAAGCAAGATGCTTTTGTTGAGTAAACGATAAATTCCCCCAATGTTTATGCACCCGTTGCCCTGAATAGGAAAATAAACTCTTTAAATCTCCAGCTTGCTTGAGGCTGACTACTTAACATATTGTTGCCTTTACTTCCTCCACCGTTCTGCGACCAGCAATCCATTTTCCCACGGTCTTTTAATCCTTTTGATGTAAATTTTAAATATTCTCTGCCACTTTTAAATGACTTCTAATCCTTAAGTCGTCCAATTCACTCTCTGCCTTTTAAGTCTTTTCACAGAGTACAGGTCGGTTGCAATGTTCCTCTATTATCTATTCCTATTTTTTTTTAATACCTTATCTCTTCTCTTTATTTTTACGCCTCTCGCTCTCCCTCTCACACTTGTCATGTGAGCTCAGCTTGCAGATTAAGATTTTCACCAGGTGTCGGAAGGAACTGCAGATGCTGGTTTAAGGGCCTGTCCCACAATGCGAGTTTACCCAAGAGATCTCCCGAGGTTAAAAAAAAAAATCAAACTCGTGGTAAGTACGTTGGATGTACGTAGCGGGTACGTCGGAGCTCGTGGATGTCTCGAAGCGACTCGTAACGCCAACTCGGGAAACGCGGAAACTCAACAGTGTGAAAGATTTCCAAGGGTAAAAAAATACTCGTGATGAGGTACCATGAATTCGATTTTTTTTTTAAAGCTCGGGAGAGCTCTTGGGTGAACTCGCATTGTGGGACAGGCCCTTTACACCGAAGGTAGACTGACCAAATGCCGGAGTAACTCAGCGGGACGGGCAGCATCTCTGGAGAGAAGGAATGGGTGACGTTTCGGGTCGAGACCCTTCTTCAGACTGAGAGTCAGGGGAGAGGGAGATGCATAGAGACGTGGGAGAGTAAGGCGTGAAATCACAGATCAAAGGAGACGATGCTGAGGAGGAGGTGACAAGGAGGCGTCCAATCAATAATATTTAATCAGGAGCAGAGTGAAACGAGGGTGGGGGAGGAACAGAGAGAGAGGGAAAGCAAGGGTTACTTGAAGTCAGAGAAGTCAATGTTCACACCGCTGGGGTGTAAGCTGCCCAAGTGAAAAATGAGGTGCTGTTCCTCCAATTTATGCTGGGCCTCACTCTGACAGTGGAGGAGGCCCAGGACAGAAAGGTTAGTGTGGGAATGGGAGGGGGAGTTAAAGTGTTTAGCATCCGAGAGATCTGGGCGATATATAGTCCACACCTGGAACAGCGGATAGAGTAGATGAGACCATGTTTGGCTATTGAGTAAACTAGTGTGAACGGGAGATTGATGGTCGATAGGCCTGTTTCCACACTGTATCTCCATACTGTAACTAAACTAAACAAAATGGCATTGGTAGGCTGCAAGATTACTTCACGTAGGATCCAGTGTGAGCGGGCCAATTGAATACGCAACTCGCGGGTTCTCCTGGATCCCATGCGAATTACTCTTCCAGCCGACTACCAAAGGCCTTGTCAACATTAGAGAGTGGATGATAAAGTGGGATAACATAGAACTAGTGTGAACAGGTGATCGATGGTTGGCTCGAAGTCGGTGGGCAGAAAGGCCCGTTTCCATGCAGATCAGAGATTTGGCTTGCAGGAGGCAAACAATAACATGAGTCAAAGCAGACATTAAATGTAGACTTTAGAATTACAGCACAGAAACAGGCCCTTCGGCCCACTGAGTTCGCTTCAACCAGCGATCTCCCCGCACACTAGCGCTATACTACACACACTAGGAACAGTTTACAATTTTACCGATGCCAATTAATTGACAAACCTGTATGACTTTGGAGAGTGGGAAGAAACCGGAGCGCCCGGAGAAAACCCACGCAGGTCACAGGGAGAACGTACAAACTCCGTGCAGACAGCACCTGTAGTCCGGATTGAACCCGGGTCTCAGGCGTTGTGAGGCAGTGAATCTACCGCCACGCCATAGTGACAGACGCAAAGTGCTGGAGTAACTCAGCGGGTCAGGCAGCATCTCTGGAGAAAAGGAGTCTGAAGAAGGGTCCCGGTGGCGCAGCGGTGGAGTTGCTGCCTTGCAGCGCCGGAGACCCGGGTTCGATCCCGACTACGGGTGCTGTCTGTACGGAGTTTTACGTTCTCCCCGCGACCTGCGTGGGTTTTCTCCGAGATCTTCGGTTTCCTCCCACACTCCAAAGACGTGCAGGTTTGTAGGTTAATTGGCTTGGTATAAATGTAAAAGTAGGATAGTGTTAATGTGCGGGGATCGCTGCTCGGCACGGACCCGGTGGGCCGAAGGGCCTGTTTCCGCTCTGTATCCCTGAACTGAACTAAACTACCCTGCCTCTTCCTGAGAGTCTGAAGAAGGGTCTCGACCCGAAACATCACCTATTCCTTTTCTCCAGAGATGCTGCCTGACCCGATGAGTTTGTGTCTGCCTTAGATCACATCTTTATCTTTTCATCTGCTTCCCCGAGAACCAAAATCTGAACAAATGTGTGACGGGACGTGGGTCTGCGACAGTGACAGCAGGAGGACACAGAGGAGGACTTCTCCCCTGGACACACACCAGTGGTGGCAGGTTAACCACACAACACCAGCCTGTCATCTGCTGGCTCCGAGATACATGATACCGCTTGGTACCAGCTGCCGAACTGCTACACCCAGGCACTCCGTCATTCTTGTAAAGAGCTGTGAAAAATATCACTTTCTCAATAATATGGACCATTACTTTCGTGGAACAAAGCAAAAGTGAAACAGGCGGCAGGAAAGCAAGAGAAGATCAAAGGCCATTAATTAATGATTAGGAAGGATGCTACATTGGGACTGCCCGTGCATCGGCCAGCTGCTCTAGACGGAGATAACATAGAGGGTGGCACGGTGGCACAGCTGCCTCACCACGACAGAGACCCGGTTTCCATCCCGGCCTCGGCTGCTAGATGCATGGAGTATGCATGTTCTCCCTGGGACCGCGTGGTTTTCCTCCAGGTGCTCTGGTTTCCTCCCACATCCATAGAAACATAGAAACATAGAAACATAGAAAATAGGTGCAGGAGAAGGCCATTCGGCCCTTCGAGCCAGCACCACCATTCATTGTGATCATGGCTGATCGTCCCCTATCTATAACCCGTGCCTGCCTTCTCCCCATATCCCTTGACTCCACTAGCCCCTAGAGCTCTATCTAACTCTCTCTTAAATCCATCCAGTGATTTGGCCTCCACTGCCCTCTGTGGCAGGGAATTCCATAAATTCACAACTCTCTGGATGAAAATGTTTTTTCTCGCCTCAGTCTTAAATGACCTCCCCTTTATTCTAAGACTGTGGCCCCTGGTTCTGGACTCGCCCAATATTGGGAACATTTTTCCTGCATCTAGCTTGTCCAGTCCTTTTATAATATTATATGTTTCTATAAGACCCCCCTCACCCTTCTAAACTCCAGTGAATACAAGCCTACTCTTTTCAATCTTTCTTCATATGACAGTCCCGCCATCCCAGGGATCAATCTCGTGAACCTGCGCTGCAATGCCTCAATCACAAGGATGTCCTTCCTCAAATTAGGAGACCAAAACTGTACACAATACCCCAGATGTGGTCTCACCAGAGCCCTATACAACTGCAGAAGAACCTCTTTACTCCTATACTGAAATCCTCTTGTTATGAAGGCCAACATTCCATTAGCTTTCTTCACTGCCTGCTGTACCTGCACGCCAACTTTCAGTGACTGGTGTACAAGGACACCATGTCTCACTGCACCTCCCCCTTACCTAACCTAACCCCATTGAGATAATAATCTGCCCCCTTGCATTTGCCGCCAAAGTGGATAACCTCACATTTATGTATATTATACTGTATCTGCCACGCATCTGCCCACTCACTCAACCTGTCCAGGTCACCCTGCAACCTCCTAACATCCTCTTCACAGTTCACACTGCCACCCAGCTTTGTGTCATCTGCAAACTTGCTAGTGTTGCTCCTAATTCCCTCTTCCAAATCATTAATATATATGGTAAACAGTTGCGGCCTCAACACCGAGCCTTGCGGCACTCCACTCGCCACTGCCTGCCATTCTGAAAAGGACCAGTTCACTCCTACTCTTTGCTTCCAGTCTGCCAACCAATTTTCTATCCATGTCAACACCCTACCCCCAATGCCATGTGCTCTAATTTTAGTCACCAGTCTCCCGTGCGGGACCTTATCAAAGGCTTTCTGAAAGTCTAGATACACTGCATCCACTGGCTCCCCTTCATCCATTTTACTTGTCACATCCTCAAAAAATTCCAGAAGATTCTAACTAGTGTGAATGGGTGATCGCTGGTCGGCGTGGACTCGGTGGGACAGAGGGCCTGTTTCCTAGACTAATTCTTCCCTGCCTGTACCTAATCCATATCCCTCCTCTCCCCGTAGATAGCTGATATAGATATCGGTAGCTGATGTATATATACATATATATATATATATGAAAGAAAATTTAAACTTCCTAAAACCCACAATTTATGTCATGGATTCTTGATTTGACAAAAACGATTAATTTATCTTGGATATTGATTGCTTCTTTAATGATGATATATCGTCGATGAATATCGCTGAACATGGGCAAGGTCTCAAGCTAAACAAGATAACTGGCAAACGCAAAGTGCTGGAGGAACTCAGCAGGTCAGGCAGCGTCTGTGGAGGGAATGGACAGGCGACGTTTGGGGTCAGGGCCTTTCCTCAGAACACTTTTGCTGCCTCTTACATAACATGTCATAGCGAGTCATACAGTCATACACAGACCCTTCGGCCCAACTCGCCCATACCGGCCTACGTCCCATCTACACTAGTCCCACCTGCCCGCCTTTGGCCCATATCCCTCTAAACCTGTCCTATCCATGTACATGTCTAAATGTTTCTAAAACATGTTTTGAACTAAATGAAGCTGAATATCCAGCTGGATGTCCCGGTGAATCTGTGGAGCTCGTTGCCGCAGATGGCTGTGGAGGCCAAGTCAATGGATATTTTTAAAGTTGAGATAGTTTGTACAGGTGTCAGAGGTTATGGGGAGAAGGCAGGAGAATGTGGTTGAGAGGGAAATATAGATCAGCCATGATTGAATGACGGAGTAGACTTGATGGGCCAAATAGCCTAGTTCTACTCATATTCCTTATGACCTTATGACACAAAGTGCTTGAGTAGCTCAGTGGGTCAGGCAGAATCTCGGAAAAACATGGATGGGTGACGTTTCGGGTCGGGACCCTTCTTTCATGAATCAAGAGTGTTTAATTGTGTAGGAAGGAACTGCAGATGCTGGCTTACACTGAAGATAGACACAAAAT
The DNA here is from genome assembly GCA_963514005.1 of Raja brachyura. Next base: position 6,359,637 of record OY740797.1, on the reverse strand, counting down.
GCTGGAGTAACTCAGCGGGACAGACAGCATCTCGGCAGAGAAGGAATGGGTGACGTTTCGAGTCGAGACCCTTCTTCAGACTCCACAAAATGCTGGAGTAACTCAGCAGGACAAATTGTCAAATGTACTGACAATGCAACGATACAATTCTAACTTGCAGCAGATAACAGGCCTGTAAACACAATGCAAATGGAGAACCCATAATCAATACAAAGATCAATAAATTAATAACCCCAATATTAGTGCTACCAAAGAGAGTCTATGGTTCATTGTTGAGGTTAGTGTTTAGTGTTCAATAGCCAGATGGTTGTTGGGAAAAAGTTATTTTTGAACCTGGCGATTCATGCTGACCACGCAGGGCAGCACAGTGGCGCAGTGCCAGAGACGCTGGATCGATCCTGACTACGGGCGCTCCCTGTACATAGTTTGTACGTTCTCCCCGTGACCTACACTACTTGGGTTTTCTCCGAGATCTATGGTTTCCCCCCCACATTCAAAGAACTGCAGGTTTGTCAGTCAAATGGCTTGGAATATGAGTAACTTGTCCCTAGTGTGTGTAGGGTGGTGGTGTGCGGGGATCGCTGGCCGGCGCAGACTCAGTGGGCTGGAGGTCCTGTTTCCGCGCTGTGTCTCCAAACAAAAAACACCGAAATCAAATATCTATCTATACTAATCCCTTTATCTGTGCTTGCTGCAAAGTCTTGGCGCTTCAAGCAATCATCCAGATGCTTCTCAAGTGTTTGGGAACACAAAAGGGCCTCTCCCACTTAGGCAATTTTTTCGGCACGTTGCCGAAAATTTTCAACATGTTGAAAATCCAGCGGCGACCAGAAAAAGGTACGACTCTTTGGGCGACTTCTCACGACAAGTCGCAGGGTGACCCCTGGGTGGTCGTGAGTAGTCGCCCAAACCTTTTTCTGGTCGGCGCTGGATTTTCAACATGTTGAAAATTTTTGGCAACCTGCTGCGATTATGACGGGTGCCGGCAGTCACCGAACAAAATCACGTAAGTGGGACAGGCCCCTTAACACTAACTTCAACTGTGTCCTCTGGGTTCTTGATCCCCCTACTCTGAGTAAAAGACTCCGTGCATTTACCCCACCTACTCCCCTCAAGATCTCGCACAATCTCGTATGATCGCGCCTCATCCTCCTGCGCTCCAAGGATTCAAGTCCCAGCCTGCCCAACCTCTCCCTGTAGCTCAAGCCCTCGAGTCCTGGCAACGTCCTCGTGAATCTTCTCTGCGCCCTTTCCAGCTCAGTGGAAGTGAGCTGAGTTTCCAACAGAAGCAAGTGTTGCAAACGGCAGATGTGAAATTTGGATTGCAGAAATCACGGCTGCTATCTAAGATTACGCTTGTTTTTAAAATAATTTGTATAATTTCCTTAGCACAGGAACTATCAAGGGTACGAAACTGAAATGCGTCCAAGTCAACAGGAGATTCCAAATTTAGCGATAATCCTTCAAAATTCAGTCAAAAAGAAAGACCACGGGATGCACCGAAATTAATGATTTATATAAGTCTAAAGAAAGAATCTGCACGGTGGTGCAGCGGTAGAGTTGATGCCTTATGCCCCTGTCCCACTTAGGAGATTTTTTAGGCGACTACAGGCGACTAGGCTGTCACCACATGGTCACCGGGGTGTCGCCTGTTATAGTTGTGAGTCGTCTCCTCAGTTGCCCAAAGAATCGTAGCGTTGTTCTGGTCGCCGCTGGATTTTGAAATGTTCAAAACATTTCGGCAACGGTCACAACAGTTGGCTTGGCACCAATGAGCGTAGCTTAACTTCTCCTGACGTAGGTACTATCGTAGGTTGTCGCCAGGTGATGTAGGTTGTCGCCGGTGCTGACTGTTGTTAAAGTAATGATTTTATTTTAAATTTTATGTCGAAGGGGGGGGTCCAGTCGCCGTTTTTCGGCGACCTGCTACGACTGTGACAGTCGCCGGCAGTCGCTTAAAAATAGCCTTAAGGGCCCTGTCCCACTGTACGAGGTAATTCAAGAGTTCTCCCGAGTTTCCCCTGATTCGAACTCGGAGAGTTACGATAATAGCCGCTCGGAGGTACTCTGGGCTCTCGTGGACATTTTTCAACATGTTGAAAAACTTCACGAGCGTGCCGCGTTTCGCGAGTACCTGCCGTTAGCGTTACGAACCGCTAAGAGACGTCCCGAGCTTCGACGTTCCCGCTACGTACATTCTACGTACTTACCACGAGTTTGATTTTTTTTTCAACTCAGGAGAGCTCTTTGCTTGGGTGAACTGTGACACTGTCAGAGACCTGAGTTCGATCCTGACTATGGCTGCTGTCTGTACGGAGTTTGTACGTTCTCCCCGTGACTGTGTGGGTTTTCTCCGAGATCTTCGGTTTCCTCCCACACTCCAAAGACGTACAAGTTTGTAGGCTAATTGGCTTGATATAAATGTAAATTGTCGCTAGTCGGCACGGGTTCGATGGGCCTAAGGGCCTGTTTCCGCGCTGTATCACCAAACTAAACTAAAGATAGATTTAAGGGAGTGGGTTGGATGATCTATGGTCTGAATATCATAAGTTCATAAGCTTGTTGCAGCAGAATTAGGCCATTCGGCCCATCGAGTCCACTCCGCCATTCAAAACATGGCTGATCATTCTTTCCCTCTCAATCCCATTCTCCTGCCTTCACCCCATAACCCTTGACACCCGTACTAATCAAGCAGCTGTCTATCTCTGCCGTAAAAATATCCACTGACTTGGCCTCCACAGCTCTCTGTGACAAAGAATCTCACAGATTCGCCACCCTCTGACTAAAGAAATTTCTCCTCATCTCCTGCCGAAAAGAAAGTCCTTTAATTCTGTGTGTGAATGTCTGTATTTTGTGTGTATTCTATCTGTATTTAATTGTGTGTGTGTGTTTTTTTTTGTAAACCAGCATCTGCAGTTCCTTGTATCCACTCGACTCTCGACTTTATGATGAACAATGGATTAATTCATCAGTGCATTTTGATCCTGATAATGAGGCAGAAATGAAGGTGCAGAAACTGCAGTCTGCTTATTTTCTGAATGCTGAAATCATGATGCACTCGATCAATTCCCTCTCTCTCTCCATCCCTCCCCCACCCTAGTTCTCCGACTACTTTATTGCCCCCCTGAGTAAATATCACTGATTGCTTACCTCGTTGTCACCTTCCCCTCAGCTAACAATTAACCATTCTACATTTCCTTGACCAACGTCCCCTTTGATCTGCGATTTCACGCCTTGTCCTCCCATGTCTCTCTCTGTCTCCCTCTCCCCTGACTCAGAAAATGGATGTAAAGTCAGAAAACGGAGCGGTGCAAAATTTGGCATTAACCTGTTCAAATTAACATTTTACTTCGGAGTCACGTGAGTGACTACGTGAAGACCCCGCCAGCACGCATGCGCGACATATCGTCGTTCGCATGCGGAAGCGACAGTCGGGAGGAGCGGGGCTCCTCCAGCGATGGAACGGTAAGACTCACCAGAGTGGTGAGCGCGGCGAGAGTAACGGCAAGAGCTGCTGCTATAGAGCGCAGCCAGCAGCGTGCCGTTTTTTCTCCGAGCTGCAGGTGCTACCTGCAGCTCCCGAATTCAGCCCGGGAGGACTGCTGGTTCGCCACGGACAGGCGGTAAAACCACCCGTTCGTTTCTCGAGCTGCAGGTGCTACCTGCAGCTCCCGAATTCCGCCCGGGAGGGCTGCTGGTTCGCCATGGACAGGCGATAAATCCACCCGATTTTTTCCCCGAGCTGCAAGTGCTACCTGCAGCTCCCGACTTCCGCCCGGGAGGGCGGTTGGTTCGCCACGGACAGGCGGTAAATCCACCGGGACTGGTTCTCCACGGACAGGCGGTAAATCCACCCGGAAGCCGATCAGGACTGTCGACTCAGCTGGGTCCAGTCCCGAGGACACCCCGTTCGCTGCAGCAACGGAGGTCGTCTTACCCGCATGGAGCGGATGGTGGAGCAATTGCTCCAGCGTGACCTGCTTTAGCAGGGGCAGGGTCACAGTGGGCCTCTTCGCAGGCCCACGGCAGGATCCTATTATGGACTGCCTAAATGTCTCACCCTCTTCGGAGGGGAGCATTGGGGGTCAGAACTGGGCTGACCCGAAGAGGGGGAGTTGGCTGAACAAACCAACAGTGTCAGGGGTGCAGTGAAGAGTTCTGGATATGGTAAGTAACATGCAGTTCCTTCTAAAAAGGTTACCTATCCACCCTAAGCTGGCAGCTAGTTTAATTATATGACTACAAACCAGCTTCAGGAGCAGCCATCTATGCTATAGCTGATAAGTACTTTGCTCCTGATAATTGTACTCGCTATTGTTCCCGCGGTAAATACCCTATTGGGGGATCATGAGCCCTACGATTAGAGGGCAAGGAGTCAAACTTCAGAGGATCCTGAAGCTTTTGACCGCCGGTATTTCGGCAGTGCCAGTACTGCGGTGGGTATAGAGCTACCGGTAGGAAAAGGATGCTCTGGCCTTACTGTGAACACAGTTTGAAAATAACTACAGGAAGAGCAACTCACCCCAAATTGCGGGGTTATGCAAACCAGGTACGCTCAACCACCATATCTGCTGTGCGGAGCTCCCAAAACAGGTGAAAGACCTGGACAAAGAGGCCATAGGGCTGATAAGGTACCCAGTACCTCCAAGCGCACTGCCAACAGCTACAGCACCCCTACACACCCAAAGCTCGAAGGCCGGCCCACCTGCACAACAGCCTTTTTAGGCCATGCCCAGCCCGGCCTTCTTGGAAAATGCGCCACCCCTACAACGCATCAACTCAAACAGAAGAAATAACGGTGGTATTGGACACTACGCCGGCAATACCTTGGAGGTAGGTGGGTCTGCCTCCCCCAGGAACATCATATGTCTAAAATTCATCTTATGGGGGAGACCGGTTGCACTTTTACCTCTGATCCTTACATATTCGGAAGTATTCAGGGCTATTAAATTAATTCATTTACGAACTCCCTGCCCCGGTCCAGCATTCGCCTAGCCGAAAGTTATATTTTCACAAAGAAAAAACGGCGGGCCATGCTGAACTATTAAGAGGGGTTATTGAGAGAATCACAGGAGTTCGTATCTAATATATTTACCAAAAATAAAAGATGGCGGATGCCGCATAATCATAGACCTGACCGAACTGAATACTTCTGTTCAGTATGTTCATTTCTAAATGGACACAGTAGCCAGCTTATAGCTATGGGTACTACATGGCATGCATTAACCTCAAGATGCATACTATTCAGTACTAATACACAAGGATCATAGGGAATACCTTAAATTTATCTGGATGGGACAATTATGGCAATATATAGCCTTACCCAATGGGTTATCATCAGCACCCAGGCTGTTCAACAAATTACCAGCTTTGGCCTATTTAAGGAAACAAAATCATACTGTTATGGCCTATCTTGATGATATCCTCATTGTCGGGGATAATTGGAAACGGCTACATTGGCAGTTTCTAGCCATAAAACATCTCTTTCAAAAGCTGGGGTTCATCATACATCCAGATAAATCAAAGTTGGAACTCTCTACTACCATGGATTACTTGGGGTTCACCATTGACTCGGTGCAAATGTCTACCACCTTACCACCGAACAAGGTGGTGGACTTGGTAGAAGCTTGCAGAAGCCTTACTGGCATCAGGGATCCATCCATACGGTAGGTGGCCATGGTATTGGGAAGATAGTGGCTGCTTCCCGCAGTGCAATTCGGACCACTACATTATCAAAACCTACAAAGAGCTAAAATTATAGCTCTCAAAAGTCATGCATGCCATTTCGACAGGCCTATGAAGTTATCAGAAAAGGTAGAGTTGAATTAAATTGGTGGATGGGAAATGCTCAATTCTGTTCCAAATCCATCACTATCATAAATCCCTCGGTTACATTACAGACTGATGCCAGTGTTAAAGGTGGGGAGCAGCTAATACCACCACTGTTGTGGTGGCAGATGGAATGCACAAGATTTAACCCTGTTGGGAGCACTAGGGATTAATTATCTAGAAATACTGGAAGCATTCGTGGAACCCGGGGGCCTACTGCTTAGATATGCACCAGTTGCATGTATGGTTACAAATTATAATACCACAGTGGTGGCCTATATTAATCTTTTGTGTGGAATAAAATCGATATCATGTGATGAATTGCCTTTTTTACAACTAGCACTGGTGTCTGGATAGAGAGATTTGGATCTCAGCCACTTACCTTTCAGGTAAACTAAATACGGTGGCGAACACCAGGTCACGCAATTCAACGACAACAATGAATGGATGTTGGATCGGGACCGGGGCCAGCAGCGATGGATGTTTCTCGCTGCATTGGGGGGATTGTTTGCTAAGCATTTCCCCCCTTCTGCCTCATCAGTCGGGTCTTACAAAAATTTAATAGACTCCGCAACTGGTATTTCGGGTTCCCGATTGGCCTACCCAACCATGGTCCCCAGCAGTACAAAGATGGCCGCAGAACACTGCTTCCGGATCCTCAAACGGCCGGGCCTGTTGGCACACCCTGTGACGGGTAAGTTATCCGTGCCATGATTGCATTAACCTATTGATGCTGTTTCTGAACAGGCCATTCTGGACTTCGGATACTCCAACAGGACGATCAATGTCATCACTCGTCGTGAGGGAGTCCACCAGGGACAGCACTGACATATATCAGCAGATGGGAGTGTTTCTTCTTCAGAACAAACACTTCATATGACTCGGCCACCATCACTGGATTGCAGGAGTTCTGGCCACCCTTCTTTCCATGAAGGTTTGAGCTATAATGCCATTAAAATTGCAGAAGTGCCCTACCTACCAACCTGGACCGAGGGGGTGATCACCTGCGTATAGGATCACACCCTCTGGTATCAATCTGATGAGGGGTATTAATATTTTCCCCTAGACCAGATCCACTCATACATGGGACCTAGGCATAAAATTTACTATGCTTCGAGGATGGACACCAATATTGGGGCACTCTCTGGATAACTACATAGTATATGGTTATGCTTATGGCACTTGTAACAGCACAACGGGTCCAGTCTTATAGCTAAGGCTGCATCCACGTCAGCGGCTAGGATGATGGGAGTTCCTATGGACCACATCCTTTGCTACAGCGGGTTGGAGAGTGAACGGATTTTCAGCACTTCTTTTATAACCCGTGGCCGCTCCTGAGACGTTGCGGGGAATATGTTGGGTTTCTGTTACATGATTTACCCAATGTGGGGCATATCATTTTAGGTATGACTAAATACCTTCTTTGTTTTTCAGCCAGTGTCTTGTCTGAATTACGTTCATCCTCTCATCCCAACTTTAGCGGTGTGTGAGCATGGAGCTTCCAGGGCATGAAATCACAGAGCTTTGAAATCTTCACGTAGTCACTCACGTGACTCCGAAGTAAAATAGTAAGATTAAACGAGAACTTACCAGTTTGAAGTTTGATCTTTATTTTATGAGGAGTTACGATGAGGGATTACGTGCCCTCCGCTCCCAACCCTCTATTATAAAGATCACCTGGTATGAAAGTTCTCTTTTTTATCTTACTATATTAGTCATTGTGACTGTTTGTTCTGTGATTTCACACCACTGCTTTGAAGAATGTCGCGCATGCGTGCTGGCGGGGTCTTCACGTAATCCCTCATCGTAACACCTCATAAAATAAAGATCAAACTTCAAACTGGTAAGTTCTCGTTTAATCTTACTATTTTAGTTTGAAGAGATACAGCATGGAAACAGGCCCTTCGGCCCATCAATCCGCGCCGACCAGCGATCGCCCCGTACACCAGCACTATCCTACACACTAGGGATATGTTACAATTTCACCGAAGTCAATTAACCTACAAGCCTGCACGTCTTTGGAGTGTGGGATGAAACCAGAGCACCCGGAGAAAACCCACGCAGGTCATGGGGAGAACGTACAAACTCTGTACAGACAGCACCTGTAGTCAGGATCGAACCTGCGTCTCTGGCTCTGTGGCGCCCCCTCCTGTGTCCTTTTGTGTAAACCAGCATCTGCAGTTCCTTGTTTCTCCATGAGATTACACTAATGTCTGCCGACCACCTCGTTCCATGCACCCACTACCCTTTGTGTGAAAAAGTTACCCCTCAGATTCCTATTAAATCTTTCACCCTTCACCTTGAACCTATGTCCTCCGGTCCTCGATTCCCCTATTCTGGGTAAGAGACTCTGTGTATCTATTCCTCTCACAATTTTATATCCTCTATATGAGATCCTTCCATGCAACTGTAGAGAGCATGTGATCGTGCGGGCGTGAGGCATGGTCTCTCACTCGAGCACTGTCCAAGTCTCTCGATGGTGCCTAACCCGAATCCTCAGAAAAGTTCAAAATGTCAATTGGAAAGTCAATGTCAAAGTCAAATTTATCGTCACACGCACCAATGAAGGTGCGGTGAAATGAATTTGCCAGCAGCGATACACTTAAATAAAGAACACACAATACACAATAGATTCCAACACAAACATTCACCACAGTATTTCTCACTGTGGTTGAAGGCAACAAGGTTCAGTCAGTCAGGGGATATGGGGAGAAGGCAGGAACGGGGTACTGATTGGGGATGATCAGCCATGATCACATTGAATGGCGGTGCTGGCTTGAAGGGCTGAATGGCCTACTCCTGCACCTATTGTCTATTGTCTATTGTCTATTGTCAGTCCGCCTCCCCCGTTCACCCCTGGTCGGGGCCATAAACTGGAGCCGCATCGAGCAACGCCCAGCTCTATGAGGAGATTCCACCTCTGACTGCGAAGATCAGTTCGAGAAGGATGAGGCTCGCTGGTCACTGCCACCGCCACCCGGAAATGCCAGCAAACACACGGTTGTGCCGTGGGGACCCCACCCACTTAAGACGTGACCCGGGGCAGCCGAACACGACGGCGCTAAAGACGTTGATGGAAGACGCACGTGACGAGACAAAAGAGGAACGTGCCGGCTGTACGGAGGACAGAGATGTGCGGGGCGTCCGTCACTGTGCCTGTCGGAAACCAGCGCCGCCGCGTCACTAACGTTGTCAACGATGATGAATAATAAAAAAGTAATCTATATGATGAGTGGTTAAGAAAGAACTGCAGATGCTGGAAAAATGGAAGGTAGACAAAAATACTGGAGAAACTCAGCGGGTGAGGCAGCATCTATGGAGCGAAGGTATAGGCGAAGTTTCGGACCCGAAACGTCGCCTATTACTTCGCTCCTAGATGCTGCTTCACCCTCTGAGTTTCTCCAGCATTTTCCGCTACCTTATATGATGAGTGGTAGCGCTTTGACCATCTGTGACCCTGGTTTGAGATGAAACGCCCTGTGTAAGTGTGCTGTCACAAGTTGAGACACTATCTCTCAGTCCAGAACTGTCGTGATGCCACTGACTGATGGGATGTGGGCTGTCCGTGAGATTTCCTCTCTGTCAGTCAATTCAACGGCCTCCAGCGAGAACAGTTTATGTTGACAGCTCATCAACTCAATGCTAATATTACCCAAACTGAATCAGACTTGTTGTGTAGGAAGGAACTGCAGGTGTTCAAGAAGGAACTGCAGATGCTGGAAAATCGAAGGTAGACAAAAATGCTGGAGAAACTCAGCGGGTGCAGCAGCATCTACGGAGCGAAGGAAATGGATAACGTTTTGGGCCGAAACCCTTCTTCAGAAATCCGAAGATCGACAAAAAAATGCCGGCGTAGCTTAGCAGGACAGGCAGCATCTCTGGAGAGAAGGGATGGGTGATGATTCGGGGCAAGACCCTTCTTCAGACTGAAACGTCACCCATTCCTTCACTCCAGAGATGCTGCTATGTACCTGTCTAACTGTTTCTTAAATGTTGGGATAGTCCCAACCTCAACTACCTCCTCTGGCAGCTTGTTCCATACACCCACCACCCTTTGTGTGATAAAGTTTCCCCTCAGATTCCTATTAAATCTTTCACCCTTCACCTTGAACCTATGTCCTCTGGTCCTCGATTCCCCTACTCTAGGCAAGAGTTTAGTTTGGTTTATTGTCACGTGTACCGACATACAGTGAGAAGCTTTTGTTGCGTGCTAACCAGTCAGCGGAAAGACAATACGTGACTCCAATCGAGCCATTTACAGTGAACAGTAAAGGAATAGCTTTTAGTGCAAGGTAAAGCCAGCAAAGTCCAATCGAAGATAGTCCAAGGGTCACCAATGAGGTAGATAGTAGTTCAGGACTGCTCTCTGGTTGTGGTAGGATGGTTCAGTTGCCTGATAACAGCCGGGAAGAAACTGTCCCTGAATCTGGAGGTGTGCGTTTTCACACTTCTGTACCTTTTACCCGATGGGAGAGGGGAGAAGAGGGAGTGGCCAGGGTGCAACTCGTCCTTGATGATGCTGCTGGCCTTGCTGAGGCAGCGTGAGGTATAAATTGAGTAAATTGAAGAGAGGTTGTGCCTATCTCCGGTGTTATCATCTGCAGTTCCTTCTTGCACAATACTTCCTCTTCTTCTTTTTAGGCCCCCCGGTCACGGCTGACCATGGGTGCCTCCAGGGTGCTATTCCCTCTATGGAGGATGTCTGTGCGTGACTTTGTTTAACGTGGGTAGACTGGTGCACAGACAGCCACCCCACACGGTCCTTGACAGATCCGGGTCAGGATCCAGTGGCATGGAGTCCAAGACGACCGGAGACCCTTTTCTGCCGCCGCCTTCATCCGCCTTCCCAGCCGTTGTGACGCTCCACTAAGGTCAGCCATCGTCCTCCGCCTGTTCCACCGTTGAGGTCTTGGTTGGTTTGGCTCTTTGTCAGAGACCTCCCCCTCGACCTTACCGCCATGGGTGGCCCTACCAGGAGCGTAGCTCCAGACGGCATCGCCCTCAGGATCTCAGGTCCACACAAGCTTCTCCACCACGACAAGGTGACAATCCACGGAGAGGTTCCTGCACAATAAAACCTCAATAAAACCTTGGGTATGTGGTATGAATATTGATCTCTCTAACTTCAAGTAACCCCGGCATTCCCTCTCTCTCCATCCCTCCCCCCACGCAAGTCGCACCTGCTTCTCGTTCTCACCCAACAAACTACTAAAAATTTCCCGTGCCCTTTATCATTGCTACTTTATTTTCATATCTTTCATTCATTTGTTCTATATCTCTCTACATCACCGTTTATATCTCTCGTTTCCCTCGCCCCGACTCTCAGTCTGAAGAAGGGTCTCGACCCGAAACGTCACCCATTCCTTCTCTCCAGAGATGCTGCCCGTCCTGCTGAGCTGTTTGTGTGTCTCTCTCCTGTTTAAACTAGAGCCTGCAGTTCCTTCCCACACGGTGAAACCTCGTGTTGCTCTCCCAGTGGCTCCAGCGGTGGACGGAGCCTGATTTAAATTCCTCTTCGTGTCCTCTGCTTTTTGCCGTGCGTGCCGCTGCATGAGGCGAGTGGGTAATTCGGTTCTTTCAAACCGCATCTGATCTCTCTGAGTACACAGAGCTGCGGATGAATGCCTGTGTGGTGGCCGGCGCTGAAAGGGTTAACCGACGACAAGCCTTGCTTGTTCAGGAAGATAAATCACAGTTGCCTGAAGTGAGCTGACAGCGTTTTAAGCTGTTGCAATCATCCTAATCACCAGGGGCTGGGGGGGGGGGGTTATTTCTTTCATCTTACTAAAGGCAAAAGCATATCAGCGATAGGTAATATCAGATAGCTGTCAGGAACCTGGCTCCTTCCATAAATAATGGCTGCATTATGTAAATTGTGTTGACAAAATGTGATAAAACAGAAAGGAGAAACATTTCAGATATGACCATTCCCCAAAGCATTGCGTTACCTCTGCCCGCTCTCTCGCTCGCTCGCTCGCTCTCTCCTGCAGCGGGCATGGGAGATTGTATTGTTTCTTCATCTGTCAGAAATCAATATTTCAAACAACCGATAAGAGGGGGAATTGGACTGGGAATAGAATGAAGTGCTGTAAAACTACAAAGCACAATTATCAAAAAGCACTTACGCCACTTAATAGGATCCGAGCATAAAAATGCCTCAAAACTAATGTCTGGAAAGTATAATAAGAACGTTTTCCATGCTTTCTGACCGCCTCTTTCTCTGAGCCAGCAAAACTAAAACTGCCCGTATGGTTCACTATGAGTTAAAGAAGGAACTGCAGATGCTGGAGAATTGAGGGTACACAAAAGGCTGGAGAAACGCAACGGGTGCAGCAGCATCTAAGGAGCGAAGGAGATAGGCGACGTTTCGGGCCGAAACCCTTCTTCAGACTGGCTAGGGACCAGGGAAACGAGAGATATAGACGGTGATGTGGAGAGATAAAGAACAATGAATGAAAGATATGCAAAAAAGTATCGATGATAAAGGAAACAGGCCATTGTAAGCTGTTTGCAGTGTGAAAATGAGAAGCTAGTGCGACTTGGGTGGGGGAGAGATAGAGAGAGAGGGAATGCCAGGGCCCAAGGGCTGAGGGAGAGGTGGGAAGGGGAGGAGGCAGCCAGGGTTAACAGAATTGAGAAAATTCAATGTTGAAGCCCAGAGGATGCAGAATGAGTATGTTTATCACTATGAGTATCATTAAGGGCCTGGTCCCACATAGGAGATTTTGTAGGCGACTGCCGGCGACTAGACTGTCGCCACATGGTCGCCGGGGTGTCGCCTGTCTGGTCGTGAGTCGTCTCCTCAGTCGGCCAAAGAGTCGTAGCGTTGTTCTGGTCGCCGCTGGATTTTGAAATGTTCAAAGCTTTTCGGCGACAGTCGGCGACCGTGGGCTTGGCGCCAATGAGCGTAGCTTGACTCCTCCTGACGTAGGTGCTGTCGTAGGCTGTCGCCAGGATGGCGTAGGTTGCCGCCAGTGCTGACCGGTGAATTCCATTGTCGTAGTTGCCGGCCGTTGCCTAAAAAAATCACCTAAGTGGGACAGGCCCTTAATGATACTCACAGTGAAGGCCCTTTAGTTCAGTCACGTGTTTTACGGCGACCTGCTACGACTATGACAGTCACCGACAGTCACCTAAAAATTCACCTGGTGGGACAGGCCCTTTAAGCACTAGAATTGTTTCCATAATCTATTCTCCTAAATTTACGACAGGGTTTCAAAATCAATTCATTTTTTCAAATAAATCATAGCTTTGGCTCCGGTTTAGATATTGTCTATTCCACAATTATTGCAATTATAATAGTTTTGTTTTTTAATGTGTCGGAAGGAACTGCAGATGCTGGTTTAATCCGAAGATGGATACAAAGTGCTGGAGTAACTCAGCGGGGCAGACAGCAATCTCTGGAGAGAAGGAATGGGCGACGTTTCGAGTCGAGACCCTTCTTTGTTTCGACCTGAAACGTCACCCATTCCTTCTCTCCACAGATGCTGCCCGTCCCGCTGAGTTACTCCAGCATTTTGTGTCTATCTTCAGATTAGTATTTTAGTTTAGTTTTGAGAGACTTCCGAGTCCGCGTCGACCAGCGACCCCCGTACACTAACACTAAACTACACACAATAGGGTCAATTTTAGAATTGTTATCAAAGCTGATTAGCCTACAAACATGTACGTCTTTGGCGTGTGGGAGTAAACCGAAGGGTTTAATGTGGGAGAAAACCCAGACGGGTCATGGGGAGAACGTGCAAACTCCCTACTGACAGCACCCGTAGTCAGGATCGAACCAGGGTCTCTTGCGTTAAAAGGCAGCAACTCTACCGCTGCGCCACCGTTTCCGCCCTTGAGTAATAATTGAGGAAATTAATTATTAGGGCTGGCACAGTGGCCTCATGGGTAGAGCCGCTGCCTCACGGCGCCAGAGACCCGGCTTCAATCCTGACCTCGGGCGCTGACTGTGCGTGGAGTTTGCACGTTCTCCCTGGGACCACGTGGGTTTTCTCCAGCAGCTCCGGTTTCCCCCCACATCCCAAAGACGTGCGGGTTTGTAGGTTATTTGGCCCTCTGTAAATAGTCTCGAGCATGTAGGGAGTGGATGAGAATGTGGGATATCATAGAACCAGTGTGAACGGGGTGATCGATGATTGGTGCGGACCCGATGGGCCAAAGGGTCTGTTTTCACGCTGTATCTCTAGCCTAGAATGTTAATTTGAACAGAAGTTAATGACAAATTTGGCATCACTCGGCTTCCTGACTTCACATCCATTTTCATTTCATTTCAACTTCCCGCGTCAAATCAATTTGGCTGCTTATCTCAAAGATCAGACAAAAAGACAAAGTTCTGATATAGACCCAAAAGATGGAGTAACTCAGCGGGACAGATAGCATCCCTGGAGAGCAGGAATGGGTGATGTTTCAGATCAAGATCCTCCCTCATACTACAGTTCTATTATGTTACGATAGTTGCTTTATGCTGTACATTAACTAGTAGGCAAAAGGCTTTCCAAAATCTAACATTAATGATAAATAAACCCATGGTTTGTGTTACTTTAATACACATTATAGAATGCTGGGTTGAATCATAGGTCGCCAGTTTGAACCAGCATTGGATTATTGCAATGTGTATGAATTCGCCTGATCTCAGGAAGAGACAGAAGATAGACACAAAATGCTGGAGTAACTCAGCGGGACAGGCAGCATCTCTGAAGAGAAGGAATGGGTGACGTTTCAGGTCGAGACCCTTCTTCAAACTCTCAGGAAGGGGCAGGGTGGCATCCGTAATTACAGATGGGAGATGTGTTTGAAGGACACAGCATGGAAACAGGCCCTTCGGCCCACCGAGTCCATCCCGTCCACCACTAGTTCAACGTTATCCCACGTTTGCATCCACTCCCTGCACACGGGGGGCAATTTACAGAGGCCGATCCCATGCGCCTGTGCAAGTGGAGTTTGCACGTTCGTCCTGTGACCTAGAGGGTTTCCTCCGGGTGCTCTGGTTTAGTCCCACATCCCAAAGCACTATGGGTTTTCAGGCTATTTGGTCTCTTTGTAAATTGCCCCCAGTGCATAGGGAGCGGATGCAAAAGTGAGATAGCGGAAACCTAGCGGGAACTGATGGTCGATGGTCAGCGTGGACTCGGTGGGCCGAATGGCCTATTTCAAGCAATCAAGCAAAGTGAGGCTTATGAGATTCTTTCTGGGTCAAATTCAGAAATGTATCTGTCCCTGCCAATTGCAATTAGTCTTAAAACTCACAACACTTTGATATAAGGTCATAGAAACACATACTATGGAAACAGGCCCTTTGATTTTAAGGTCATAAGGTCACAAGTGATACGAGCAGAATTAGGCCATTCGGCCCATTGAGTCAATCATGGCTGATCTATCTCTCTCTCCTAACCCCATTCTCCTGACTTCTCCCCATAACCCCTGACACCCGCACTAATCAAGAATCTATCTATCTCTGCCTTAAAGATATCCACCGACTTGGCCTCCACAGCCCTCTACAGCAAAGAATTCCACAGATTCACCACCCTCTGACTAAAGAAATTCCTCCTCGTCTCCTTCCTGAAGGAACGTCCTTTCATTCTGAGGCTGTGACCTCTGGTCCTCGACTCTCAAACTAGTGGAAACATCCTCTCCACATCCACTCTATCCAAGCCCAGGCACGGAAATCGCTATCAAAATATGGAGGGGGGACAGGGGGGACACAATTTTTTGGCGGCCGCGCGCGCATGCGCACACTCACACACACACACACACGAGGCTTTGGAGGCTCAATCCAGCGCTAAATGCAGCTCAACTCTGCCTGTCTCACCGCGTTAACCTACAGCCATGTCTGGACCGACGGGACACCAGCGCTGCTTCTCCACGCTGGCTGTGGGCCTGGGCCATATTTACCGCAAGTCCAGGCAGGGCTGTAGGTTAACCTGGCGGGACAGGTAGAGTTGAGCTGGGTTTACAGCTCCCGTCTGACTCCCGACATCTCTGGCCGCCCCCAGGCGGGGGGGGAGGTGACACTCGGGTGGGGACGGGACAATGCCGGAGCGCCGGGATTGATCCTGGCTGCGTATGAGGCGCAGGTCAGTGCCGCCCCCATTGCCTCCTGACAAACGTCTCTCTCGTCCAATCAGCGCCTTCGATCAGCTGTCCCACCCCCACTGTCTCGCGGAAAGCGGAGATTTCACCGGGTTTTAAATTCTGGATTGCAAAACATGGGGGGGGGGGGGGCTCTCAAAACAGGGGGGGTACGTGTCCAAGCCCTTCACTGTTCGGCCATTTTGTGGCCAGGTTTGCGGATAATACTGTGATCGATGATGGGGGGGGGGGGGGGGCAGAGACCCGGTTTCGATCCCACCTGCGGGCGCTCGTCTGTACGAAATGTAGAGGAACCTGGGACCCTGCAGAAGGACCTGGACAGGTCGGGAGAGTTGGGCGGAGAAACGGAAGGTGGAATACAGAGCAGCGGAGTGTGCAGCGGGTCACTTTGGATGTAGGAATAAAGGGGCAGATTATTTTCTAAACGGGGAGAGGGTTCAGAAATCGGCATTTGGGAGCGCTGGTGCAGAAATCCCAAAAATCCCAAAAGGTTAATTTGCAAGTTGAATCGCTAGCAAGGAAGGTGACCATTTGGGAATTCTAACCTAAATGTAAATTTTCAAATACCTTCATCAAATTTTCTTTGCTCTTACTCTTGTCGTGTGGAGACCCTTTTCATTGAACTCGCTGCCTTTTACGCTGTGTGTTTAAGTTCTGATTTACAGCAAACTGTGCACCAGGGTGACAGGCAATATTGACTTTCTTTGACACATGTAATCCTTTGCTTCATTCCAGTCACTGGCATTGTACAATCAATTGCACTATCAAAGACTTGCAAACACATTGCGCTACAGAAATTGCAGTCGAGATATTAAAATCTTACATTAATGATTTCTCTGTTGCTCTCACAATAACGGTTCTTTCTTCTGCCAAAATGATATTCAGTGCACGAAACATAATTTGCACTAATTACTCTACATATTTTAAAAAAAAAGAATTTGCTGCAATTAATTCCTGCCTCAGAATTTATCAATTGAAATATATTTAAACTGGGTAAGAATGAAAATCGTTTTTTTTAATCAACTAAAATATTTATGTCTTGGTCTAAATGAGGACATGCTCTTATACAAATGCAGACTGCAATATTCACATTGTTCACGTTTTAGTATGTTTATAAATTAACACAGATTAGCAATTAACGTTAATGCTTTTGAATTAATGTTCTGGTACAGTATATGTGACTTTTATATTCCGGGTAGCCAAGGAATATTTTATCACAGCACAATGCCACAGCGGATAGAGTTGCTGCCTCTTAAGGTCTACAAAGCCCTTAACGGGCTTGCCCCCACCTACATCAAAAGTCCAGGCAGGGCTGTAGGTTAACCTGGCGGGACAGGCAGAGTTGAGCTGGGTTTACAGCTCCCGTCTGACTCCCGACGTCTCTGGCCGCCCCCAGGCGGGGGGGGGGGGGGGGGGGGGGGTGGGTGACACTCGGGTGGGGACGGGACAATGCCGTGCCTTTGCGGTTGCAGCTCCTAGACTGTGGAACCGCATCCCTCTTCCCATCAGAACTGCCCCCTCCATCGACTCCTTTAAGTCGAGACTTAAAACTCACCTTTACTCCCAAGCCTTTCTTGACGTTCTCTGAGGGAGGGCTATATGTGTGTATTTATGTATGTACTTAATCTATGAACCACTGTTGTATAACATTAGTACCTCCACCAATCTAAAGCACTTTGGCCAAACAAGAGTTGTTTTTTAAATGTGCTATCGAAATAAAAGTGACTTGACTTGACTTGACTCTCAGCGCCAGAGACCTGGGTTCGATCCTACCTACGGGCGCTGTCTGTACAGAGTTTGTACGATCTCCCTGTGACCTGCATGGATTTTTCTGGGATCTCCAGTTTCCCCCCACACTCCAAAGAAGTGCAGGTTTGTAGGCTAATTGTCTTCAGTAAAATCTGTAACTTGTGTGTAGGATGGTGTTAGTGTAGGTCGGCGCAGACTCGGTCGGCTGAAGGGCCAGTTTCCGCACCGTATCTCTAAACTAAACTAGCTAAACCATAACATATAGGAGCAGAGTGAGGCCATTCGGCCCAATGAGTCTACTCTACCATTCGGTCGTAGCTGGTCTATGTTTCCCTCTCAACCCGCCTTCATTCCGTAACCTATAAAACCCTTACTATTCACCCTGGAGTTTAGGGGGGACCTCATTGAAACTTACCGGATACTGAAAGGCTTGGATAGAGTGGATGTGGAGAGGGTGTTTCCACTAGTGGGAGAGTCTAGGACCAGCGGACATATCCTTAGATGAAAAGGACACATCTTTAGAAAGGAGATGAGGAGGAATATCTTTAGTCAATCTGTGGTGAATCTGTGGAATTCTGCCACAGGAGCAGGTGGAGGACAAGTCATTGGGTGACAGAGGCTATGGTGAAAAGCCAGGAGAATGGGGTTGAGAGGGAGAGATAGATCAGCTATGATCGAATGGCAGAGTAGACTTGATGGGCCAAATGGCCTCATTCTGCTCCTAGAACTTATGACCTTGTAAGTGCAGGTGTAACTCAGCGAGTCAGGCAGCATCATTGAAGAACATGGATAGGCGACGTTTCAGGTTGGGACCCTTCTTCTGACCCTTCACACACTATATACCCGATCACCATAAATGCTCCACTTTCACCACAACTGTAGGTCTGCGTTCACCTTTGAACAGAATTAATTTTATTTCGTTGAGTAGACAATAAAACCTCATAGACACAAAATGCTGGAGTAACTCAGTGGGTCGATGGGCTGAGTGGTCTATTTCTGCTCTCATGACTTACGAACCTCCAAACTAAACTAAACTAAGAGGAGGTCTAGGAAGGAACAGCAGACACTGGTTTAAACCAATGGGAGACACAAAATGGTGGAGTAACTCAGCGGGACAGGCAGCATCTCTGGAGAGAAGGAATGGGTGACGTTTCGGGTCGAGACCCTTCTTCAGACTGAAGGAGGGTCTCCACTCGAAAAGTCTGATGAAGGGTCTCGACCCGAAACGTCACCCATTCCTTCTGTCCAGAGATGCTGCCTGGCCCGCTGAGTTACTCCACCATTTTGTGTCTATCCAAACCAAGATGATGATGAGAAGATGGATGAAGTTCAAGTTATATTTATTGTCACATGCACCAACTGGTCCAGTGAGATATGAGTTACCACACGGCCGTACAAATAAAAAGAACACAATACACAATAGAGTTTAACATGAACATCCATCAAGCGGAATCAACGTTTTATTGCCTTCCACTGTGTTCCAATAACGTTCAGTCAGTTTCCTCTTGTTAACCTGTGGTCGGTGCCTTTGAACCCTCCACAGTCACTGCTACGAACAGCCCGATGTTCAGTCCCTCTCACCGGGATGATCGTCGGAATGGAGGGACACACTCTGCGGCTTGGAGTTTCCCAATCAGCCGCTTCTTACCGGTGACCGCAGCTTCCGAAGTCACATGGTGGTATCACATCTACAAAAAGTAGTAAACACTGCCCAGTCCATCATCGGCTCTGACCTTCCATCCATCGAGGGGATCTATCGCAGCCGCTGCCTCAAAAAGGCTGGCAGCATCATCAAGGACCCACACCATCCTGGCCACACACTCATCTCCCTGCTACCTTCGGGTAGAAGGTGCAGGAGCCTGAAGACTTCAACGACCAGGTTCAGGAATAGCTACTTCCCCACAGCCATCAGGCTATTAAACTTACCTTGGACAAAACTCTGAACATTAATAACCCATTATCTGTTATTTGCACTTTATCAGTTTATTTATTCATGTGTGTATATATTTATATAATGGTATATGGACACACTGATCTGTTTTGTAGTCATGCCTACTATGTTCTGTTGTGTTGAAGCAAAGCAAGAATTTCATTGTCCTATCAGGGACACATGACAATAAACTCTCTTGAATCTTGAATCTTGACATCTACACCAAAATAGCTGTTCTTGCAAGTCAGGATTTTTTGGTTTGTTTGGTCAAAGACCTATTCTGTTACATTTGTGACTCCCTCTGGTCACTCCTCTCCTCGAACCACGGCCACACTGGATCCACACTTTGGTGAAGGTTCACGTATATTCACTGGAAATTAGAAGGATGAGAGGGGATCGTATACTAAACATATAAAATTCTTAAGCAATTGGACAGGCTAGATGCAGGAAAAATGTTCCTGATGTTGGGGGAGTCCAGAACCAGGGGGTCACAGTTTAAGAATCAAGGGGTAGGCCATTTAGGACTGAGATGAGGAAACACTTCTTCACCCCGATAGTTGTGAATCTGGGGAATTCTCCGCCACAGAAGGCAGTGGAGGCCTATTCACTGGATGTTTTCCAGAGAGAGTTAGATATAGCTCTTGGGGCTAACGGAATCAAGGGATATGGGGAGAAAGCAGGAACTGGGTACTGATTTAGGATGATGAGCCATGATCATATTGAATGGCAGTGTTGGCTCGAAGGTCTATATGGCCTACTCCTGCACCTAATTTTCTATGTTTCTATTCCCACTCAACATCCTTTGACAAGTCAGCGAAAGTGTTGACAGGTGTGTGGTTGGACTGGCTTGGATAATTTCACCTGGTCCACTGGAGATTGAGTGGAGACCTGATCCAAGTGTACAAAATGATGAGTGGCAAAGATAGGTAGACAGTCAGAACCTTGTTCCTTGGGTTCAAATGTCAAAGAGCAGAGGGCAAAGTTTTAAGTTGAGAGTTAAGTTTAAATTTGGGCACAGTTTAAAGGGGATGTGTGGGACAGGTTTTCTCACAGAGGGGGTTGGGTTTTTGTAACTTTATCAGCGCCAGAAATGTGAAGACACTTGTGCACCACCTAGGTGAGGTCTGCTGTATGATTTTAGTTTAGTTCAGTTTGGTTTAGAGATACAGCGCGGAAACAGGCCCTTCGGCCCACAGAGTCTACACCGACCAGCGATCCCCACACACTGAAAGCCCTGTCCCATGATACGAGTCCATTCCAAGAGCTCTCCCGAGTTTTAAAAAAATCAAACTCGTGGTAAGCACGGAGAATGAACGTAGCGGGTACGTCGAAGCTCGGGGACGCCTCTTAGCAGCTCGTAACGCTAACGGTAGGTACTCGGGAAGACTCGCTAAAGGCAGGTAAGCACGGGAAGACTGGTGAAGATTTTTCAACATGTTGAAAAATGTCCACGAGAGCCCCGAGTACCGATGAGCGGCCATCACCGTAAATCTCCGAGTTCGAATCAGGGCAAACTCGGGAGAGCTCTTGGAATGAACTCGTACTGAGGGACAGGGCTTTAACACTTGGGGACAATGTTAGACTTGTACCAAACCAATTAACCCACAAACCTGTACGTCTTTGGAGCCTGGGAGGAAACCAAAGATCTCAGAGAAAACCCACGCAGGTGACGTAGAAACGGCGTGCACACAGCACCCGTAGTCGGGATCGAACCTGGGCCTCCGGCGCTACGAGGCAGCAACTCTACCGTTGCGCCACCATGCCACCCACAGGTTGTGTCCAAAATAAAGCATTTCACTGAATCACACGGACAATAAAGTATTCTTGAATCAATTAAACAAAAATGGTACATTGAATGGCCAGGATGTAGATTTGTAATAGATTTTCTGAGCAACCTCAAAATTAATTTGCGTGGGTCAGATAATGGACTGTGAGGTGAGTAAAAGGAAGAATATCATTGAGACGATATAAAAGTGGGTAATTTCCTTTTTTCTGTGAAAATGTCAGTACCAGGCAGAGATTGACTGTGGTACGCTGCGAATAACAAAAAAAACATAATTATGTCGGCGATGGGGGTCAGTAATCAATAGACTTTAATATCTGCTCTTTGTCACTCAATGTACTTGGAGTTCATATGATGAGATTGCATCATTGTGTTCATCGGCGTCAAGTAACAGATAGCCCAAGAAACCAGCGAGGCATGGCATTGTGTGGGTGTCCGCATATCACCTTAATTCAGCGATTTTCATTGTACGTCTGATTTCATCCACACTTTGGTCTCCAGGGAAGCTTGTCAAGGGAAAAAATTACTTTTATCGTCGTCTAATGATTAGTGCTTACATTTCCTCCACAGTGATACGGTGTCAGGTGTCAATGCATCTTGGACTGCCAGCCACGAGCAGCAGATGTTGCCTCCGGGCTGCAGGGGAAGAGGTAATCCGGGGAACGCCGCAGTTGGATAGTTGGTGAATTTATTCCCCCCCCCCCCCCCCCCATCATATGATAGCATTCAGCTCATCTCTCCAGCACCAGTCGTCTCCTATAATGTGAACACAAACGAGATCGTCCGGACCGAGTGAGACAATTTACAATTCCCTACTCTCCTTTCTGGAATATATTCAGGGAGCGTTTTTCCGCAGGACACGAGGGAGCTGCAGATGCTGGTTTGCCAAAAAAAAAAAGACAAAGTGCTGGAGTAACTCAACAGGATTTACTTTTTTTTTTAATGGGTAAGAAAGAACTGCAGATGCTGGTTTAAATCGGAGGCAGGCACTCAGCGGGTGAGGCAGCATCTCTGGGGAAAAGGAATGGGCGACGTTTCGGGTCGAGACTTTTAGTTTGTTTCAGAGAGACAGCACGGTAACAGGCCCTTCGGCCCACCGGGTCTGCGCTGACCAGCGATCCCCGTACACTAACACTATCCTACACACACACACACACGAGGGGCAGTTTACAATTTACACTTATACCATGCAATTTTAGGCAGCATTAAAATGTAGATACGTTGAGGTGGCACAGTTGTTGCCATCTTATTGCTACTTGTCCATTGGACTAATACAATGATGCCATTTCGTCATACGTGATGTTAATACTGAGTGGCGCTGCGGTAGAGTTGCTGCCTTACAGCGCCAGAGACCCAGGTTCGATCCTGACTCCGGATGCTGTCTGTGTGGAGTTTGTACGTTCTCCCCGTGACTATTAAAATGAACCATTTTTTTCTCAAGAACTGATCTGAAGAAAGGGCTCGACCCGAAACGTCACCCATTCCCTCTCTCCAGAGATGCTGCCGGTCCCGCTGAGTTACTCCAGCATTTTGTGTCTATCTCCAATCGTCTTGGGAGTAGGAGTGGGGGCGGATCCGGATCCGCAACCGCGAATGATGGCCAAGTGGGACAGGCCCTTAACTGTTTCTTAAACGTAGGGAGAGTCCCAGCCTCAACTACCTCCTCTGGCATCTTGTTCCATACACCCACCACCCTTTGTGTGAAAACGTTCTTACTAAGCTCAGAGTTCAGTTCCGTTCTGAAACTAAAACTAAGTTCCAAACTCGGGGGATAATTCAAAGGTGAGGGCAGATGATTGAAGCATGTAGTTCAGAACTGAAATTATCTGCTCAAGCATATAAGGCAGGAGGGCAAACATTGACATACGAAAGTGAATGAAATGTGTATACAATTTCATTTCGGAGTCACGTGAGTGACTTCGTGAAGAGCCCGCCGGCGCGCATGCTCGACATATCGTCGTACCGCGTTGCTGCGACGGCTGGCGGTGGAGCGCGCTCCTCGCCAGCCCTTCATAAGGGGCCACGGAGGTAAGTATCCTACCTTTAGTTGGTGGTCCTTGTTGTTGGTTATGTCTTGCAGCAAGGACATGGATGGGAGTTCTAAGGGCCGGAGGACGTCAGGACGAGTTCGCCGGTCAACAGTTCCGGGGCCTTTACCATCGGCAGTACCTGCGACGCAGGCCGGGACTCAGGCGGAGATGTGGGTAAGCCCTGTGGTTACAGGTCCAGATCCGCCAGCACACCACAGCTCGGAGGAGTTCGACGAGGAGGAGTGTGGTGTGCCGCCAGAGCAGGAGGACCCTGCCATGGCAGTCAGGTCGTCAGCGGGCTCGCTGGCGACCTCGAGCAGGGTGCGTGCGGCTGCACGGCCTGTTCCACTCAGCCCTCCGAGTAGGGGAAGGGCAGGAGCCCAGAAGCCTAACCCTGCCAGGGCTAAGGCATTGCCTGACACGGAGGAGCGGTCAGGTTCCAGGGCGAGACCCGGGGCGGCTGTGAGGTCCAGCCGGCACACCCCGACTCTCGACGCCGGGACGGGTCGGTTGAGTCGGGTCTCGTCACGGTCGCCGAGCCCCCCATGGATGGGTGGGCGAGACCATGCGTCGGCAAGGTCCACGATGTGGGCAGCCGGCAAGCCTGCGCGGGCTTCAGGCAGCCATGCTTCGGCTGGTGCCGACACCACGCCACACGTGCCCTTAGTGGCAGCGGCTTCAGCTCCCGCTAAACGGAGGCGGTTGAACACGCCCGCGCGGGAATCGCGCAGTTTCGCCTCGGCGGCTGTTAGCGACAACTACCGGCACCGGCAGGGCCTCGATGAGGTGCGGGCCGATGATAGGAGCCCGGTTTTCTTTTCAGAGCCGGAGAACTCCGACCACCTGAGTGTTCAGGGTGAAGGGCGTATTGACCGTATGGAGCGGCTTCTGGAGCTCCTGCTTCAAAGTCAACAACAGCAGGGCAGCAACAGGCACAGGGCGTCGTCACCAGCCTCTACCATCAGCCTGGAGCAGCAGGAGGAGGAGGTTTTGGTGGATCCCATACCATCTCCGTTGGAGGTGCCAGCGGAGGATCTTCTGGATGTGGCGACCAAATTTGCGGCCCACATTCATCTGGACTTCCTTTAAATGCAAAGCTGGCAGCCACTGTGGACTTTCTTAACAACCAGCAACTACAGGAAGAAGTCCTCATTCAGGCAATGAGCCGTCACAAGGCGCCATCCAATTGCAACTCCCTCAACGTGCCTGTGGTCAATACGCCGATATGGGGCAACATCAGTGCGGCTATCCGTCAACAAGAGGTAAAATTGCAATGGATCCTGAAGCTCCTCACGGCCGGTATTACCGCCTTTGCGCGGTCGGTGGACGGGGACGAACTGAATTTGGACCAGGAAGATGCTCTGGCCCTCCTGTGCGCGACCCAGCACGAAATCAACGGGTTTCGCAAAACCAGCATCCGCCCAGCGCTCAATCCGAAGTTTGCAGGATTGTGCAAGCCACCGCCGCCGCCCCCGCCCCGTCAGCTCTTTGGGGAGGACCTCTCGAAGAGAGTCAAAGAGCTTGACGAACAAGCCAAAACGGTGGGGATCATGCGCTCTCAGATGCCCCCGCACCGTCAAGCTCAAAGTCTCCATACATTCGATCACGAGGGTCTGCTAGTACCTCGACGAGGACCCACCCTCAAGCTCCACAACGACAGCAACATCAGACCCAGCATCAGGGGTCTTTTTTAGGACAGGGTCGGCAGAGACCCTGGTGGAAAACGAAGACGCCGCGCCCTCAAGCCAACCCAGCACCTCCACGTCCACCCACGCGTGTCAAGGACCGCCGGTAACCACGGAGGTGAGGGGGTCTGGTTCTCTCTTTTCTCTTTGTTTAACTTCACATGTTGGTGGTCGCCTTCGGTTGTTTTTGGGTGCATGGGGTAATTTTACTGGTGACGAGTATGTGTTGCAGAATATTCAGGGGCATAAAATTGAGTTTATTAATGGCGACATTCCTCCATCCCAGCACATGCCCGCTCGAACGTTTAAATTATCTGCTGCAGAACAGGCAGCAGGCTACAAGGAACTTTTAAGTCTTGAGCAGAAGGGAGTGATTGAGAGAGTGGTGCATGAGCCAGTTGAATTTGTTTCGAATATATTCACCAGACCTAAGAAGGATGGAGGTTGTCGTGTCATTATTGATCTAACCCGTTTGAATACTTTTGTAACATATACTCATTTTAAAATGGATACGTTTGAAACAGCCAAATCATTGATTTCTCACGGTTGCTTTATGGCATGCATCGATTTGAAAGACACATATTATTCAGTATCCATCAGAAATACGACAGAAGGTTTTTGACATTCATCTGGATGGGGCAACTCTGGCAGTACAAGGCTTTGCCTAATGGGCTCACCACCGCCCCTAGATTGTTCACTAAATTAGTGAAACCAATTATGGCTTATTTGAGACAACGACACCATATAGTTATGGCCTACTTAGATGATATCTTAATTGTGGGAATTGGCTGAACAGGGTGTTGCAGCTGCTGTCAATATATTTCAACAATTAGGGTTTATTGTCCATCCAGAGAAATCAAAGTTCTACCCTGCCCAGGTGATTAATTACCTAGGGTTCACGGTGAACTCTATGAGCATGAGGGTTACCATTCCAATTAACAAGATTGAGGAGGTTACCCAGGTGTGTCAAGATTTAATCCGCACCAATATACCATCGATTCGGCATTCAGCTACAATAATTGGGAAGCTTGTAGCTTTGTTTCCGGCAGCGCGATATGGACCTTTGCATTATCAGAATTTGCAAAGAGCTAAAATTGCTGCGTTAAAACAGAACGCTGGTCATTATGATCGGTCCATGCAGCTGCCGCCCGAAGCGATAAATGAGTTGCAATGGTGGGTGTGTCACATTAGCAGCTCATTCAAGCCTATCAGGGAGGCTAATCCGGTGGTATATTTGCAGACTGATGCAAGCTCCAATGGCTGGGGAGCCACGGATAATTGCTCTAGTTGTGGGGGCAGATGGGACACCCTTGAATCAACGATGTTGTTGACTCAAGGGATTAACTATTTGGAGTTGCTGGCAGCATTCCACGGACTTCGTGCGTATTGTTCCAAGCTTGTTGGAGCACATGTCCGTCTCCAAATAGACAACACCACAGCAGTGGCATACTTAAACCATATGGGTGGTACCAGGTCAGTTTCGTGTGACAAATTGGCTAACTCAATTTGGCTCTGGTGTGTTCAAAGAGACATTTGGATTTCAGCTACCTATTTGCCAGGTGAGCTTAATACTGTGGCGGACACCAGGTCACGCAAATTTAATGACAACATTGAATGGATGTTGCATCCTGAGATTTTTGCTAAAGTCACAGCCAAATTTGGTAAACCGGACATTGACCTCTTTGCGTCACGGTTGAACCATCAGGTACCAACCTACGTTTCATGGGAACCAGATCCTGGGGCAATAGCGCTAGATGCATTCTCGCTGGACTGGGGGAATTGGTTTTTCTATGCCTTCCCCCCGTTTTGCCTCATCAGTCGGGTATTGCAAAAGATTCAGGCAGATGCTGCCAAGGGCATCCTTATTATACCCGACTGGCCCACACAGCCTTGGTATCCGGTGGTCTTTGACATGCTCAACGAACCTTGGGTCCTTTTGAAGGGTTGCCCACAATTGGTTACTCACCCTGTCTCAGGGGAGCCACATCCCTGCCATGGCTATTTAAATTTGTTGGCTTGCAGGTTCTGAACAGGCCGTTAGTCCAATACGGCCTCTCGGCTCGGACCATGGATACCATCGGGGCGTCGCGTCGAGAGTCCACAAGGCGAAGATACCGCTCGCATATTAAGAAGTGGGAAGCCTACTGCAGCCGCTCTCACATCACGTACGATGACGTGACAATAACCGACGTCCTGGAATTCCTCGCGGGGTTGCACCATGATGAACACTTAAGTTACAGTGCCATCAACAGCGCCAGAAGTGCGCTATCATTCTACCTCAATATTGGGGTAGGATCCAACAGGCTAGTGTCCAGACTCATGCGGGGTATATTCAATATGAATCCGCCTACACCACGCTATAATATCACCTGGGATGTCAGGGACGTATTAACCCTGCTCAGGACGTGGTCTCCCATGGAAGGGCTCCAACTGGACCAACTCACCATGAAGCTGGTGATGTTACTAGCGCTGACTTCAGCTCAGAGGGTACAGACACTACACAAACTTCGTGTCGACAGAATGACTTCTACCCCTACAGAAGTAGTCTTTTTCATTGACGAGCTACTAAAGCAGCATAGACCTGGGTGCACAGGGCTGCAGCTGAAGTTCCCGGCATACCCCGCAGATGCTAGGCTATGTTTAGCCTCACATATCCGCCACTATGTCAAGGTGACGGCACGCATCAGAGGAATGGAGAGATACCTGCTTGTCACTCATAAGAGACCTCATCATCGAGTGACAGTCCAGACGATATCCAGGTGGCTTCGAGTCGTCTTGGGTAAGTCAGGTATCGACACTAATGTGTTCAAGTCTCATTCCACCAGGGCTGCATCGACGTCAGCGGCGAGGGTCATGGAGGTGCCCATGGACCAAATTCTCGCCACAGCAGGATGGGCTAATGAAGCTGTGTTCCAGCGTTTTTATAACAAGCCTGTTGCTGCTCCTCTACAGTTCGCAGAAGCCGTGCTGAATGCAGGTTCAGAACGTGGAGATGTCCCCGCATGAGGGGTTTTTGATTTGTTATTCATAAATATGCTCTTGTTTTGCAGTATGAACTATTGAGCAAGTTTGTCCTCCCATCCATCCCTGGTAGTGGTGTGTCAGCATGGACGTGGTCCAGGGCGTGTAATCACAGAAGCTTTGAAGTCTTCACGAAGTCACTCACGTGACTCCGAAATGAAATAGTAAGATTGAACGAGAACTTACCAGTTCGAAGGTTGATCTTTATTGTGTGAGGAGTCGAAGTGAGGGATTTCGTGCCCTCCTCGCCCAACCCTCAATCACCTTCATCTGGTAATCTTAGTCACTTCAATCTTACTATGCGAAGTCATTTCTATTGTTGGTTTCTGTGCTTCCACGCCGCTACTTTGAAGTATGTCGAGCATGCGCGCCGGCGGGCTCTTCACGAAATCCCTCTCTTCGACTCCTCACAAAATAAAGATCAACCTTCGAACTGGTAAGTTCTCGTTCAATCTTACTATTCTACACCATGAAGGATAACTTCACCCATGGCCATTCCCCCATTTTTTCTGCATGTTGAAAGAGACTTCTGCATCCCGGGGAGCTAAGGTTGTGCAGCGGTATGAGTTGAGTCTAAAGAAGGGTCTCGACCCGAAACTTCGCCTATCTCCTTCGCTCCTTAGATGCTGCTGCACCTGCTGAGTTTCGCCAGCTTTTTGTGTAACCCTCGATTCTGCAGCATCTGCAGTTCCTTCTTTAACACATGAGTTTTAGCCTCACAGCTCCAGAGACTGGGGTGGGAGATTGCAACCTTCACGTGGTCTGCCCTGTTTCGACGAATGCAATCAACCTGGCGTGCACAATCAAAAGATCAAATAGAACAAGTTGTCCTACAACTTTGGGCTTTGCACAGCCAACACAAGAAGAAGAAGGAGCACCAGAGACCGAAAGGCAGCAACTCCACCATTGCGCTACCGTGCCGGACGTTATTAGATGATGTTATTAGGTCGCTATCTTAACTGGGAAAACAGTCAGACAGGAAGACACATAGAGATCATGGCAGTGCAAAATCTAGATTCCCAATGGGCTTTAGTTCATGCAGAAATGATTATTTTAATGATCTTCCCCAGACTTAGGGGCATCGTGGTAGAGTTGCTGCCTCACAGCGCCAGGGACCCGGGTTCGATCCCGACTACGGGTGCTGCCTGTACAGAGTTTGTACGTTCTCCCCGTGACCTGCGTGGGTTTTCTCCGAGATCTTCGGTTTCCTCCCACACTCCAAAGATGTACAGGTTTGTCGGTTCATTGGCTTGGTTATATATGTATAATTGTCCCTAGTGTGTGTAGGATAGTGTTAATGTGCGGGGATCGCTGGTCAGTGTGGACTCGGTGGGACAAAGGGCCTGTTTCTGCACTGTATCTCTAAACTAAACTAAACTAAACTAAATTAATCCCAGTATATTTGTCCAAATTCCTTTTAAAATCTATTTACCAAATTACCTTCGCTCCATAGATGCTGCCTCACCCGCTGAGTTTCTCCAGCATTTTTGTCGACCTTCAACAGTAGGGAAAGTGTTTGGATGTTTTCAAGGAAGAGTTATATCTCTTTGGGCTAATAGAATCAAGGGATATGGGGACAACAAACAATAGACAATAGACAATAGGTGGAGGAGTAGGCCATTCGGCCCTTCAAGCCATCACCGTCATTCACTGTGATCATGGCTGATCATCCACAATCGGAACCCCGTTCCTGCCTTCTCCCCATATCCCTTGACCACGCTATCTTTAAGAGCTCTATCTAATTCTCTCTTGAAAGCCTCCAGAGAATTGGCCTCCACCGCCTTCTGAGGCAGAGAATTCCACAGATGGCAAGACCATCCTTACCTTAGCGCGCTGAGATTCAGTTAACTGTTTGATTTGATTTGATTTGATTTGATTTTATTATTTGTCATTCGACCCTCAGAGAGGCTAGAACGAAACTCCGTTTCTACATGCCATACATAAATCATAAAAAAATTTTTTTTTTTAAATACACAGACAATTCAATTCACACAAACATCCATCACAGTGAATCTCATCCTCACTGTGATGGAAGGCAAAGTCTTCTCTCTCCCCCGCACCATCTCACTCCCGAGGTCGAAGCTGCAGGCGGGCGGTGTTAAGTTCCACGGCCTTTGAGGTAGCGCCGGGCGATGTACGGCCCCGCTCTAGGCCCAAAGGTCACTGTTGGAGCCCCCGGCGGGCGCTGGAATGTCCCGCGGCCATGAAAGCCGCGCCGGGCGATGTACGGCCCCTGCTCCAGGTCGCTCCAACCCCGCGACACGAGCTGGAGATGTTGTGTTGCGGGAGCTCCGGAGAGCGGTCTCCCACCCGGACCCGCGAGCTCCCGATAGTCCACCGGTCTGCAGCTGGAGCTGAAGCTCCAGAGTCGGGCCGCAGCGGCGAGCCACCACCGCTCCCCACGCTCCGAGGCCAGCCAGCCCCATGACGGTGAGTCCGCAGCTCCGTGAATGGAGCACCCAGGTCGTCTCGGTCGGAGGCCGCTCCACGGTGCTAGGCCCCAACAACAACGGAGACCCGACAGGAAAAAAGTCGGGTCTCCCATGCAGGGAAGAGATTTAAAAGTTTCCCCCTCTTCCCCCCCCCCACCCCCCACATATACACAGTTACAAACAATACAAAAAAAAACACGAACAACTACATTTAACTAGATAAAAAATAAAAAAAGACAGACAGGCTGTAGGGGCCGCTGCAACGTGAGTCGCGCCCGCCCACTTGTTGTGTCCAATTCAGAACCATGAGCCACAGCTGAAACAAGGAATTGCAGATGCTGCTTTACAAACAGTCTGAAGAAGGGTCCCGACTTCAACAGTCAACTATCCATGCTCTCAGGAGATGATGCAACTTTTTCTACACAGAGTGCCTGGAATATACTGCCAGGGGTGGTGTTTGTGGCAAATATATTAGTGGCGTTTAAGAGGCTTATGGATAGGCACATGGATATGCAGGGAAAGGAGGGATATGGATTATGTGCAGGTGGATAAGAGATGGTCTTGACATCCCAGTCTGAAGAAGGGTCTCTACCCGAAACATCACCCATCCTTGTTCTCCAGAGATGCTGCCGAGTTACTCCAACACATTGTTCCATCTTCGGTATAAATCAGCATCTGCAGTTCCTTCCTTCACATCTTGACATCACACTTGACACAGACATTGTAGGCCAAAGGCCCAGTTTAGAATAGAATAGTTTCTTTATTGTCATTGTAACATGGACCATGTACAACGAAATTTAAAAATGTCAGCCAGTCAGTGCAACATTCAAACCATAAAAGCTAACGATACATGCAAGGTAAAATATTAAAAAAGATGATAAACAACTAAAATAAATATGAAATATAAAAACAGCCACGCATAAACACCCAACCCTACATCCTTCTGTCGATTTCACAGTGTACCCACCACAGTCCCTTAGTCCCCGCGTTCCTTGGCGGCTACATTTAGTGCCTTTATAGCAGTGGGGTAAAAACTGTTTTTAAGTCTGTTTGTCCTTGTCCTTGTAGATCTGTACCGTCTGCCTGACGGCAACAGTTCAAACAGGGAGTGTCCGGGGTGGGAAATGTCCTTTATAATATTCTGGGATTTTTTGATGCAGCGGGAACTGTGTAAGTCCTCCAAGGTAAGGAGAGGGCAGCCGACAATCCTCTGGGTGTTGTCAATGGCCCTCTGGAGCGCTTTCCTCTGAGCCGCTGTGCAGCTGGTGTACCACACGCATACACAGTATGTTTGGATGCTCTCAATGGAGCACCGATAAAAGGACAGCAGCAGTCTCTGTGTGATGTTATTCTTCCTGAGCACCCTCAGGAAGTGCAGTCTCTGCCGGACCTTTTTCAGCAGCGCAGAGGTGTTCACGCTCCACGTCAGGTCCTCCTCAATATGGATTCCCAGGAAGCGGAAATCCGCCACCCTCTCCACACAGTCGCCTCTGATGATTAGTGGTACCATTTCCGTTTTGTTCTTCCTGAAGTCTATTATTATCTCCTTGGTCTTTAAGGTGTTCAGGAGCAGGTTATTTTCTCTACACCACACTGTCAGCTGCTCCACCTCATCCCGATAGGCGTACTCGTCCCCCCCCGGAGATGAGCCCCACCACCGTAGTGTCATCCGCAAATTTGACAATGGTGTTGCTGTGATGGGCGGAGGTGCAGTCATGTGTGTAGATGGTGTAGAGCAGGGCGCTCAGCACGCAGTCCTGTGGAGAGAGAGCCGGTACTGAGGTAGTTCAGTTTAGTTCAGAGATAGTGTGGCAACAGACCCTTCAGCCCACCGAGTCCACACCGACCAATGATCAACCATACACGAGTCCAACCCTACACATGCGGGTCGATTGACAGAAGGTCATTAACCTACAAACCTGCATGTCTTCGGAGAGTGAGAGGGAACTGGAGCAGCGCGATCATGGGGACAATGCGATCATGGGGAGAATGTAGGAACTCCATACAGTCAGGATCGAACCCGGATCTCGGGAGCTGTTGAGTTGAGTTTAGTTTAGTTTATTGTCACGTGTACAGTGAAAAGCTTTTGTTGCGTGCTAATCAGTCAGCGGAAAGACAATACATGATTGCAATCGAGCCGTTCATAGCGTACAGATACATGATACAGGGAATAGCGTGAATAACAATTTGTGCAAGATACAGTCCAGTAAAGACCGATCACAGATAGTCCAGGGGTCTCCGGTGAGGTAGATGGTGGCTCAAGACCGATCTCTAGTTGTTGGAAGGATGGTTCAGTTGCCTGATGAAAGCATCAGGCCTGTTAAGGGCCTCTCCCACTTGAGCGTAATTTGCACGTCATTTACGCGACATCATTTACGCGTCACGACGCACGTTGCGCGCATGGCGTGCATTACACGCGCATGGTGCATGGTGACATAGGCAGTGATGCGGGGTCGTGCGCGGCGCCCCAGGATCTTGGGATTCACAAAATCTTCGTGCGCCCGAGTGGGACAGGCCATCGCTCATTCCTTCTCTCCGGAGATGCTGCCTGTCCCGCTGAGCTAGTCCAGCGTTTTGTGTCTGCCCTCCATATAAACCAGCATCTGCAGTTCCCTTTGGCACTGTTCACTGTACTGTTGAATGTTCTTCACAGAATGGAGAGCATGGCAGCTCCTGGAGATGACATGAATCGATCGGGCAGGCTGCTGTATTTCACTTCCTCCACTCCCCCAACTTCAAATGTTTTACGTGACATTTCATCCAAAGACCTAACCAATAATTGCCAAAGAGCACATGGCCAGGGCAAAGTTTGAGTTACAAACGTAAGCCTGAAACATAAGCTTGTAGTTTGGAATTGTTCCAACCCCTGAAGTTACGGAGACACCTATCTCCTGTTTCAGAATAATGTCCGCTAATGCACATTAACTGAAACGCATTTCTGGAACTGTCTTCTGAAATAAACCGTCTGTACATTTTAGAGACTGCAAATTTACTTGAGCGAATGCAGGGACAATTTTGTACACACAGGATAACTGATTATCTTGGAAATGAACTGCAGATGCCGGTTTACACCAAAGATAGACACAAAAAGCTGGAGTAACTCAGCGGGACAGGCAGCATCTCTGGATAGAAGAATGGGTGACGTTTCGGGCAGAGAACCTTCTTCAGACAATCAAAAGCACTTTCACCGACGAGAGTTCAGTTCAGTTCGGGTCGAGACCTTTCTTCAAACCGAAGAAGGGGCTCAATCCGAAACGTCACCCATTCCTTCTCTCCAGAGATGCCGCCTGTCCCGCTGAGTTACTCCAGCATTTACTGTCTATCTTTGGATAACTTATATATTCTGACTTGCCTCAACAGACAATGTGCTTTAAAAAAAGACACAGCCTATATGATTAAGGATGTAGGACGTTTTAATCCAAATTTAACCCATGGCCCTTAAAATCTTATTTGCTGTTTATATACAGTTTACATTTTGCAAATGTTGTTTGCACTACTTGTCTTTTCTTAGACAAAGTATTTTATTTGACAGAGTCTAGAGCAGCACAACGCTGCCGCAGTAGAGTTGCTGCCTCACAGCGCCAGGGACCCAGGTTCGATCCTACCTATGGGCGCTGTCTGTACGGAGTTTGTACGTTCTCCCTGTGACCGCGTGGGGTTTTCTCCTAGTGCTCCGGTTTCCTCCCACACTCCAAAGACATACAGGTTTGTAGGTTAATTGGCTTTGTAAAATGTAAATTGGTGCCAGTGTGTGTAGGATAGCGTTAGTGCGCGGGGATCGCTGGTCGGTGCAGACCCGATGGGCCAAAGGGCCTGTTTCCACACTCTAAACAAGTCTAAGATAATTATAAATCAAAGATTTAAGTGTAGGAAATTATTAATTGAAATTCATGTTATAGATATTTTCAGATAGTTATTTACATGGAAATGCAAGTGAATTGAATTGTATTTGGGTGTAGCTAAGTCCTTGTGAAATTAATAGTTATCATGCAAATACTATTTTAATAGTGGAAATCCAGTTATAGTAAACAGATTAACAGCAAAGATAATTTTGCATGTGCATCAGCCAGTTTTAAATTAATATCATATCACGTAATTCCAGCCCAACATTTATTGCACAGAAGGTTAAGGGGGGACTTGATTGAGGTCTTTAAAATGATGAAAGGGATAGACAGAGTTGACGTGGATAAGCTTTTCCCATTGAGGTTAGGGAAGATTCAAACAAGAGGGCATGACATGAGAATTAAGGGACAGAAGTTTAGGGGTAACAGGAGGGGGAACATCTTTACTCAGAGAGTGGTGGCTGTGTGGAATGATCTTCCAGCAGAAGTGGTGGAGGCAGGATCGATTTTAGCATTTAAAAGTAAAGTGGATAGGTATATGGACGTGAAGGGAATGGAGGGGTATGGTCTGAGTGCAGGTAGATGGGACTAGGGGAAAATAAATGGTCGGCACGGACTGGAAGGTCCGAGAAGGCCTGTTTCCGTGCTGTAATTGTTATATGGTTGTATGGTTATTCACAGTAGCAAAGAGAAAACAATTGTAATGCATGATTCTTAAGGCACTTAATTCTGTATCTATTTTAGTTTAGTTTAGTTTAGTTTGGAGGTGCAGTGCGGAAACAGGCCCTTCGGCCCACCGAGTCCCACTGATCCCTGCACATTAACACTACCCGAGTGTTTGGAGTCTTTGGAGTGTGGGAGGAAACGGAAGATCTCGTGGAAACCCCACGCAGGTCACGGGGAGAACGTACAAACTCCGTACAGCCAAGCACCTGTAGTCAGGATCGAACCTGGGTCTCTGGCGCTGTCCGACAGCAACTATACCGCTGCGCCACCGCGCCGCCCTATATTTATTATCTGTTATTATAGCAAGTTTGTTATTTGGATAGAAAAACGCTTTCAGTGATATTGTGCTTTGCACAGCCTCACAGCTTTAAATAATGGTCATCACTTGAAATCCTCAGATGGAAAGCTAAATTATCAACAACTAATTAAATTCTTCACGAAGGAAGAAAGTTGCTGTAAGCTTTTTGCTTCCAATTTCTTCATTTGCAGTGCAATTAATTACAATAAATCAGATTGAATCATGGCCGCTAGACATTTCTGAGCCCAGGTATTATTAGCCCTGTTTTAAACGTATGGACATGCATGTTGCACTGAATTCCCAGGGGCATCTTAGATAATACCTACATGGCATCCTGTTAATGTTAGAATATTAGATCTTTTGCGATTATAGTGCATTTTTGCCAAACGAGCAACTGATTTTCTACGAACAGTGCACAGTATCATTTATGTGGAAAATGTGGTTTTGGATTTTAAATAAAAGGACATTTATAGAGTGTTTAAAAAACACAGGGTATGATATTTCCACTGGGCCAGATCTAATGAATAGATGAGTAGTTGTGGGAATTGTATCATGAGAATGAATGCTTGAAAGACAAAGCTATGACTTTAACCCCTTCCCTGCTTCGAGAATAGACAATGGACAATAGGTGCAGTAGTAGGCCATTCGGCCCTTCGAGCCTGCACCGCCATTCAATGTGATCATGGCTGATCATCCCCAATCAGTACCCCGTTCCGGCCTTCTCTCCATATCCCCTGACTCCGCTATCTTTAAGAGCCCAATCTAGCTCTGTCTCGAAAGTCTTTGTCTCTGTGGATTTCATTGCCACAGAAGGCTGTGGAGGCCAAGTCAATGGATATTTTTAAGGCAGATATTGATAGATTCTTGATTTGTACGGGTGTCAAGGGGTTATGGGGAGAAGGCAGGAGAATGGGGTTAGGAGGGAGAGATAGATCAGCCAAGATTGAATGGCGGAGTAGACTCGATGGGCCAATTGACCTAATTCTGCTCCTATCCCTTGTGAACTTATAAGTGTTTGGCAACCGGGAGAATAGGCAGGCCTGGACAGTCCTGTTTGTGGATTCTGAGAAGGAGATTTCTTGCCATCATTCCCATTCCCATTCCCATTCCCATTCCTGGTCTTCTCCTCCCACTTCCGCCTCCTCTGTTGCAGGTCAGCACTTAAACTGTGGGAACGAACAATTAGCAGGTACAAATGCAAATTTATTCCAAGATTGGCCTCAAATCTTGTCGACATTAAACTGTGACAAGTCCCAAATGAGAAGTGGAAAATGTACCATCAGCATGACGCACCGAGCAATTGGCAGGATGTACAGAACTCCTCGCAAAGATTGGCGTTACACAATTGCAAGCATCAAAGTCAAACTGCACTCAAATTGATCCAAATATCTGGTGGAATAAGATTTTGGCCAACATCAGATCTTTGTGAAACATCAAGTTTCTAAAGCAAAATTACGTTAAATCCGAAACAGGCCCTTCGGCCCAACGAGTCAATAGACGATAGGTGCAGGAGTAGGCCATTCGGCCCTTCGAGCCAGTCCGCACTGACCAGCGATCCCCGAGCACTTTCCCACACACAATGGGGACAATTTACAATTTTACCGATGTCAATTAACCTACAAATCTGTACGTCATTGTGGGAGGAAACCGGAGCACCCGGAGAAAACCCGCGCGGCCACGGGGACGAACGTGCAAACTCCGTACAGGCAGCACCCGTGGTCAGGATCGAACCCGGGTCTCTGGCGCTGTAAGGCAGCAACTCTACCGCTGCGCCACCACCAAATGAATCATCACTTCGAAAACGTCACACTAATTAAGTTAAGTAATTAACTGAGTTAAAGAGCACCTGAAATGTGCAGGAAGGGACTGCAGATACTGGTTTAAACCGAAGATAGACACAAAACTGTGGAGCAACTCAGCTGGGCAGGTAGCATCTCTGGAGAGAAGGAATGGGTGACGTTACGGGGTCGAGACCCTTCTTCAGACAAGTCACTCCAGCTTTTCGTGTCTATCTTAAGTTAAGAGCAGCTCTGATTTGTTGAAGGCAAAAAAAAATGTTTGATGGAACTGATTGCGATCTCCTATCCGGTCTTGAAAATCAAATATTGCAGATGTGGAGAAAGGGGTATTAACTTGGGTATTAATGCTACTCTTTCCACAGATGTTGTCCGACATCCGGTGGGGGGGGGGGTTCTGAGTTTGTTGACTACATTTAGAATAAGGAGTAAGCCATTTAGAACGCAGATGCGGAAACATTTTTTCTCACAGAGAGTTGTGAGTCTGTGGAATTCTCTGCCTCAGAGGGCGGTGGAGGCCGGTTCTCTGGATACTTTCAAGAGAGAGCTAGATAGGGCTCATAAACATAGCGGACTCAGGGGATATGGGGAGAAGGCAGGAACGGGGTACTGATTGGGGATGACCAGCCATGATCACATTGAATGGCGGTGCTGGTTCGATGGGTCGAATGGCCTACTCCTGCACCTATTGTCTATTGTCTAGTGTCTACTGTTTTTCCCTGGCACCAAACCAGTTTATCGCTGATGGTACAAAATCCATTTCATGCTGGTACAGATTATGCCTGTCATGCAACGTGTCAAATTAATTCTAATTCTATCGCAGCAACTGTAATTTCTACAATAAAAATTTAACATGAATATCTATTTTAATACAGGCTTATAATATAGTCATTTTATTCTGTGCAATGAAGTTCTCCAATGAGTATAATTCCTCGAACAATGAACAGACACGATTCATTAAGGCCCATCACATGCAACCCATAAGTCTCTCAGCAGAACCTGTGGATTATAGGTTTAAAAGACCAAGCTCTAAGACCTTGCTAGAATAATGTGCCTCTTATTGCGTGTAAGTAATGATATGATATGCCAATGAAAGTTAGAATCGTCCCTTTGAGTAGATCATACTTGGGACATTTGTGTGGGATTTGCACTATCTTTGCTTTGCCATTCGATACTCCGTGTTGCCTTCGCATGGAAACATAGACAATAGGTGCAGGAGGAGGCCATTCAGCCCTTCGAGCCAGCACCACCATTCAATATGACCATGGTTGATCATCCCCAATCAGTACCCCGTTCCTGCTTTCTCCCCATATCCATGGATTCCGTTAGCCCAAGGAGCTACATAGAAACATAGAAACATAGAAAATTGGTGCAGGAGTAGGCCATTTGGCCCTTCGAGCCTGCACCGCCATTCAATATGATCATGGCTGATCATCCAACTCAGTATCCCGTACCTGCCTTCTCTCCATACCCCCTGATCCCTTTAGCCACAAGAGCCACATCTAGCTCTTAAATATAGCCAATGAACTGGCCTCGACTACCTTCTGTGGCAGAGAATTCCACAGACACACCACTCTCTGTGTGAAAAATGGTTTCCTCATCTCAGTCCTAAAGGAATTCCCCCCTTATCCTTAAGCTGTGACCCCTTGTCCTGGACCTCCCCAACATCGGGAACAATCTTCCTGCATCTAGCCTGTCCAACCCCTTCAGAATTTTGTAAGTCTCTATAAGATCCCCCCTCAGTCTTCTAAATTCTAGTATACATATATCTAACTCTCCCATGAACATTTATTTGTAATATTTTTGTTTTAGTTACTCTTGTAAATACTGGGGGGGGGGGGGGGAGCTCAGTAAGAACACATGAAAATGTTTTCTGTAGTTCCCACAGAAAAATAAATATGGACAACATACAGCATGGAAACAGTCCTTTCAGCCCAACCTACCCACATGTCACAGCTATGTGTGTGTGTATGTGTGTGTGTTTGTGTGTATGTATGTGTGTGTGTATGTGTATATGTTTATAGGTGTGTGTGTGTGTATATATATGTGCGTGTGTGTGTGCGTATGTGTGTGTGTTTGTGTGTGTATATGTTTATAGGTGTCTGTGTATATATATGTGTGTGTGTGTGCGCATGTGTGTGTGTGTCTGTGCGTGTGCGCATGTGTGTGTTTGTGTATATATATGTGTGTGTGCGCGCATGTGCGTGTGTGTGTGTATGTGTGTGTGTATGTGTGTGTGTATGTGTATATGTTTATAGATGTGTGTGTGTATATATATGTGTGTGTGCGCGCATGTGTGTGTGTCTGCGTGTGCGCATGTGTCTGTGCGTGTGCGCATGTGTGTGTGTGTGTGTGTGCGTGTGTGTGTGTGTGAGTGTGTGCGTGTGTATATATATGTGTGTGTGCACGTGTGTGTGTGTGTGTGTGTGTGTGTGTGTGTGTGTGTGCGTGTGTCTGTGTGTGTCTGTGTGTGCGCATGTGTGTGCGCATGTGTGTGTGTGCATGTGTGTGTGTGTGTGTGTGTGTATATATGTGTGCGCATGTGTGTGTGTGTGTGTGCGCGTGCATCATGTGTGTGTGTGTGTGTGTGTGTGTGTGTGTGTGTGTGTGTGTGTGTGCGTGTGCACATGTGTGTCTGTGTGAGTGTGCATGTGTGTGTGTGTGTGTGCGTGTGTGCACATGCGTGTGCACATGCGTGTGCGTGTGTGTGTGTGTAGCAGTGGAGTTGCTTCTTACGGTACCAGGGACCCGGGTTCGATCCTGACCACGGGTGCTGTCAGTACGGAGTTTGTTCGTTCTCCCTGTCACTGCGTTGGTTTTCTCCGGGTGCTCTGGTTTCCTCCCACGCTCCAAAGACGTACAGGTTTGCAGGTTAATTGGTTCAGTAAATTTGTAAATTGTCCCTAATGTGCGTAGGATAGTGTTATGCCCCTGTCCCACTTAGGAAACCTGAACGGAAACCTCTGGTGACCTTGCGCCCCACCCAAAGTTTCCATGAGTCGCCAGAGGTTTTGGTCAGTAGCCTGGAAAGCCTCGTCCGAAGCGTGAGCTGCATCAACTGACCAAAGATCCTATAGGATCTGTGCTACCGACACACACACACACACACACACACACACACACACACACACACACACACACACATCGCGAAGGTGGGGGCCAGGGACAGCGGGGGAGCGCTGTCTGCGCGATGAAGAGGAAGGTAAACGGCTGCCACAGAGCACGGTAAGTCCTTTAGCGAGCGCGGGAGGGAGGGAGTGAAGGGGAAAGTAGGGGAGAGAAGAACAGAGAAGGGGAGAGAGAAGGGGGAGAGACGGGGGAAAGAGAAGGGGAGAGAGAAGAGGAGAGAAAGGGGGGGGAGAAGGAGTGGAGACAGTTTTAAGAAGTTCAATAAAGTTAGCGGGCGATTTACCTTCCGGCGGATCTTCTAGGTCCTGAAAACCAAAGATCCTACAGGATCTTTGCTGAAAACTCCAATGAGCCAAGCAAAATGGCCGGTCAGTGAAGGAGATGGCCTTCGACCGCCTGTAAGTAAATAGCGACCCCACTCCACTGGCGTCGACCAAACGGCAACCTATTTTTAGTCGAGGCCGGTTTTGTTTTTTTTTAAATAATCGCAGGAACAGAGAAGAAGCCTTGACTATGTGGAAACCACTTTCCACCATTAGGGAGAGTGACGAAAACCTCTGGGAACCTCATGGAAACCTTGGGTGGGGCGCAAGGTCTCCAGAGGTTTCCGTTCAGGTTTCCTAAGTGGGACAGGGACATAAGCGTAGGGGGTGATTGCTGGACGGTGCAGACTCGATGGGCCGAAGGGCCTGTATCTGTAAGTCTAGGGTCTCAAGCCCAAATGTAGATACTTTGCTGAGATCAGCAAAGAGTGACTTATAAGACTGGGATCTATTATTGCGAAAAGTCAGTTTAGTTTTATTATTGTCTCGTGGATAGCTCACAGTGAAATGTTTTGTTTTAAGTACTATCCAGTCAAACCATGCCATGAACACTCTCATGCACGAGGATTGATTATGGTGAATAACAGTAGATCATTTTCTGGAACAGCATGCAAAGAGTCGCCCTGTCTGTCGCCTTTAGTCTCTGAAAATATCAGGATGTACAAACAAGCAATTGCATTTGCCAGTTCACAAAAAAATTGGAGAGAAGGAATGGGTGACATTTTGGGGCGAGACCCTTCTTCAGACTGAGAGTCAAGGGAAAGGGAAACGAGGGATATGAAGAGGTGCATAGAAAAAAATGAATGAAAAGTTGGTCAAAGGACAAATCAAAGCCAGCAACGATTATCAAGGATAGGTGGAGCCCACAATGGTCTGTTGTTGGCTGTGGGGATGCTGATAACGAGTGGATACAAACTCGACAGGATGACATTGAAACTAGTAGGGCGACTAGGGTGGGGAGGGGCAGAGGGAGAGGGGATGCAAGGGGACACTTGAAGTTAGAGAAATCAATATTCATACCACTGGGTTGTAAGCTGCAAGTTGTAAGCTTATTATAAAGGGAAAAGTTCTACCTGCTCACCACAGATTTGTAACTCTTCGGGCCGAAACCCTTCTTCAGACTTTATTTTGGAGATATAGCACGGAAACAGGCCCTTCGGCCCACCGAGTCCGCGCCGACCAGCGATCCCTGCACACTAACACTACCCTTCGCACACTAGGGACAATTTACAATTTTACCAAGCCAATTAGCCTACAATGTATGAAGAAGGGTCTTGCCATGAAATGTCACCTGCACCTTCTCTCCAGCACTGCTGCCTGTCACGCTGAGTTGCTCCAGCATTTTGTGTCTCTTCAGTGTAAGGGCCTGTTTCCATGCTCTCTTCAGACGGGACTGGACTTTGCTGCCTTCCCCCGCACTGGGAACCATTGTGGGGGATGTTTTTATGTTTATTGTTAAATTCTTTAATGTTGTGTCTTATCTTTATTCATGTGCTGCAACGGCAAGTCAAATTACACTGCACCAATTGGTGTATGTGATAATAAATGTCCCTTGTATCCTTGTAAACCTGCATCTGCAGTTTCTTCCTACGCATTTAGCCTGCGAACCTGCATGTCTTTGTAATGTGGGAGGAAACTGGAACGCCCGGAGAAAGCTCACGCAGGTCACAGGGGGAACGTACAAACTCCGTGCACCCGTTGTCGCTCATGAAGCCCAATAAAGTCCTATTAAGAAAATCTGCCTTTTTCCTGTCTTCATTTTCCTTCATTCTCTCCACAACCTGCTTCGTCTTCTTCCGTGTGGCGTGCACGGCCTAAAGTTGTCGGACAACTTGTTCTATTTGATCTTCCGTTTGTGCACGTCGAGTTGATTGCATTAGTCGAAACAGGTCGGACCAGGTAAAGGTTGCAATCTTCCACCCCACAACCTGCTAGATCGACAGCTTCACAGCGCCAGAGGCCCCGGGTTTGATCCTGGCCACGGGTGCTGTCCGTGTGGAGTTTGCACGTTACCCCCGTGTCCACGAGGGTTTTCGCCGGATGCTCCGGTTTCCTCCCACGACCGGTAATAGGCCCTCTGTTAACTAGTGTAGGGAGTGAGCGGCAAAGTGGGATAACGTAGAACTAGCGTGAGCGGCTGATTGATGGGTGGCGTGGGCTCGGTGGGCCGAAGGGCCTGTTTCCGTGCTCTATGTTTCATACTATCAATCAACCTCCATTCCTTCCAAATGAACATGGACAAAATAACTTGATTCTGCAAATATAAACCTTACAAACTGTGCCTGATTGGTATCAAAGGCAAGTATGGGATACTGAGTTGGATGATCAGCCATGATCATATTGAATGGCGGTGCAGGCTCGAAGGGCCGAATGGCCTACTCCTGCACCTATTTTTCTATGTTTCTATGTTTCTAAAGAGATAAATGGATTCCTCTCACCGTCTGCAGTTAATGCAAAATATTTACCTCCTCAATTGCCCAGGGCATTTTGTCACAGGAATGTTTTAGAGGAAGCATGATGATAATGATGCATGTGGCAGATACCATAATGGTATCTGAGATGGACACAAAATGCTGGAGTAACTCAGCGGGACGGGCAGCATCTCTAGAGAGAAGGAATGGGTGACGTTTCGGGTCAAGAACCTTCTTCAGACTGAGAGCCAGGGGAGAGGGAAACGAGAGGTTTGAAAAGATACAAAGAACAAATCAGAGACAGCACGCACGACCCAGGAGAGGTGGAGCCCACAATGGTCCATTGTTGACTGTGGGAGAGGTGATAAAATGCAGAGCCAGGGAGCAGGAGGAATCACGGGGGGGGGGGGGGGGGAGGGAGCAGCGACAGCGGGTGTTGCAGAATCTCTCGTTGGAGAGAGGAGGAGAACTTGTTCAAAGTTGGCATACCTTGAGGATATCTCGCAGTGGAGTCGAAGAAATGTGTGGGAAGAGGCTTTTGGATGGGCAGGTGGATATGCAAGGAATAGTGGCGCAGCGGTAGAGTTGCTGCCTTACAGCGCTTGCGGCGCAGGAGACCCGGGTTCGATCCCGACTACGGGTGCTGTCTTTACGGAGTTTGTATCTTCTCCCCGTGATCTGCGTGGGTTTTCTCAGAGATCTTCGGTTTCCTCCCACACTCCAGAGACGCACAGGTTTGTAGGCTAATTGGCTTGGCATAAATGTAAATTGTCCCGAGCGTGTGTGGGGTAGCGTTAATGGCTGGGGATCGCTGGTTGGTGGGCCGAAGGGCCTGTTTCCGCGCTAAACTAAACTAAACTAAGGGCATGGAGGGATACTGATTAAGTGCAAGCAGACAAGAGTTGGTCTTGACATCATGTTCGGCACAGACATCGTGGGCCGAAGGGAGGTTGGTTTTGTTTGATGGT
The DNA here is from genome assembly GCA_963514005.1 of Raja brachyura. Next base: position 6,315,593 of record OY740797.1, on the reverse strand, counting down.
CGGGGCTGCGGCCACAATTCTCTGTAATTTCTTGTGGTCCTGGATGGAATTGTTTCCAAGCCAAGCTGTGAGGCAGCGTGAGGTGTAAATGGAACCAATGAAATGGAGGTTGGGGGTTACACAAGAAGCTGGAGAAACTCAGCGGGTGCAGCAGCATCTAAGGAGCGAAGGAGATAGGCGACGTTTCGGGTCGAGACCCTTCGGGAGGTTGGTTTGTGTGATGATCATGGCTGGTCCACTCAGCTCCTCCACTGCACCAGTTCCAGCGAAAGTCACAGGGTCATAGAGTGATACAGTGTGGAAACAGGCCCTTCGGCCCAACTTGCCCACACCGGCCAACATGTCCCAGCTACATTAGTCCCACCTGCCTGCGCTTGGTCCATATCCCTCCAAACCTGTCCTATCCATGTACCTGTCTAACTGTTTGTTGAATGTTGGGATAGTCTCTGCCACAACTACCGCCTCTGGCAGCTTGTTCCATACACCCACCAACCCACCAAAGTTTCCCCTCAGATTCCTATTAAATCTTTTCCCCTGAGCCTATATTTTCAAAGATTTGTCTACCTCCTCTTTAAATGATACTTTACCTGGATAGGACAGGTTTGGAAGGATATGGAGCAAGCACAGGCTCGCTCCAGTGGGGCTAGTGTAGCTGGGACATGGTGGCCAGTGTGGGCAAGTTGGACCTGTTTCCACGCTGTATCACTCGATGACTCTATGGCTTGTACACTCTGGAGTTTAGAAGGATGAGAGGGGATCTTATTGAAACATATAAGATTATTAAGGGTTTGGACACACTAAAGACGAGAAACATGTTCCCGATGTTGGGGGAATCCAGAACCAGGGGCCACAGTTCAAGAATAAGGGGTAAGCCATTTAGAACGGAGAGAGGAAACACTTTTTCTCACAGAGAGTGGTGAGTCTGTAGAATCCTCTGCCTCAGAGGGCGATGGAGGCAGGTTCTCTGGATACTTTCAAGAGAGAGCTAGATAGGGCTCTTAAAGATAGCGGAGTCAGGGGATATGGGGAGAAGGCAGGAACAGGGTGCTGATTGGGGAAGATCAGCCATGATCACATTAAATGGCAGTGCTGGCTCGAAGGGCCAAATGGCCTACTCCTGCACCTATTGTCTATTGTCTATTGGATCTATGACTCTAAACACAGCCAAAGATCCAGAGTCCACAACCCTCCAGGATAGAGAATAGGAGGCAATGGGGTCATGGAACGATTGTGGTCACAATAAATAAAAATGTGAGTCAACCTTGTTGTAGTTGCTTGGGTTGAAATAACTCAGTTGGTCAAATATTAGTACGAAGCCAGTGCATTAGTGTAACGATTACACCAATTAATTCACTGAGAAGGAACGTTGTATTTCAAGCAACTCCCTGGTGGGAACAAATAACATGCACTGGGCCGTATGAGTCAAAGCACACAAAATAACAATTGGCTGCATCCACAGAGCATCAATGATGTTAATATTTCAAGAGTTGTTTTAACATTTACATTCTGGTGCATCGTAGCCGCTGCCAACGCAATCTGGGTTAGCGGAGATGAGCACAACAATCGCACCTCGGTGGTGCAGCGGTGGAGTTGCTGCCTTACAGCGCTTACATAGAAACATAGACAATCGGTGCAGGAGGAGGCCATTCGGCCCTTCGAGCCTGCACCGCCATTCAATATGATTATGGCTGATCATCCAACTCAGTATCCTGTACCTGCCTTCTCTCCGTAGTCCCTGATCCCTTTATCCACAAGGGCTAACTCCCTCTTAAATATAGCCAATGAACCAGCCTCAACTACCTTCTGTGGCAGAGAATTCCACAGATTCACCACTCTCTGTGTGAAGAATGTTTTTCTCATCTCGGTCCTACAAGACTTCCCCCTTATCCTTAAACTGTGACCCCATGTCTGGAGTTCCCCAACATCGGGAACAATCTTCTTGCATCTAGCCTGTCCAACCCCTTAAGAATTTTGTACGTTTCTATAAGATCCCCACTCAATCTTCTATATTCTAGCGAGTACATGCCGAGTCTATCCAGTCTTTCCTCATATGGAAGTCCTGACATCCCAGGAATCAGTCTGGTTACAGCACCAGAGACCCGGGTTCGATCCCGACCACGGGCGCTGTCTGTGCGGAGTTTGTACGACCTCCCCGTGACCTGCGTGGGTTTTCTCCCAGATCTTCGGTTTCCTCCCACACTCCAAAGACGTGCAGGTTTGTAGGTTGATTGGCTTGGTATAAATGTAAAACTGTCACTAGTGTGTGTGTAGGATAGTGTTAATGTGCGGGGATCGCTGGTCGGTGCGGACTCGGTGGGCCGAAGGGCCTGTACCCGCGCTGGATCTATAAACTGAACCAAATTTACATTCTGGTGCATTGTTGCTATTGCCAATGCAATCTGGGTTAGTGGAATAGACCATAATAATCACAACTACACAACAATGTAAATATCTCAGTATCTGGATAAACATACGGAGGTACTACACTATGGAGTCGAACAGATAAAAAAATATCCATAGGGACAGTTGGTGGTCAAATGGAGGTTAAAGGGAGGGCAAAGTGGTTTAGGGAGGAAATTCTAGATCATGGAGTCTAGAGCAGGGGTGGGCAACCTTGTTCTGCATCGGGGCCGGGACGCGTGTCTGTGAGCGGATGGCGGGCCACATCTATCACGTGTACACATTGATCCCGCCCCCATCCCGCCCCGGATGGCAGGCATCAAATCACGTGTTCACAGAAGGTAGACAAAAATGCTGGAGAAACTCAGCGGGTGAGGCAGTCTCATGCAATCCTTGCGTGTCTCACCCGCTGAGTTTCTCCAGCATTTTTGCCTGCCTTCGATTGTTTCAGCATCTGCATTTCTTTCTTAAACGTGTTCACAGAAGTTGCGCGACCATGCCGGTGGCTTTGCGCAGGATGCGGTACGGGCTCAGCGCTCGGCCGCTGCTCAGGGCGCTCGGCTGGCCGGATGATTACGGGTTACGGGCCGCATTCAGTTGCCGACCCCAGGCCTAGAGTGTGTATAGAGGTGTATAGTGTGTGTATAGGGGTGTAAAGGAAAGAGATTGCACACCACATCAGGGCAATGATCCTGGACCAGTCATATCGTCCAGAACCAGGGACCACAGTTTAAGAATAAGGGGTAAGCCATTTTGAACGGAGACACGGAAAACGTTTTCTCACAGAGAGTGGCGAGTCTGTGGAATTCTCTGCCTCAGAGGGCGGTGGAGGCTGGTTCTCTGGATGCTTTCAAGAGAGAGCTAGATAGGACTCTTAAAAATAGCGGAGTCAGGGGATATGGGGAGAAGGCAGGAACGGGGGTACTGATTGGGGATGATCAGCCATGATCACATAGAATGGCGATGCTGGCTCAAAGGGCCGAATGGCCTACTCCTGCACCTATTGTCTATTGTCTATTGAAGCAATGGCCACGAAAGTAAACCAACGCCTCTACTTGCTTCGAAGGCTTTGGAGGTTCGGCATGTCCCCAACAACTCTCACCAACTTCTTCCTCAGACAAAGAGAAAGATCGGGTAACGATTCGGGTCGAGACCCTTCTTCAGTCCAAAGAAACGTCACCCATTCCTTTCCTCCAGAGATGCTGCCTGACCCGCTGAATAACTTGTCAGAATATTTGTCTGACATCCTCTACTGGAAGCCTAGAGGCATCCGACAATTAAATATTCTGAAGAAGGGTCTCGACCCGAAACGTCGCCTATTTCCTTCGCTCCTTGGATGCTGCTGCACCCGCTGATTTTCTCCAGCTTTTTGTGTACCCCTAAATATTGAGAAGGTTGAACCCAGTCATCTGCTCCGTGACGTAAGCGTTTCCCCCGTTGCCGCTTCCATCCCTCTTCCCGGAAGTCTGGAGTTTAACCCGTTGTTTGCAACTTTGGCATCATATTAGACCCAGATTTGAGTTTCAGAACATCGCTTACGTTATCTCCTTCCATCTCCACAGTAGGGGGCAGAGAGCTGGAAGAGATGAAGTTGGACAAAGGCCAGAGATGCCAAAGGTCGCGGCTTTTTTTCTTGTCATCCCTGGCCTTTGTCCAATCACCGCCCAATCAAACCACCCTCCCCCCCCCCCCCCCCACCAACTGTATCCACCAATCCCTTGAAAGCTTTGACCCGCCCCCACCTCTCATCCAGCTCTCTCCTCCCTCACCACAATCAGGCCAAGGAAGGGCTCCGGTTGGCAACCTCTCTTGTCCATGCCCTCCAGAGTCGGTGCCTGACCTGCTGCTGACTTGCTCCGGCACCTTTTGTGTCTTCCACTGGAGGTCAGGCCCACACCAAAACGCCCGTCGCTCGACAACCACGACCGTCCTCTTCGAAACTTTGAATTGCTTCTTCTCGACGATCGCTCGACTGAAACCTTTCGCCTTGTCCCCCAAACACCAACAACAGCGTTGTTTCTGATCCTTCCCACTCTTGTTTTCAAGGTGGCAAACTAATGTACGAGTTTATGAATAAGTTTATTGGCCAAGTATTCACATACAAGGAATTTGCCTTGGTGCTCCGCCCGCAAGTGACAACGACATACAGCGACAGTTAGGAATGACACATAAAACATTAAACATTAATAATAAAGCATTATTGATTGAACATGTGAATTAAATGAAATATGATAACACGAGATTCGCAGTTATCCAGCAGTACCAGCCGTGACATTCATTTGTGCTAACAGCGCCATCTTCTGAACAGGCATGCAATCATCTATCCAAGTCTCTAACATCGTCAGGAGGCTGAACTGTGAAAGAACCAACGAAAGCTAAATCCTGGATGGATGCATTTTTCTTAATCACATCCCACATTCTCCTGAAGGAGTAAATTAAGATGACTAACATCGAGTAATTATTAGTCTATTAGGCACTTGTCTCAAATTAACTGTGTGATCATACACCCTAATGTTCAAACATAGAACACAGTATCCGTGGGGGTTGCTATGATTCTCAGGAAATTATACAGTAAGTAACGTAATATTCTGGATCGTTTGTAATAAATATGTTTTTTAATCTTTTCTGTTTCAAGCTTAAAACATGTTCAATCCAGCAGCAAGAATTTTAATGGGACCTAAGCAATTCTCAGTGGCTGCAACATCTCGATGCTTGCAGTAAGCTCAATGTGTGATAATGTATAATAAATGCTGCATTCTACTATCTAATAGAACGGACAAAATCAGTTCTCCTTCGGGAAGGCTCGTGAAATTATTTTCCGAAATCAAATGTTCTGATTTAAAAATTGAAGGTGTCGGATCCGAATCTCAGAAGTTTAATTGTGGGGTTGTTCCAAGGTCTCCTTCCGATTACAACTAATAGCCTAATTATTCAACCTTTATTTTTGGAAAGTAGAAAACACTGTTGTGACTTCAGGCAGTAAATAATGATTGCAGAGGAAGGTACACGTGACAATAAACTAAACTAAACTAGATTCAATGATATCAGAAGGCAGGAATTGCAGATGCTGGTTTACGCCAAAGACAGACACAAATTGCTGGAGTAACTGAGTGATGGGACGGGCAGCTTCTCCAGAGAGAAGGGACGGGTGACATTTCGAGTCTGAAGAAGGGTCTTGACCTGAAACGTCACCCATTCCTTCACTCCATATAATAACTGCAACAGTTTTCCCAAAGCATAGAATTCTCTCTCACACACAGTGTTAAGCAGCAGGTTTAAACACAAGCTGAACGGTATTAGTTCATTCTGGTTGGTGCGACCTGATTTTTTTTAGCACATAAACGAAATAAAGGAAGAATGAACTAATACTGTTAGGTTTCTGTTGTGAGTATGATCTTATTAGAGGCATCTTAAAAAACCGTCTCTCGATGGTAATTGTTCAGTACTTGCATCAAACGCATGATTAATACTAAACGCACAGATTTTCCTTTGTGATTAATTATCATGGATATTATTGTGCGTCAACAAATGGTTTTGTGATGCAGACTGGGGTGAAAGTCAGGTGGTGGCGAAAACAGACCCACCGCTTCAGTTTTCTCTAATTATATATAATTATATATTTAGATATACATTTCATGATTTGTACATAATCATTGACTTTTATATATATTGTATTTTCTCTTAATTCAGAGAAACACACATACAGTATATATTCATTATTTCTATATAATAATGATTTTATATATGTAATATTTTCTCTGATATGAGAAACATAGATAATGAATTATTTTTACAGAATAATTGTTTATACATATTGTATTTTCTCTAATATGATAAACACATATATATTCACTATTTTGTTATAATAATTTAGTTATATATAGTACATATTTTACACATATATATATATTCATTTTTTTTTTCTTACGTAAGAATATATCTAAATTAATATTTTTTATATAATAATGTATATATATATCACATGTTCTCTTGAGCAAGATACACACATATATAGAGTCACTATTTTGATATAATAATTCATTTATATATAATACATATTTTACATATGTATATACATATATTACATTTTTCTCTTATGTAAGAATATATATAAATTAATAATTTTTATATAATAATGTATATATATGTATCATATGTTCTCGTGAACAAGATAAGCATATATATATTCACTATTGATATAAGAATTTATATATAGAATATTTTCTCATATAAGAGAGAGACACACACAAATACATATTCATTATTTTTATATAATAATTGATTTACATACATAATATATTCCCATATAAGAGAGAGAAACACATAAATATATATTGTTTAAGAGGGAACTGCAGATGCTGCAAAATCAAAGGTAGACAAAAATGCTGGGGAAACTCAGCGGGTGCGGCAGCATCTATGGAGCGAAGGAAATAGGTAACGTTTCAACCCGTTCCCTTCGCTCCATAGATGCTGCCTCACCCGCTGAGTTTCTCCAGCATTTTTGTCTACCATTAATATATATTCATTATTTTAATATAATTTATTTATATATATAATATTTTCTCTCATATAAAAGAGACACACACATAAATATATATTCATTATCTTTATATAAAATTGTTTTATATATATAATATTTTCTTTTATATCAAAGGGAAAATATCTATTATGTATATATTCTCCTACATAAGAGAAAATATTGCAGATATGAATTAATTATTATATCAAAATAATAAATGTATATCAAGGGTACTGTAATAATCTATCTGAATCTGATGAACATTGGTGGGAGGGTGAACTGGGAAAGATCCCACAGAGGTTAAATCCTGGTCGCATGCATTTTAAAACCTTCTCCTAAAGAAGTAAATATGGGTGTAATTAATGAGCAGAATATGATTATAATTATATTTCATTAATATAATATAATATTTTTATCTTTGTTTGCAGCGTATAGGTAGAACATTACTGCACCTCATCTCAGAATGTATTAATATCTGCCGTGACTGTTTTCTCTGGTAGATTCTGTATTGAGCTAACTAATCTACAATGGATTTTCTATTTTCCCAGGGTCACTCATAATGGATCATTGACTAAGAATATTATTTAGGGTTCTTAAATTGTCTGATCACATGATGAACAGTGGTTTATTGGGGGGAATTTACAAAATGATACACAGCATGCTCATTCCATACTGAAACCTTTTAGCTCCGGGGTAATTGTGAAATCGCATATGACTTTTGTTTTGGTCTTGGGTTAACCACAGTAATTCTCTGCCAAAGTTTTCCAAAATTCTGTCTTAATCTGCAAAATATTATGCAGAAAGTTTCATCTTTCTGTCCGCACCCATTGATTTTACATGATTAATAACCAGCGCCTGTTATGATCAATTCAAATGCTCCAGCTGTATCGGAAAATAAGAACATTAATTTTATCCCAATCACCAATGCTTCAGTACATCACATGGAAAGTATTCGGTCTAATTCTGAGGTGATCTTTTCCTTCTCAATGAGAGGGCAATACATATTAAAATATTAAAACTACATGATATTTTCTCAATTGAACTTCTATCTATTAATGGACGTCTCATCCCCGAACCTAATACAACATATGTTAATTCTCCGCAGAGCTGGGTGGCAATGGCGAAGTCTTGTTATGTATATTAATTACTGAACTGTGTTAATTCCCGGGATGGCAGGACCGTCATATGCTGAGAGAATGGAGCGGGCTGGGCTTGTATACTCTGGAATTTAGAAGGATGAGAGGATATCTTATTTTAATTGAAACATTTAAGGTTATTAAGGGTTTGGACAAGCGAGAGGCAGGAAACATGTTCCCGATGTTGGGGGAGTCCAGAACCAGGGGCCACAGTTTAAGAATAAGGGGTAAGGCATTTAGAACGGAGATGAGGAAACACTTTTTCACACAGAGGGTTGTGAGTCTGTGGAATTCTCTGCCTCAGAGGGCGGTGGAGGCTGGTTCTCTGGATACTTTCAAGAGAGAGCTAGATAGGGCTCTTAAAGATAGCGGAGTCAGGGGATATGGGGAGAAGGCAGGAACGGGGTACTGATTGGGGATGATCAGCCATGATCACGTTGAATGGCGGTGCTGGCTTGAAGGGCCGAATGGCCTACTCCTGCACCTATTGTCTATCGTCTATTGTAGTCCACGATAAACTTATGGCTGAAGGTGGACATAAAATGCTGGAGTAACTCAGCGGGCGAGAAGGAATGGGCGACGTTTCGAGTCGAGACCCTTCTTCAGACTGATGTCAGGCGAGGGGGCAGGACAAAGATAGAATGTAGGCGGAGACAGTGAGACTGGTGGGAGAACTGGGAAGGGGGAGGGGATGGAGAGAGAGGGAAAGCAAGGGGTATCTGAACTAAGAGAATCTAATGTTCATACCGCTCGGGTGTAAACTACCCATGAGATGCTGTTCCTCCAATTTGGCAATGGAGGAGGCCCAGGACAGAAAAGTCAGATAGGGAAAGGGAGGTCAGCGTGACTTTTGGTTGGTTGGCAGTGCTGATCAGCGTGACTTTAGAGAGCTCGGAAACATGCTGAAAAGCAGGACCTCCAGGGTTGTTATCTCCGGTTTGCTTCCAGTTCCTCGTGCTGGCGGGAGCAGGAACAGGGAGATATGGGACCTGAATGTGTGGCTGAGTAACTGGTGCAAGGGGCAGGGATTTAGATTCTTAGATCACTGGGATCTGTTTTGGAGTAAAGGGGAACTGTACAAAAGGGACGGATTGCATCTTAACAGGCGGGGGACCAGCATTCTGGCAGGCAGGTTTGCCACTGCTACACGGGTGGTTTTAAACTGAATAAGGGGGGTGGGGTGTCAAGTGGGATAGTCGAGGATGGAGTTAAAGGGAAAGAGAGTAAAGGGATGGTTAATGACCCCAGAATTAACGGGAAAGGAAGCTCACAGAGGGATAGGAGAGTATGGCCAAGTGTAATAGGGATCGATGTGAAAGGTGAGATGCGTAAGGAATTAAAAGTATTGTATATGAATGCGCAAAGTATAAGAAGTAAAGTAGATGAGCTTGAGGCTCAGTTAGAGGTTGGTAGATATGACATTGTGGGAATTACTGAGACGTGGCTGCAGGAGGATCGGGCCTGGGAACTTAATATTCAGGGTTGTACATCCTATAGAAAGGACAGGCAGGTGGGCAGAGGAGGGGGGTAGCTCTGCTGGTGAGGGATGGAATTCAGTCCCTTGCGAGGAAAGACATAGGGACTGACGAGGTAGAGTCACTGTGGATTGATTTGAGGAATTGTAAAGGCAAGAAGACACTAATTGGTGTTATTTACAGACCCCCAAATAGTAGCCCGGATGTAGGGTGTAAGTTGCAGCAGGAGTTAAAACTGGCATGTAACAAAGGTAATGCCACTGTGGTGATGGGGAATTTCAATATGCAGGTAGGCTGGGAAAATCAGGTTGGTTCAGGACCCCAAGAAAGAGAGTTTGTAGAATGCCTCCGAGATGGATTCTTAGAGCAGCTTATAATGGAACCGCCCAGAGAAAAGTCAATTCTGGATTTAGTGTTGTCCAATGAACCAGATATGATAAGAGAACTCGAGGTAAAGGAACCGCTTGGAGGTAGTGATCATAATATGATTTGTTTTAATCTGCAATTTGAGAAGGAGAACGTTAAATCGGAAGTGGCAGTGATGCAGTTGAACAAAGGGGACTATGAAGGCATGAGAGGGGAGCTGGACAAAGTAGACTGGAAAGGGATCCTAGCAGGAATGACGGTGGAACTGCAATGGCAGGAATTTCTGGGCATAATCCAGAAGTCGCAGGATAATTTCATTCCAAAATGGAACAGAGATTCTAAGGAGAGCAGGAGGCAACTGTGGCTGACAAGAGAAGTTAGGGATAGAATAAAACTAAAGGAAAAGATGTATAACACAGCATGGAGTAGCCGGAAGCTGGAGGATTGGGAAACTTTCATAGGACAACAGAAGGAAACAAAACGGGCAATACGGGCTGAAAAGATGAAGTACGAGGGGAAGCTGGCCAGGAATATAAAGAAAAACAGTTAAAGCTTCTATAGATATGTTAAGGGAAAAAGAGTAGCAAAGTCAAATGTGGGTCCCTTGAAGGCAGACACGGGTGAAATTATTATGGGCAACAAGGAAATGGCAGAAGAGTTGAATAGGTACTTCGGATCTGTCTTCACGAAGGAGGACACAAACAATCTCCCAGATGTACTGGAGGACAGAGGATCTAAGGAGGTAGAGGAACTGAAAGAAATTTTCATTAGGCGAGAAATAGTATTGGGTAGGCTAATGGGACTGAAGGATGATAAATCCCCTGGGCCTGATGGTCTGCATCCCAGGGTCCTCAGGGAGGTGGCTCTAGAAATAGTGGACGCATTGGTGATCATTTTCCAATGTTCAATAGATTCAGGATCAGTTCCTGTGGATTGGAGGATAGCTAATGTTATCCCACTTTTCAAGAAAGGAGCGAGAGAGAAAACGGGGAATTACAGACGTTCGCCTGACTTCGGTGGTGGGAAAGATGCTGGAGTCAATTATTAATGAGGTAATAATGGAGCATTTGGATAGCAGTACAAGGATTAGTCCAAGTCAACATGGATTTATGAAAGGGAAATCATGCTTGATTAATCTTCTGGATTTTTTTGAGGATGTGACAAGTAAAATGGATGAAGGGGAGCCAGTGGATGTAGTGTATCTAGACTTTCAGAAAGCCTTTGATAAGGTCCCGCACGGGAGACTGGTGACTAAAATTAGAGCACATGGTATTGGGGGTAGGGTGTTGACATGGGTAGAAAATTGGTTGGCAGACTGGAAGCAAAGAGTAGGAGTGAACTGGTCCTTTTCAGAATGGCAGGCAGTGGCGAGTGGAGTGCCGCAAGGCTCGGTGTTGGGGCCGCAACTGTTTACCATATATATTAATGATTTGGAAGATGGAATTAGGAGCAACACTAGCAAGTTTGCAGATAACACAAAGCTGGGTGGCAGTGTGAACTGTGAAGAGTTAAAGAAGGAACTGCAGATGCTGGAGAATCGAGCGTTACACAAAAAGCTGGAGAAACTCAGCGGGTGCAGCAGCATCTAAGGAGTGAAGGAGATAGGCGACGTTTTGGGTCGAGACCCTTCTTCAGACGAAGAGGATGTTAGGAGTTTGCAGGGTGACCTGGACAGGTTGAGTGAGTGGGCAGATGCGTGGCAGATGCGGTATAATATAATTAAAATGTGAGGTTATCCACAGTGGCGGCAAAAACAAGGGGGCAGATTATTATCTCAATGGGGTTAGGTTAGGTAAGGGGGAGGTACAGCGAGACCTGGGTGTCCTTGTACACCGGTCACTGAAAGTTGGCGTGCAGGTACAGCAGGCAGTGAAGAAAGCTAATGGAATGTTGGTCTTCATAACAAGAGGATTTCAGTACAGGAGTAAAGAGGTTCTTCTGCAGTTGTATAGGGCTCTGGTGAGACCACATCTGGAGTATTGTGTACAGTTTTGGTCTCCTAATTTGAGGAAGGACATCCTTGTGATTGAAGCAGTGCAGTGTACGTTCATGAGATTGATCCCTGGGATGGGGGACTGTTATACGAGGAAAGATTGAAAAGACCAGGCTTGTATTCACTGGAGTTTAGAAGGATGAGGGGGAATCTTATAGAAACATATAAAATTATTAAAGGACTGGACAAGCTAGATGCAGGAAAAATGTTCCCAATGTTGGGTGAGTCCAGAACCAGGGGAATAAAGGGGAGGTCATTTAAGACTGAGGTGAGAAAAAACTTTTTTACGCAGAGAGTTGTGAATTTATGGAATTCCCCGCCACAGAGGGCAATGGAGGCCAAGTCACTGGATGAATTTAAGAGAGAGTTGGATAGAGCTCTAGGGGCTAGTGGAGTCAAGGGATACGGGGGAAGGCAGGCACGGGTTATTGATAGCGGACGATCAGCCATGATCACAATGAATGGCGGTGCTGGCTTGAAGGGCCGAATGGCCTCCTCCTGCACCTATCGTCTATGTTTCTACGTTTCTATGTTTCCATTCCCTCCACAGATGCTGCCCGACCCTCTGAGTTACTCCATTGCGTTTTGCACACTATTTCTGCAGGTAAGTTGTCATTGTTCTGTCTGGGAGAAATGACAATAAAATACCCTTGAATTAGTGTGACTAGTTCCCAGAAACTATTGAAAAAATATCCAATGTTTATGACTCAGTGTTTATAACGTCATCCTGTACCATTGCATTATGAAAACAAATCGATGGTAAACTAAGAGTCAGGGCGGTCCAGAGGCCCATCGGTAGAGTTGCTGCCTCACGGCGCCGGAGACCCGGGTTCGATCCTCACTACGGATCTGTCTGTGCGGAGTTTGTACGTTCTGCCAGTGACCACGTGGGATTTTTTTTTTGGGTGCTCCAGTTTCCTCCCACACTCCAAAGACATCGGCCTCTGTAAAACTGTCCCTCGTGTGTTGGATAGAACTAGTGCGCTGTTGACCATTGGTCGGGGCAGACTCAGTGGGCCGAAGGGCCTGTCTCCACACTGTTTCTCTATTTAAGCTAAATCACTACACCTAGGTACAAGTGACAATAAAGCATCATTGAATCACTGAACTAAATTAATACAGCACGGTGGCGCAGCGGTAGAGTTGTTGCCTTACAGTGCTTGCAACACCGGAGACCCGGGTTCGATCCCGACCACGGGCGCTGTCTGTACGGAGTTTGCACGTTCTCCCCGTGACCTGCGTGGGTTTTCTCCGAGATCTTCGGTTTCCTCCCACACTCCAAAGACGTACAGGTATGTAGGTAAATTGGCTTGGTAAATGTAAAAACTGGTCCTAGTGTGTGTAGGATAGTGTTTGTGTGCGGGGATCGCTGGTCGGCACGGTATCCGTTGTGTCGCTAAACTAAGAACTAAACTAATGATTAAAAGCAAAATCACAGTGATTAAATATATAAATGCTGTCTCAGAAGTTGACTTCTATATATTTCTACCTGTAGCCGGTCCTTAAAGATTAAACTGCGCAATCCGCACATGGAGATATCGAAGAAGTGTGACAACGCACGCCTCCAGATTCAGGGACAGTTTCTTCCCCGCTGTTATCAGGCAACTGAACCATCCTACCACAACTAGAGAGCAGTGCTGAACTACTATCTACCGCAGCGTTTCACTGTACCTCGGTGCACATGACAATAAACTCAACTGAGAGTAGACAAAAATGCTGGAGGAACTCAGCATTGATGTTTCGGGTCGCCTATCTCCTTCGCTCCATAGATGCTGCCTCAACCGCTGAGTTTCTCCAGCATTTTTGTCTGCCTTCGATTTTTCCAGCATCTGCAGTTCATAGCAAAAGGATTTGAGTACAGGAGCAGGGAGGTTCTACTTCAGTTGTGCAGGGTCTTGGTGAGACCACACCTGGAGTATTGCGTACAGTTCTGGTCTCCAAATCTGAGGAAGGACATTATTGCCATATAGGGAGTGCAGAGAAGGTTCACCACACTGATTCCTGGGATGTCAGGACTGTCTTATGAACAAAGACTGTATGCAGACTCGGTTTATACTCTCTAGAATTTAAGAGATTGAGAGGCGATCTTATAGAAACTGACAAAATTCTTAAGGGATTGGACTGGCTAGATGCAGGAAGATTGTTCCCGATGTTGAGGAAGTCCAGGACAAGGGGTCACAGCTTAAGGATAAGGGGGAAATCCTTTAGGACCGAGATGAGAAGGACTTTTTTCACACAGAGAGTGGTGAGTCTCTGGAACTCTCTGCCACAGAGGGTAGTTGAGGCCAGTTCATTGGCTATATTTAAGAGGGAGTTAGATGTGGCCCTTGTGGCTAAGGGGATCAGAGGGTATGGAGAGAAGGCAGGTACGGGATACTGAGTTGGATGATCAGCCATGATCATATTGAATGGCGGTGCAGGCTCGGAGGGCCGAATGGCCTACTCCTGCACCTAATTTCTATGTTTCTATGTTTCTATGTTTCTTTAACTAAACTGAGATGCAGTTTGTTCCACAGATTAAATAGAGTCTCGGAGTTTCTGCCTGTTCTCTTAACCATGCCCAGAGGCAATATAGTTTTCACGTTTACTCCTAAAACTGATGAGCATGTACCTTCCTGCTCATAATGACTTGATGGGGTGGAAGATTGCAACCTTCACGTGGTCTGCCCTGTTTCGACTAATGCAATCAACTCGACGTGCACAAACGGAAGATCAAATAGAACAAGTTGTCCAACAACTTTAGGCCGTGCACGCCACACGGAAGCAGAAGAAGATGACTTGCTCTATTGTTTACAACATTCCCACGTGGTTGATCACAGTAGCGAACTTTAATAGTTAACGGCATGACCAGAATAAAACTTTCTTTCCAGTCTGTAGAAGGGTCTCGACCCGAAACGTTACCCATTCCTCCTCTCCAGAGATGCTGCCTGTCCCGCTGAGTTACTGCAGCATTTTGTGTCTGTCTTTGCGTTTCTGAGCCAAGCTTTCTTTTATTTTGAAGAGCGAGTTAAAGATTTAGCTCTTCGGGTTAAGGGAATCAAGGGATATGGGGAAAAAGCCAGAACGTGGTACTGATTTTGGATGATCAGCCATGATCGTATTGAATGACAGTGCTGGCTCGAAGGGCCGAATGGCTACTTCTGCACCTATTTTCTAAAAGCTGGAGCACCTCAGCGGATCAGGCAGCATCTCTGGAGAATAGGAATCGCTGATGTTTCGGGTCGAGATCCTCTTCAAACTAGGCATATCTTGAGGAGATTTCATAGTGGAGCATGCAGAATTCTTATCAGAGAGAGAGTTGGTTTAGTTTGGCAGTACAGCGTGGAAACAGGCCCTTCGGCCCACCGAGTCCGCACTGCGCTGCGATCCCCGCACACTAACACTATCCTACACACACTAGGGACAATTATTACACTTACACAAAGCCAATAAACCAACAAACCAGTACGTCTTTGGAGTGCGGGAATGAACCGGAGATCTAGGAGAAAACCCACGCAGGTCACGGGGAGAGCGTACAAACTCCGTACAGACAGCACCCGTAGTCGGGATCGAACCCGGGGTCTCTGACGCTGTGAGGCAGCAACTCTACCGCTGCGCCACCGTGCTGCCCCCGTCTAGTGAAGAAACGTCCTTCCCCTTTCCCTGCGATTGATATCTTTGTGTCAATAGGAATCTCGCAACTATTTAATCTCGGCCTATATATGCCAGTTGTGTTACAAGTGTTACATTGCACTCTGCTGCGACAGCTTGTACGAACCTGTCTCGGAGATTTGTTGATGAAAATCTCTGAAGAGAATCAATAACGGGTAATTTTTATAGCATCATATCTTCAATATATCATTCGGAATGATTCCGTGTGAGTTAGACCTCCACGGTCATAATCTATTAAAACATCCGCTCATATTCAACTTCTGAGTCTCAATAACTGGTTAAAGCCAGATTAATTCGGGCCCACGGTCATATATCTTTAGGATTTATGGACGGGGAACACGCACAAATCCATATTGTGGAAAGGCCAGAAGATTGTGTTATGGATGGCAGGCTGCAGATGGCTTTATTGGTTATGCTGTTGGCAATATTGTTTTACAAATGGACACTCACTGGAATATCAAAGAACCTTCTGATAATTTAAATACGTTATCTGCTGAACAGCAAATAATTTATGTGGTTAATTAAACCAAATGGATAACATGCCTGTGGGTCCCTACTATGAAACTCTCCCTTGTATAAAACATACTCCCCACCCTTCCCCTCCCCTCCCCTCATCTTGTTGGGTTGTCACAGATGCTAAAACACTTTGGGCATGAACAAATGTATTCATTGAAGAAACACATGCTTTTTTTTTTCGTTCTGTGATCAGCACCCAGCATTACGTGCGTGAATCCCTCAAAGATCCATTATTACTTTTAATAATTCAAAAGGCATTTAGCTTTCCACAAGACAGTTTAAATTATACAGCTGTGCCAGAGAACAGTGGGCCTATGTCTGAGCCGAGACAACGCGCGCGTACACAACTCCTCCTCGCTTTTCAGTATCAGTGTGACACTGCAGTCTGGATTTAAACATTGTAATAATCTCTTCCAAGTTATTTGAACTTTTTTTTAAATCGCCTAAACGCGATTATTAAGCCCTTCCCCCACATCCCCTCCAGCCTCCGTGGGTTGATAGGAGCAGAATTAGGCCATTCGGCCCATCCGGTCTACCCCGCCATTCAAACATGGCTGATCAATCGCTCCCTGTCCTCTCAACCCCATTCTCCTGCCTTCTCCCCGTAACCCCTGACAACCGTACTAATCAAGAATTTATCTTTCTCTGCCTTAAAAAATATCCATTCATTTAGCTATCCACTCATTGAATTTCTCCAACCCCCCCTCCCCACCCCACCCCAACCGGAATCAGTCTGAAGAAGGGTCCCGCCCTGAAACGTCACCAGAGATGCTGCCTCACCCGCTGAGTTACTCCGACACTTTGATAGACACAAAATGCCGGATTCACTCAGCGGGACAGGCAGCATCTCCGGAGAGAAGCAACGGGTGACTTTTTGGGTCAAGACCCTTCTTCAGACAAAGTCTTTTTTTTTGTAAACCAGCATCTGCCCTTCCTTGCATCTCATAGAAACATAGAAAATAAGTGCAGTAGACCATTCGGCCCTTCGAGTTAGAACCTCCATGGCTGATCATCCAAAATCAATGCCCCGTCCCTGCTTTCTCCCCAAATCTCTTGATTCCGTTAGCCCCAAGAGCTAAATCCAACTCTCTCCCGAATACATCCGGTGAATTGGCCTCCACTGCCTTCTGTGGCAGAGAATTCCACAGATTCACAACTCTCTGGGTGAAAAAGGTTTTCCTCATCTCAGTCCTAAATGGCTTCACCTTTATTCTTAGAGTGTGGCCCCTGGTTCTGGGCTCCCCCAACATTGGGAACATTTTTCCTACATCTAGCTTGGTAGGTCCTTTTATAATTTTATATGTTTCTATAAGAACCCCTTTCATCCTTCTCAATTCCAATGAATACAAGCCCAGTCTTTCCAATATTTCCTCATATGACAGTCTCGCCATCCCAAGGATTAACCCCATGAACCTACGCTGCACTCCCTCAATAGCAAGTATATCCTTCCTCAAATTAGGAGAACAAAACTGCACACAATACTCCAGATATTTTGATATTCCTCCCTAATTTGAAGAAGGACATTCTTGCTATTGACTACTGGGTGGGTTTACAAGGTTAATTCCCGGGATGGCGGGACTGTCATATGCTGAGAAAATGGAACATCTGGGCTTGTACGCTCTGGAGTTTAGAAGGATGAGAGGGTATCTCATTCAAACATATAAGATTGTTAAGGGTTTGGACACGCTAGAGGCAGGAAACATGTTGGGGGAGTCCAGAACCAGGGGCCCCAGTTTAAGAATAAGGAGTAAGCCATTTAGAAAGGAGACGAGGAAACACTTTTTCTCACAGAGAGTTGTGAGTCTGTGGAATTCTCTGCCTCAGAGGGCGGTGGAGGCAGGTTCTCTGGATGCTTTAAAGAGAGAGCTAGATAGGGCTCTTAAAAATAGCGGATATGGGGAGAAGGCAGGAACGGGGTACTGATTGGGGATGATCAGCCACGATCACATTGAATGGCGGTGCTGGCTCGAAGGGCCGAATGGCCTACTCCTTCTTCAGACTGATGCAGGGTGGGGTGGGGGGTGGGGGGAAGAAGAAAGGAAGAGGAGGAGCCAGAGGGCTGAGGGAGAGCTGAGAAGGGGAGGGGACAGCAAGGGCTACCGGAAATTGGAGAAGTCAATGTTCAGGCCACTGGGGTGTAAACTGCACAAGCAGAATATGAGGTGCTGCTCCTCCAGTTTCCGGTGGTGCTCACTCTGGCCATGGAGGAGGCCCAGGACAGAAAGGTCGGATTCGGAATGGGAGGGGGAGTTGAAGTGCTGAGCCACCGGGAGATCAGGTTGGTTAATGCGGACCGAGCGGAAGTGTTCGGCGAAGCGATCGCCAAGCCTGCGCTTGGTCTCACCGATGTTGATCAGCTGACATCTAGGGGTTCGAAACAACCTTTGTGCTCCGTGGAGAAGAGCGACGATCGGAGGTGAAACCGGTTTACACAACGGCCGTGTGTAAGAGGCTCTGGGGGGGCCTGACTGCCTCTCTGGGTGAAAAAGGTTTTCTTCATCTCAGTCCTAAATGGCCTACCCCTCATTCTTAAAATTGTGACCCTTGGTTCTGGACTCCCCAACATCAGGAAATATTTTTCTTGCACCTGGCCTGTCCAATCCGTTAAGAATGCTATCTGTTTCTATATATGTACACTGCCTCCAGTCTCCTTCTCTCCACCCCTGACTCTCAGTCCGAAGAAGATTTGAAATTAAGGAAATCAATATTCATGCCGAAGATAGACGCAGAGAGCTGGAGTAACTCAGCGGATCAGACAGCGTCTCCGGAAAAGAGGAATAGGTGACGTTTCGGGACCTATTTAATTTTCATAGTGCTGTGTTATAAGTTGCCAAAGTGAGATACAATATTGAAGTAACTCTTGGATTCCCTTCCTCCATCCCTCCCTCACACTTGTCGTCCTGCTAGTTTTACTGTCCGCAACCCTTGTTATCGCCTCCTCCGCTGCCAACAATGGACCATTGTGGGCTCTTTGGTCGTCGGTTCTGGATACAGCGCGGAAACAGGCCCGTCGGCCCACCGAGTCCACACCGGCCAGCAATCCCCGCACAGTAACACAATCCTACACACTCTACGGACAATTTACCATTATATTAAGCCAATTACGTCTTTGGCTACAAACCTGTACGTCTTTGGAGTGTGGGAGGAAACCGTGTTCTGTATCGTTCCATACCTCTGGTTTCCCTCATTCTCCAGAGATGCTGCCTGGCCCGCTGAGTTACTGCAGCTTTTCGTGCCCATCTTCCAAAGCTCCTTCCTACACATTGTACTCATGTATAATCATGCATCAGTTTCAATAAAAGTCACTTATTTATGTGGTGGTGCAAAGGCTACTTAGGTGCCAGGCCTGTTCAGTGTGGAACAGTGGCGCAGCGGTACAGTTGCTGCCTCACAGCGCCAGAGACCCGGGTTCAATCCTGATGACGGGTGCTGTCTGTACGGAGTTTGCACGTTCTCCCCGTGGCCTGCGTGAATTTTCTCCGAGATCTTCGGTTTCCTCCCACACTCCAAAGACGTACAGATTTGGAATTCTCTGCCTCAGAGGGCGGTGGAGGCCCTTTCTCTGGATACCTTCTTTCCAGAGAGAGCTAGATAGGGCTCTTAAAGACAGCGGAGTCAGGGGATACGGGGAGAAGGCAGGAACGGGGTACTGATTGTGGATGATCAGCCATGATCACAGTGAATGGCGGTGCTGGCTCGAAGGGCCGAATGGCCTACTCCTGCACCTATTGTCTATTGTCTATTGTTTGTAGGTTAATTGGCTTGGTGTAATTGTAAATTAAATTGTCCCTAGTGTGTGTGTGTGTAGGACAGTGTTAGTGTGCATGGTTCGCTGGTCGGCAAGGACTCGGTGGGCCAAAGGGCCTGTTTCTGCGCTGTATTTCTAAACTGAACTAAACTAAAAAAAGCATTTAGATTTATCGACTTAAACAGCGGCAGGAAAGGTAATAGGATATTTTTCCGAAATGAGAAAATTAAATATATCAGTTACAATGACTATATGTTGGATGGCAACGGATTACTTATGTCCTAAAATTGTTAAAATCCAAACAAAAAGCAGCACACTTCGGCACCGCGTGCATCTGTCACAAATAAATGATGAAACATTTGAGACGTGATCAGAGGAATGAATGTAGCAGTACACATGTGTTGCCTAGGTGGTCCTCGTAAAGAGCAGGCAATGAAAAACAATCGCCCTGTGGCATTAAGCTGGGAATGCTGGTACGTCTGGCTGCTTCTTTTCATAGCTTTACTTTCCTAAAGCACGGATGTCGAAAAACATAAAATTGTCAACTTGGCTTTCTCTCCATTTAGCTTTAGGTTTTAGTCCAGAGTTACAGTGTGGAAACGGGCCCTTCGGCCCACCGTGTCCGCGCCGACCAGCGATGCCCGCACACTAACACTGCCCCACACCCACACTGGGGACGATTTACAAATTTACCCAAGCCATTTATCGACAATAGACAATAGGTGCAGGAGTAGGCCATTCGGCCCTTTGAGCCAGCACCACCATTCAATGTGACCATCCCCAATCAGTACCCCGTTCCTGCCTTCTCCCCATATCCCCTGATTCCGTTATCTTTAAGAGCCCTATCTGGTTCTCTCTTGAAAGCATCCAGAGAACCGGCCTCCACTGCCCTCTGAGGCAGAGAATTCCACAGACCTGCAAACCTGTACATCTTTGGAAGAATATTTTCTTACCAGCTTGCAATAACTCCACTGCCACCGCTATTCATTTGAGTCCGAACTACACAGACTATTATCTTTATTATTGCACACGTATTGTTAGTTTGTTTTCTATGTGTACGTATGTGCGCATGTGTGTACATGTGTGTATACGTGTGTGCGTGTATGTAAAGTGGCACGGTGGCGCAGCGGTATAATTGCTGCCTTACAGAGTTTCAGTGCCAGAGACTTGGGTTCGATCCCGACTACGGGCGCTGTCTGTACGGAGTTTGTACGTTCTCCCCGTGGGTTTTCTCCGAGATCTTCGGTTTCCTCCCACATTCCAAAGACGTAAAGGTTTGTAGGTAAATTGGCTTGGTATAAATGTAAATTAGCCCTAGTGTATGTAGGATAGTGTTAATGTGCGGGGATCGCTGGTCGGTGCGGACTCGGTGGGCCGAAGGGCCTGTTTCCGCGCTGTATCTCTAAAATCGAAAGAGTAAATATATATATATGTGTGTGTGTGTGTGTGCGCGTGTGTGTGTGTGTGTGTGTGTGTGTGTGTGTGTGTGTGCGTGCGTGCGTGTGTGTGTGTGTACGTGTGTACGTGTGTACATGTGTACGTGTGTGTGTGTACGTGTGTACGTGTAAGTGTGTGTGTGTGTACGTGTGTGTGTGTCTGTGTCTGTGTGTGTGTGTCTGTGTGTGTGTGTGTGTATGTGTGTGTGTGTGTGTGTGTGTACGTGTACGTGTGTGTGTGTACGTGTGTGTGTGTGTGTGTATGTCTGTGTACGTGTGTGCGTGTGTGTGTGTGTGTGTGAGTACGTGTGTGTGTACGTGTGTGTGTGTGTGTGTATGCATGTGTGTGTGTACGCGTGTGTGTGTGTGTGTACGTGTGTGTGTGTGTGTGTATGTGTGTGTACGTGTGTGTATGTGTGTGTGTGTGGGTGTGTACGTGTGAGTGTGTGTGGGTGTGTGTGTGTAAGAATAAACTGCAGATGCTGGTTTAAACCGAAGATAGACACAAAAAGCTGGAATAACTCAACGGGACAGGCGGCATCTCTGGAGAGAAGGAATGGGTGAAGTTTTGGGGCGAGACCCTTCTGCAGACTCGATATGTGAGTATGTGTACATATACAAACTGCACTTTTTCTCTCTATTTACAGTGTACTATGTTTACGCATTCTGTTGTGCTGCTGCAAGTAAGCATGTCATTGTTCTACTTGGGACAAATTTAACGCAAATGCAACAGTTCGCAAACAGATTCAAGAACGTAGAAGCATGGGACAGGGTGCACCATATTCCTGAATGCAATTTGCAATCCTCCTTTTAGCCTTTAATAAGTTTGCTCTTGGTCAGTGAGTGCATTTATGGGTCATGCTTAGTAACAGGACAGTCATTGACGTTCCAGAATATATGGTCATGGTGCTGCTGTTGATTTGTTATTTTACTGGAGGCAAATTCTCTGTCATTGCGAACATGCCGTATTCTGTACAGGCTAGACGTAATTCACCCACACACGGAGCCTTGCTGTGAGTTTCCCGGACTAAGAAATTTGCCAAACCTTCATTAGTAGTTTTTAAATTAATGTATAAAAACATGCATGGAAGACATAATCTACTAACATCTTTTGGATCCTTTAGTAGATTTTAGCCTTTAGAGATACAGCGCAGAAACAAGCCCTTCGGCCCACCGAGTCCGCACCAACCAGCGTTCCCTGCGAACTTACACCATCCTACACACACTAGGGACATTTTACATTTATACCAAGCCAATAAACCTACAAACCTGTACGTCTTTGGAGTGTGGGAGGAAATCGGAGCAAACGGAGAAAGCCCCGGCAGGTCACAAGGAGAACGTACAAACTCCGTACAGACAGCGCCCGTAGTCAGGATTGAACCTGGGCCTCTGGCGCTGCGAGGCTGCAACTCTACCGCTGCGCCACTGTGCCGCATTTTGTTTTACTATGTTTTAGGAATCAGTTCAACTTTCACAAATTCTTCATTTACAGTCGGTTTAGCTATTTTTTTTCACAGGGGTTTTTCCTGACTATATTCCTGTGCCAAAAAAATCCTAAACAAATAAACCAAGGAAACAGCTAAACAGAATTTGATTAAAAAAAAACAGAAGTCTGACTAGGAAAATACTTAAGAAATACAAACATCAGCAAAAACTAACTTTGGGGAAAAGAAAACTTTGCCCTTTAAGGATTCCTTTTGTAAATAAAGCTTCTCTAAGCCATCTCCAGGGACTGACCAGCCAATTGGATCCCACTAGGTATGATAAAAACGCACACCTCCAGATTCAGGGACAGTTTCTTCCCAGCTGTTATCAGGCAACTGAATCATCCTACCACAACCAGAGAGCGGTCTTGACCTACTAGGCTGACCCTCGGACTATCTTTGATCGGACTTTACTGCACTTTATCTTGCGCTAAACAGTATTCATGTTCTTCCCTTTATCATGTATCTGTACACTGTGGACGGCTCGATTATAATCATGTATTGTCCTTCCGCTGACTCGATAGCAGGCAACTAAGACGTTTCTCTGTACCTCGGTTCACGTGACAATAAACTAAACTCAAGTGTGTCACATGCACTGTGATCTCAGTCATTAACATAAAATCCTTTTTCCAAAATCCTTCTCCCCAGAGATGCTGCTTGACTCGCTGAGTTACTCCAGCATTTTTAGTATCTATCTTTGGTGTAAACCAGCATCTGCAGTGCCTTCCTGCACATTTAAAAATGGTAAGATGGAAAATGTCTCGGATAGACCACACACACACACACACACACACACTACCAGTGTAGATCAGTTCAACAGTCATGATATTTACATCCTTAATCTTCCTGGCACATCTGTGTGTTTTATAACTAGCAACCAAAGCTGAATCTACACTCTAATTAATTCAGCAGCTATTTTCAATCTAGTGAAAAATTAAGTCGTTGTACTTGGTTTGGTTTGGTTGAGGTTAGTTTAGAGATACAGCGCGGAAACAGGCCCTTCGGCCCACCCGGTCCTTGCCGACCAGCGATCCCCGCACACTAACGCTATCCTAGGAACACACTAGGGACAATTTACAATTTTACCAAGTCAATGAATCTACAAACCTGTACGTCTTTGGGATGTGGGAGGAAACCGGAGAACGTGGAGAAAACCCACACAGGTCACGGGGAGAACGTAAAACTCCATACAGACATGCACCAATAGTCAGGATCGAACCCGGGTCTCAAAGTCAAAGTCAATTTTATTCATCACATAAATCCGAAGGTGCAGTGAACTGAATTTGCCAGCAGCGATACACTTAAAAAGTACACACAATACACGTTAGAAATGTTATTTTTTTTGTTTAATATTTTTATTAGAGGCAATGCATATAACAGTTTTTCAAATACACATTTAACTTGTTTCAAAAGTTATACAAATATTACGGAATGATTTATATAAGCTTCTATTTTTTTAGAAAATAAAGAGGTGAAAGAATAGGTGTTTAATCAATGAGGAGTGTGATTAAATAATATTGATTATAATTATATAAAAAATAAATTTTAAAAAAACATTAAAAATAATAAAAATTAAAAATAATACAAGCAAACAATTATTATACTTTTTTTTAAATTGAAGTATACATCCTAACAATGAATGGAACAATTTCACATAACAATATCTATAGAGTAGCAATGTTACAAAATTTTGAGATTAAAAAAATCAAGTCTGCAATTTACCCCATCAGATAAAGCATAAAAAGAAGTTTAATTTGACACCTAATTTACTTTCATATCTTCAGTATTAAGAAAGTTATGGCCATTTTCATACTCGGAAATGAGCATCTTGCTCCCCATTGCCTTTCAATTGACTTAACTCAAAAGCTGTGATCTGGAAAAGTTAAAAGCCCATAACATTCTTAAAAATTAATAGAACTCAATGAAATTTTCAGTTATTATAGATTGAAGCATTCTGAAACAAATATGAACCAATCTTACTTGGATGACCTGAAATTAAAGCATATAATTAGTTAGTTATCTAATTGTGGCTAATTACAAAATTCAATGAGTAGATCTAAACATCTATCCATTTCTTAAGAAAAGATAAACTTTTTTTAAATTGCCTAAGTGTCCAAATAACATTCACACAATAATCCACAATATAACATAATTTTTAAATCTCATTTTCATGAATTTCTGGGCCAAATAGAAGGAATTTAGTGTTTGATTTCTGTAAATTAATGGCCATTTAAATCAACTAGCGAGTGGGTTTTAGTGGAATGCGGTGGATTAGAACGTTGCGGTTTGCGGTGAAGTCGGGGGGAAAAACACTGTTTGTTCATAGATTTTTTGGGACCCCATTTCGCAACATAAAAATATTATTAAAGCCTCCCTAAAAACCAACTTTTAATATAAAAATAAACTATTTACCTTTTTTTCTCCCCTACGCAAAATCCTTCCGGTTGTCTGCGGTCACGGCTTCTGAAGGTGATTTTTAAATTACTCTAGTTAATAAATAATCTAGAGTAATTTAAAAATACCTTCATTGATGAAATGTTGGAGCGATTTTTCTTCCGCAACAAAATCGCCCGACATAGATCGATTTTCCCTGCCTGTGGAAAAACGGCACTTTAAGCCCGCCCCCCTCTGAAAGGCGCTAAAGTCGCGCACACGGGGAGCGGCAGAACTGCAGCGCCGCTAAAGGTAAGTTTTGCAACATACCTATATAGAGACGTGTATACAAATCTCAGAATAGATCATTTCATCTAATCCTACCACCGGGTATTTATTGAGTTACAATGCTGAGCTCAGCTACACCTTCATATAGTCAGTGAATGGAGACCTTATTTACAACAGAATTTGACACAAACATCCACCACAACGTTCTTCACTGTGGTGGAGGACAACAAAGTTCAGCCAGGCCTCCTCCTATGTTCATGCGTGGTCGGAGCCATAAACCCTCCGTAGTCGCTGCTACGGACGGCCGGGTGTACAGGCCCTCTGGTCGGGATTATCTAAACTCCGACGTCGGGACGGTCAAACACAAAATCGACACTTTCCCACCGGAGACCGCGGCTTCAGGATGTTATAGGCCGCAGGCAGGCCGGCGGTTGGGGCTCATCTCCGGCGATCCCAGGCTCCGGATAGTAAGTCCACGCCACGCCCGGCCTCTGGCGCTGTGAGGCAGCAACTGCGCCACCTTACCACTCTATTTCTCACGTTATTCCGTGCTCTGCATCTTCCCTTTGCTCGATCTATTGTTCTTGACTTTGGCCTGATTGTATTTATGTGTAGTATTATCTGGTCTGATTGATTGGCATGCAAAACAAAGCTTTTCGCTGTGGCTTGTTACACGTGCCAATAATAAAATTAAACGTAAACCTAATTTGTGAAGAAGGGTCTCGATATGAAACGTCGCCTGTCCACGTTCTCCAGAGATGCTGCCTGACCCATTGCGTTACTCCAGCTCTTTGTGTCCTTTTACATATATGCACACACTCGCAAAGAATCATCACAGATAACAAAACATAAACACACATTCAAGGTATCAGAGAGAGCAAGTCAATGAACTTGTTGTTAGTCCCAGTTTATGAACCAGACATGAGGAACCTAAATTTAAAGGTGAAAAAATCTGAGGTTCAGATAACAAAAAGGTCTGTGGATCAATGAAATGGCCTGATATTGGCTGTTTAAACTCTCCGCAATCAAAGACCAGCATTATACAATCGATGATGATTTAAGTATGGAAGCTGTGAACAGTTTTAGTTTAGTTTAGAAATACAGCGCAGAAACAGGCCCTTCGGCCCACCGACACCGTGCCGACCAGCAATCACCCGCACACTAACACTATCAATAGACAATAGATGCAGGAGTAGGCCATTTGTCGCTTCGAGCCAGCACCGCCATTCACTGTGATCATGGCTGATCATCCCCAATCAGTACCCCGTTCCTACCTTCTCCCTATATCCCCTGACTCCACTATCTTTAAGAGCCCTATCTAGCTCTCTCTTGAAAGCATCCAGAGAACCTGCCTCCACCGCCCTCTGAGGCAGAGAATTCCACAGAATTCCACAGACTCACAACTCTCTGTGTGAAAAACTTTTTCCTCATCTCCATTCTAAATGGCTTACCCCTTATTCTTAAACTGTGTGGCCCCTGGTTCTGGACTCCCCCAACATCGGGAACATGTTTCCCGCCTCTAGCGTGTCCGAACCCTTAATAATCTTACATGTTTCAATAAGATCCCCTTCTCATCCTTCTAAATTCCAGAGTGTACAAGCCCAGCCCCTCCATTCTATCAACGAATGACAGTCCCGCCATCCCGGGAATTAACCTGGTACACATCCTTACACATAATCCAATTAACCTACAAACCTGCATGTTGTGGGAGGATAGCAGAGCACCCGGAGACAACCCACAGGGTCACAGGGGGAATTAACAAACTCCCACGACATACAGTTAGTAGGTTAATTGGCTTGGCAAAAATGTAAAATTGTCCCTAGAATGCGTAGACAATGCTTGCGTGCATGAATAGGTGGTCGGTGCCGACTCGGTGGGCCGAAGGGCCTGTTTCTGCGCAGTATCTCTGAACTAAACTATGCTAAACCAAAAATAATATAATGTTTCATGGTATTTGTTAATGGGTGGGCCATTGAGCACGGAGATGAGGAAATTCTTTTTCACCCAGAGAGTTGTGAATCTGTGGAATTCTCTGCCACAGAAGGCAGTGGAGGCCAATTCACTGGTTGTTTTCAAGAGAGAGTTAGATTTAGCTCTTAGGGCTAACGGAATCAAGGGATAAGGGAAGAAAGCCAGGAACGGGGAGCTGATTTTGGATGATCAGCCGCGATCATATTGAATGGCGATGCTGGCTCGAAGGGTCGAATGGCCTACTCCTGCACCTATGCTCTGGTATTATATTTAATTCACATGTTTAATTAATAATGTTTTATTATTAATGTTTATTATTTTATGTGTCATTCCTGACTCACTTGCGGGCGGAGCACCAAGTCAAATTCCTTGTATGTGAATACTTGGCCAATAAACTTATTCATTCATTCATAAACGTATTCATTCATTCATTCATTCATTTTCTATGTTTCTATTGTCTCTATGTGTGGTAAGTGGTGAGTGTGCGCTAGAAATCAGACACGTCTGGCTTACCGAGAAATCGGCTTGTGGACGCTTCTCAGGAACAGGGATTATCCACACTGATGTTGCCCCTCAGCCTCTCATGTTTCAGAGTAAACAAACCACGTTTGTCCATCCTCTCCTTATAGCTAATACTCCCTAATCCAGGCAACATCCTGGTGATCCTTTTTTGCATCTTTTCCAAAAACTCAACATGCATCCTATAATTTGGCAACTAGTAAACGCACACAACACTAAAACAACACACAAAGTGCTGGAGTAATTCAACTGGTTAATAATCATAATCATACTTTATTAGCGGAATTTGATTTGCCGTTCAGTCAAACCAATAAAAAGCAACAGACCACACAAAAATACATGTTAACATCAACATCCACCACAGTGACTCCTCCACATTCCCCACTGTGATGGAAGGCGAAATAAAGTTCAATCTCTTCCCTTCTTTGTCCACCAGTGGTCGGGGGCCTCGAACCGTCCGTTGACGGGACGATCTTATTCCCATAGCGACGGGCCTCCTTGTTGGGGCGATCAAGCTCCTGCATCGGGGGGGGAATCTCATCCCTCGCGCGGGGCGATCTGACCCCAGGTCGGGGCTAGACGAACGTCGTGCGGTTTTGGAGTTTCCCGACTCGGTCTCTCCCGAGACTGCGAGCTCCTCGATGTTAAAGTCCGCAGGAGCTTTGATCCCAGGCAAGGAATCGGCTCCGATGGTAAGTCCACGCCCCGCAGTGCTTATACTTTAGACTTTAGAGATACAGCACAGAAACAGGCCCTTCGGCCCACTGAGTCCGCGCCGACCAGCGATCCCCGTACACTAGCACTATCCTACACACACTAGGGACAATTTACATTTTATTTACCGATGTCAATTAACCTACACACCTGTATATCTTTGGAGTGTGGGAGGGAACCGGAGCATCCGGGGAAAACAAACGCCATCACGGGGAGAACGTACAAACTCCATATAGACAAGCACCCGTAGTCAGGATGGAACCCGGGTTTCTGGTGCTGTAGGGCAGCATCTCTACCCCTGTGCCACCGTGCCACTCTCTGGGGAACATGGATAGATGACATAGAAACATAGAAAATAGGTGCAGGAGTAGGCCATTCGGCCCTTCGAGCCTGCACCGCCATTCAATGTGATCATGGCTGATCATCCAACTCAGTATCCCGTACCTGCCTTCTCTCCATACCCCCTGATCCCTTTAGCCACAAGTGCCACATCTAACGCCCTCTTAAATATAGCCAATGAACTGGCCTCAACTACCTTCTGTGGCAGAGAATTCCAGAGACTCACCACTCTCTGTGTAAAGAATGTTTTCCTCATTTCGGTCCTAAAGGAATTCCCCCTTATCCTTAGACTGTGACCCCTTGTTCTGGACTCCCCCAACATCGGGAACAATCTTCCAGCATCTAGCTTGTCCAACCCCTTAAGAATTTTGTAGGTTTCTATAAGATCCCCCCTCAATCTTCTAAATTCCATCGAGTACAAACCGAGTCTATCCAATCTTTCCTCATATGAAAGTCCTGACATCCCAGGAATCAGTCTGGTGACATTTCATGAATGATCCTGATCCAAAACCATCTATCCATGTTCTCCAGAGATCATGTCTGAGTTCCTCCAGCAGTTTTGAACATCTCTTGAGAACATTTGTAAACCAGCATCTGCAGTTCCTTGTCATAGAGTCACAGAGTCATAGAGTGATACAGTGTGGAAACAGGCCCTTCGGCCCAACTTGCCCACACCGGCCAACTTTTTCCAGCTACACTAGTCCCTTACCTGCCTGCGTTTGGTCCATATCCCTCTAAACCTGTCCTATCCATGAAGCTGTCTAGCCGTTTCTTAAACGTTGGGATAGTCCCTGCCTTAATTACCTCCTCTGGCAGCTTGTTCCATACACCCACCACCCTTTGTGTGAAATGTCTACACCTAACTCCTCATCCATAACTATTCGAAAACTTATAAAGTTGCGACAACTGTTCCCATACTGCTCTCCCACTGAAACTCTGATCACCTGACAAGACTCATTTCCCAATACAAGATTTAGTATGGTCCCAAGGACAGACACAAAGGGCTGGAGTAACACAGTGGGAAATGGGAATGAAGAGATGTGTAGGAACTGCAGATGCTGGTTTACACCAAAAATAGAACACAAAATGCTGGAGTAACTCAGCGGGACAGGCAGCATCTCTGGAGAGAAGGAATGTGGTGACGTTTCGGTCCGAGACCCTTCTTCAGACTGGGAATTTTCGGTTTCCTCCCACACTCCGAAGACGTGTATGATCGGCCATGATCACAGTGAATGGCGGTGCTGGCTCGAAGGGCCAAATGGCCTACTCCTGCTCCTATTGTCTATTGTACAGGTTTGTAGGTTAATTGGCTTGGCCCTAGTGCGTGAATGTGCGGGGAATGCTGGTCGGCACGGAATCTGTGGGCTGAAGGGGCCTGTTTCCGCGCTGTATCTCTAAACTAAGCTAAACTCAACGGTCTAGTTTTCTATTTTGCTGGTGCTGCCACACTGTGGCCACGTTGTGAAACTGAAGTCGGTTGCTAACATTATGCTCGCCGGAGAAGCATTTATAAATGGACGCTTTCTGCTCAAGTCCAGAGTAATTCATGGGACGATGGTATAACGTGAAGAAGGGTCTCTCAGACATGAAGAGGATACTGCAGTTGATCTTTACAGTGTGATCGAGTGTGATGGATTCTTTGTTGCTGCAGATCTAAATTAACATAACATCAGCATCAGGGGACCCATGAAAAGGCTCAATTACACAGCGATCTCATTAATACTCGGGCTTGTTAAGCCAACAGACTATTCCATTGTCTCTGGTATACAAAGCAATGTATGCGTCGTAAATACATGCAGAAAGGTCTGAAGAAGGGTCTCAACCCGAAACGTCACCCATGCCTTCTCTCCAGAGATGCTGCCTGTCCCGCTGAGTTACTCCGGCATTTTGTGTCTATCTTCAGTGTAAACCTGCATCTGCTGTTTCTTCCTACACATTTCTTCTGCCTTAAGTTTGTCACTGGTGGTTTTACGCACCCCACCCACCAACCCATACACAAGCATACTTAGTTTCAGACAATAAGCATATATTTCTTCTCTGACCCCCCCTTCAAACTGTAGGGGCAAAAAAAGCTTCCAATCTTAAATCCATATAATAAGTGTTTAATTAGTAAACTCAATATTATTTGTGTGAAGAGGAACTGCAGATGCTGGTTTGAACCAAAGACAGACACAGAAAGCTGGAGTAACTCAGCGGGCCAGGCAGCATCTCTGGAGAGAATGAATGGTTGACGTTATTATTTGTTAAGACTTTAGAGATGGAGCAATGAAAAAGTCCCTTCGGCCCACCAAGTCCCCGCCATCCAGTGGTCACCCCGCACACTAACACTATCCCGCACGCTCGGGACAGTTTATAATTTCTGAGTGCTGCAGGTCAGGCAGCTTCTCGGGAGAAAATGGCTCGGTGAAATTTTGAGTTGGGACCCTTCTTTCAGACTGTGTTCAGACCGGATGTCTCCAATTAATAAAGGCAGCTTGTGATTTTGAATGCGTTTCATGGTTCGGACAGAAGAAGGATCCCGACCCGAAATGTCACCTATCCACGTTCAGCAGTGATGCTGCCTGACCCGCTGAGTTACTCCAGCACTTTGTGCCTTTTTTTAAAAACCAGCACCTGCAGTTCCTTGCTTCTACATCTTTCTGTCAGAGGAGGCAGTTAAGTCAGGTATAAAAGCCGCATCTGAAAGACACTTGGGGGCAGGATCATGGATAGGAAAGGTTTAGAGGGATGTGGACCAAATGGGGCCAACTTAGATGGGGCACCATAGTTAGCATGGATGAGTTGGGCCGAAGGGCCTCTTTGCTGCATGCTTCTCTGTCTCTTGATATTGTAATCATTGTTGACATTGATTTGTATCTGACAGTAATATTTTTGATGAGCTTGCAATGTCTGCACTAAGTTACTGAAGTTAAATCATCTGATCACCTACAAACAGTGACTAGTTTGAGGAAACGTCAAAGATTTTCATCTCTGCCAGTTGCAACCTTATGGAAAGTTTAATTCTCAAAGTTCCACGGTTTAATTTTATTTTTCTGTTGTGTTCGTCGTTTTGGGATAAAATTAGCAGATTTTGGCTTCTGACTAAATGCAAACTTAGTCCCAATAATTTTTTTTCAAATATTAATCGGCAGGAAATTACGTACGGTAAAGAACTGCGTCCTGACCTAGTATCTCCAGTTAAAAAGGGAAGATTGTGAATTTGAGGGCGGTCACGGTGGCGCAGTGGTAGAGTTGTTACCTTACAGCGAATGCAGCGCCAGAGACCCAGGTTCGATCCCGGCTACGGGTGCTGTCTGTACGGAGTTTGTACGTTCTCCCCGTGACCTGCGTGGGTTTTCTCTGAGATCTTTGGATTCCTCCCACACTCCAAAGACGTTCAGGTTTGTAGATTAATTGGCTTGGTATAAATGTAAAATTTCTTGGTGCAGGATAGTGTTAGTGTGCGGGGATCGCTGGTCGGCGCAGAGTCGGTGGGCCGAAGGGCCTGTTTCCGCGCTGTATCTCTAAACTAAAATAAAATAAAGAGCAGATCTTTGAAGGGAGGAAACAAGAAAATCGTCCTGTTGTTGTTAAAAGTATTACAAAAATCTGCAGTTTGATGGCGAAATTATAGGGGGATAAGGCAACAGACAAAAAAATGGGAGCCTTATATAGAGTATATAATAGAATATAGTTCTATAATATATATAATATAATGTTCTATAATATAATGTTCTATAATAGAATATAGTTATACAGAATATATAATATGATCAAATTTAATTTAAAACGTACTGATTTAATTTTAACATGCTATTTTCAGACCTCTAAGGGCTTTCGGTTGAGTTGCTGCCTCACAGCGCCAGAGTCCCAGATCACAGGTGCTGTCCGTACGGAGTTTGCACGTTCTCCCTATTTCCGCGTGCGTTTCCTCCGGATGCTCTGGTTCCCTTCCGCATCCCAAGGACGAGCAGGTTTGTAGGCTATCATCAGTCTGAAGAGGGGGCTCGAACCGAAACGTCACCCATTCATTCCTTCTCTCCGGAGATGCTGCCTGCCCCCGCTGAGTTACTCCAGCGTTTTTGTGTCAGTCTTCGGTGGGCTGAAGGGTCTGGTTCCATGCTGTATCTCTAAATGAACTAAACTAAACTAAACCTTCGAAACTTCACGGTTAGCATGGATGAGTTGGGCCGAAGGGCCTGTTGCCATGCTGTGGGACTCTATGACTGTGACAGAGATATGAAGACATCGTTTTCTAAAATGACCTGGATCTTGAAAGAGAGATGGGATAAATACTTGCTATATGTGCATAAATGATCGATCAATGTAAGACATATCTTAATTCAATTCAAAATTTTACATATATTATATTCCTCGAAAACGAAACTGAACAAAATGTTTCCAAATGTCTCTCCCATCTGTGATAAACGCTTATCTCAAGAGGCTCTCCCTTGTCTTTTGCATAAAACTCCAAAAATTTTGGAATTAAATTTTTGAAATTTTTACAAAGTTATTTAAAATAAAACGGAAACCCAACGCAGAACTGATTTTCTTTGGAACAATGGAAGTCGGCTTTGAGCTGACTTAGTTCCAAAAGAGTTTCCTTAATTATGGCTTAATAACGGCAAAAAAACTCATACTAAAATTCTGGAAAAATGCTCCCACACCAACCCTTAAAATGTGGATTTCAAATATGTCTGAAACGTTACACCTCGAAGACATGAGATTCGTCCTAGCAGGAAAATCTGACCTATTCTTAAAGATTTGGTCTCCATTTATCGACTTATTACAAGCGTAAGGTGCAACGTAACTCTGGAAATAAACGGGCGAGGGGTGTGTAAAGATACGAAGCCGGTACATCCCTTTTATTTGGTTCTCTTTATATTTTCTTTTTTTTCTTTCTCTCTTTCCCGTGCTTTACATCTTTATGGACTCTCTCTTCCTACTTTTTCACAAACTATCACGAACGGTGTCTGAGACGGGCCGGGAAGATCATCAACGACCCCTCACACCCTAACCATGGACTGTTTGCCCTCCTACCATCAGGGAGGCGGTACAGGAGCCTCAGGTCCCGCACTAGTAGGATGAGGAACAGCTTCTACAATAACACCATCGCACTGCTGAACTCGCCGATAGATTTCTCCAGTCTCTCCGTCCACATTGTCTGCATTCTGTATTTATTCTCTATATTGCTATCACTACGAACTGACGCTAAACTGCATTTCGTTGTACCTATACTTGTATCTGTGCAATGACATTAAAGTTGAATTGAATTGAATTGAATATTAATATCACTACCTCATCTAACTTTCTCTCCCTCTTTCTCTTTTCCAGTGACGTTCCGGCGGCGACCTGGCTTTCGGGGCTGCGGTGCTCCAGCGACGTTCCGGCGGCGGGCCCTGTGGCGGTGTTCCGGCGTTCCGGCGATGGCGGTGGCGGCGGCCCGGTTTCGGAGGCTCGGCCGCGGGCCTGGTGGACGGCAGCATCGGAGGCCTGGATCTCCTCAGCGCAGAGGGAGAATAAGGAGGGAAGAAGACAGAGACTCTAAGACCTTTGCCTTCCACCACAGTGAGGAGGTGTTTGGTGAACTCACTGTGGTGGATGTTAATTTTGTGTTTATTGTGTGATTTTTGTTATTTTTATATATGTATGACTGCAGGCACAAAATTTCGTTCAGACCGAAACGTCTGAATGACAATAAAGGCTATTCATTCATTCATTCATTCATTCTTGCTTCTGTTACTTTTCTATTATTAAATTTAAAAATAAGAAGTTGTCCATGAAATGTATTATGTTATTCTTGGTTTATACTACTGTACATTACTTCTAATAAAAATATTTTACAAAAATTAAAATAAAATGAACTGTAAAGTAGATAGAATAATGGTCAGACAGCAGCTGCAGATGTATAACAGGATGTGTAACGGTCGCACTCCAGCCCAAAAGCCACAAAGTTGGAGCCCCCGGCGGGCGCTGGAATGTCCCGTGTCCATTAAAGCCGCGCCAGGCGATGTACGGCCCCGCTCCGGGACGTCCCCCCCCCCCTGTAATCTGCAGCTGGAGCTGGAGCTGGATCTGGAGCTCCGGAGTCGGGCCGCAGCAGCGAGCCACCACCGCTCCACACACTCTGAGGCCAGCCAGCCCCACGATGGTAAGTCGGCAGCTCCGCAGGCTCCGTGACTGGAGCCCCCAGGTCGTCCCGGTCGGAGGCCGCTCCACGGTGCTAGGCCCCAACGGCAATGGAGACCCGACAGGGAAAAAGTCGGGTCTCCCGTAGTGAGGCGCGACAGTCAGGCGACAGTCACGCGCATCATCATGCGCCTTCAAATATTTTATCTGCTCTGCATAGAGTCAGCATATTCACATCATTTGTTCAGTGAAACATTGATAACATTATTGGTTGCTGGAAAAATTCATTTAATTTTAAACTTTCTGAATTACTCCCAACAAACACAAAATTGTATTCCATTGTAGCAGTTTGAGGGTTTGAACCCAGCTTAAGAATTAGTTTGTACTTTTTTTTTTAAATGGTGTTAGTAAAATTGTTGGTGGTTATTTAAAAAAAACTAATTTGGTTACTGGTATTCTTTTAGGATATAAAATCTGCAATCCTTACCTGGATGTTAACTTTGTTACCTGGATGGTTTCAAAAATACTTATTAAGGTGTCACTCTGAAGGCATTACTCTGAAAACATTGATGCATAATTAATGCGTAATTAGTAATTAGCTTCTCATTGTGGCGGACTGCGCATGGTTACACACGATGACATAATCATGCGTCATCACGCGCTGCATGTACGAGGTCAGGACGCCTGCGTGCGACCGCAATATGCCCACGTGCGTACGCGATACGCCATGCCGGAGGCGTGCGAAGATTTTGTGCCCAACAAAATCCTGGAGTGCAGCGCGAAACCGTGCACGACTCCATACCCCTCCGTGCTTCTCCAAGCGACCGTCCCGCGCGGCGCACACGCTACCCATGCGTAAATGGCGCGCAAATGACGCGCCAAGTGGGACAGGCCCTTAACTCACAACCATGGAGACAAGAAAGTCACTGCATCTGTTACTGAGGAAGTCGAGGTTGGTATCAAATTGGAAGGAAGGGCCATATAATGTCGTAAAGATTAGTTCTAGGTCTGATGTTTCAGCAAAGGCCGAGAGATCCGTGCAGAAGAGGGGGATGTGGGGCTTAGAATTATCGCTGTCACCGCGGAAAAGGTGAACTGGAAAAAAGCTTGATGTCTGAGGAAGGATCTCGACCCGGGTTCGATCCCGACCACGGGTGCCTGTCTGTACGGGCTGCCCGTGACCCGCGTGGGTTTTCTCCGGGATCTTCGGTTTGG
Source organism: Raja brachyura (assembly GCA_963514005.1). The sequence goes on along the minus strand of OY740797.1, from coordinate 6,279,342 downwards.
AACACGTGCAGGTTTGTAGGTTGATTGGCTTGGTGTAAATGCAAATTGTCTCTAGTGTGTGTAGGAAGGTGTCAAATGTCATTTAGGCGACTCTTTAGGCGACTCTTTAGTTTTTAATGGAATTCGGCTACGACACCATATAAATATAACAACCATATAACAATTACAGCACGGAAACAGGCCCTCTCGGCCCTTCCAGTCCGTGCCGACCATTTATTTTCCCCTAGTCCCATCTACCTGACTCAGACCATACCCCTCCATTCCCTTCCCGTCCATATACCTATCCACTTTACTTTTAAATGTTAAAATCGATCCTGCCTCCACCAATTCTGCTGGAAGATCATTCCACACAGCCACCTCATGTTACCCCTAAACTTCCGTCCCTTAATTCTCATGTCATGCCCTCTTGTTTGAATCTTCCCTACCCTCAATGGGAAAAGCTTATTCACGTCAACTCTGTCTATCCCTTTCATCATTTTAAAGACCTCAATCAAGTCCCCCCTTAACCTTCTGCGCTCCAAAGAATAAAGACCTAACTTGTTCAACCTTTCTCTGTAACTTAGTTGCTGGAACCCAGGCAACATTCTAGTAAATCTCCTCTGTACTCTCTCTATTTTGTTGACAACCCACGACAACCTACCACAACAAAGTTTGTTGCCACTGTCGCCGAAAAATTTTCAACATGTTGAAAATTTTGCCCTGTAGTCGCCCAAAAAATCACCTAAGTGGGACATGCCCTTTAGTGTGCGGGGATCACTGGTTGCCCTGTAGTTGCTGGGAGGCCCTTAATTTGCTGCTGCGTTAAATCAAAGGGCGACGAGACTCCAAAGCCATCAAATGTAAATTTGTAAGTATGGTATTATAACTTCTTTGTACTAACTGCGCTACATCTGTCTCAGTCACATAGGAACATAAGGCTCAACACAAAAATGCTGTTGTGTTGATAACTATGGAAACAGCTGTGCAGCGTTGAACAGCTGGCAGCACAATCGATAACCCTGGGAGGGCCACACACTCCAGCTGTGGTGACTCGAGAAGAGAAATGAACAGGGAGGAGGATAAGCCCTTGCAGTCCTGCCTCGCTGTCTGTGTGCCAGGGCTGTGTTTGCTGCGGAATCCCCGCAGTGCAGCACTCCACTCATTCAATTCCCACTTAATGTTCCCCTTCAGCTCACTTCCCTCGCGGCCATCAACGCCCTGTGGCTGCTGCTGACCCCAGCCGGCCCACTTCCATTCAGCACCACGCCACAGATTTGTACTAACACGCTTCCCCCGTGGCTCCACTCAACTCCGGGAAGCTGCCTCCGACTCTGGCCGCTGATTGAATTGAGTCCACGCTGACCCGTATAATCCCTCTCTCCCTCTCCCTCTCCCTCTCTCTCTCTCTCTATCTCTCGCATAAACTAGAAGCACTTTTACAGTGTTTACTTTACTTTAGATTAGAGGGATAACGTGGAAGCTGGCCCTTCGGCCCACTGAGTCCATGCTGACCATCTATCACCACTCATTCAAACATTCGCAACCAATCCCTACCCACGAGTAGTTGCTCTACTCAACAGCCAAACATCTGTAGCCTCCCGTTGATCTGGTATTTTGTTGGTTCACATGCTTGATCAATGGTGTTTTATCATTAATGTTTTATTATTATTAATGTTTAGTGTTTTCTGAGTCATTCGTAACTGTCACTGTATGTCATGTTGTTACTTGTGGGCGGAGCACCAAGGCAAATTCCTTGTATGTGAATACTTGGCCAATAAACTTACTTACTTACTTTGAGTCACTTTTTGCAGAGTTTATTTTACTTTTGTTTAGCTTTGTCTCGTTTAGTTTAGTGTAGTTTTGAGATGCAGTGTGAAAAGGAGGCCCTGCCGACCTTCAACCACCCGTACGCTAGTTCTATCCTGCACACTAGGGACAATTTACAGAAGCTAATTACCCCACAAACCTGCACATCTTTGGGATGGGGGAGGAAACCGGAGGACCCGGTGAAACCCCACACGGCCACTGGGAGAACGTGCAAACTCCGTACAGACAGCACCCCTAGTCAGGATCGAACCCGGGTCTCTGGCGCTGTGAGGTAGTTACTCTACCGCTGCGCCACCGTGCTGGGTCAATTACCCCACAAACCAGCACATCTTTGGGATGCGGGAGGAAACCGGGAGAAGACCCACATGGTCACAGGGAGAACGTGCAAACTCCACACATGCAGCACCCGAGGTCAGGATCGAACCCGGGTCTCTGCCCGCTGCGCCACCGTGCCGTTCATACTGAAGCGGCTCTTTTATCCCACTCCTCATCAGACTCTTTGCATTCCTGAGAGATCCCTATTTTATTACAGGAGGAAACTTCCATGTAAAAGAACCTTTTCTCTCAGCTTTGAAGGTAGGTATTTTCACTGGAAACACTTTGGCAATTTCTAATTAGCACCGTGATACTGAACGTTAAAATGGAAAGTTGAACAATTATAACTGAAGAAGAGTTTCGACCTGAAATGTCACCCATTCCTTCTCTCCAGAGATGCCGCCTGTCCCGCTGAGTTACTCCAGCACTTTGTGTCTAATTTTAATGAAACTAAAACATTAAAATTAATATTCCATCTTCAAGTAAAAATATCCAATGTTTCAGGTGGATTATATAATGTCATTTTCAAGTTAGTTTATTGTCACGTGTACCGAGGTACAGTGAAAAGCTTTTGTTGCATGCTATCCAGACAGCGGAAAGACAAAATATGATTAAATCGAGCCGTTTCCATTATAGACTATTTATAACTTTTACACATTTACACAAGAATGAGTTAGGAAGAATTCAACGTTAATTTTGTTTGTCTTTGTTAAATTAACAGTTTAAATATTATGAAAATTAAATGTATGAATGAATGAGTTTATTGGCCAAGTTTTCACATACAAGGAATTTGCCGTTCTGCTCCGCCCACAAGTGACAACATGACATACAGTGACAGTTAGGAATGACACATAAAACATTAGACAATCTATATAACTAAAGGTCTCATCCCGACCACTTCCTGTCTGCACTGTACATTGATTTTCGATAAAACGCTACCATATATCGCTATGATTTTTGGCCATCTTACTCGCAGTCCTCCTCCGCTGAGGCAGCCCTGAGGATTTTTCCGATCGATGAAGTTGTGAGTGTTTAAAAAATCTTGAGATCAGCTGATTGGTCCTATCGCATGTCAATCACCACGACGAAGGTAACGCCCCTTCCGGGATGGAGGGCAGGACTTTAAAACCCCGGATGCCTGGATGTGAGTCAGTCACTCTGGAAGATCGCGAGGGAGAGTCCACACCTGTGAATCAACTGAACTGTGAGTCTGCAATGTACTTGCAATAAATGATTTGTTAGCCCTTAATAACAATGTAATGGGTTGTTTAGCAATTTGGTGGCCTGCACTCTGCTTGAAATGCTATGAGACTTAATTTGGTGGCCTGCACTCTGCCTAAAATGCTCTGAAACTGAATTTGGTGGCCTCCACTCTGCCTGAAATGCTAGGAAACTGAATTTGGTGGCCTGCACTCTGCTTGACTGATCTGCCAGCCCACCAGGACTGAGTGACTAAGCTGCCAGCCCAAGAATCCATTTGGCCTACAATCTCCATAGTAGCCATCTGGAAACCAGTCCATTCGGCCCACATACTAGCACTCCAGAAAGCCCCTACCCCTCCCCCCACCACTCAGCAACAAAATTTGAATTGGTGGAGAGGTGGAATATTCCGTTGGGGGACCAGCCCTCCTGTGTGAACATGGGACCCAACGGGTCCCTCAGTCTAGTAGACAATAGGTGCAGGAGTAGGCCATTCAGCCCTTCGAGCCAGCACAGACTATTAAACATTAATAATAAAACATTATCAATATAACAGCAAGGAGCAGTACACCGTGGCAGCCATCATCAGCGCCAGCAGCAGCAGCTACACTGCAAGCAGCTACTGATGGGATCTTTATATTTACATATGATCATATTCTTAATTTAATATTATGACATGTTATTTGATCATTTGTATTGTCACTCCCCTTTTCATTCGAATACTGGGCCGAGCTCTTGCTATTGTTAGCAAAATATGCGAGGGTTGCAGATCAGCAGAGATCAAAGGGAGGCAGAGTGGTGGTGGATAAGCCAAAGAAGACTCGGGGAATCGGCTACAAAAGCAGAGAGTTATGTTAGATTTCAAGAAGCTTTGCTCTTCACTGAGAGTTCTGAGGCATCTGGAACCAGTTACTGGCACGACAGTGTGTGCGTGTGTGTGTGTGTGTGTGTGTGTGTGTGTGTGTGTGTGTGTGTGTGTGTGTGTGTGTGTGTGTGTGTGTGTGTGTGTGTGTGTGTGTGTGTGTGTGTGTGTGTGTGTGGGTGTGGGGGTGTGTGTGTGTGTGTGTGTGTGTGTGTGTGTGTGTGTGTGTGTGGCGTCGGTGGAAAGAAACATGGCACAGTTTCTCCAAAGTGTAATGTTTAGGTGCGGCACGGTGGTGCAGCGGTAGAGTTGCTGCCTCACAGCGCCAGAGACCCGGGTTCGATCCTGACTACGGGTGCTTGTCTTTACGGGTTTTGTACGTTCTCCCCATGGGTTTTCTCCGGGATCTCCGGTTTCCTCCCTACACTCCAAGGACGTGCAGGTTTGTAGGTTCATTGGCTTGGTATAATTGTAAATTGTCCCTAGTGTGTGTAGGATAGTGTTAGTGTGCGGGGATTGCTGGTCGGCGCGGACCCGGTGGGCCGAAGGGCCTGTTTCTGTGCTGTATCTCTCAACTGAACTAAAAGACGACATCTGTTATAGAAAAGCAAGTTGATTGATAAATTAGCGGGATCAACTATTGTGATTTATTCAAGACTACTTATTGCCTCCAAACACCCCTGGAGAACCTTCATGTTTACACAGCGATTAAAGGATTTCATTTGTTGATTATGTGGCTATGAAGTATAAACTGTGCAGGAAAGAACTGCAGATGCAAGTTTACACCGAAGATAGACACAAAATGCTAGACTAACTCAGCGGGTCAGGCAGCATCACTTCAGAGTTCCCCAGAGATGCTGCCTGACCCGTTGGTTAAGTTAAAGGCCTGTCCCACTTACGCGACCTTGGCTCGCAAATTACACAACCTCGTGGTCGCTTGAGGCGTACGGGCACCGTATGGCCGCGCGGAGCCGGTCCCACTTAGAAGGGCGGAGTTGTGCGGGGCTGGTCCTGACATTGCGCTGGGCTCCGAAATTCTTGCAGTGGCCAAAATCTTCGCGCGCCAACGGCCTGTCGGCACGCAGGCGCATTGCGGTCGTATGCAGCGTCCTGACGGCGTACGCCTAGCGCATGGCGTTGCGTGATGACGTCATCGCCCGACGCCGTGCGACGCCCAGTCGACCCGCCTCCTGCCCAGCTGATTGGTAAGCATGACGCAAATGACGCGCGAACTCCACTTCCAGTTGGTCGCGCGAAACGCACGCAATCGCATGCAAGTGGGACAAGGTTAATTGGCTTCTGTAAATTGCCCCACATATGTAGAATGCCAAACTGGGATAACATAAAACTATAGTGAATGGGAGGTCAATTGTTGGCATGGACCCGATGGGCCGAAGGGCCTCGTTCCATGCTGTATCACTAAATTAAACTAAGATCTAAGCAGAAGGGAAGGGGTGAGTTGGATTGCTCTCAAGACACACTCAACAATCAAATAGTCTTTTCCCGTCATATTCTGTATGTTTTCTAAGTCCTTTCTAGTGCTTTATGAACGATGTAAAGGGGGATCTGTTTTCAGGTATATGAGCCTAGAAATTGGACCCATTTGTGCTCTTTGCAAATTGTACGCCTGTTTTAATATGTAACCACCCATCTCCAACAGAGGTTCCATGCATTGACAAATTGCTCCAAGCATCATTGAGGCCAAGTCAATGGATATTTTTAAGGCAGAGATTGATAGATCCAGAGGTTATGGAGCAAAAGGCAGGAGAATGGGGTTAGAATGGAAAGATAGATCAGCCGTGATTGAATGGTGGAGTAGTCTTGATGGGCTGAATGGCCTAATTCTGCTAGCATAACTCATAAACTGACATCACCCCTGATGTTACATATGCATGCAATGATGCAGTCAACTGATGATGCCTTACCAACAGACCATGGGCGCATGGCCGGAGACCCGATTTCAATCCCAACTATGGGTGCTGTCTGCACGGAGTTTGTACGTTCTCCCCCGTGACCTGCGTGGGTTTTCTCCGAGATCTTTGGTTTCCTCCCACACTCCAAAGACGTACAGGCTTGCAGGTTAATTGGCTTGGTGTAAGTATAAATTGTCCCTAGTGGGTGTAGGATGGTGTTAATGTGCGGGGATCGCTGGTCGGCGCGGACTCGGTATTTCCGCACTGTGTCTCCCTGTCGCTCCTGAATTTTGGAATGTTCAAAATCTTCAGGCAACATCTGGGTGTCTCATCATGTCATGCGCCCTGTCACACGCTGACGTACGCTGTCCTGTGGGTGACGCCCGGTGACGCGGGTATATAAAGCGCCGACCTATCCGTTAAAAAGTTATTGGTCCTTAGATTTATTGTAGATAAGTTCATTTCCAATGTGATTATTATACTTCGGTGTAACCTTCTTGCGTCGTGAATGCGGGTGGCGCAGAGTGTCGTACAACTTGACGGTTTTTAGGGCATCAGTCACTGACGTTCACAGCCGCCAAAAAAATCGCGAAGTGGGACTGGCCCTAGAGGAGCAAGGGTTCAGCAAAGGGCCCAAGGACTGTCGGTACCAAGCATTTTGGATTATGCTGTTAGCAAAACAAATGTAATCATTTAACCATGACCATGGCATCTAACTTTTTCAAGCAACAATCAACATTTGTGGTGCTACTCCCAATGTCGAATTATAATTTGAACAAGATGATAAATAAATGATGTTTAAATGTTGAATTAACATTGAATAAATCGCTTGTAGTGATTAAAACTGTACGCATTAAATCAACATAACAGATTGAAGACAGTCACCCTCAGACACAAATACGCACGCCAGCTGCATTCTGATAACATGCTCAAATGCCGAGAGAGAATTTCAGGAAAAAAGCTTTTTTTTCAAAAATAATGCACTTTTTATATTTGCATTAAACCCACCTATTTACAAAGAAACATAGAAACATAGAAAATAGGTGCAGGAGTAGGCCATTCGGCCCTTCTGGCCAGCACCGCCATTCAATATGATCATGGCTGATCATCCATAATCAGTACCCCGTTCCTGCTTTCTCCCCATATCCCTTGATTCCGTTATCCCTAAGAGCTAGATCTAACTCTCTCTTGAAAACGTCCAGTGAAACGGCCTCCACTGCCTTCTGTGGCAGAGAATTCCACAGATTCACAACTCTCTGGGTGAAAATTGTAATTTAAATTATGACTGGAGTTAAGCAAAAGTCACGCACGTTTGCGCAACAAGAAGGAAGGATCAGCTGTCCCGTGGGACTGGCCGGTGACATTTCCCGGATCTTGCCAAATGAAGTCCGGCATTTGTCATTTGTCGCTGGGTTTGTAAAACCATCACGACATAAAAGTGTGGACCATTCCCAAGAACTGATCACAACGGATGTAAGTGTGTGAAGAACCCTTCGAATTTACAGAACGCCATTCTCCGATGCCACAAATATCTAGATAAATGCAACAATTTGATATCAATCCATGTTAGGTAGCTGGCTATTCAATTAAACTTATCTTTCTCATTTATAGATTTATTTTAACGTACAAAAGGGTATTGTTTCCAATAAATAAAGAGAACTTTAAACCCATGACCTGCTTGCGACCTCCGAATTTCATAAAGACAGTGACTATTGAGCAATTATCTTTGTGTTTGTCCAGAATTATACATCGTGCCCCTTCAATAGTTTGAGGGATTATTTATGGCTGATAATTTTTCACCCAGAAATGATTCCTGCTCCGTCATATGACCCAGAGTTACTTCAGGTCATGGGAGTTCTTAGAGGCATTGAGTTTTGCCTTTCTCAGGACATGGAACAGACAACAAGCGAGAGATGATTAACTGACTTTTCAATCATCTTTTCCTCTAGGATGCCGCTCCTTTTTCAAAGTGGGATTGTGTGGAGTTGACGTTATTCAGAGGTCTGAATGTCCTTTACAGCCCATGACACTAATGCAAAACCGGAGCCCTTTTTTTGTGGCAATGCATGTCTAAAATACTGCAGGTAAAGAAAATACAGTCGCACAGTGTTATTCCCGAGTGTGCGCTTCGGTTCAGTGAAATAACAATCATAAGTTGTGCAGGAAAGAACCGCAGATGCATGTTTACACTGAAGATAGACACAAAATGCTAGAGTAACTCAGCGGGACAGGCAGTATCTCTGGAGAGAAGGAGTGGGTGATGTTTCGGGTCGAGACCCTCCTTCAGACGTCAGGCTCGAAGTTCTCCCAGATTATCCTGGGAATCCTTCCCCTGTCTCGGAACTCAGTGAGCTTCCAAGAGACTGAATTACAGGCACTCAAGCAATGACATAGAAACATAGAAATTAAGTGCAGGAGTAGGCCATTCGGCCCTTCGAGCCTGCACCGCCATTCAATGTGATCATGGCTGATCATCCAACTCAGTATCCCGTACCTGCCTTCTCTCCATACCCTCTGATCCCCTTAGCCACAAGGGCCACATCTAACTCCCTCTTAAATGTAGCCAATGAACTGGCCTCAACTACCCTCTGTGGCAGAGAGTTCCAGAGACCCACCACTCTCTGTGTGAAAAAAGTCCTTCTCATCTCGGTCCTAAAGGATTTCCCTTATCCTTAAGCTGTGACCCCTTGTCCTGGACGTCCCCAACATCGGGAACAATCTTCCTGCATCTAGCCTGTCCAACCCCTTAAGAATTTTGTAAGTTTCTATAAGATCCCCTCTCAATCTCCTAAATTCTAGAGAGTATAAACCGAGTCTATGCAGTCTTTGTTCATAAGACAGTCCTGACATCCCAGGAATCAGTCTGGTGAACCTTCTCTGCACTCCCTCTATGGCAATAATGTCCTTCCTCAGAATTGGAGACCAGAACTGTACGCAATACTCCAGGTGTGGCCTCACCAAGACCCTATACAACTGAAATAGAACCTCCCTGCTCCTATACTCAAATCCTGTGGCATCCTGTGTCATCCAAATGACGTGGCGGAATGCAGAGAGGAGATAGCGAGCTGAGTAACATGGAGTCAGAACGGCAACCACTCCACATCAGCAAGATTTTGGAGCTAGTCTTTAGAGTTTAGACGGACCATCTACCTCATTGGAGACCCTCGGACTATCTCTAATCGGACTTTACTTGACTTTAGTTTTGTTTAGTTTGGATGTACAGTGCAGAAACAGGCCCTTCGGCCCATCGAGTCCGCACCGACCAGCGATCCCCGCACATTAACACCACCACACTTTCACTGGGGACAATTTTACATTTTATACCAAGCCAATTAACCAACAAACCTGTACGTCCTTGGAGTGTGGGAGGAAACCGAAGACCTCGGAGAGAACCCACGCAGGTCACTCCGTACAGACAGAGCCCGTGGAAAGGATCTAACCCGCTGTAGGGCAGCAACCCTACCGCTGCACCACCGTGCTGCCCGTTAGACGTTATTCCCTTTATCCTGTATCTGCCCACTGTGAACGGCTGGATTGTAATCATGTACAGTCTTTCCGCTGACGGGATAGCGCGCAACAAATAACTTTTCACTGTAGCAATAAACTAAATTAAACTAAACAAAAACTTTGATTTCAGCAAGCCAGGTCGTATACATGTCCCAGTCACCAGCATTGTGGGCCAAAGGGCCTGGTCCAGTGCTGTGTTGCTGCTCTATACTCATTGCAAATAAGCCATGCAAAGTTGGTTGTGACACTTATGAAGTGCAGGTTAACACCGGTTAGTCCAAGCTGGACTAGCAGAATCAACGTGGATGAAAAGTAGGGAAGAGATTCCACGTCAGGACACAAAGAGCTGGAGTCACTCAGCGGGTCAGTCAGCATCTCTGGAGATTTTCCTGCTTTCTTCTTCTCCGCATTCAATCAGTCTGAACGAGGGTTCGGACCCGATACATCACTTATCTATGTTCTCCAGACCTGCTGAGTTGCTCCAGCACTTTGTGTCCTTTTGAGCACTCCTGGGGAACATGGGTAGGTGACGTTATGGGTGGTCCACAGGGCCACAATCTAAATCCACCACCACCCCTGGCAATGCGTTCCAGGACCTTTCCACTCTCTGGATGAAAAATAAACCCTAGCCCCACACATCTCCATTAAACTTTCTCCCTCTCGCCTTGTGGCTATTGGTTTAGAGATACAGCGTGGAAACAGGCCCTTCGGCCCACCGGGTCCGCGCCAACCAGCGATCCCCACATAGGAACACTATCCTACACCCACTAGGGACAATTTTTACATTTACACCAAGCCAGTTAACCTACAAACCTGTACGTCTTTGGAGTGCGGGAGGAAACCAAAGATCTCGGAGAAAACCGACGCCTATTGTCGGAGAGAGGAGGAGAACCTCTACTGGGATGGAGGTTTCGCATCATTGGGACATATTATACTTGTAGATGGACACAAAATGCTGGAGTAACTCAGCGGGTCGGACAGCATCTCTGGAGGAAAGGAACAAGGTCCGTTTCTCCAGACGTGCTCCCTGTCCCGCTGAGTTACTCCAGCGCACCTTCAGTGTAAACCAGCATCTGCAGTTCCTTCAGACACATTGTACTTGTAACCAGCAGCAGGTCACAGGGAAATTCCTCCGGAGAGTTTCAAAGACATTAAACACATCCCATTTACAACAGTATCATTCAGCACCTTTCACATCTCAACGGCAGGATAGCAAATAAAAGACTGGAAGAACGTCAACAGACCCAAGTAATAACTGCTCAATCGCATACCCAAAAAAGTAATGGTGAAGGTCATACATTTTTGTGCACTGTTTTTCACCGAGCGTTTCACATCAGCCAAGCAGTGTGTTCCAAGAATCAGACAAGATGTCCTTTCAATAAAAAAAAAACGATCACAGCATGTGGAAATTTATTCTAGCACATCTGGCACGAACACTTTCGACGCGCGAAATGCTGCGGAAAACCCTTTGGGCAATAATATATTCTCACCAATGTATCACATATTTATAACCGCTGTCATATTTAGTTCATATCCATATGTAATTGCCTTATGCCGTTAGGCTGTTAACAATCTAATATGCTACACAGATGCACCACTTTGACAATGTGGTTCGAGTCAGTGTCTGACAAGACTGAGTATTGACCAGTCTGTGAGGCAAAACAGCTGTCATTAAAACTGTGACTGTGGAACTGTATTTTATCGATCTTCTCTGCTGTGCCTCTTAATATTATTTATTGAAGAAAGCTATCAATGGGAAATGCGTACGGCCATCTCTTATATGTGGTAATTGATGGGAAGTGAGGCATTGTGCCCCTGGTGACCCTAATGCACTGAAAATCAGATGGATTGCTTGTAACTCAATTATGATTGATATTATCAAATTACAGCATGCACGACATATTCTATTGGATCCTTCCAAGGGCCGTTATCGATCTTTCTTCTCTATTGATGTTGTTTTATAAAATAAAGATTAAGGGTTTAAATTAATCTGCTAATAAAAATAATATTTTCTCGGACGACCGATTAAACGTTACTTGTAAAAGTTGTCAGCTGATAATTTAATAAATAGTTAATGTGTAATGTTTTGTTGACGAATACTGAAGCTTTGGACTTCTTTAGACTTTAAAGATACAGCGAGGAACCAGGCCCTTCGGCCCACCGAGTCTACGCTGACCAGAGATCACCCCCTACGCGGGGATCATGGCAGAAGCCTCCTCGTGGCGAACCCTGGAAGCGACGGCGCGATGCGCTCTGTGACACGTCGGGCGACAATTCTGTCAACGTGTTGGACGACGACAAAAGCCAACAGCTGAGCCATATCGTCTGACACAGGAGTGAACAAACGCCCTACTCAATCCTAGACATATTAGGGCCAATTTTGACAACTTACCAAATCCTATTAACCTACTAGGCTGTGCGTCTTTGGAATGTGGGAGGAAACCGGAGCGCCCGGAAAAAATCCACGCAGGTCACGGGGGGAGTACGTGCAAACTCCGTGCAGGCAGCACCCGGGTCTCTGGCGCTGTGAGGCAGCAGCTCTACCGCCGCGCCACCGTGCCACCCTAAAGAACGTCAAGAACATTCTCATTGATACAGGAATTCTATTATTTTATATTCACCTTTGACCAACATCCTGAATAGAAGATAACGTTTGGGCAAATCCCAATATCATGCTTAATAATAGATTAATAGTATTATCACAACAAAAACAGCATATTTGCGTTAATATTTTCGAGGCTGGGAAATGTTCTGAAGTAGCCTTTGTGCTGTGAACTGATTTAAAATAAGTGGCTAATATTTTGTGCACCAACAAGCCTTGAATGATTTACTTTCTCCTCAAGCAGTCCACTGGACTGAGGATGTCGTATTTCCGCTGAGGTTGTGTGTGTTCTCTGATGTAACCAGCAAGGCTGATGGGATACGGCCTCTTCCATGGATGGATTAGAATGGCCATGATTGAATGGCGGAGTGGACTTGATGGGCCGAATGGCCTAATTCTACTTCTTTCACTTATGACCTGATGAACACGCTGGTAGGCGGAATGGTGGAGCAGCGGTAGAGGTGCTGCCTTACAGCGCTTGCCGGGTTCGATCCTGACTACGGGTGCTGTCTGTACGGAGTTTGTACGTTCTCCCCGTGACCACGTGAGTTTTCTCCAAGATCTTCGCTTTCCTCCCACACTCCAATGACGTACAGGTTTGAGGGTAAATTGACTTGGTATAAATGTAAATATTGTCCCTAGTGTGTGTAGGATAGTGTTAGTGTGCGGGGATCGGCTTGGACTCGGTGGGCCGAAGGGCCTGTTTCCGCGCTGTAACTCTAAACTAAACTAGAAACTTTACACTCAAATGGCTTAATAGAGAAAGGCCAGAGAGCTTGATCAAATTAGATAACCTGCTTATTGCCAGCCAACGTAAGGACCGAATGGCCTAATTCTGCTCCCATCACTTATGAACATTAATGGAATGGGTGGAATACTGTGGAATTCATTGCCACAGTAGTCTGTGGAGGCCAAGTCAATGGATATTTTTAAGGTGGAGATTGATAGATTCTTGACTAGTAAGGGTGTCAATGGTAGACACAAAGTGCTGGAGTAACTCAGCGGGACAGGCAGCATCTCTGGAGAGAAGGAATGGGTGACGTTTCGGGTCAACACCCATCTTCAGACTGATGTCAGGGGAGGGGGCGGGAAAAAGATAGAATGTAGTCGGAGACAGTAAGACTGGTGGGAGAACTGGGAAGGGGGAGGGGATGGAGAGAGAGGGAAAGCAAGGGCTGTCTGAACTAAGAAAAGCCAATGTTCATACCGCTGGGGGATAAACCACCCAAGCGAAATATGAGGTGCTGTTCCTCCAATCTGCACTGGGCCTCACTCTGACAGTGGAGGAGGCCCAGGCCAGAAAGGGCAGATTTTGAATGGGAGGGGGAGTTGAAGTGCTGAGCCACCGGGAGATCAGGTAGTTTAAGACGGACTGAGTGGAAGTGTTCAGCGAAGCGATCGCAAAGCCTGCGCTTGGTCTCGACGATGTAGAGAAGTTGACACCTAGAACAGCGGATGCAGTAGATGAGGTTGGAGGAGGTGCAGGTGAACCTCTGCCTCACCCGGAAAGACTGTTTGGGTCCTTGGGGCCATCCGAGGTACGTCAGACAGGAGAGGAAAATCTTTTTCACCCAGAGAGTTGTGAATCTCTGGAATTCTCTGCCTCAGAAGGCAGTGGAGGCCAATTCACTGGATGTTTTCAAGAGAGAGTTATATTTAGCTCATAGGGCAAACGGAATCAAGGGATATGGAGGAAAAAAAGCAGGAACGGGGAACTGATTTTGGATGATCAGCCTTGATCATATTGAATGGCGGTGCTGGATCGAAGGGCGAATGGCCTACTCTTGCACTTATTTTCTATGATAGGGGCTGGAGTTTCCCTGGAGACCTGCTGCTGTTGCTGTTCTATGTTCTCTACACCATTTAATGTGACAATATTCTTTCCCCATTTGGATTTAGGATGTGCTGCCAGCTTTCTGTCTGGAATTCTGTTGCCGAAGGATTCAAACTCCCTTTGCAGTAGGGTTCATAAGATCACCTGACCAAGGAGCAGATTTAGTAGGAAGGAACTGCAGATGCTGGTTCATACTGAAGTTGGACACTAAATGCCTGAGTTACTCAGTGGGTCAGGCAGCATCTCTAGACAAAAGGAACAGGCGACGTTTCGGGTTGGTGAAGCAGTCTGAAGAAGGGTCTCGACCCGAAACGTCACCTATTCCTTTTCTGGATGCCGCCTGGCCCGCTAATTTAAAGCCCTGTCCCACGGTACGAGTTGGGTCTTTATTCTTTGGAGCGCAGAAGGTTAAGGGGGGACTTGATTGAGGTCTTTAAAATGATGAAAGGGACAGACAGAGTTGACGTGGATAAGCTTTTCCCATTGAGGGTAGGGAAGATTCAAACAAGAGGGCATGACATGAGAATTAAGGGACAGAAGTTTAGGGGTAACATGAGGGGGAACATCTTTACTCAGAGAGTGGTGGCTGTGTGGAATGATCTTCCAGCAGAAGTGGTGGAGGCAGGATCGATTTTAACATTTAAAAGTAAAGTGGATAGGTATATGGACGGGAAGGGAATGGAGGGGTATGGTCTGAGTACAGGTAGATGGGACTAGGGGAAAATAAATGGTCGGCACGGACTGGAAGGGCCGAGAAGGCCTGTTTCCGTGCTGTAATTGTTATATGGTTATATGGTTAATTCCAAGAGCTCTCCCGAGTTTGGCCCTGATTCGAACTTGGAGATAATAATAATAATGATAATAATATATTTTATTGTCATTACACATAAGTGCAACTTCCATCCGATGTCATTACTTAATCGACAAATAAAATTTAGATTTAGATGCCCCGAGAACAAGGTTTGTAAAAACGAACATTAGACCAGTAAAATCAACACAGACTAAAGTGCGAGGCCGGGGGAGACAGTCCATGGGGGTGGGGGGTGGGGGGGGGGTACTCAGCAGGGCCGGTTCAGAGCCGCTTTACGCTAATGGCCACTCGTCGGTACTCGGGGCTCTCGTGGACATTTTTCAACACGTTGAAAAATCTTCACGTCTTCCCGTGCTTACCTGCCGTTAGCGAGTCTTCCGGAGTACCTGCCGTTAGCGCTAAGAGACGTCCCCGAGCTCCGACGTACCCGCTACGTTCATTCAAAAGTCAAAGTCAAGAGAGTTTATTGTCGTGTGTCCCTGATAGGACAATGAAATTCTTGCTTTGCTTCAGCACAACAGAACATAGTAGGCATTGACTACAAAACAGATCAGTGTGTCCATATACCATTGTATACGTAAATACACACATGAAGAAATAAATAAATAAATAAATATTTAGACGTAAATATAACGTATTATATAACGTTATAAAACGTTATAAATTATAAAATGTAAATACACACATGAATAAATAAATAAACAAATCATTCTCCGTGCTTACCATGAATTAGATATTTTTGTTAAACTCGGGAGAGCTCTTGGAATGAACTCATACCGTGGGACAGGGATTTTACACCAGCGTTTTGTATCTATCATAGGAGCAGAAATCGGCCATTCGGTCCATCGAGTCTACTCCACCATTCCATCATGGATGATCTATTTTTCCGTCTCAGCCCCACTCTCCCGCCATCTCCCCATAACCTTTGACGATCGACTGATCTTTGTTTCCAAAGAGTGGACCCAGAAATGGCCAAACCTCCCTTAGTTACGAGAGCATCGCATCAGTTTGGTTTAGACTGGGAAGATTTTTTTAAATCTTTGGATAATAATACAAATGCCTCCAAACAGCAGTGAGTTTGACCATTTGGTGATTTTCAATTACGTGATCCTCACGGTCACTGTCCGGGCGTGTCAGGGCTGCACGGTGGCGCAGCGGTAGAGTTGCTGCCTCACTGCACCAGAGACCCGGGTTCGATCCTGACTACAGGTGCTGTCTGTACGGAGTTTGTTCGTTCTCCCCGTGACCTGCGTGGGTTTTCTCTGGGTGAGCCGGTTTCCTCCCACACTCCAAATACATACAGCTTTGCAGCCTAAACCTCTTTTCAATAATTGTAACATTTCCCACATATGTAGGATTGTGCTAGTGTACGGGTGATCGCTGGTCGGCACGGACTCAGTGGGCCGAAGAACCTGTTATAAGGTCATAAGTGATAGGAGTAGAATTAGGCCATTCAGACAATCAAGTCTACTCCGCCATTCAATCATGGCTGATCTATCTCTCCCTCCTAACCCCATTCTCCTGCCTTCTCCCCATAACCTTCGACATTTGTACTAATCAAGAATCTATCCATCTCTGCCTTAAAATTATCCACTGGCTTGGCTGCCACAAATAATTCCACAGATTCACCACCATCTGACTCAAGAAGTTTCTCCTCAGTCCCTTCCTAAAAGAAAGTCCTCTCATTCTGAGGCTGTGACCTCTAGTCCTAGACTCTCCCACTGTTTCCAACCTGTATCTCTAAAGTCTAAAGTCATTGGATGATTTAAATAACTTAGCCATGTGTCTGTGTCCTATACACAGTTCAGTGGTATCAATGCAGAGCTGAGATAAACAGCCAGTAAATCAAGAAGTCCTCTGTACCACAGCAGTCAAAACCTTCTCCATTCCCCTAACTCAGTGGCAAGAGATATTTTGCAAAATCAATAAATGTTTGTTGATGTGGTTGCTTGGGCTAAAAGCATCATTAAAATTTATATACTGGAATGATTTTGTCTTTGGCTTCAAGGTGAAAATGGAGTCGGTGGAAAGAACACAGGACATTCCCTGAAGATTAATATTAGTTCAGTTTAGTTTAGAGATATTGCGAGGAAGCAGGCCCTTCGGCCCACCAGGTCCGCGCCGGCCAGCGATCTCCGCACGCTAGCACCATCCTACAAACTGGGGACAATTTACAATCTTTACCGATGCTAATTAACCCACAGACTGCACGTCTTTGGAGAGTGGGAGAAAACCGGAGCACCCGGAGAAAACCCACGTAGGTTACGGGGAGAACGTGCAAACTCCGTACAGACGGCGCCCGTAGTCAGGATTGAACCCGGGTTTCTGGCGCTGTGTAGCAGCAACTCTACCGCTGCGCCACTATCGATAGTTTATATCTAATATTAGTTTCTATAATTTGTAGTTTAGTGTATTATTGTCAGGTGTACTGAGGGACAGTGAGAGGCTTTCTGTTGAGGCGTGCTATCCAGTCAATGAAATGACATTACATGACTACATTCCAGCCGTCCACAGTGTACAGATACAGGATAAAGGGAATAACGTTCAATGCAGGATAATCCAGAATATATGTGTAGGAAGGAACTACAGATGTTGGTTTACACCGAAAATAGTGGCGTAACTCAGCGGGACAGGCAGCATCTCCGGAGGAAAGGAAGTTCAAGTTTGCCTTTATTGTCACTTAACCAACTAAGGTAAAGTCAAGTGAAATTTGAGTTACCATACAGCCATAGTAAGTGAGAAGAACGCATCACACACATAAAATAAAATGTAACATAAACTTCCACCACAGTGGAATCAACATTCCTCACTGTGATGGAAGGCAATAAAGTCAAGTCAAGCCACATTTATTTATATAGCACATTTAAAAAAGAACTCTCGTTGACCAAAGTGCTTTACATTTGTTATAAGAGTAGTATACACAAGGAGGCTACATACATATATACAAATAGCCCTCGCTCAGAGGACATCAGGAAAGGCTTGGGAGAACAGATACGTTTTTAAACTAGACTTAAAGGAGTCGATGGAGGGGGCAGTTCTGATGGGGAGGGGGATGCTGTTCCAGTCTAGGAGCTGCAACCGCAAAGGCGCGGTCGCCCCTGAGCTTATGCCTAGACTGCGGGACATTCAGTAACCCCAAGTCGGCCGATCTGAGGGACCTGGAGGTGATGTAGTGGGTGAGAAGACCTTTAATGTAGGTGGGTGCAAGCCCATTGAGGGCTTCGTAGACAAGGAGGAGGGTCTTGAAATTTATTCGGAACCGCACAGGGAGCCAGTGGAGGGAGGCCAGGATCGGCGTGATGTGGTCCCTCTTTCAGGTGCCCGTCAGGAGTCTCGCTGCGGCGTTTTGGACCAGTTGCAGGTGGGACAGGGAAGATTGGCTGATGCCAGTGTAGAGGGAGTTGCAGTAATCGAGGCGGGAGGAGATAAATGTGTGGATGAACTTTTCGAGGTCGTCAAACTGGAGGAATGGTTTTATTTTAGTTATCGTCCGAAGCTGGAAGAAGCTAGCTTTTACCACGGCATTGACTTATTTGTCAAACTTCAATGCTGAGTCAAATATCACGCCAAGGTTTTTGACGTGAGGTTTGAGTAGTGGGGTAAGGCTTCCAAGGCTGCCTGCTATCGTTTTGATTGAGTCCGAGGGGCCGAGAAGGATGACCTCAGACTTACTCTCGTTTAGTTGGAGGAAGTTCTGGGCCATCCAACACTTTATATCCTCGAGGCACCAGGTAAGGTTAAGCAGATTTGATTGTTTTTTGGGCTTCAGGGGGAGGTACAGCTGTGTATCGTCTGCGTAGCAATGGAAGGAAATGCCGTGCCTTTGAATGACTTGGCCTAAGGGGAGCATATACAGGGAGAAGAGAATGGGGCCAAGGATGGAACCTTGTGGAACCTCACACCAGAGGCTAGCTGGGGAGGAGAAAGAGTTGCCTATGTTAGTAGAGAAACATAAAGTTCAGTCATCTTCCTCCTGTGTTCACCCGTGGCCGGTCCCTTTGAACCCTCTGGAGTTCGCCGCTGCCGACGGTCCGATGTCCAAGCCCTCTCGTCGGGAAGATCGAAACTCCAGCGTTGGGATGGATCAGAACACTCCGCGGCATGGAGCTCCAAGCGGGCTACTCCTTACTGGAGACTGCAGGCTTCATGGTGTTAAAGTCCACAGGCCCCGCGGTCAGAGCTCCAACACCGGTAATCCTCGGCTCCGCGATGGTGCTTGAAGCTCCGGGCCGGTCCCCAGGAAAGGCTGCACCACTACACGTTGTTGGGCCGCGGGGGGGGGGGGGGGGGGGGATGGAGAAAATCGCATCTCCGTCGAGGTAAATGACTGGAAAAAAGTTTGCCCCTATTCTCCACCCCCCACATAAACTAACTATTGAAACAAACTTCTAGAAACATACTTAAAATAATAAAAACAGTAGAAAGGACAAACAAGCTGTTGGCGCGGCGGCCATGACGGTGGCGCCACCTGGTGACCAATCCAGAATATTCAGTAAGTTCATCCCAACAATGTACGTATATGATCCTGCTGTACAATAACAGCTCCGAGTCAAATGAAGATCTCGGAGATGGTTAAGAGATATTAATAGTTTGGTATTTGGCCCCAGATGAAGCAATGCATGAATCATTAATATATGGGAAAGCTGACAAATTTAGATATATCACTTCATCATCATCGGTGGTCACTCGAAACGAGTATGACTGTCCCCGCCTCTCCATAGGGTCGTCTACTTGAGGGTCTGCAGATGTCTGTAGATGCCGATCCACACACCTCGGTGCAACGTGGGCAGTGGAGACTGGCGGTGGTTGGCAGTCATCGAGCCCCCTTCTCACTCTCTCCTTACGGTGCTATCGCTTTGTCTCTGCGACACGCCGTAGTTCCATTTCGTCACGTGCAGCTCCTTCCTGCACGGATTTCCTCCAGGAGCGCCTGTCCCTCCCGTGCAATGTGCTCCCAGTTGCTCGATGTGATGTGGAATTTCTTCAGACTGTTCGTGATGTTGTCCTTGAAGAAACTTACAAGAATAGACAAAACTGAATAGCAAAACATCATTTGGAATTCACACGCACCACCAGATTCAGGAACAGTTTCTTCTCAGCTGTTATCAGGCAACTGAACCATCCTACCCAAAACCAGAGAGCAGTGCTGAACTACTATCTACCTCTTTGGTGACCCACGACTATCCTTGATCGGACTTTGCTGGCTTTACCTTGCACTGAATGTTATTCCATTATCCTGTATCTGTACACTGTAGATGAATCAAATGTAATCATGTATTGTCTTTCTGCTGACTGGTTAGCACGCAACAAAAAGCTTTTCACTGTACCTCAGTACACGTGACAATAAACTACACTGATGCATGGATGACAGGTGCATGGATAGGACAGGTTGAGGGATATGGACCAAATGTGGGTAAACGGGACTGGCTCACAGTGCCCTCCGTAATGTTTCAGACAAAGACCCATCAATTATTTATTTGCCTCTGTACACAATTTGAGATTTGTAATAGAAAAAAATCACATGTGGTTAATGTGCACATTGTCAGATTTTATTAAAGGGTATTTTTATACATTTTGGTATCACCATGTAGAAATTACAGCTGTGTTTATACATAGTCCCCCCATTTCAGGGCACCATAATGTTTGGGACACATGGCTTCACAGGTGTTTGTAATTGCTCAGGTGTGTATAATTGCCTTCTTCATGCAGGTATAAGAGAGCTCTCAGCTCCTAGTCTTTCCTCCAGTCTTTTCATCACCTTTGGAAACTTTTATTGCTGTTTATCAACATGAGGACCAAAGTTGTGCCAATGAAAGTCAAATAAGCCATTATGAGACTGAGAAACAAGAATACAAATGTTAGAGACATCAGCCAAACCTTAGGCTTAACAAAATCAACTGTTTGAAACATCATTAAGAAGAAAGAGAGCACTGGTGAGCTTACTAATCACAAAGGGACTGGCAGGCCACAGAAGACCCCCACAGCTGATGACAGAAGAATTCTCTCCATAATAAAGAAAAATCCCCAAACACCTGTCCGACAGATCAGAAACACTCTTCAGGAGTCAGGTGTGGATTTGTCAATGACCACTGTCCGCAGAAGACATCATGAACAGAAATACAGAGGCTACACTGCAAGATGCAAACCTCTGGCTAGCCGCAAAAATAGGATGGCCAGGTTACAGTTAGCCAAGAAGTACTTAAAAGAGCAACCACAGTTCTGGAAAAAGGTCTTGTGGACAGATGAGACGAAGATTAACTTATATCAGAGTGATGGCAAGAGCAAAGTATGGAGGAGAGAAGGAACTGCCCCAAACCCAAAGCATACCACCTCATCAATAAAACACGGTGGTGGGGGTGTCATGGCCTGGGCATGTATGGCTGCTGAAGGTACTGGCTCACTTATCTTCATTGATGATACAACTGCTGATGGTAGAAGCATAATTAATTCTGAAGTGTATAAACACATCCTATCTGCTCAAGTTCCCAAACATACTGCTAAAGCAACAAAGGAGTTTTTCAAAGCAAAAAAATTGTCAATTCTTGAGTGGCCAAGAATCACCCGATCTGAACCCAATCGAGCATTCCTTCTATATGCTGAAGAGAAAACTGAATGGGACTAGCCCCCAAAACAAGCATAAGCTAAAGATGGCTGCAATACAGGCCTGGCAGAGCATCACCAGAGAAGACACCCAGCAACTGGTGATGTCCATGAATCGCAGACTTCAAGCAGTCATTGCATGCAAAGGATATGCAACAAAATACTAAACATGACTACTTTAAATTACATAACATTGCTGTGTCCCAAACATTATGGTGCCCTGAAATGGGGGGACTATGTATAAACACCGTTGTAATTTCTACATGGTGAAACCAAAATGTATAAAAATGGCCTTTATTAAAATCTGACAATGTGCATTTTAACCACATGCGATTTTTTTCTCTTACAAATCTCAAATTGTGGAGTACAGAGGCAAATAAATAAATGATGGGTCTTTTTCGCAAACATTATGGAGGGCACTGTATGTGTGGTAAAACGCCTGTCTCTTTTTTCCAGCTTTCTACTATCATTCTGTCGAAGGTTCTCGATCCTAAACGTCACCAGAGATGCTGCCTGACCCGCTGAGTTATTTCAGGACCTCGTGTCCTGTTGCGTATTAACCAGCATCTGCAGTTCTTTGTGTCTCTAAATGTATCTGCAACTTTTGGAAAGATGCTACGGAATAGCATAAGATATTGAGATAGTATAGCGGCACCTGCTGGTGCTCGTGGGTAGACGAATCCCGCGGTCGGTTACTTTGGTGATGTGACTGAGGGGAGTGGTTGTGTGTTTGCGCGCTTTCTGGGAGCGACGCGCATTCATTCGTTTTCGACCACCGTTGTGGTTAGACCGTTTTGTTGGCCGTTGTTTTAATCGCTTCGTTAATAAAGCTCGATTTGAAATCAACCCTCGCCTCAACTCTCCAAAATATGACCTTATCGGGAAAGAGCATTTGACAGCAGTCTTTAAAAATAGAAGAGCCCTGACCTGAAACACCACCCATCCATGTTCCCCAGAGATGCTGTGTAAGAAGGAACTGCAGATGCTGGTTTATACTCAAGATAGACGCAAAGTGCTGGAGTAACTCAGCGGGTCAGGCAGTAGGTCTGGGGAAAAGGAATAGGCGATGTTTTGGGTCGAGGCCCGAGTTGAGTCTGAAGAAGAGTCTCGATCTGAAATGTCACCTATTCCTTCTCTCCAGAGATGCTGCCTGACCTGTTGAGTTACTCCATATTTTTCTGTCTTTCTTTGGTTTAAACCAGCATCTGCAGTTCCTTCCTACAAAAGGAGGGGGGGGGACTAGAGATGGCAGGCTCTATTTTGTTCTGCATCTTCCCGTGATGAAGAGTCTCGACCCGAAAGGTCACCCATACCTTTTCTCCAAAGATGCTGCCTGACCCACTGAGATACTCCCAACACCTTGTGTCCTTTTGTGTATTAGCCACCATCTGTAGCTCTGCGTTTCTCTAGTTTAGGTAGGTTTGCGCAGGAAGGAACTGCAGATAGACACAACATGCTGGAGTAACTCAGCGGGACAGGCAGCATCTCTGGAGAAAAGAAATAGGTGACGTTGCAGGTCAGTCTGAAGAAGGGCTCAACCCGAAACGTCACCTGTTCCTTTTCTCCCCCAGTAGCTTTGTGTGCTGAGGAGACCAGTGCTTGTGGACTTTGAAGGCAACAGTCCCCATTAGCGCCGAACAAATTGGATTGAATCACACCTTGAAATCCTGATAAACCGTCCTTTTATCCCGACTGTAATCGGCGCTCATTTGGGGAACAATAAAAGTTTACCTGTCACAATATTACCTAACTTCATACCAATTAAAGTGCTAGTCAGCTGCCCCTATGAATTATGCAGTCTGTAATTCACATTACCAGTGTTTGTCGCTCGTATCTAAAGGAAAGCAGCTGTTTGGAAGATATGTGGGATTTCTGAGGTACAGGACACTATATTTTGGGGCGGATTTTTTGACTCGCTCTTCCTAGATGTGAATAATTCTCATAATGCGACAACAGAATCTAATCACTGCCTCATACTGAAGGACATGGTTAAAGCCAGCAATACTAATGAAGACTGTAAATCACAAATTCCATTCAAAACATCCCGACTGCACGCAAAGATAAGTGCCAGAAGTAAGCAGTGTGTGGAGATAGGCGCTGCATAAATATATTTACAATTTCGACACGCCTAATACGCAGTAGAAATCTCCCAAAGTGTTATTATGCCACTCGAAACAACTTCTCTGTGTTAATGCTGTTGGAGGTGCAGCAATAAATATTATTAGACCACGGTGCTGAAAATATTATTGAGACATCAAAAACATCGCGGGACTCAGTGGAAGTTAATAATGGCTTTCTCTATTGCCCTGGCATATGCGCTGAAACATTACCAAGAGTCCATTTAAGTGTCAATTTATTTCCCCCCTCAAGCTACATAGCAACGTTAAAGAGGGAACTGCAGATGCTGGAATATTGAAAGTAGATAGAAATGCTGGAGAAACTCAGCGGGTGAGGCAGCGTCTGTGGAGCGAAGGAAAATGGCCATGTTTCGGGTCGAGAGCCTTAAGGTGTCCACCCTTTTGTCTACCAAACAATGTTAAAAGCATTCTGTTCCCTGTGGGATTTCTCCTGCTCAAAGGATTCAAAAACCTTAGTCTTAGAACAAGGAGCAATTCGTAAACCAGGGACCCAGGTTCGATCCTGACTACGGGTGCTGTCTGTACAGCGTTTGCTCGTTCTCCCCGTGACCTGCGTGGGTTTTCTCCGGGTGCTCCGGTTTCCTCCCACACTCCAAAGACGTACAGGCTTGTAGGTCAATTGGCTTTGGTGAAGATTGTATATTGTCCCTAGTGTGTGCAGGATAGTGCGAGTGTACGGGATGACTGCTGGTCAGCACGGACTTGGTGGGCCGATGGGCCTGATTCCACGCTATATCTCTAAAGTAAACTAAACTGAACTAAACTAAACATTCTGTTCCTCATGGGGATTACTGCTTAAAGATCCAAACCCTAGTCTTAGAACTTGGACAGATAAGTGACTTTTCCACATGAAGTTAAATAGGGCGATGGGGTGGGGGGCATTGGGGGATGGGGGGCGTGGGGGATGGGGGACGTGGGGGATGGGGGGATTGAGGGCTGGGGGATGGGGGGCTGGGGGATGGAGGGCTGGGGGGCTGGGGGAGTGGGGGATGGGAGATGAGGACTGCCCTGAGGTGCAGAGAAGATTTACGAGGATGTTGCCAGCACTCGAGGGCCTGAGTTACGGAGAGATGTTGAGCAGGCTAGGACTCTATGCCTTGGAGTGCAGGTGGCTGAGAGGTGATCATGGAGAGGTTAATAAAACCATGAGGGGAATAGAGAGGGTGAATCACAGAGTCTTTTACCCAGGGTAAGGCAATGATGAAGTAAAGGACGTAGATTCCAGATGAGACGGAAAAGATTTAATAGGAACTTGAGGGACATTTTTTTTCGCTCAGAGAATGTTGGCAATATGGAACGAGCTGCCAGAAGAGTTTAAAAATGACACAAAGTCTGATGCAGGGTCCCGGCACAAAACATCCCCTGCCCATGTTCTCCAGAGATGCCGCCTGATCTGTCGAGTTACTCCAGCACTTTGTCCCTTTGTTTAAACCAGCATCTGCAGTTTCTTTTTTGCTGCTATCTGTTAAGCTCTTGTCTGAAGCAGGGTCCCGACCCAAAACGTCCCCTGTCCATGTTTTCCAGAGATGCCGCCTGACCCGTCGAGTTACTCCAGCACTTTTGTGTCCTTTTGTGTAAACCAGCATCTGCAGTTCTTGGTTTCTACTACCGGAACAAGTAGTTGAGGCGAAGTACGGTAAAAATATTTAAAAGACACTCGGTTAGGAGAGGTTTAGAGGGATACGGGCCAAAACCATATAACCATATAACAATTACAGCACGGAAACAGGCCATCTCGGCCCTTCAGGTCCGTGCCGAACAACTTTTTTCCCTTCGTCCCACCTGCCTGCACTCATACCATAACCCTCCATACCCTTCTCATCCATATGCCTATCCAATTTATTTTTAAATGATACCAACGAACCTGCCGCCACCACTTCCACTGGAAGCTCATTCCACACCGCTACCACTCTCTGAGTAAAGAAGTTCCCCCTCATGTTATCCCTAAACCTCTGTCCCTTAATTCTAAAGTCATGTCCTCTTGTTTGAATCTTCCCTATTCTCAAAGGGAAAAGCTTGTCCACATTAACTCTGTCTATCATGGGGATAGACAAAGTAGGCAAATGCGACCATCTTAAATGGGGCATGTTGGTCGGCACGGATGCGCTGGGCCGAAGAGCCTGTTTCAATAGACACAAAAAGCTGGAATGACTCAGCGGGACAGGCGGCATCGCTGGACAGAAGGAATGGGCGACGTTTCGGATCGAGACCCTTCTTCAGACCCTGTTTCAATGTCTGTTGACTCTAGGCTTCTTATGACTTTGCAGAGGAGTAATCTCAAACTGGTCTTTTGAGTTTATTTCTCTGAGCGACTGTGAAGCCAGGGGTTCTTGGCCTGAATAAATGACAAATTATAATTCCTTCTTTCCTATTCAGTGACATCATGTGAGCTGTGTGCTTTAATGCAAGGAGACTGGAGCCCTTGTCCATGCAGGGTAATGAGGATTAGCTCTCAAGTGGTATTAGATTAGAATGAAATACGAACACTATTATACAATGTTGCCGCAATTATTATCAGTAACTTGCAATATAAATATGCAAATTATTTCACTTGAACTTTAACATTTTTGTAGAGGCTATTCATCTCCTTAAAGAATTACTTAATTCAGTAACGGGGATTCATACATCATTGCCTGCCATTTAGAGTAGAAATATTAATCAATTTTCACATAGCGTTAGTGCTCGGAGCTGTAATCTGCTCTGGGCTACAGCAGTCCAGCTGCAGGTAAACCAGTCCAAGAAGTCTTGTGCAGATTCACATGGAACGCAGGATTTAATAGAGTCCGCAACATGTCAGTGAAGTTCCAGATAATCATCCCACTAGCTGCATTATTATTCAACATCTGGTATCAGAATAAAATCATCGGCCAGAAATAATCAGAAAGTAAAATTGATAAGTAATGGTAATAAATGAAGGCTGACCCAGTGCATACAGAGTAATATCACTGCATGTTCCCCCACTGCATAGATTAATACCTGTGTTTTTCCTTCGAACCAGCAGCTAAGGCAGTTCAGTTGGGAGAGGGGCGGACAAGATTTGGGACAATGTTACGGGGCGGCACGGTGGCGCAGCGGTAGAGTCGCTGCCTTACAGCGAAGGCAGCGCCGGAGACCCGGGTTTGACCCCGACTATGGGGTGCCGTCCGTCTGGAGTTTGCACGTTCCGCCCCATGACCCGCGTGGGTTTTCTCCGAGATCTTCGGTTTCCTCCCACACTCCAAAGACGTACAGGTTTGTCGGTTAATTGGCTTGGTGTAAATGTAAAAACTGTCCCTAGTGGGTGTAGGATGGTGTTAATGTGCGGGGATCGCTGGTCGGCGCGGACTCGGTATTTCCGCACTGTATCTCTAAGAAACAAAATAGTTGCTGCCGTGCAGCACCAGAGTCCCGGGTTCGATCCTGAACACGGGTGCTGCCTGTCCTCGATAACACGCAACTAAAAAGCTTTCCACTGTACTTCAGTACAAGTGACAATAAACTAAGCTAAAAGGAGGGGGAAAAGGTTTAGTGTATGATAAAGTCTACTTCAAGGGAACTGGAGGCATAGATTCAGGGACAGTTTCTTCCCGGCTATTAGCAGGCAACTGAACCATCCTACCACAACCAGAGAGCAGCACTGAACTACTATCTACCTCATTGGTGACCCTCGGACTATCTTTGATCAGACTAAACCTGTTCCCTTATCGTGTATCTGGCCACTGTGGACGGCTCGATTGTAATCACGCATTGTCTTTCCGCTGACTGGTCAGCACGCAACAAAAGCCTTTCGCTGCGCCTCGGTGCACGTGACAATAAACTAAACTGAACTTTAGTTTTAAGCAAAGATCAAAGATCCAAGATCTAAAGATGGCGGCTATGACGCTCCTTTACGCATTTTCACCTCAGCGCATTGGATTACGCAGGAGTGGAGTATCTTGCGCCACTCTATGATTGTTGGTTTTAAGTAGACTTTTTCATCAAGCCTACAGATAAGTGAGAACAACACAAAATCAGATCAGGTCTACTCCCTCAGTAGGTCTGGTCAACACCAGATGAGATGAGAACTACCCTGCACAACAGAGCAACACAGATCCAACACCAGATGTCTATCTGCCATTTGTTTTCCTTGAAGGTGATCCAAATTCATCAAAGACTTGAATAGCTGAAATACATCTCTGCACAAAACCATGTTGGAATTTGACAGGTAAAATGAGTGGCTTAGTTGAGTTAGTTTAGACACAAATATCTGGAGTAACTCAGCAGGTCAAGCAGGAGCTGCCCGACCTGTTGAGTCACTCCAGCTTTTTGCGTTTATCTTCGGTTTAAGCCGGCATCCGCAGTTCCTTCCAACACAAATTATTAGTTTAGTATTTTTTTAACTTTAGAGATATTCTCGAGCAGCGATCCCCGTACACTGACACCATCCTACACACCAGGGACAAGTTTCAATTTTTACAGAAGCCAATTCACCTACAGACTTGTTGCACGTCTTTGGAGTGCGGCAGGAAACCGGAGCACCTGCGGAAAAACCCACACGGATCACGGGGAGAACGTGCAAACTCCGTATGGGCAGCACCCGCAGTCAGGATCAACCTGCTACCCTCAGGGAGGCGCTATAGGTGCATCAGCACAAGGACAAATAGACTCAAGAACAGTTTCTTTCCAAAATCCATCATCTCCCTGAACTCACACATGCATTGACTTCACAGCCTAACCCCCGGACGTTCATCTATCCACCTACTGTAATTTGTACTGTAACTGTAACCCATACTGGATATAGGAATCCTATTATCCATTCTATTTATCCATTGTCTTTTTATAGATATGTATATAGCGCTGCAGAAACTGTGCACCTTATCCCCCCCCCCCCCTTTTTGTCTTGTTTTTGCACTTAGGAGCAGTTTTTAATCTCACTGTACATGTGTATAGTGACAATAAAAGGCATTCTGATTCTGATTCTGAACCCATGTCTCTGGCGCTGTGAGGCAGCAACTCTATCGCTGCGCCACCGTGCCGCCCGAAGAGGAAGGAAAACGAGACGCGATTTGAGAGAGATTGATATCCCAGAAGAGGCGGATTGAGAATAAATGATTAGAAATACTTCAGACTATCTAAATAGTGTCGCATGGAGTTGTGTAGATTTCTGTACAGCTGAATACACAATCCTATTTATTACGTGTAGTCTGGTAATAATTACAGTATTCGGCATGTCCCAACCATTCCTTCCTCTGTGGATAAACCTTGCCAATGTTTAGACAGATGCAGCTCATAGAGTTTTGATGATCCGGGCCGTATCATTCGGAGGTAGCAATTCATCATTTTGGAACAGCTAATACTGCCCACTCTGTCAGAAGGGGAATATTCTCTCATTCATGCTGTTTTTGCTTCACAAGTCATTAACATCCTGTTGAAAGAAATTCAAAACTATTTCAGGGAAAGACTCGGGCCTGAATGATCTCATTTGGAGCACGGATGGTTTTGAAACGTTTTAATTACCGAGGAATAACATTGCGTCCCTATGGGAGGACTTCGATGCGTGTACAATCATGAAGGGGGTGGATAGGATGAATACACAGAGGTTTTTAGCCAGGGTAGGCGAATGAAAAAGCAGAGGACATTAGTTTAAGGTGAAAGGTGCAAATTTGAGGGGCAACATTTTCACTGCAAGGGTGGTAGGTATCTGGAACATGTACAGTGGCTTGCAAAAGTATTCATACCCCTTGAACTTTTCCACATTTTGTCACGTTACAACCACAAACGTAAATGTATTTTATTGGGATTTTATGTGATAGACCAACACAAAGTGGCGCATAATTGTGAAGTGGAAGAAAAATGATACAAATTTTTTTACAAATAAAAAACTGAAAAGTGTGGCGTGCAGAAGTGTTCAGCCCCTTTTACTCTGATACTTCTAAATAAAATCCAATTGCCTTCAGAAGTCACCTAATTAGTAAATGGAGTCCACTTATGTATAATCTAATCTCAGTATAAATACAGCTGTTCTGTGAAGGCCTCAGAGGTTTGTTAGAGATCATTAGTGAACAAACAGCATCATGAAGCCCAAGGAACACACCAGATCAGAGAAGCAGCCAAGAGGACAATGGTAACTCTGGAGGAGCTGCAGAGATCCACAGCTCGGGTGGGAGAATCTGTCCACAGGACAACTATTAGTCATGCACTCCACAAATCGGGCCTTTATGGAAGAGTGGCAAGAAGAAAGCCATTGTTAAAACAAAGCCATAAGAAGTCCCATTTGCAATTTGCCACAAGCCATGTGGGGAACACAGCAAACATGTGGAGGAAGATGCTCTGGTCTGATGAGACCAAAATTGAAGTTTTTGGCCTAAATACAAAACGCTATGTGTGGCGGAAAACTAACACTGCACATCACCCTGAGCACACCATCCCCACTGTGAAACATGGTGGTGGCAGCATCATGCTGTGGGGATGCTTTTCTTCAGCAGGGACAGGGAAGCTGGTCAGAGTTGATGGGAAGATGGATACAGGGTAATCTTGGAAGAAAACCTGTTAGTCTGCAAAAGACTTGAGACTGGGGCGGAGGTTCACCTTCCAGCAGGACAACGACCCTAAACATACAGCCAGAGCTACAATGGAATGGTTCAGATCAAAGCATATTCATGTGTTAGAATGGCCCAGTCAAAGTCCAGACCTAAATCCAAATAAGAATCTCTGGCAAGACTTGAAAATTGCTGTTCAAAAACGCTCTCCATCCAATCTGACTGAGCTTGAACTATTTTGCAAAGAAGAATGGGCAAAGATTTTAGTCTCTAGATGTGCAAAGCTGGTAGAGACATACCCCAAAAGGCTTGCAGCTGTAATTGCAGCGAAAGGTGGTTCTACAAAGTATTGACTCAAGGGGGCTGAATACTTTTGCACGCCACACTTTTCAGTTTTTTATTTGTAATAAAATTTGGAAACCATGTATCATTTTCCTTCCACTTCACAATTATGCACCACTTTGTGTTGGTCTATCACATAAAATCCCAATAAAATACATTTACGTTTGTGGTTGTAATGTGACAAAATGTGGAAAAGTTCAAGGGGTATGAATACTTTTGCAAGCCACTGTATATAGGTGTGTGGAATGAGCAGACAGAGGAGGTAGTTGAGGCAGGTATTATTTAACGGCCACTTGGACAGGAACGGTTTAGTCTGAAGAAGGGTCTCGACCCGAAACGTCACCTATTCCTTCTCTCCACAGATGCTGCCTGTCCGGCTGAGTTACTCCAGCATTCTGTGTCTAGGAGTTCCCAACCTTTTTTGTCCCGTTTACCCCTGGCAACTATAATAGGGCATAACAGTGTTATTTCACTTGTTTATGAACGATGAGCAGAACTAATGTTGAACAGATACCGGCATGCCAGAACCAAACACAGTCAGTCAATGAGCAAAAATACGGACAAATCCACAATCAACAAACTTACCCCTATGCGTAGGCGAAATTTACCCCAGGTTGGGATCTCGTGATCTAAGGTTTAGAGGAATAAGGGCCGAATGCAGGCAAACGGGACGATCTTAGAAGGGGTATTTGGTCGGCATGGACGAATTGGACTGAAGGACCTGTTTCCGTGCTGTATGGCTCCATGCATGTCTGATCAGTTACGATCCAAGAACCCAATTCCGACCACATTGTACACAAGGCAACGACATTTCACAACGGAATTTCTTACACAGACAGGTTCCCACGTTAAAATGTAAAGGATTGTTATTCCTCTTTAAGGAGTTATTTCCTCATGAAATTCAAAACTTTCAAGGCATCTTTTAACTTGAATGTGTAAAGCCGCGCAGATCTGTCGGTTAATTAGCCTACGTAAATTGTCTCTCGCGTGAAGGATAGAACTAGTGTGTTGGGCAGCACGGACTCGGTGGGCCGAAGAGCCTGTTTCCACGCTGTATCTCTAAACTAAAGTCCTCGCGCAGGAATCCATCCCAGTCACCCGCGTTTCAAGAGGGCAACTAATAGACCTTGGTTAAATTAAGCTGTGGTGTGAATCGGAGTAAGCTTTTAATAATTACCATGTAATAATCTGGAGGAATTGGAAAATTATGCCACTATCAGCCTTTAACTTCCAACATTTGCAAAGAGCTAACATCATAGATAGCTCTGTGCAAACAGTGAGGGTTGGTTTAGCAGCGTAAAGGCCGCATACACGTTAAGCAACAATGTGAAATGCGTGGAGGAGCATACATACACCGCTGCCTTCTGCTTGCACTGTGAAGAGCCAACAACATTGAAATGGAATCTGCAATGCAACTTAAATATCAGGCAGCAAGTCACACATCAGTATTTGGATAATGACTTGATATTTATCCCCTTCCTCAGCCCAGCGAGGAGGGGAGGACGGCTCGCTGGCAATCCCAATCAGGTGTGTGGGAAGGAACTGCAGATGCTGGTTTACACCCAAGATAGACGCAAAATGCTGGAGTAGCTCAGCGGGACAGGCAGCATCTCTGGAGAGAATGAATGGGTGACGTTTCGGGTCAAGGCATTTCTTCAGACCGTCCCGAGGTCCGAGGAAAGGTCTCGACCCAAACGATCATCCATTGCTTCTCACCGGAGAAGGTGGCACGTTGGTGCAGCGATAGAGTTGCTGCCTTACAGCGCTTGCAGCGCCAGAGACCCAGGTTTCGATCCTGACTGCGATTGCTGTCTGTATGGAGTTTGCACGTTCTCCCCATGACCGCCTGGGTTTTCTCCAAGATCTTCAGTTTCCTTCCACACTCCAAAGACGTACAGGTTTGTAGGTTAATTGGCTTGGTGTGATTCTAAATTGTTCCCAGTGTGTGTAGGATAGTGTTAGTGTGCGGGGATCGCCAGTCAGCGCGGACTCGGTGGGCCGAAGGGCCGGTTTCTGCTCTGCATCTCTGAACTAAACTAAACTAAACAAGCTGCATGTCCCGCTGAGTTACTCCAGCATTTTGGGTCTATATCTAGATGAGGTGATGGCTGCAATGAGCCTTTATGGCCAGCTACAGCTTGGGCTCTGCATAAAACTAGGCGACTATTGCGGGCTGTTTAACTGTATAGGCTACTTAATCAGGGGTGTCTTGGCTTTAATCAGACTGATCTAAGTGCAAAAAATGTATTTCACTGCACTTTTGTACAATTGCCTATAAAAGAACCATTGATGAAGGGTCTCGACCCGGAACGTCACCTGTTCCTTTTCTCCACAGAAGCTGCCTGACCAACTGCATTACTTCAGCACTTTACGAGTATCTTCATTGAAAACTAATAGAAACATAGAAAATAGGTGCAGGAGTAGGCCATTCGGCCCTTCGAGCCTGCACCGCCATTCAATATGATCATGGCTGATCATCCAACTCAGTATCTCGTACCTGCCTTCTCTCCATACCCTCTGATCCCTTTAGCCACAAGGGCCACATCTAACTCCCTCTTAAATATAGCCAATGAACTGGCCTCAACTACCCTCTGTGGCAGAGAGTTCCAGAGACCCACCACTCTCTGTGTGAAAAAAGTCCTTCTCATCTCGGTCCTAAAGGATTCCCCCCTTATCCTTAAGCTGTGACCCCTTGTCCTGGACCTCCCCAACATTGGGAACAATCTTCCTGCATCTAGCCTGTCCAACCCCTTAAGAATTTTGTAAGTTTCTATAAGATTCCCTCTCAATCTCCTAAATTCTAGAGAGTATAGACCGAGTCTATCCAGTCTTTTTTCATAAGACAGTCCTGACATCCCAGGAATCAGTCTGGTGAACCTTCTCTGCACTCCCTCTATGGCAATAATGTCCTTCCTCAGATTTGGAGACCAGAACTAATGGTAGCTTGCTTTCCAAATATTATCAATATGTTTGAGAGAAGCAAGATTTTTGGTGAGGGGCAAGATCTTGAGGGGGGCAGCCTTTTCACTCAGAGGGTGGTGGGTGTATGGAACCAGCAGCCAGAGGAGGTAGTTGAGGCAGGGACTAGTGTAATAGGGATAGTTTGTGTTTAGGTTCTGTTTATGTTCAGATATACAGCGTGGAAACGGGCTCGTCAGCGCGCTGAGTCCGTGCCGACCAGGATCACCCCGTACACACTACCCCTGCTGCACACTGGGGGCGATTTACAGAAACCGATTGACCTACAAACCCACAGGTCTTTGGAGTGTGGGAGGAAACCTGAACATCCGGAGGAAACCCACGCTGTCACAGGGGAGAACGCAGAAACTCCACAGAGATAGCACCCATACCCAGGATTGAACCTGGGTCTCTGGTGCTGCGAGGTAGCAGTTCCACTTTTATAGACATTTGGACAGGTACGTCAGGATAGGAAAGGTTTAGAGGTGATCAGCCATGTGGTGCTGGCTCGAAGGGCCGAATGGCCTACTCCTGCACCTATTTCTGTACGATTATAAATAAAGCACCATTGAACCATGATAAAAGATGAGAGTCCTGACTGTGCTTCCATAACAAGAGTACTTCTAGTGACAGTACCCACGACATGGCTTAACAGCGCGAGGAATGTAACAGCGAATATGCTGTCGTATATTGATCGGCAAGATGCACCTGTCATTTTCAAAATGTAAAGTGCCACAAAAGCTCTCGGAGTCATTAAACGAAGCCTGCTTTCGATGCAGCCATGAATGAGATATTTTTTTGACCGTTTTGCGTCGCGCAGTCAAAATCACAGCTTCGACTTGTCCCTCTTCTATTAACACTCGGACAAGTGGAACATTCTCAATTAACCGCGCCACGTCCTCCCCGTCTGAGGTAACACGTTGCTAATAATACCCATTCCCTAATTTCTGGCGGAGTTGAGGGCGTGCGCGGGGAAGGCTTTGTAACAAATTTCAACACCATTAAGCTGGATGAGTTATGACAGCTGCAAACCCAAGAGGGATCAGAGGCAGAATAAAAAGTCTCAGCGCGACAGACAAACGATGATAAAGTGATCCGCTTAATCAACCGTCAAAGGAAATTTGACAAAGGACAAAACCCTTTGTAATGAACAGCGGGGGCTGACCTGCCAATGAGCTGAATTGAAAAGTCACATCTCAATGAAAAATCAAAATTTATTTTTGAAAACAAGAAGTGTGTATTTCACCCAGGGGAAGGTCCGGGGCTCGCCGGCCTGTCATCTGATCATCCCAAGTGGACAGAATCAATTTAATCCAATACAAAGTCTTGTTTTTGCCTTGAAATTGAGAATCCGTGGCACCTGGCTGTTCTTTGGGGCTAGAGCACAAACTATTGACAAAAGACAGCGCTCCTAAGGACTAAATTGCAGCCATTACATTACAGGACACACAAAGTACTGGAGTAACTCAGCGGGTCGGGCAGCATCCCCAGAGAGAATGGAGATAGGCAGGCGAAGAGACACACACAAAGTACCGGAGTAACTCACCGGGTCAGGCAGCATCCCCGGAGAGAATGGAGATAGGCAGGCTAAGAGACACACACAAAGTACTGGAGTAACTCAGCGGGTCAGGCAGCATCCGCAGAGAATGTGGATAGGTGACGTTTCAGGTCAGCACCCTTCCCTTTAACAAAGTGGGCTGGTGTTCATCTGTGGGGTCATGGTCAAGGGGTAGGTATGAGGGGGTGTCCAACAGCTGACCCCCCCAGGCCTCAGCAGAGTAGAGGCCTCTATCTGGCACCAAACGTTATTCCCTTTATCGTGCATCTGCACACTGCGGACGGCTTGGTTGTAATCATGTGCAGTCTTTAAGCTGACTGAACACCAAACAAAAAATCTTTTCACTGTACCTCAGTACACGTGACAATATTAAACTAACCTACACATCCCTTGTCAGCGGGTTTAATATTGACGTTGGGATTGTTGCTAAGTGAAACGAGGGCGGTGCGTCCAAAAGGATCCTGACCCGAAACGCCACCTCTCCATGTTCTCCCGAGATGCCGCCTGGCCCGCTGAGTTACTCCAGAGCTTTGTGTCCTTTTCTGTAGACCAGCACCTGCAGTTCTTTCTTTCTAAATCACAGTTTGCTCTGGAAGATCTTGTATGATGGTAATCTGCCTGATTCCAGCTCACGTTTACAAGGCACGTTTAACATTAATGTTTAGGAAAGAGCGTCAGATGCTGCCGCGCACACCGAAGATAGACACAAAATATATAACATTATAAAAGGACTGGACAAGCTAGCTGCTGGAAAAATGTTCCCAATGTTGGGCGAGTCCAGAACCAGGGGCTACAGTCTTAGAATAAAGGGGAGGCCATTTTGGACTGAGGTGAAAAAAAACTTTTTCACCCAGAGAGTTGTGAATTTATGGAATTCCCTGCCACAGAGGGCAGTGGAGGCCAAGTCACTGGATGGATTTAAGAGAGAGTTAGATAGAGCTCTAGGGGCTAGTGGGGTCAAGGGATATGGGGAGAAGGCAAGCACGGGTTATTGATAGGGGACGATCAGCCATGATCACAACGAATGGCGGTGCTGGCTCGAAGGGCCGAATGTCCTCCTCCTGCACCTATTTTCTATGTTTCTATGTTTAAAATGCTGGGGTAACTCAGCGGGACAGGCAGCATCTCTGGAGAAAAGGAATAGGTGCTGATTCGGGTCGAGACCCTTCTTCAGACCGAAAGTCAGGGGAGGGGGAGACTAGAGGCTAGTTCAAAACAAATCAGAGCCGGCACCCATGACCAAGGGAGGGTTGAGACCCAAAACGTCACCCATTCCTTTTCTCCAGACTTGCTGCCTGACCCGCTGAGTTGCTCCAGCATTTTGTGGCTATCTTTGCATTTTCCACTAAGTTTGCTCAAGGAATTCTGAAAAAATCTGATGCTCTATTGTCCTTTACAAACCCAATGATGCTCTAAAACTACCTTAATTCGGCAGACCTCTTTGTGAATTCCAGGCCTGAGCTTGTGAGCTTGTCTTTCATTACTTGTTGGCTATTGTCTTTGACACCTGGTGTTTGTCACATTATCTGTTTAAGAAGTTTTAAATAGGCACTAATTCAGCCACCATTGAGGCCAAGGACCTCAATTTCGTTTAGTTTTAGTTTAGAGTTACAGCGCGGAACCAGGCCCTTCGGCCCACCGAGTCCGCACCGACCCCCGCACACTAACACTGCCCTGCACACACTAGGGACAATTTACAGAAACACCAAGCCAATTAACCAACAAACCTGTATGTCACGGGGAGAACGTACAAACTCCGTACAGCCAGCACCCGTAGTCGGGATCGAACCTGGGTCTCCGGCGCTGTAAGGCAGCAACTCTACCGCTGAGCCACAGTGCCGCCCTGCTGTAATTGAAACAGTTTGTTTTGTTTCTATTTGATGGAAACGCAGGAAAAATGTTGGGTTTGAATATTTTAACTTTTTAGTCCACGCATTTCCTTTCTATGTCTTGGTTAAGTTCAGCTACACAGCCCTGAAACAGGCCCTTCGGCCCACCGAGTCCACGGCGACCATCGATCGTCCGTTCACACTAGTTCTATGTTATCCCACTTTCTCACCCACTTCCTACACTCTAGGGGGCTATTTACAGAAGCCAATTAACCTACAAACCCGCACGTCTTTGGGATATGGGGGGCTTGGACAGAGTGGATGTGGAGAGGATGTTTCCACGCGTGGGAGAGTCTAGGACTAGAGGTCAGAGCCTCAGAATTAAAGGACGATCCTTTAGGAAGGAGATGAGAAGGAATTCCTTTAGTCAGAGGGTGGTGAATCTGTGGAATTCATTGCCACAGAAAGCTGTGGAGGCTGCGGCTGTTAAAGATATTTTTCTTTAAGATAGATGGGTTCCTGATTAGTACAGTGTCAGGGGTTATGGGGGAAGACAGGAGAATGGGGTTAGGAGGGAGAGATAGATCAGCAATGGTTGAATGGCGGAGTAGAATTGATGGGCCGAATGGCCTAATTCTGCTACTAGATCTTATGGCCTTATGAAATCGGGGCACCTGGATGAAACCGACGCGGTCACAGGGGGAACGTGCAAACTCCACACAGACAGCACCTGAGATCAGATGTATGACTCTAGGATTCCACGCATATTCATTCCACCTAGATTATAAACCAAGCCACAACAGATTGGCTTGAACTAAAGGCAGAGGATGTTTGCTGCAACCTTGAAATCCAACAAACTGTCCATTGGAAGGGGACTGAGAAGTTGGATCATTTTAACATCCCATGAAAGAAAGAAGAGGTGACTGTTGTGTTGCTGGAGGAACTCAATGGGTCAGGCAGCATCTCCGGAGAACATGGATAGATGGCCATTCAGGCCGGGGCCCTTCTTCAGCCCTGAAGAATGGTCCCCACCCGAAACGTGACCTATCCATGTAGGTATGTTACAAAACTTACCTTTAGCGGCGCTGCAGTTCTGCTGCTCCCCGTGTGCGCGACTTTGGCGCCTTTCAGAGGGGGGCGGGCTTAAAGTGTCGTTTTACCACAGGCAAGGATAATCGTTGAATGTCGGGCGATTTCGCTGCGGAAGAAAAATCGCTCCGACATTTCATGAATGAAGGTATTTTTAAACTACTCTAGTTAATAAATAATTTAGAGTAATTTAAAAATCACCTTCAAAAGCCGTGAGCACCGACAACCAGAAGGATTTTGCGTAGGGGAGAAGAAAAGGTAAATAGTTTATTTTTATATTAAAAGTTGGTTTTTCGGGAGGCTTTAATAATATTTTCATGTTGCGAAATGGGGTCCAAAAAAATGTATGAACAAACAGTATTTTTCCTCCCGACTTCACCGCTAACCGCAACGTTCCAATCCACCGCATTCCACTAAAACCCACTCGCTAGTTGATTTAAATGGCCATTAATTTACAGGAATCAAACACTAAATTCCTTCCATTTCGCCCAGAAATTCATGAAAATGAGATTTAAAAATTATGTTATATTGTGGATTATTGTGGGAATGTTATTTGGACACTTAGGCAATTTAAAAAAAGTTTATCTTTTCTTAAGAAATGGATAGATGTTTAGATCTACTCATTGAATTTTGTAATTAGCTACAATTAGATAACTAACTAATTATATGCTTTAATTTCAGGTCATCCAAGTAAGATTGTTTCATATTTGTTTCAGAATGCTTCAATCTATAATAACTGAAAATTTCATTGAGTTCTCTTAATTTTTAAGAAAGTTATGGGCTTTTAACTGTTCCAGATCACAGCTTTTGAGTTAAGTCAATTGAAAGGCAATGGAGAACAAGATGCTAATTTCCGAGTATGAAAATGGCCATAACTTTCTTAATACTGAAGATATGAAAGTAAATTAGGTGTCAAATTAAACTTCTTTTTATGCTTTATCTGATGGGATAAATTGCAGACTTGATTTTTAAAATCTCAAAATTTTGTAACATTGCTAATCCATGTTCTCCGGAGATGCTGCCCGTCCCGCTGAGTTCCTCCGGCACTTTGTGTGTCCTTTCTTGTAAACCAGCATCTGCAGATCCTTGGTTCTACAAATAACAGGCGATGTTGGAGGTGGCCACACAGTGAAGAGTGGACTTGCAGCTGAACAACCAAATCAAATTGATTTACTACCTTGAGGGACACTACGCCGGGAAGCTGAATATGGATCTCCGAAGAAAATTCTTCCAGGATGGCAAATTAGCAGGAGTAGGTGCTGTAAATCTGAAATGAAGACACAAAACAGCTGAAATAAACAGCAGGACTAGCTGTGTCTAAAAGGCATAATCAAAATAAAAATTTAGCCCATGACGTTCTGGCTGCGTGGAATTCAATACATCGATTAACTAAACATCAGGTTACTGCAGTGAATGAAATCATTCCCTTTTAGCAGCGCTGATTCTGCCTGTAAAATCTTTGCTGTTCACGAATGTACTCGTACTTAATCAATGTGTGGGAAGGACATGCAGGTGCTGGATTCCTCCCTGGACATTCCATCTGCTCCACTGCGAAGTCTCCTCAAGGTGTGCCCACTATGAAGATGTTCACCTCGTCTCTCCGACGAGAGTTCTGCAACACCCTCTCTCGCTGCTCCCCCGTCTGTGATTCCAGCTCCACCATCTTTCATTCATTTGTTCTCTATCTCTCTACATCACTCTCATTTCCCTCTCCCCGACTCTCAGTCTGAAGGAGGGTCTCGACCCGAAATGTCACCCACTCCTTCTCTCCAGAGATGCTGCCTGACCAGCTGAGTTACTGCAGCTTCTTGTGTCTCTCTTCGTACATTAGCAGTCACGGTGGCACAGCGGTAGAGTTGCTGCCTTACAGCAAAATGCAGCGCCAGA
This sequence comes from Raja brachyura, assembly GCA_963514005.1. Next base: position 6,239,594 of record OY740797.1, on the reverse strand, counting down.
GACCCAGGTTCGATCCCGACTACTGGTACTGTCTGTATGGAGTTTGTACGTTCTCCCCGTGATCTGCGTGGGTTTTCTCCAAGAACGGTTTCCTCCCACACTGCAAAAAGTACACGTTAAAATTTAATTGGCTTGATAAAATGTTAAATTGTCCAAGTTGGCAATATGCTGAGTACCGCCCTGCCGACTACAAAATTCAGAAGGTTCAGAAGGTTAAGGGCCTGTCCCACTTGGCAATTTTTTCATCCACTGCCGGCGTCATTGACTGGCGTATCAGGGTTGCCGAAAGATTTTGAACATTTCGAAATCCAGCGGCGACAAAAGTCTCTCTTTCCGATCCATTTTTGCACCGATGTCAAATATTGAAAATACGTTAACATAGAAGTTGGGCGCATTATTGTTAATAAGTATTCAGTGATTGATCGATTGAATTGATTGAAAGACACAGCATGGTAACAGGCCCTTCGGCCCACCGAGTCCGTGCAGACCAACGATCACCCACTCACACTAGTTCTACGTTAGCCCACTTTCTCAACCGCTCCCTACACTCTTGGGGCAATTTACACAGGGATAATCGACCTACAAACCCGCACATCTTTGGGATGTGGGATAAACCGGAGTACCTGGAGGAAACCCACGCGGTCACAGGGGGAACGTGCAAACTCCACACAGACAGCAGCCGAGGTCAGGGTTCGAACCCGGGTCTCTGCCGCTGTGAGGCAGCAAGTCTGCCAGTGATATCAAAGCAGAATATTTCATACGCACTGATAGGGCACATGAATTAATACTGAAACTTCTAGAGGATTAAAGCATAATTAAAATCTGCAATTGCATCCCAGAATGTAAGGGTTTATTCGAGGGTGGCACAGTGGCGCAGCAGTAGAGCTGCAACCTTCCAGCGTTTACAGCGCCAGAGACCCCGGTTCAATCCTGGCTTCAGGCTTCTCTAGGTGCTCCTGTTTCCTCCCACACTCCAAAGACGTACAGGTCTGTAGGTTAATCGGCTTGGTATATATGTGTAAAATTTGCCCCTCGTGAAGGACAGTGTTAATGTGAAGGGATCGCTGGTCGGCGCGGGCTCGGTTAGGCCGAAGGGCCCGTTTCCAGGCTGTATCTCGAAACAAAACTAAACCAATTTGGCAATGGGTTAACCTTGTAAACGCATCGACTGGTGAAATCAGCAATCTGTCTTCTCTGACCTTAAGTTTGTTTGATAATACAATTTCTGTGTTGCCACCATCATACAAGGGGCTGTCAAAAGAGAAATCTAGTCATTTCTTCGGCAATCAATAGTACATTTATTTTTGTTAATTATGGTTATATTGTAAGTTAATGTAAAATGGGTTTTTTTTCCCCCCTTCAGATCTTTATTCCTTTCCTCATTTCAAGTAGTCTGCTGTCAGGAAGACCTTTAATTTGCTGGCTTTGTATTGTGCTGATCAAAGTGACCTTTGCTTAAGAGCAGACACAAATCAATTTACTCTTACAAAACATTTGACAGATAGCAGAGCAACATATAATAAATGACAAACCAGCGCCAGCGTTGGGAGAATCGAACTGCCAGCTGCATTTCATACCATCAATTCTAGACATATTTATTTGCCCATCTACTAGCACGAATAATAAATGCTCTTTTCTTGCACAAAAAGATAGAAACATGGAAAATAGGTGCAGGAGTGGGGCCATTCGGCCCTTCGAGACGGCACCGCCATTCAATATGGTCATGGCTGATCATGCAGAATCAGTTCCCCGTTCCTGCTTTCTCCCCATATCCCTTGATTCCGTTAGCCCTGAGAGCTAAATCTAACATCCAGTGAATTGGCCTCCACTGCCTTCTGTGGCAGAGAATTCCACAGATGTTAGAAGATCTACAAGGTTTAGGACTTTACTGGAGTTTAGTTTAGTTTAGTTTAGAGATACAGCGCGGAAACAGGCCCTTCGGCCCACCGAGTCCGCGCCGACCAGCGATCCCTGCACACTAACACTACAAGACACACACTGGGGACAATTTACACTTATACCAAGCCAATTAAGCTACGAACCTGAAAGTCTTTGGAGTGTGGGAGGAAACCGAAGATCTCGGAGAAAACCCACGCAGTCACGGGGAGAACGTGCAAACTCCGAACAGACAGCACCGGTAGTCGGGATCGAACCCGGGTCTCCAGCGCTGCAAAGGCTGTAAGTGGGCCAAAAGGGCCTGTTTCCGTGCTTTATCTCTCAACTAAACTAAAAGTCCATTGTTAGCTCTTTGTTGGGTTTGCTGGTGCGACTTGGGTAGGGGAGGGATGGAGAGAGAGGGAATGCCGGGGCTACCTGAAGTGAGAGAAGTCAATATTCATACCACTGGGCTGTAAGCCCCCTGTCTTGGTGACCCTCGGACTATCGTTGATCAGACTTTGCTGGCTCTACCTTGCACTAAACGTTATTCCCTAATCATGTATCTACACACTGTAAATGGCTCGATTGTAAACACGTATTGTCTTTCCGCTGACTGGTTAGCACGCAACAAAAGCTTTTCACTGTACCTAGGTACACGTGACAATAAACTAAAGTGAACTGATACATAGTGATACTTGTACTGAACTGTGTACAAAATGAATTTGACTGTACCTCGGCATACGTGACAATAACGCACCATTGAACCACTAGTTATTGTCACTAACACACAAATGGCCCGGCATTTATAGACATTTAACCATAGGTGTTGTTAGGAATTCTTCTTGCATTTAGTTCAGATGCTAACAGTTCTTTTTTTTATTTTATTTTTTAATATATTTTAGAGGCCATACGTATTACAAATAATATAATAATTTTTTCAGATATGCATATTACATATTTCTAAAATTATATTAGTATTACAAAGCAATATATATAAGCCTCAATTTTTTTTATAGTGAAGAGAAAAAAAGAGTAAAGAAAGAATAGATGTTTAATTTAAAAAGTGTGATTATAATTTTGATTATATGTGAGAAGAGAAAGAAAAATAAAAAATAAATAAAATTAAAAAAAATTAAAAACCCACATTACTAACAAACAATGATTATACTTAAAGATAGAAAAACAGTATACATCTTAACGATGAATGGAACAATTTCTAATAATATATATATAGAGACGTGTATACAAATCTCAGATTAAACCTTTTCATCTGATCTTACCACCGGGTACTTGTTGAGTTACAATGCTGAGCCCAGCTACCCCTTCATATAATCAGTGAATGGAGGCCATATTTGTTCAAAAAGTTCGTGTTTATCCATTAGGATAAACCTAATTCTCTCCAATTGCAACGTCTCCAACATTTCCACTGTCCACATTTTGATTGTAGGGGATAATGGTCCCTTCCAAAATTTTAATATTCATTTTTTTCCAATCATTAAACAGTTATCAAGAAAATTTATTTGATTTGCTGTTAATGTTTGATTTGAATCTAAAACACCAAATATTATTAGCTTTGGGTCAGGATTTAATGTAATAGATGTTCAGATTAAGAATAAGGGGTAAGCCATTTAGAACGGAGGCGAGGAAACACTTTTTTCTCACAGAGAGTGGTGAGTGTGGAATTCTCTGCCTCAGAGGGCGGTGGAGGCCGGTTCTCTGGATACTTTCAAGAGAGAGCTAGATCGGACTCTTAAAAATAGGGGATATGGGGAGAAGGCAGGAACGGGGTACTGATTGGGGATGATCAGCCATGATCACATTGAATAGTGGTGCTGGCTCAAAGGGCCGAATGGCCTACTCCTGCACCTATTGTCTATTGTCCATTGATAACGGTCCCTGAATAACCCAAAGGGATTTTAATGTCTATTTACTTCAGGCACTGCCTGATTTGTCGGCATGGACTAATTTGCGTAACTGAGAGTGTCTTACAATAGCAGCATGTCATTCATGACCCTCAAATTCATACCAGCGCGCACAACATTGCAGGAGGGAGCCACCTATTGGTCTACAAAACACTAGTCAGGAGTGCCATCCACAGACTGAGACGGGGAACGGGCCTGAGTGGAGCTGATGTGAATATGATGGGAGGGGTCACAAAATAGGAGGAACTCGAGATCGTTCGTCTCTCCACAAAGTCCGAAAAACCCCAAAGTCAAAAAACCCAAAGTCCCAAAGCCCCGAAGAACACGTCCAAACAATTAATTTTTCATCAAATGGAAAAGGGGAGCAGTGTTGCTGTGGTCAGGCAAACGCCTCCGCTGTCATGCTGGGGAAACAGAGAGGATGAGACAGCGTTTCTTCCCACAGGCCGTCAGGACTGTAAACTCCTATCTCACCAGGGACTAATCTACTGTTGTGTTGTGTCTTTTTAAAATTGCTGGGGTTTATCCTAATAGAACTAATTCTGTTCTATTCTGTTCAGTAGTTTTTTCACTGTGCGCAGGCATTGCCACTTTCATTTCACTGCACGTCCTGTGTGTGTATGTGACAAATAAACTTGTCTTGACTCGAGTCACAGCGCCAGAGACCCGGGTTCGATCCTGACCACGGGTGCTGTCTGTACGGAGTTTGTACGTTCTTCCCGTGGCCTGTGTGGGTTTTCTCCGGGTGCTCCGGTTTCCTCTCACACTCCAAGGACGTGCAGGTTTGTAGGTTAATCGACTTCAGTAAAAATTGTAAATCGGCCTAAATGTGTGTAGCGTGTGCTGGTGTAACGTGGACTGCTGGTCGACAAGGTGGGCCGAAGGGCCTGTTTCCGCGCGGTATCTCTACACTAAGCTAAACTAAACACGTCTGTACCATTCTTTTCATCAAATGGAAAATGGTGACACAGTGGCAGAGCAGTAGAGTTACTGCCTTACAGCGCCACAGACGCAGGTTCGATCCTGACTACGCGTTCTGTCTGTACGGAGTCAACTAATTAAAAATATATATTTTACATATATCAGGTCAATTCTATTCAAAGCAAAATCTAAGATCTTCCTTGCACCTGAAATAAATTAATATTGACCATCCTGTCTGCAAACATGAAAAATTAATAACCAATAACATTTTAAGTTGTAAATTGGGAAAGAAACCGACCTGAAACATTGTCTGTCCATTCCCTCCTCAGATGCTGCCTGATGGGCCTGTCCCACTTAGGTGTTTTTTAGATAACTACAGGGACTAGTTTGTTGCCACATGTTTGCCGGTGGTCGCCGGGAGTCGCATCCTCAGTCGCGCAAAAAGTCGTAGCGTCCTTCTGATCGCCGCTAAATTTTCAACATGTTGGAAATTTTTCGCCGACAGTGGGTTTGACGCCAATGAGCGTGGCTTGACTTCTCCTGACGTCATAGGTTGTCACCAGGATAACGTAGGTTGTCACCGGTTTTTCGGCGACCTGCTACGACTATGACAGTCGCCGGCAGTTGCCTAAAAAAAATCGCCAAGTGGGACAGGCCCATTACTTGATGAGTTCCTCCAGCACTTCCTGTTTTGCTCAGGATTTCGGCATCTGCAGTTACTTGGTTTCCTGTGTACCTGATAAAATGGCGGTGGAAGCAACAGTGATTATCAACGTTAGAGATGGATAGGATCTGACTTCAACCCTCGGTGTTACTGCGTTCGGTGGCACAATCGACCAAGATCCTCAGTTATTTATAAATTATTTTCAGCTTTCAACAAAAAACTCTGAACATGTTGGACTTCACCTTGTGAGATATAACTGGCTTTCCAAATCAATATTAGTTTATTGGTTTAGAGATGTAGCGCGGAAATAGGCCCTTCGGCCCACTGAGTCCGCACCAACTAGCGATCCCCGCACACTAACAATATCCTACACTTTTCATCTATACCAAGCCAATTTACCTACAAACCTGCACGTCTTTTGGAATGTGGGAGGAAACCGAAGATCTCGGAGAAAACACATACGGTCACAGGGCGAACGTACAAACTCCGTACAGACAAGCGCCCATAGTTAAGATCGAACCCGGGTCTCTGGCGCTGTAAGGCAGCAACTCTACCCCTGCGATACCCTGCTGGGCCTAAAACTGTAAATTGTCCCCAGTGTGTGTAGGATACTGTTAGTGTGCTGGGATCGCCGTTCGGCGTGGACTCGGTGGGCCGAAGAGCTGTATCTCTAAACTAAATTAAACTAAAATCTTTAGTTTAGTTTAATGATACAGCATGGAAGCAGGCCCTTCGGCCCACCGAGTCCGCACCGACCAACAATCACCCGGCCACACCAGTTCTATATGATCCCTCGTTTATCATCCACTCCCAACACACTACGGGCAATGAACCTACAAACCCACACGCCTTTGAAATGTGGGAGGAAACCGGAGCACCCAGAAGAAACCCACGTGGTCACATGGAGAACATGCAAACTCCACACAGACAGCATCCGTAGTCAGAGTTGACCATGGATCTCTGGGGATCTGTGCACATTTCCGTAGGTAGCTGCAGTACAAAGTTTGAGCTATTATAATAATTCAAGAACTTAGAACTTTATAGCACAGGCCTTTGGCCTACAAGGCTTGTGATGAACACGATGCCATTTTACAGTGATCTCCACTGCCTGCAAGTGATCCATATGCCTCCATTCCCTGCATATCCGTGTGCCTACCCAAAACGCCAACATCGCGTCTGCCTCCACCACCACTTCAGCCAGTGCGGCCCAGGCCCCCACCACTGGCTGCATAGAAAATCTGCCCCAGACATCTCCATTCTGTTGAATAATTGCCCAGCATGATATGTGCCATAATTTCGAGTGTAAAAGCATTCGATTGTCACATGTCCCGAAACGGAACAATGCAAATCTTACTTGCAGCAGCACAACAGACATGTACGCGTAGGAGTCTGGAAACCCCAGAATAAACAAGATGGGGGAATATGGAACGAGCTGCCAGAGGAGATAGTTGAGGCAGGGACTATTCCAAGGTTTAAGAAACAGTTAGACAGGTACATGGATAGGACAGGTTAGGAGGGATATGGGCCAAACGCAGGCAGGTGGGACTTGTGTAGCTGGGACATTGTAACCCGTGTGGGCAATTTGGGCCGAAGGGCCTGTTTATACACTGCATCACACTATGACTTTAGTTTTAGTTTAGAGATACAGCACAGAAACAGGCCCTTCGGCCCACTGAGTCCACACCAACCAGCGATCCCCGCACACTAACACCATCCTACACGCACTAGGGGCGATTTACAATTACACCAAGCCAATTAACCGACAAACCTGTACGTCTTTGGAGTGTGGGGGGAAACCGAAGATCTCTGAGAAAACTTACGTGGTCACGGAGAGAACGTACAAACTCCGTACAGACAGCACCGATAGTCGGGATCAAACCCAGGTCTATTGGCGCTGTGAGTCAGTAACTCTACCGCTGCGCCACCATGCCGGCTTAACTGCATAACAGAAATCAGTTCAGTATATTATATATATATAGATATATATATATGTGTGTGTGTGTGTGTGTGTGTGTGTGTGTGTGTGTGTGTGTGTGTGTGTGTGTGTGTGTGTGTGTGTGTGTGTGTGTGTGTGTGTGTATATGTGTGTGTGTGTGTGTGTGTGTATATGTATGTATATATATATATATATATATATATATATATATATATATATATGTATACATATAAAAAATAAAGACAAATAAATAGACAATGGTAGTGCACAATATAAAATGACGTCCTCAAGTCTATAGTGTCTGGAGTCTATTTGGAGGTTGAATTTCCGCGTTGTATCTGCACTAAACTATATGGCGCGGTTTCTCCATAAGATTACAGAAATATAACTTGCATAAAATTCTTTGCTTGGTAAGACTCTGTTGTTATATGGCAAATAAGCATACACAGTCTAATAATTACTCAAACAGTGATATTTGATATTCTGAGGACATGATGAATTACTTTTCTGTTGCTCTTCATCCCATCCACTATAATCGTTTGATAAATATGTTTATTCAGTGTTGCTCCAGCCTCATCCATTAGAAATATTGTTTTTCCAAACATGACATTGATTTAATTTAACACGAATCAATTTAAAATGGTTCTGACAATTAACAAAGCTTCAAATATGACCTTAAAGCAATAAGATTCATTAACTATGATTAGGATTAAACTTTTGGTAATGGGACCATTTTTCTTCCGAGTATATTTTTCCAGGGACACTCTTGGTCAGTCAAAACGCAATCAATTATTATAAATTATACATGCTGTATCTGATTCCCCGGTACGCACTAATTTGTGTAATTAATAGCCTTTTACAACAGCAACAATTTATTCATAACTCTCGAACTATGGGCTGCATGCATATCTGCCATCTTTGTGTTACTGGAGTAAGGTCATCTGCTTGCCATGTTATATCATAATCAGTGGTGCCAAGCAAGTATGCTAATGAATCCTCAAATTAAATGAACCAGTTATAATTAAAATCAACATTCTGTCAAGCCCCTCGTCCTATTATTCATGGCAATCCACAGGTTCAAAAGGCAGTTCTAATTAACAATTCATATGCTAGTTTATGGCTGATAATCTAACTGAGTGGCTGTGACCAGCTGCTCTCCAGACCTCTCCCAGTCGGTCTAAGCAGGCAAGGACAGCACTACAACCTATTTGGCTTCATTCAGGCTTTTTGTCATTCTCTTTAGACTATTTCACCATGTTATTTCCCTCTTGAATACAGTTAAATGTAGTTATCTGGTGTGGATCAGCTGGATATGGGAGCCTGAAACCTGTAACGTTCAGGTTCAGGAGCAGCTTCTTAGTCATAGTATATAATGTGGAAACAGGCCCTTTGGCCCACCTTGCCCACATCAGCAAGTATGGCTTCCCTAAAGCCAACAGGCTATTAAACACTACAAACTCCAAATAAGCTCCAAACTACATAGACTTGGGGGCACTGGTTCTGTCTTTTTGTACTATTATTGTTTGTTTGTTTATTTTAATCAGAGGTGTGTGTGTGTGTGCGTGTGTGCGTGTGCGTGCGCGTGTGCGTGTGCGTGTGCGTGTGCGTGTGCGTGTGTGTGTGTATCTATAGTTTAGTTTAGATACAGGGCGGAAACAGGCCCTTCGGCCCACCGAGTCCGTGCCGACCAGCGCTCGCGCTCCCAGCATACTAGCACTATCCTGCACTTTAACGACAGTTTACAATCTTTCCCGAAGTCAATTAACCCACAAACCTGTACGTCTTTGGAGTGTGGGAGGAAACCAAATCACCCGGCGAAAAACCCACGCGGTCATGGGGAGGACGTGCAAACTCCGTACAGACAGCACCCATAGTCGGGATCAAACCCGGGTCTCTGGCGCTGTGAGGCAGCTACTCTACCGCTGCACCACCTTGGTATATGTATATATATATATATATATATATATATATATATGTATATATATATACAGTGGCTTGCAAAATTTTTCAAACCCTTGAACTGTTCCACATTTTGTCACGTTACAACCACAAACGTAAATGTATTTTATTGGGATTTTATGTGATAGACCAACACAAAGTGGTGCATAATTGTGAAGTGGAAGGAAAATGATACATGGTTTTCAAATTTTTTTACAAATAAAAAACTGAAAAGTGTGGCGTGCCCCCTTTCAGCCCCCTTTACTCTGATTCACCTAAATAAAATCCAGTGCAACCAATTGCCTTCAGAAGTCACCTAATTAATACATAGAGTCCACTTGGGTGTAATCTAGGTTTGTTAGAGAACATCAGAGGTTTGTTAGAGAACATTAGTGAACAAATAGCATCATGAAGCCCAAGGAACACACCAGACAGGTCAGGGATAAAGTTGTGGAGAAGTTTAAAGCAGGGTTAGGTTATAAAAAAAATCCCAAGCTTTGAACATCGGGCCTTTATGGAAGAGTGGCAAGAAGAAAGCCATTGTTGAAACAAAGCCGTAAGAAGTCCCGTTTGCAGTTTTGCCACAAGCCATGTAGGGGACACAGCAAACATCTGGAGGAAGGTGCTCTGGTCTGATGAGACCAAAATTGAAGTTTTTGGCCTAAATGCAAAAAACGTTATGCGTGGCGGAAAACTAACACTGCACATCACCCTGAACACACCATCCCCACTGTGAAACATGGTGGTGGCAGCATCATGCTGTGGGGATGCTTTTCTTCAGCAGGGACAGGGAAGCTGGTCAGAGTTGATGGGAAGATGGATGGAGCCAAACACAGGGCAATCTTGGAAGAAAACCTGTTAGAGTCTGCAAAAGACTTGATATTGGGGTGGAGGTTCACCTTCCAGCAGGACAACGACCCTAAACATACAGCCAGGGCTACAATGGAATGGTTTAGATCAAAGCATTTTCATGTGTTAGAATGACCCAGTCAAAGTCCAGACCTAAATCCAATTGAGAATCTGGCAAGACTTGAAAATTGCTGTTCACAGACGCTCTCCATCCAATCTGACTGAGCTTGAGCTATTTTGCAAAGAGGAATGAGCAAACGTTTTAGTCTCTAGATGTGCAAAGCTGGTAGAGACAAACCCCAAAAGACTTGCAGCGGTAATTGCAGCGAAAGGTTGTTCTACAAAGTATTGACTCAAGAGGGCTGAATACTTTTGCACGCCACACTTTTCAGTTTTTTATTTGTAATAAAATTTGGAAACCATGTATCATTTTCCTTCCACTTCACAATTATGCACCACTTTGTGTTGGTCTATCACATAAAATCCCAATAAAATACATTTACGTTAGTGGTTGTAACGTGACAAAATGTGGAAAAGTTCAAGGGGTATGAAAACGTTTGCAAGCTACTATATATGTGTATATCACAGTGTCGCAATGGTAGAGTTGCTAAATATATATATATTGTGCCCTGTGTACTATGTTGACATGTTGTGCTGCTGCAAGTAAGAATTTCATTGTTCTGTCCGGGACACATGACAATAAAACACTCCTGGCTCTTCTGGCTCCGACAGAATTTCTACAGAAAGTTCATTAACAACTGTTCAATTATTATCACCGTTAGTGGGCCGATGATTTGTGAGTCTGAATGAGATTAGAGTCACAATTTTGATGCAAGGATTTGACTTGAAATGAATCAATATATTTACCCGAGGGTGAGAATTTCATATTGACGAGAGAACCATGTGTTTGCAATGCCGACGTTCACATTTAGAATCCTATCCCCCCCCCATCCAAATGATTAACCATGGAAAAAAAACAATGAATGTTGATTTTAGCCAATAGTTAATGTTAATTCCAATTTCCATTTGCGTTAAGTTAATTAGAACATAAAACTGCTGGCAGTTTATTTAAATCGATGTTACTTTTTTAAATAGTTTTAACTGGAAGCCATGGTTTTATGGCACATAAAATAAATATCAGTGGATATTTTTAAGGCCGAGATAGATTAGTACGGGTGTCAGGGGTTATGGGGAGAAACCAGGAAAATGGGGTTAGACGATGGGCCGAATGGCCTAAGTCTATTCCTATCACTTAAGGGCCTCTCCCACTTGGCGATTTATTTTGGCGACTGCTGACATCATTGACTGACGTACCAGGTCACCGAAAAAGTTGCGGCGTGATGCGGCGATGACGACGTATGGACGCGCGGTGTCTCCTCAAACAGTTTTTGTCGCCGCTGGTTTTTGAAATGTTCAAAATATTTCGGCGACCCTGACACGTCAGTCATTGACCCCAGCAGTCGCCCTTTATGACCTTTATGACCTTATGAACACCCTGGTAAAAGCTTTACATTCAAATCGCTTAATAGAGAAAGGCCAAAGAACTTGATCCAGTTAGATAACCCGCTTATTGCCAAGTAAGGCAAGGATCACCTCCCACACATTTTTTATTTAATCGAGGGCCGCATGGTGGTGCAGCGGTAGAGTTGCTGCCTCACAGCGCCAGAGACCCGGGTTCGATCCCGACTACGGGCGCTGCCTGTACGGAGTTTGTACGTTCTCCCCGTGACCTCTGTGGGATTTCTCCGAGATCCTCAGTTTCCCCCCACACTCCAAAGACGTACAGGTTTGTGGGTTGATGGGCGTCAGCATAATTGTAAAGTGTCCCTAGTGTGCGTTGGATAGTGTTAGTGTGTGGGGAGTGCTGGTTGGTGCAGACCCGGTGGGCCGAAGGGCCTGTTTCCACGCTGTATCTTTAAACTAAACAAAATTGATAAACTAGACAGAGGCCAGTGGGTGCCTGGAACGTGCTGCTAGGGGCGGTGGTAGAGGAAGACACGATAGTTGCATTTAAGAAGGTTTTAGATGCACCCACCCCCACCCTAGTTGTCCTATCAGTTCCACTGTTCGCATCCCTTTGTTATCACCTCTTCCCCAGCCAACAATGGCCCATTGTGGACTCCACCCTTCCTTGGTCATGTGTTACTGGCCCTGTATTGTTGGCTTTTCCTACTTCCAATTCCCTCCCACCTACTTTCAGTCTGAAGAAGGGTCCCGACCCGATACGTTATCCTTCCATTTTCTGCAGTGATGCTGCCTGACCCCGTATTTTGTGTCATTCTTTTTAAGTAGACACATTGATATGGAAGGAATGGAGGGATATAGTTTAACAATAGACAATAGATGCAGGAGTAGGCCATTCGGCCCTTCGACCCAGCACCGCCATTCAATGTGATCATGAGACAATAGACAATAGACAATAGACAAAAGCCAATAGGTGCAGGAATAGGCCATTCGGCCCTTTGTGCCCGCACCGCCATTCAATGTGATCATGGCTGATCATCCACAATCAGTTCCCCGTTCCTGCCTTCTCCTCATATCCCCTGACTCCGCTATCTCTAAGACTTTTGCCTTCCACCACAGTGAGGAGGTGTTTGGTTTACTCACTGTGGTGGATGTTAAATTTGTGTTTATTGTGTGGTTTTGTTATTTTTTATATATGTATGACTGCAGGCATGAAATTTCGTTCAGACCGAAAGGTCTGAATGACAATAAAGGCAATTCATTCATTAGGAGCTCTATCTAACTCTCTCTTGAAAGCATCTAGAGAACCCGCCTTCCACCGCCATCTGAGGCAGAGAATTCCACAGACTCACAACTCTCTGTGAGAAAAAGTATTTCCTCATCTGCATTCTAAATGGCCTTACCCCTTATTCTTAAACTGTGCCCCCTGGTTCTGGACTCCCCCAACATCGGGAACATGTTTCCTGCCTCTAGCATGTACAAACCCATAATAATCTTATATGTTTCAAAAAGATCCCCTCTCATCTTTCTAAATTCCAGAGTGTACAAGTCCAGCTGCTCCATTCTATCAACAATTCCCGCCATCCTGGGAATTAACCTTGTAAACCTACACTGCACCCCCTCAATAGCAAGAATGTCCTTCCTCAAATTTGGAGACCAAAACGGCACACAATACTCCAGGTGTGGTCTCACTAGGGCCCTGTACAACTGCAGAAAGACCTCTTTGCTCCTAAGGTCAATTCTTCTTGTTATAAAGGCCAACATGCCATTGGCTTTCTTCACTGCCTGCTGTACCTGCATGCTTACTTTCAGTGACTGATGAACAAGATTAATTGGCTTCTGTAAACTGTCCCTCGCATGGAGAACATGGATAGGCAACGTTTTGGGTTGTGCCTGTCCAAACGTTTTTTAAACACTGTGATAATAGCTGCCTCAACTACCTCCCCTGGCAGTTTGTTCCATTTCCCCCCTGACCTTCAACCTATGCCTTCTGGTTCTTGATTCCCCTACTCTGGGCAAGAGACTCCGATTTATTCCTCACATGTGTATGAAGGAACTGCAGATGCTGGTTTAAAGCGGAGATAGACACACAATGCTGCAGTAACTCAGCGGGACAGGCGGCATCTCTGGAGGGAAGGAATCCTTCCATATCATAGAAACATAGAAAATAGGTGCAGGAGTAGGCCATTCGGCCCTTCAAGCCTGCACCGCCATTCAATATGATCATGGCTGATCATCCAACTCAGTATCCCGTACCTGCCTTCTCTCCATACCCCCTGATCCCTTTAGCCACAAGGGCCACATCTAACTCCCTCGTAAATATAGCCAATGAATTGGCCTAAACTACTTTCTGTGGCAGAGAATTCCACAAATTCACCACTCTCTGTGTGAAAAATGATTTTCTCATCTCGGTCGTAGAAGACTTCCCCCTTATCCTTAAAATAAGGATGTCCATACGTGTCCCTCTAAGAATAAATATCCAGAGATGCTGCCTGTCCCGCTGAGTTACTCCAGCATTGTGTGTCTATCTTCGCTTTAAAACAGCATCTGCAGTTCTTTCCTACACGTTATGTAGCCGTTAGCGCTTTAGAAAATGTCATATCATCTTCTGGGCGCATGCAAGTCATTTTCATAAGAAATGTTTCCCAAGTAAAGTGCCTGGGACTCAATAATCCAAATGAGAGCAGAAGAGGACACGGTTTGCTTTCACTAAATTAAAGCTTCCCCGTCTGTGAAATCTACCACTTTCACAAATCACTGCATTTTGCACCAGTAATATCTGCCGACACACCGCCCCATGTCAGGAAAGTGATTTTAAATATTTGACTCCCTCTCCCATTCCGAATCCGACCTTTCTGTCCTGGGCCTCCTACATGGCCAGCGTGAGTCCCACCGCAAATTGGAGGAGCAGCACCTCATATTTCGCTTGGGTAGTTTACACTGCGGACGAACACTGACTTCTCCAATTTCAGGTACTCCTTGCTTTCTCCTTCCTAGCTCTCCCACAGCCCACTGTCTCTGCCTTTTCCTTTCTTTTTCCTGCACCCCCCCCCCCCCCCCGACATAAGTCTGAAGACCCGAAACGTCGCCTATTCCTTCGCTCCATAGATGTTGCCGCACCCGCTGAGTTTCTCCAGCACTTTTGTCTACCTTAAGTATTTGACATGTATTTTGCTTATATTTATTTTTGGAGGGAGCATATGGACATTGATTTCCATTGATAGCTTTGCAGATATTTTGTAGCTGTGCAGTGCTGCTAACAATGATTTAGAAGAATCATTTTATTAACGTTACACCAAGCTGCTTCAGAATTTATTGATGCCCATTCCCACTTGACTGATGGAACCCAGTTAACATTCACAATGCTTATTTTAGTTTAGTGTAGTTTACTTTAATTTAATTTTGTTCACTTTACTTTAGTTAACGTTACTTTAATTTAGAGACACAATGCGATAACAGGTCCTTTAGCCCGCGCCGCACTACAATTACCCCGCATACTAGCACTATCCTACATTCAAGGGACAATTGAATGGATTCTCACAGAGAGTGGTGAGTCTGTGGAATTCTCTGCCTCAGAGGGCAGTGGAGGCCGGTTCTCTGGATACTTTCAAGAGAGAGCTAGATAGGGCTCTTAAAAATAGTGGAGTCAGGGGATATGGGGATAAGGCAGGAATGGGATACCGATTGAGGATGATCAGCCGTGATCACATTGAATGGCGGTGCAGGCTCGAAGGGCCAAATGGCCTACTCCTGCACCTATTGTCTATTGTCTTAATTACAATCTTTACCGAAGCCAATTAATGTACAAACCTGTACGTCTTTGGAATGTGGGAAGGAACTGGAGATCCCGGAGAAAACCCACGCAGTCGTAGGGAGAACGTTCAAACTCCGTACAGACAGCACCGGTAGTCAGGATCGAACCCGGGTTTCTGGTGCTATAGGGCAGCAACTCTACTGCTGTGCCACTGTGCTGCCCTTGTATGTATATATATATATATATATATAGTCTATATAGTTCAGAACCTATTTGGAGGTTGTTGTGTTTAGTAGCCTGATGGTTGTAGAGAAGAGGCTGCTCCTGATGCTGGACATTACAGTTCTCAGGCAGTAAGCTCAGTGTTTACTCTGTGTTACCTTAACTCGAATTCCACCCATCGCCAGTCCTCGCACTGTGTTCTTAGCCTGCATTGAAACGGAATAGAATGGCAGCACGGTGGCGCAGTGGTAGAGTTGCTGCCTTACAGCGCAAGGGCCCCAGGTTTGATCCTGACTACGGGCGCTGTCTGTACGTTTTATTTTTCTGTTGTGTTCATTGTTTTGGGATAAAAATATGCAGATTTTGGCTTCTGACTAAATGGAAACTTAGTCCCAATAATTTTTTTTTAAATATGAATCGGCAGGAAATTACGTACGGTAAAGAACTCTGGACAAGAGCAAAACAAATCCTTCCTCAGTCTGCGTCCTGACCTAGTATCTCCAGTTAAAAAGGGAAGATTGTGAATTAGAGGGCGGTCACGGTGGCGCAGCGGTAGAGTTGTTACCTTACAGCGAATGCAGCACCAGAGACCCAGGTTTGATCCCGGCTACGGGTGCTGTCTGTACGTAGCTTGTACCTTCTCCCCGTGACCCGCGTGGGTTTTCTCCGAGGTCTTCGATTTCCTCCCACACTCCAAAGATGTACAGGTTTGTAGGTTAATTGGCTTGGTATAAGTGTAAACAGTCCCTATAGTGGGTGTAGGATAGCGTTAGTCACGGACTCGGTGGGCCTAAGGCCGTGTTTCCGCGCTGTATCTTTTAACTAAACTAAACTAAATTGTAAATGGTGCACTTAGAATGCTGCAGCAAGTGCAGCGGTGTGCTCTTAGCCTGATAATGACATTGGAAGGGTGTGCTGAAAGAGTTCCAACGTCGCATGTGAAGACATTCCCTGAAGGAGGACAGAGATGAGAACAAAACACAACTGAAGAACGTTCCTGTGAAAATCTCTTCATTTAAAAAATAATAATAATAATATTCTATTTAATTATGATACAAAATAATAATTTCAACAGAAAACAGTTGTGGAACACCCACCACCATAGTACAAAATCACAAAATTATCTAAACACCTGATTTTCAAATAACTATGTTACAATCCTTATTGAGGATACATTCCACCCCCTCCCCCCCGCGGTGCCCAGCGGTCCCGGAAATCCCCCAGGGTGCCCTTGGACAGGACGTAGTCCCTCTCTAACACCCGGGTGCAGACGTAACCCTCAAAATGGGGCAGGCAGCCGGCTCGGGCAGAGCCCTCTTCCGCCTGGCGTTGTGACTTGTGACTCGCGGATGGCCAGCTTGGCCAGGCCCAGGAGCAACCCAACCAGGACATCTTCAGCCCTCTCCCCTCTCCCCTACGCACAGGGTGTCCAAAGATGTGGGTGGTGGGTGTGAAGTGCAGCCAGAGAATCTCCGAGCAGTGCCTAACACGAGGGGGGAGCCCAGGCAGGAGCTCGTCTAGCCACCCTCTCTGTTTCCTTCCCATCTCGCACCCCATCACATACTCCCTCCATCATTGGCAGAGGACACTTTTAGATGGAGCATTCGCTGATCAGTGGGACAAAGTTAATGACTCGCTGAAAAGTATTCGTTGGCACAGGAGTTGACTGACAGCACATTTTTTTATTAACATCTTTATATGGCAACATATGCCAGCTACTCAGAGCATGTGAGAAACTGAGCAGGGCTGATAATGCACCAGCAGATGGGATGAAACATTGTTATTTGCACTCGAGCTCTAAACCCTAGAGGGATCACCCGATAAAAATCAAAGCATATGGACCATTACAAGCTCATTTGTGCTCATGCCAAGCACCTTGCTCTACAATTTTAATAAACTGCAACACCTTTCTATCGAATAACATGGATGGTAACATGACTCTCTAGAAAACATTGTCTCCATTATCAAACAACCTGGCAAGCCACTAAATATTGCACTTGCTGCAAGCATTTCTGCTGGCTCCTGAAAGCGATACTGTTGATTTTTTTTTGTCATGGGTGTACAAACTAAAACATATGAGTAGTAGGTTCCGCAGGCGATGTCAAATTTGCGTTGGGTTCCACCTTCAGTCACACAGTAAGCACATCTACCACCAGGTGGCTCCGCATGGCAGCCTCGCTCACAGTCTGTCTGTCTTTTCAGCTTTTTTGTTATTTTTAATGTGTTTTAAAAGTTTGTGTTAATGTTTGTTTTATGTGGGGGGTGGGGGGGTGGGTGGGGTCGGTGAAAACTTTTTTCAATCTCTTACCTTGCCGGAGATGCGATTGTTTTCCGGGTCGTATCTCCGGTCGCTCTGCGGCCCCAACATCGTGGAGCTGGAGGCCTGGCTCGGGACTGACTTTGAGCCCCACCGCGGGGCCGTGGACTTACCATCGGAGTCTGGGATCCATCGCCTGCGATCGACGCTCCAACTGCTCCTGCGGATATCACCATCGAGGAGCTCGCAGTCCCGGGAAGCTCCACACGACACAGAAGGTTTCGACCAGCCCCGACCCGGGGTCCGATCGACCGGCGCGGGGGAGCTGACATCCCCCCGATGCAGAAGCTTGATCGCCCCGACGCGGAGGGTCCAACCGCCGGCCACGGGAGCCAAGATCGTCCTGACAACGGAAGGCTCGAGGACCCCGACCGCGGGAGAAGAAAGAAGGCAAGAGATTGAACTTTTTTTCGCCTTCCATCACAGTGGGGAATGTGGAGGAGTCACTGTGGTGGATGTTTATGTTAAAATGTACTTTGTGTCTTGTTGCTTTATATTGGTATGACTGTACGGCAAATCAAATTCCTTGTATGTTGCAAAACATACTTGGCTAATCAAGTGTAATTATGAAGATGTGTTGAAGCCAGCCAGCATTTACTATGGGGTCTAGCAAAATTTGTTTGCGTTGACCTGGTCAGAAAAAGCAAAAAGGAATGAGGGTTGTTTTTAAATCAGCGGCGCTTTACAGTACAGGTCCACCATTGATTTTCCTGCAGGCAAAATTACGAGAGCACACTTGAAATCTCCCCGAAAATGTGGCACCCAGGCTGGGTGAGGCAGCCGCTCTCGACCTCATCGGGACTTCCGCGGCCGATCGAATTGGCTCTCCTGCTGCCGGGGTTCTGGAACTCCGGCCCGGCCAAGAGCCGGCAGGTCCGTTCCCATGGCCGACTCTCGGCCCCTCTGTTGGTCCGGCAAAACAGGCTATTCTGGCAAGGCTCTGGGGCCAATGGTGCTGGAAAATGGGTGGTGGACCTGCATGTTTTTTTCACATTTCAATCATAAGTGTTTCACGGTGCTTTGGAAACGTTAATCCCTTTATCTGTACATTGTGGACCGCTCAATTAGGATCCTGTACAGTCTTTCCGCTGACTGGATAGCACGCAACAAAAAAGCTTTTCACTGTATCCCAGTAAATGTAACAATAAACGAAACTGGAGAATGTCTGTATGGAGTTTGCATGCTCTCACTGTGACTGTGCGGGTTTTCTCCGGGTGCTCTGGCTACCTCCCACACTCCAAAGACGTAGGTTAATTGGCTTCTGCAAATTATAAATTGTCCGCAGTGTGTAAGATAGTGCTAGCGTATGGAGCGATCACTGGTGGGCCGAAAGGCCTGTTTCCTTGGTGATTGCATGGTGGGCCGAAGGGCCCGTTTCCATGGTGATTGCATGGTGGGTCAAAGGGCCCGTTTCCGAAAGTCTCTAGAGTCAAAATAAAAGGTTTGGGGAGATGTGGGCTAGGCGTGGGCAGGTGAAGATAGCATACCTGGGGCATCTCGGACAGCATGAGAAAGTTGGGCCAAAGGGCCTGCTTCCCTGCTGTACCTCTAATCTAAAGAAAAGCTATAGAAGATATGGGCGAAATGTGGGCAGGTGGGATATCAGACAAGTTGGGCCAAAGGGCCTGCTTCTGTACTGTATGACTACGACTCTGGAGTTTATAGAGGAGATTTGTTTGGCACCTTCAACAAGCTATCTCATATAGCTTCTAAGGTCTTGCTGAAGACACCCAGTCGCTCCTCACCATTGTCATCTATCAAATCCCCTCCACAACCTTCACGTTGCTAAACCGCAGGTCTCATTCAGTCCTTAAAGCCCTGTCCCACATTCCAAGAGTTCTCCCGAGTTTGCCCTGATTCGAACTCGGAGATTTACGGTAATGGCCGCTCGTTGGTACTCGGGGCTCTCGTGGACATTTTTCATCATGTTGAAAAATCTTCTCGAGTCTTCCCGTGCTTACCTGCCGTTAGCGAGTCTTCCCGAGTTCCTGCCGTTAGCTCTAAGAGACATCCCCGAGCTCCCCGCTACGTTCATTCTCTGTGCTTACGAGTTTATGATTTTTTTTAAAACTCGGGAGAGCTCTTGGAATGAACTGGCACCGTGGGACAGGGCTATGACAATGCCAGGTACGACAGTGATCGCAACTTCTACAGAAGTGCGATAGCCGTCGGCTCGCTAGGAGCTCATCCGCCCTTTGGCAGGTCTTAATTTTGGTCCTGCTGGGGGTCCACAGCCTCCTCCTCACCTGGCAAACCAGGTGGGGGAGACGGTTTAGTCGCCGACTATTCGACCATGGAGCAGGTTGCACGGGATTACATGGTACCCATGGCGGGGGGGAACTCCCCCCGACCTGACCTGATCATTCAGTCCTGGATGAATCAAATACACTGTTCTGTGAGATTTGCAAAGGCTGCAAGAGACAAATGATCTTTCTGCTCCATAACATCTTACTGAATGTACATGGGAAACAATTCATGTAGATACAATGAACTGCAGATGCTGATTTATACCAAAGATCGACACAAAGTGCTGGAGTAACTTAGCGGGCCAGGCAGCATCTCAGGAGAAAGAGTCCCGACCCGAAACGTCACTCAACCTTTATCTCCAAGGATGCTGCCTGAGCCGCTGAGTTACTCCAGAACTTAGTTTCTACCTTTGGAATAATTCTCAGTCCATTTACAACAGCACAACATGATCAGAGGACACAAGGTGTTGGAGTAACTCAGTGGATCAGTTCAGCATCTCTAGAGAACATGGATAGATGATGAGAACATAGATAGTTGCAGATCAGGACCCTTCTTCAGAGTAAAACAAGCAGCCTGAAGAAGCGTCCCTACCCAAAACGTCACCCATCCATGTTCTCCAGAGAAGCTGCCTGACCCTCTGAGTTACTCCAGCATTCTGCATCCTTTCGGGTAAAGCAGCATTTGCAGTTCCTTGTTTCTACATGATCAGAGGGTTGAGAAGGGTCTCAACCTGAAACATCACCCATTCCTTCTCTCCAGAGATGCTGCCCGTCCTGCTGAGTTGCTCCAGCATTTTGTGTCTGCCTTCATTGTCATTTAAATTTATATGCAACCAGAACCATGGAGTAAAATGTGCAAATGGACACCACAGGAGAACCAGCCGACGCCACTTTCTGCTCAGTGGTATAACGTCAGGATTGGAAGTCAAGTGTGGTTTGCCCCAATGACACATACCTGCAGCGTTAATGATTTCTCGGTCTGTTTCATGCTTGTACCTTCTCCCCGCGACCTGCGTGGGATTTCTCCGTTATCTCCAAGATTCCCCGCCACTCTCCAAAGACGTACAGGTTTGTAGGCTTCTGTACATAGTGCGCAGGTTGGTCCAAGTGTACGGGGTGATCGCTGGTCAGCCCGGACCCGGTGGGCTCAAGGGCCAGTTTCCATGTTGTATCTCTAAAGTATAAAATCTAGACAAAGTGTGGGTGGGTATATAGAATGAGCTGACAGAGCAGGTACAATAACAATGCTTAAGACACAAAATGCTGGAGTATCTCAGCGGGACAGGCAGCATCTCTAGAGAGAAGGAATGGGTGACGTTTCGGGTCGTGACCCTTCTTCAAAATTCTTGACCTGAAACATCACCCATTCCTTCTCTCCAGAGATGCTGCCCGTCCCGCTGAGTTACTCCAGCATTTTGCATCCTTTCGGGTAAAGCAGCATTTGCAGTCCCTTCCAAAACATTGAAGACATTTGGACAGGTACATGGATAGGAAAGGTTTAGCGGAATATGGGCCAAACGCAGGTAAACTTTGATGGGGCACCTTGGCCTACATGAAAGCGTTGTGATGAAGGGCCTGTTTCCGTGCTGTATGACTCTATGACTATTTTCCCAGCAGTCATATCATTATTTGTGCGTTTAAGCAGTAATGGCTGGAGTGGTTGGTACATTGAATTAAACCAGAGTATCGCACAAAGTGTTTTTGAAGCTTAATGAAAAAACAATTATACTTCGAACTACAAATTCTGATGAATGTTAATTAAGCAATATATATTCAAAGTAAATTAGAAGATGGTCCATGTTATGTACTTGATGAAACACTGTAATGATGTATTTATCCAAATGAAGGCACGGGTAAAATATTAAATGCTGCAGAGATTATAAGACTGCAATGTTTCAAACTCTTTTCTGATTCAATCCCACTCTTAGATATCCTTCCCCTTCACGTCTAAGCTATTGAGATAAGTTACTTTGAAAGTAATGCTGTCTTTGATTAAGGATAGATTTTATGTTTCCAACGGGCTTATGCCAGCTGCAAGAGCCCTGGAGAGCAATATTTACAACAAATAGATTCTTGTGGCACTGGAAATAGAGAACAGAGGGAACAGTTATTACCCAGTACAACTAATATGCAGGTCGACAGGTTCTGAAAATGAAAATCTGGCTCACAACCAAAGCAATAACCCTTTTCTTTCACTTGCTGATGAGTGAATGTAGTCACGTCAAATTTACAAACTAATCAAGCGTTATGGCTATGTAAGGCATTCGGTCCACCGTGTCCACTCCAGCAAACAATTAGCAGAACGTTAATCCCACTTGCAGATCGCATGCTTAGAGATCGCATAAGCTTGGATACAACCCTATGGCTCATCGAATCCATACCACCATCGATCACCCATATGCTAGTTCCATCCCACACACTTGAGACAATTTGACAAGCCTGCACGTCTTTAGAATGCGGGAGGAAACCAAAAGCACCCGGAGAAAACCCACGCGGTCTCAGGGAGAACGTGCAAACTCCGTACAGACAGCACCCATAGTCAGGATCGAACCCGGGTCTCTGGCGCTGTCGGGCAGCAACTGTATTATCCAACTTTCGCATCGCCACACACTCGGGGCAGTTTGCAGAAGCCAATAAACCTACAAAACCTGCTCGACCTTGGAATGCGGGAGGAAAGCGGAGAACCCAGAAGTAAACCCACGCGGTCACGGGGAGAACACGCGAACTCCACACGGACCTTCAAAGATTCCAACAGGAATTAGAAGTGATTTATTGTCAAATCTAATCTAAGTACTGAGCCCGAGGTTGAGGATTATAATTGCCACGTGTACCGAGGTACAGTGAAAAGTTTGGTTTTCGTACGTTCTAGGAGCAGATTTAGACCATTCGGCCCATCAATAGACAATAGGAGCAGGAGTAGGCCATTCAGCACTTCGAGCCAGAACCGCCATTCAATGTGATCATGGCTGATCATCCCCGATCAGTACCCCGTTCCTGCCTTCTCCCCATATCCCCTGACTCCGCTATCTTTAAGAGCCCTATGTAGCTCTCTCTTGAATCTGCCTACACTGCCCTCTGAGGCAGAGAATTCCACAGACTGGAATTCTACCATCAAGTCTACTCCGCCATTCAATCATGGTACTAGGTATTAAGTACGAAGAACTTTTAAAACTTTGTCGGTGCCAGGAACATGTCGACTCTTTGCACTGTCCTGGTGAGGTCTGCTGCTTGATTTTACCGGTTTGTGTGGAAAAACACAGAATTTCAGTGTACCTAGGTACATGTGACAATAAAGTATCACTTTCATTGGTGATAACCCATTATGTTGTTTAGGGGTAGGACCCTTTTATTCAGACTGCTTTATGTATAAACTTAGGGTAGCTTTCATATTTAATTGGATGCGTTCAGCGGATGGTGGGCTCGGTCGGAATGCTTAATGGCTTAGAGCAAAGGGTTTGATGAAGTTTCTCATCAACACATTGAGCGTAGACATTTTAACAATAACTCGGCACATGCAAATTGACAACAAATAATTTATTGAGTTCAAATAATCATTTTTTTAAAAACATTCCTAGCATTTGCAGTAAAAACAGGAAATGCTGAAAATACTATACAGGTCAGGCAGCATCCGTGGTAAGAGAAACTTATGCTTTCAGGTCGAAGGGCTTGGCCCTTTTATCTATCTCTGCCTTACCTTCTCTGCAACTTAACCATCTACCTAGCAAATAACCCCCCCCCCCCCCCCCCACCCACTTCTTTCACCTGTACCCACCTATCACTCAGACACAAAATGCTGGAGTGATTCAGCAGGTCTGGCAGCCCATATTTCACTTGGGCAGCTCACCAGTAACCAGTAACCTGGTTACCCGGTTCCTTCACCTCCCCCACCCTAGTCATCCCATCAGTACACGGTTCACATACATGTATCCTTTGTGTTACCACACCTTCCACAGCCAACAATGGGCCATTACGGTCTCCACACTGTCTGAGGTCATCTGTTGCCAGTCTTTTGTTCTGACTTTTTCTCGCCTCCAGTTTATTCGCCTCTCCTCCCCACCCACCTCTACTTTTAGTCTGAAGAGTCCAAAACATCACCTATTATTTTCCTTCAGAGCTGCTGCCTTTTGTGTCTATCTTTCGGTATAAACTAACATCTGCAGTTCCTTCCTCGCCTATCACTATCCTTCCCCCTCCTCTCTCCCACCTCAATCAGTCTGAAAGAAGGGTCCCGTCCTGAAACACCACCCATCCATCTTCTCCAGACATGCTGCCAGACCTGCTGAGTTATTCCAATATACAATAGACAATAGGTGCAGGCCATTCGAGCCAGCACCGCCATTCAATGTGATCATGGCTGATCATCCCCAATCAGTACCCTGTTCCTGCCTTCTCCCCGTATCCCCTAACTCCACTATCTTTAAGAGTCCCATCTAGCTCTCGCTTGAAAGTATCCAGAGAACCGGCCTCCACCGCCCACTGAGGCAGAGAATTCCACAGACTCACAACTCTCTGCGTGAAAAAGTGTTTCCTCATCTCTGTTCTAAATGGCTTACTCCTTATTCTCAAACTGTGGCCCCTGGTTCTGGACGCCCCCAACATCGGGAACATGTTTCCTGCCTCTAGCGTGTCCAAACCCTTTATAATCTTATATGTTTCAATAAAATCCCCTCTCGTCCTTCTAAACTCCAACACTTTGTACTTTTTTTTTGCTTTTCCTTTCCCAGTTCTGAAGAAGTCTTTGACCTGAAACATTAACTCGGTTTCTCTTTCCACAGATGCCCCTTGGCCTACTAAGTTTTTCGGCAATTCTCTGCCTTTACTATGGAGACACTGAGCCGCCAAACATCTGATATTCATGTGAGAAAAATGTTTAAAATCAAAAAGCGCGGCTAAATCTAATAGTAGCTCATTCTCAAAATAAAAAGATGTAATTCAAGTAAAACCCTAAAGATGGAGCCACAGGTCAAACTACCACAAGTAAATGTATACATCTGACAACATCCATTCTTTAAGGATGCCATTTCCTAAGGGAAACTATTCTCTCTTATGCAAAGAGTTTTAATTATAACTTTCCAGACAAACAGTATATTCTACAAGTAACTGCAGTAATTGCAAACTTTGCTTTGGATTTGAAAGAAATGTTGTGCTCACACAGAATTATAATTCAAGGAACACGCTGCAAGTCAAATGCAAGATTATATTTGACACAAGCATTGCTATTGTTTTGGAGACAAAAAAAAAATGTAGACACCTGTAACCTGTTCAATGCAACCCCCCAGTTTACTCAGGTCATGGCCAATGGTGAAAAAAAACACACTTGGCAGTGAACAGGTTAATACAACATACATGTGACTTGACCAGAAACCAAAATACTGACATTTAACACATTTCAGAGGTGCCAGTACCCTGTACCATCCTAAAACAAGCATTGGTTGCAAGCAACAATAACAAAATTCTAAAATGCTGAAAATACCTTGTCTATTTTTCACTAAATCAGCATCGTGTTGTTTAATTTGAACAAAGTACCCAAGCATACAATTAATGGAGAACTCCTCTTCATAATCAGTCTAACAATGATGTACAAAACTAACCAACAGAGTTCTATTGTTCCAAAATTGTTCCAATGATTAGTGCACCTGTATTTTGGTTGCAAAAATGCCCAGAATCAAAACTGAGCTTCTCTAATGTAATTGTACGGTGTAACCCGCTTCAAGCCTTTTTCTTGTCCTGACATTCGCTCTCACTTATAGTCATACAGCATGGAAAAGGCCCTTTGGCCCAACTTGCCCACGCCAACCAACATGCCCCAACGAGATTGATTCCTGCAATGGCGGGACTGTCATATGAGGAAAGATTGAAAAGACTAGGCTTGTATTCACTGGAGTTTAGAAGGATGAAAGGGGGGGGGGGGGGGGGAATCTTATAGAAACATATAACATTATAAAAGGACTGGACAAGCTGGACGCAGGAAAAATGTTCCATATGTTGGGAGAGTCCAGAACCAGGGGCCACAGTCTTAGAATAAAGGGGAGGCCGTTTAAGACTGAGGTGAGAAAACCTCAGAGAGTTGTGAATTTGTGGAATTCCCTGCCACAGAGGACAGTGGAGGCCAAATCACTGGATGGATTTAAGAGAGTAAGATAGAGCTCTAGGGGCTAGTGGAATCAAAGGATATGGGGAGAAGGCAGGCACGGATTATTGATTGGGGACGGTCAGCCATGATCGCAATGAATGGCGGTGCTGGCTCGAAGGGCCGAATGGCCTCCTCCTGCTCCTATTTTCTATGTTTCTACTCTAGTCCCATCTGCCTGCGTTTGACCCATTTACCTCTAAACATACCTTATCCACATACCTGTCCAAAGAGTCTTGTTGCCTCCGCATATTTGTATCATTAGCAATACTGAGTTCATAGTGAAATAAAAAAAGTGTATCCTTTTCTTTCTGGTAATTTATACACCTATAAATTATATTTATTTTACATTTATACACATATAAATTACCAATAGCCAGTTTGCCAAGCAAAATTATTTCAATTAAACTCGTGCTCAAAATAATTTTAAAAGGAAACAAAATAAGTGAGGCAGGATTCGTAGCTCAGTTTAAATAAAACGTACCTTGGTTCGGTGATGGAAAGGTTAGAAAATTGCAAAGTTAATGTTAATTTGCCAATGGTATATTGTTTGGTCAGTAATAAGAATTTGATACAGGTAATATTCATAGAACTGATTTACATCACGTTCATAAGTAGGCCATTTGGCCCATCAAGTCTGGTCTGCCATTCAATCATGGCTGATCTATCTCTCCCCATTCTCCTGCCGTCTCCCCATAACACTTGACACTCTCTGCCATTGACTTGGCCTCCACAGCCTTCTGTTGCAAAGAACTCCACAGATTCACATGATGACATGGGCATGGTGGGCACAATGGAGACACAAGGAACTGTAGATGCTGTTTTTTTGTGAAAATACACAAAGTACTGGAGTAACTCAGAGAGTCGGCAGCATCTCTGGAGAACATGGATAAGTGACGTTTTGGCTCGGGACCCTTCTTCAGACCAAAGACCTGTTTCTATCTTTTAGAAGCCAGACTCGAGGTAAATTTCCAAATTATGAACTCAAGGCCTAGAGCGAGTGGTAACCTTTAAGAGATTCAAACAAGCACTAAAGTTTGTTCAAACACGGTTCATCATTGGCTGATCCAGGCCAGTCATGTTTGAGCCGTGAACCCATTGAAAACATTACAGAGAAAAAGTTAACGGATACATCAATAATATTGAAAAATGTCACCATGTTCTGTATTTGACCAAACATCCTTCACATGCACTCAGTCACAAACCATATCATAAATTAATTTTGTTCGTTTTGCACAAGATAATACAAGTTACAACACATTTTACAACGTGTGTAAAAACACCTGAATGATTGCAAACACGATAGAACAAAAGACTGTTTGGTTTTGGTTAGACAAAAATGCTGGAGAAACACTCAGTGAGGCAGCATCGATGGAGCGAAGGAAATAGGCAACGTTTTGGGCCAGAACCCTTCTTCTAACCCTTGGTTAGTTTAGAGATACAGCACGGCAACAGGACCTTTGCCCACCGAGTCCACGCCTACCAGCGATCCCCGTACACTAACACTATCCTACACAAACTAGGGACAAATTACAATGTTGCCAATTAACCTACATACCTGCATGTCATTGGAGTGTGGGAGGAAACCAGAGCACCCAGAGGAAACCCACACAGGTCACGGGGAGAAAGTCCAAACTCCGTACAGACAACACCCGTGGTCAGGATCGAACCTGGGTCTATGGCGTGGCAAGGCAGCAACTCTACCGCTGCGCCACCGTTCCACCTCATAAAATGCAGCTTCGCATTTTTCAGTGGTCTAGTAGTCCTACATTATGTCAGCAATCTGAAGTTAATTATATAAACAGAATGCAAGATGAATGGACTCCAAGGCCAACAATACTGGGTGACCAATTTGAGTTTAGAAAGCTTTGGAAGTTAGAAAGTCAATTCCAAGCCAGCAACACCTCATTTATACTTATGGAAAATCTAGCAATTTATAAAGTTGCCACAAGATCACATTTTAAATGTAGATTGGCATCACACTGGAATTACATGCCACACGGTGTCAAGGCCAAGTGATGCGAGAGGCTTTTCCACAACTACAGCAGAGTTTGACTGTGACCAAGATCAAATTATACTGCCAGTCCTGTACCGCTACAAGAAGTGGAACTTAACAGTGCACCAAATTACACTTTCATCAAGAAAAGAAAGTAGTATTTTTCATTACTTTTGCAGTGTGCAATCAATTTAAACTTTAGAGATACAACGTGGAAATAGGCCCGTCAGCCCACCGAGCACTCCTTCATGCGCTCCACATCTAAGAGGCTTTTAGATAGGCACGTGGATAGACTTTTAGAGATACAGTGTGGAAACAGGCCCTGTTGTATGGAATAAAAACGGAAAACCCTCATTACAACAGGCCTCAGGGGAGGGGGGAGGGGGCAAATGGTGTCCATAATTGCCGATTATCCGCTATAACTAGCGGTCACTCCGTGAAACAGCGAGTTGTTTTCAAATGCATTGTTCATTCATTTTAACAGTTTAAAAATGTATTTTTGTTACTGCAAACAAGCTACAAAAATACTAAAGGCTGTTTGATACATTGTTAAGAGCCGATCGAAGGGATTGCCTGTCAATTTCAATGCCTTGCCAATTTTAATAACCTCCACAGTGTAACAAGTAGCCTGTGTTTTTACGAGACAGTCCGCTATAACAGATATCCGTTATAAACATGTCTGCAATAGCCAGGGATTACTGTACTGAGCTTTGCGGACACAAACATACAACGGCAACTAACTATAAAAGACATTGCACCAAATCGCCACGCCAACAAATTTTCAAGAACCTTGAAAATAAAAAGGCAGAAAGCGCACAGATGCGTGACTGGTTTATTCAAACAAGAAGCATGTTGTTTTAAAGAGTTAATACAAATTAGCGGAGCAGGTAGGAACTGATGAAGTATCAAATGACAGGTGCAAAAGAGTAAGTGCAAGGAAGGACCCTAGATACATCATGTCTTTGCACTTCCGACAGTCAGCTTGTTTTTTTTGTTTAAAGCTCCTGTTAATTTGTCACGACCTGTCAGAATGCTGATGGCGCAGCTAGTTTGATCAAGTTCTCAGAGTTTAGAGTATCACTTACTTTTTCACTTCCTGAACTGTGAAAAGATAGATTTAGCTCTACGAGCTGCGGCTGGCCACAGCATTGCTTGAAATGAACGTATTACCCTTAGTAGACGGAGACACGCACACTGGAAGTTAGTCCAAGCTCCCAAAATAAGACAGACCATCGTTCAAGTACAGCACAGGAACGGGCCCTTCTGTCCACATGATGCCAAGTTAATTTCAATCTGGCCTCTGAAGAGCGATGCAGAAATACCAGCAATTCTCAGCTTAATAAAAAAAGTTTGTACACTGAGAGGAATTGCTGCAATTAGGACTCAGGCATGAATGAACAGTCACATGCACTGGGGTTTGGATGAGAGAGGGGAGAAACGGATGGAAGGAAAGGAAAAAAGATCAAAACACAAGTTTTTTTCAATGGTGTGCCTTTGACAATAGCAACAGCATCACATTTTGAAACTAGCAGCTACATTTAACAAATGCTTAATCTTGGCGTATGAAAGTAAAGATGCTAAATTACTAGGCTGGGTTTCAGAGGTCTAGAAACAAGGCCAAAGTCAAGAGTTTAAATGCCATCACTATTGTTGGTAAATTTGGTTCATGAAATCTGCAGTTGAGCTCAGTGAAAAAACATGGAAACAGGCCCTTCGGCCCACCGAGTCCGTTCCGACCAGCAAACACCCATACACTTGTACATAGAACAGTACAGCACAACAGCAGGCCCTTTGGCCCACAATGTCTGTGCCAAACAAGACAAGACCAACCGATCTACCTGCACATAACACATATTCCACCATATCCATTCGTCTATCCAAGTCTCTTAAACGCCACGTTCATATCTGCCTCGACCACCACCCCTGGCAGAGTGGCGCAAGCACTCACCACTTTCTGCGTAAAAAAACCTGCCCCGCACATCTCCTTTCAACTTTGCCCCTCTCACCTTAAAGCTATGTCCTCTGGTATTTGATCTTTCCATCCTGGATAAAAAGGTTCTGACGGTCTACCCTATCTATGCCTTTCATAATATTAAATACAATGCCCTCCATAAAGTTTGGGACAAAGACCCATCATTTATTTATTTGCCTCTGTACTCAACAATTTGAGATTCATAAGAGAAAAAAAAATCACATGTGGTTAAAGTGCACATCGTCAGATTTTAATAAAGGCCATTTTTATACATTTTGGTTTCACCATGTAGAAATTACAGCAGTGTTTATACATAGTTTCCCCCCCCCCCCCCCCCAATTTCAGGGCACCATAATGTTTGGGACACATGGCTTCACAGGTGTTTGTAATTGCTCAAGTGTGTTTAAATGCCTCCTTCATGCAGGTATAAGAGAGCAAAATGTATTAAAATGGCCTTTATTAAAATCTGACAATGTGCACTTTAACCACATGTAATTTTTTTCTATTATAAATCTCCAATTGTGGAGTACAGGGGCAAATAAATAAACGATGGGTCTTTGGCCCAAACATTATGGAGGGCACTGTATGTCTAATATTCATGGTCTAGTCTAGTTCTTTGCCATTTTTAAGCTGCCTCAATTGCACCAGCTCTTTGCATCCACAAAGTATATAAAACAATAAAGGTCAGAGTCATAGAGTGATAGAGTGTGGAAACTGTTGAGCCTTCAGCCCAACTTTCCCACACCAGCCTACATGTCCCAGCTACAGTAGTCCCACCTGCCTGTGTTTGGTCCATATGCCTCCAAACCTGCCCTATCCATGTACCTGTCTCACTGCTTTTTAAACTTTGTGATAGTCCCTGCCTCAACTACTTCCTCTGGAAGCTCGTTCCATACACCCACCACCCTTTGTGTGAAGAAGTTATCCTTCAGATTCCTATTAAATCTTTTCCCCTTCACCTTAAACCTATGTCCTCTGATCCTTGATTCCCCTATTCTGGGCAAGAAACTCTGTGCACCTACCCGATCTATTCCTCTAATGATTTTATACACCTCTATAAGATCACCCCTCATCCTCCTGCGCTCCAGGGAATAGAATCCCAGCCTGCTCAACCTCTCTCCCTGTAGCTCAGACCCTCGAGTCCTGGCAACATCCTCATAAATCATCTCTGCACCAATCTGTGCCCTTTCCAGCTTGACATCATGAGACAAGTCACATTGACAAGTCAGACTACCATTATCCACGGATCCTCAACACTGCGCTCTACACAGCTAAACAAACAGCATGCAAACTTGGACAGACGGACATAGCAAAGAGTGCAATCATACTGTTGGGAAAACACAGATCCCCAAAGAAAGTTCCAGTGCCCATTTTCTCAGGGCTAGAAACAACGTTACATTTCCAAACCGTGTTTAGCAGCTAAACCAAACATGGCTGGAACACTAACCATGAAGACCATGGTCTAATATCATATTCCACCTTAAAAAGTCTTACATTAATCTAAGGGAAGCTTTGTTAATTCCAGTTATTTCTTTTCAAGTAGTACGCCAATATAAAAGTATGCCAAAAATACTAATTAAACATTCTCATCTGGAGTCAGGCTAAAAGCCTTTTAGACGAATGGCTTCATATATGTATATGTATATTATATATATATATATATATATATATATATATATATATATATATATATATGTGTATATATATATACATATATACACAGTTGATTTTCAAAGTTAACGCATCACAGTACAATGAACATTCTAATATACATACTTAATTAATGATGCCTCATTTACTTTGCTTTTCTGAATTCACATATCAGCTGTTATCCTGTGGATAAATGCATCAGGTAACGTTTGCATTCTCTCCCCGCCCCCCCCCCCGCTCTCTCCCACCCGTCATTCTACTAGTTCCACTGCTTGCATGCCTGTATCTCTCTCTCTTCCCACCCTTCCTAAGGTCATCTGTTGTTGGCCCTGATTTTTTTCCAGCCTTCTCTATCTTTTCAGTCCGAAGAAGGGTCCAGACCTGAAACGTCGCCCATTCCTTTTCTCCAGAGATGCTCCCTGACCCATCTTCAGTATAAACCAGCAACTGCGGTTCCTTGCTACACCTGCTTAAGAAATGCGATTCTTTAACCTTAGGAAAGGAAAAGTTATGCAGGCCAAGACACCCTTATTTTTTCCTCCACTTTCCTTCAGTCAGTTTGTCCTTCAGATGGTGCTGACATATCACAATAGTACACAAAAGGAAAAGTGCTTTCTGCACAGCAAAGATTGAGATATTTATACTTTAAAAGCCAAGAGCAGCCTTACCACTGAAATTTGCTGCTTTAGTAAATTTAAGGATCCAATTTGTTCAGCCTCAAGTACAAATGACAAGGCCAAAATATAAAACGATACCAAAAATATATACTTAGGTCAGTGCTGTTGTGGGCCCTAATTTTCACACAACTATTTATTTTCCCTCAAAGCTCAAGATTACAAAAATACAATCAACTTTCAAACAAAGCACATTTGCAGTTTTATCAAGTTTTCTGGATATATAATATTTGTTAGGGCAAAAAAATCAAAAAGAAAAAATTCAGAAATTCATAAAACAGGAAGAATCAGGAAACAAAGGAGATTCAAAGGAGACAAAAGAAAAGCTCTTAAGAGAGAAACAAAATCGAGCCGTCAGACTGGCAGTAAAGTGAACGGATTTGCTGAAATGCTAGATTCATACCGAGCAACATTTGCCACATAGACAACAGGCAAGGTCAGCATTACACAACCAGCTAACACTATTCCAAATGACATGTGGGTGATAAAAGTGTTTCCAACGGTAGATCTTACAGAGCAATAAAGGAGTGGGATTCATTAACAGGTTAGTATCCAGAGACAGTTCCAAAACTAAATGAAATAAAATTATTTACACATTGTCACTTTGTCTTTAAAAGAACTCCTACTTTTACGTTCAGTTGGTGGACATTTTAAGAAATGGCAGACATACTCTACAGTGAAAAGTTATTGCCATGCTCCCAGTTTATTTTATGCAACACAAACATTCTTTAAACATAATAAATTAGATGATGGGGTTGCTTCCAAGACTTTAAACGTTTGCAGACTATTTGTACAAACTCATCGCCGGACTTTGGTACATGCACATGTACGCATCGCAAAGCAGCCTCCTCGCAAACCCTTGGATGCTTTTCGGATCCAATCCGTGCAGCTTTTCAGGTGACATTTTCAAGTACTCCCCTATCTCGGGGCACTGAATCACCTGAGGGATATTGTAACCATTCTGCCCACCTATGAACAAACAAAAAACAAATTAAACATTCAAGATCTCCAAATCTATTTTTGATTTTGTAAAATGCATAATTTGAAACTCACTTGCCGACTGCTCTTAACTCAAATATATACGTAACTTGCAACTAAACTGCCTATTTGTGCTGTGCAAAAGAGCTCAGGATAAAGCCAGCTTCTAGCACCAGATACAGCACAAGATAAAAGACCCTGATAGTTTTATACAGGATGTATCTTTAGAAATGGGAGTTCTATACAGGACATACCTTTAGAAATTAGACAGAATGGCTTTAGCCAGAGGGTGGTGAATCTGTGGAATTCATTGCCACAGGCGACTGTGGAGGCCAAGTCTTTGGATATTTGTAATGCGGAGATTGACAGGTTCTTGATTAGTAAGGGTGTCAAAGGTTACTGGGAGAAGACAGGAGAATGGGATTGAGAGGGAAAGATGGGTCAGACATGATCGAATGGCAGAGCAGACACGATGGGTCACATATCCAAATTCTGCTCCTATGACCAGGGGCGGAAAACACGGGGGGGGGGGGTAGAGGGGACACGTCCCCCCCCCCCCATGTTTTGAGAGGTGGGGGACATCCCCTCCAAGACCTGCGCCTCATCCGCAGCCAGGATCAATCCCGGCCGGGTCTCCGGCGCTGTCCCGTCCCCACCCGAGTGCCCCGCCCCACCCCACGGGTGGCCAGAGATATCGGGAGTCAGGCGCGAGCTGTATCCCCAGGCCCACAGCCAGCGCAGTATCTTTGTTTAGCGCTGGATTGAGCCTCCGAGGCCTCGCGCATGTGTGTGTGAGTGTGCGCATGCGGGCGCGGCCACCAAAATATTGTGTCCCCCGTCCCCTCCATGTTTTGATAGCGAGTTCCGTTTTTGCCTATGACTAATGAACACAACATTAGCTAACAGGCAGCGTGAAAGTTCAACGGCACAAAAATGGCAGAGATGATGGAAGTTTTGACGTACCGTCCCGGTCAGCCATGCTGTCAAAAAACAACCAAGCCGAGTCATCCGGGCCATATTTGACGAAAGCCACATAGTGACTGGTTTCTATGCAGAGCACTGCAAACAGTTTCATCTTCTGCCTGGGCATGCAGCACTGCCTCCAGGAGTAGTCCGCCATCTGCTCCGGCAGAGTCACTTTCCTCTGCTCGTGTCCTTGTCTCTTTGGATGGAGATGTACCTGGAACAAAGCAAACTTCATTAACGGCGACTCGAGAAACGGCAAATTGTGCAGGGAAGCTCCCGGCGAGGCGTGCAGGAGCGGCCCCGGCGGCTGGCCGGAGAAGGGCCGCGGGGAGGAGAGGAGAGGTGGTCGGGCTGAGGAAGGGCCGCGGAGAGCAGAGGCGGTCGGGCCAATGAAGGGCTGCGGAGAGGCAATTGGGCTGAGGACAGGCTGATGAATGTGTGGTCGGTTTGCGCCACCGAGAACAAAGGGGGGGGGGGGGGGCGCCGAGAACAAAGAGGTACCTGACGGACGATGGGCAGTCGAGAATGAAGAGGAACTCTAACGAGAACTTCTGTTTCTTTGTCTGCACCACAAATCATTGATGTACTCAAAAGAGAGTTAGATGTAGCTCTTAGGACTCAGGAATCAAGGGATTTGGGGAGAAACAGGAACGGGGTACTGATTTTGGATGATCAGCCATGATCATAGTGAATGGCGGTGCTGGCTAAAAAGGGTTGAATGGCCTACTCCTGTACCTATTTTCTATGTTTCTAAACGTGGCGACTCTGTGAGCAGCACGGCGGCACGGCAGCAGGGTTGATGCCTTAACAGCGCCAGAATCACGGGTTCGATCCTGACTATAGGCGCTGTCAGTATGGAGTTTGTACGGTCTCCCCATGACCATGTAAGTCTTCTCCGGTTTCCTCCCACACTAAAAAGACGTGGTGTGTAGGATAGTGCTAGTGCACAGGGTGTCCACTGGTCGGCGTGGACTAGGTGGGCCGAATGGCCTGTTTCCGAGCTTAATCTCTAAACTAAACTAATAATTTCATTGTACCTAGGTACGTGTGACGATAAAGTATAATTGAAACAAATTCAAGCATCTTCATGCCAAGCGTTAGAGATGGAGGAAGTTCAACGGTCAATTCTTATTTTCCATATTAATTATTAACTTAATAATAATTGATTATATTATAAATATATATATATTATTATAAATTACAATAAACAATGAATAATTGTTTTTAACTTAATCAGAGCATCACTGGTGAGACAGTTAATATCCAACCTTCATCTCAACCTTCATAGGGCGGTGATGGTGGTGCAGCGGTAGAGTTGCTGCTTTACAGCGCCGGAGACGCGGGATGGATCCCGACCACGGGTGATGTCTGTACGGAGTTTGTACGTTCTCCCTGTGAACTGCGCGGGGTTTCTCCAAGATAATCAGTTTCCTCTCACACTCCAAAGACATACAGGTATGTAGGTTAATTGGCTTGGTGTATGTGTAAATTGTCCCTAGTGTGTGTAGGATAGTGTTAATGTGCAGGGTGATCGCAGGTCGGTGCGGACTCAGTGGGCCGAAGGGCCTGTTTCCACGCTGTATCTCTAAACTAAAAAGATCCACGCAAACAAGGGACTTATCAATCCTCGAAAGAGGAACCGTACAGTCAATTATGTTGACATGGGACACGGAGTCGCATTTAGGTAAATGGGTAAGGAAGAGATATAATTTCTAAAGAACATTAACAAAATCACTTGGGGAAAAAAAAAATCAATTCTATTCTTAAATAGAATTTTTTAATTTAAAGAAAAATATGTACCTGGGTTGTGCAAGCTTTGCAGAATTGCTTAATTTTTCCAGCAGTTATATCAATATCATTATAACATTCTTTGCATTCATAAAGTGCAAGACCTCCACAGATTCGACAGTCTCGCGGAGCTAAAATATAAAAAGACAATATTATCAACCTTCTTATTTTTAAACCATTTTGTTACAATTAATGGGTGTAAATCCTTTCCCATAATTTCCCACCAATCCTTCTACCTATCAGGCACACTAGTAGAGCAACTGACCTCCTATGAATGCCAAATCAATATGCAATTCCTGCCTTCAAATCAACGTAGATTTCGCAATTCAAAATGTAGATTTCAAAATTCAAATCAATGTAGAATTCATAATTCAAATCCTTGTCAAATCCATAATTGAAATCAATATAGAATTCGTAAATCAAATCAACGCATAATTCATAATAACATGGTCAAGTTCATAATTCAAATTAGCCAAGAATTCATAATTCCAATCAATGTGGAATTCATAAATATAATGAAGTATCATAATTCAAATCATTATCAATGAATGAATGAATAAGTTTAATGGTCAAGTATGTACACATACAAGGAATGTGTCTTGGTGCTCTGCTCGCAAGTAACAACACGCCATACAGTAAACAATTAAGAATAAAACATTAAACATTAATAATAAAACATTATAGTTTAAACATGTGAATTAAATAGAATACCAGAGCAAAATGAGGCAACAGACTTTTGGTTGTTGAGTAGAGCTACTGCTCATGCAAAAAAAGCCGTTTTTATGTCTGGCTGTGGTGACTTTGACAGTTCGGGTGTCGCCTTCCAGAGGGAAGTGATTCAAAGAGTTTGTAGGCAGGGTGAGATGGGTCAGGGATGATCTTACCCGCTTGCTTCCTGGCCCTTGAAGTGGGGTAAGGTTGCTGCCCATGGATGATAAGGTTGCTGGTTTAAGAGACTAACTTTAGATGGCAGCACAGTGCAATGTTCAGAGGATCAAGTGGACACTGACCACTAGAATATGTTAACTTTTAATGGCGACAATGGTTTACTAAATTGAAAACAATTATAACCTTAGAGCATTTAAATAATTCAATTTTTAAAAAAGAGAGGGAGGGAGGAAGTGTTGATAATTCACCTTCTCTGTGGGATATAATGAGGGCTTTCATTGTTGAAGAGCATTCTATGTAAAGGAATGTGGACAATTGGGTTTCTTGCAAAGCTTCACTCCCTCAAGTGGCTGTCAATAATACTACAGCTGCAACCGCTTATGAACAAATTTAAATTATTTTCCCCGCCTTCAAGAGCCCTCTCTTTTATACAAGAAATATCAACTCAATCTCAAAACCTAGTACACAACAGATTATCTCCGTCACCAAAGCGTTCAAATCCCGGTTAAAAATTATTGACCACAAAAAAAAAATTAGTCACACAATCAACTTTAAAATATAGTAACTAACTCAAAGGGAAATCTGAAATGTCAAGTGTGTTTAAATGTCATTTGTACCGAAAACAGGTATCATTAAATTCTTATTTGCAGAGGTATAACAGATTTATAAATACCATAATAAGCAAAAAAGCCCAAAGCCTCCAGTGCAAGCAAGACAATTTATAGTTCATAGTTTAGCTGACAACTAGAGTGCAGTCCTGAGCTACTGTCGACCTCATAGGAGATCTTTAATCAGACTTACTGCATTATTCATCTTGCATTAAATGTTATTCCCTTTATCATGCATCTGTACCCTGCGGATGGCTCGATTGTAATCATGTATTTATTTTACCACAGACTGGTTAGCGAGCAACAGATGCTTTTCACTGTAGCTTGGTACATGTGACAATAAACTAAACTAAAACTAAACTAATGTTGTGTAGTATTCAATAGGCTGATCAATGTCGAGCAGAAGCTGTTCCTTCTTCTTCTTTCGTGTGGCGTGCACAGCCTAAACCCTAACTTGAAGCTGTTCCTGAACCTGGAGGTCACGGTTTTCAGATGTTCATACCTTCTTCCCAATGGCAGGAGTGAAATGAGAGCATGGCCAGGGTGGTGTTGGTCCTTGATGATACTGGTTGTCTTTTTGAGGCAACTCTCCCTTCTACTGATCCCTTCGATGGTGGGGAGGTCAGTGCTCGTGGCAGAGTTTTTCAATGTCTCAAATGAAAATGTAACAGCCAGTAATGTTGTATTGGCCTGATCCCATCGTTTTAGTGGTGATGTTTGGGGTCAAGGAAAGAGCGTTCACGTCACGGTCCTGTTTCCATCAATCTTTCCACCACCACGCACAAGAAGCACAAGCAGACACTATTGCATGCAGATGCCGAGAAGTGTGTTCAGCTCTGGTTGAACAACTTCTAATCTTGTGTGTGGACTCGATAGGAAGAAGTGGTGGTGCTGCTGAACACGTTGATCAAGACTGCGACAATAACTATAGATATGTGTAGGAACGAACTGCAGATGCTGGTTTACATTGAAGATAGACACAAAATGCTGAAGTAACTCAGCGGGTCACGCCTTCGGTCACCCCCCTCGGCTCTTGAGGGACAGGAAAGATCGTCTCCCCACGGGGTTTCCCGGGTCCTGCTCGTGGGCATTCTGTGTGTTTGCCATGATGCATTAAAACGACTTCTGAAACTGCCTGGCGTCTGGCCTTTTCCTGACCTCATCCAGGCCACTACAACTGGTGACCCCGACGTTCATCACGCATCGTGATGGAAAACAATGCTGTTGCACTGAAGCTCCCGACTTTGTGGACCGAAGAGCCTGATATCTGGTTCCAGTATTCAGAGGCACAGTTTGATCTGCGAGGGGTGACGGTAGATGAAACTAAGTAATTTTACGTGGTCAGCGCTTGACCAGGCGACTTCGAGGCGGGTTAAACCTTACCGCAGTGGGCTCCCGCCCCCCCACCCCCGTTAACTAACAAATATAGGGGCCTCAAGGCCCTGCTTATCAGGAGATTTGGCCTTAGCGAGCCTGATCTCGGATTCTCTTAGGTGACCGTCGGCCCTTCTGGAGGACATGCTCGCCCTTATGGGCGACCACGAGCCCTTTTTTTATTTAAATATGCCCACGTTCAGCAGCTCCCACCCGACATCCGCCTGCAGCTCGCCACCAATTCCTTTGCTGACACGCAGGTGCTTGGCTGAGTGCGCCGACCAGCTGTGGAAGTCCCGTCAGCGGGACCTGGAAGCGCTGGCCGTCCTTCCCGTGGCGTCTGGAGGCGCGGAGAAGGTCGACCGCATCTCCGCTGCTCCCAGACGACCCCCCGGCTGCCATCGGGCATTCCAGCGCAGGCACGTTGCTCCAGCACTGCCAGCCGGCAGTTCCATCCGACGCCAGCAGAGGTCTCTATGGTTCAGCTCAGCCAAATTCACCTGCTATTCCACCAGACGCCAGCAGAGGGGGTTGGTGCTACTATCACCACCGCTGGGGAGCTGCAGCCAGGCAGTGTTGCCCGCCCTGTGCGTTCCCGTGATTCCTTTCATCGCGTCTTCACCTGGGATCACCGCACCGGGGGTCGGTTCCTCGTGGACACCGGGGCAGCAGTGAGTGTGCTGCCTCCCTCCATCGCTGGGCGCCTACTTCCTTCGAGCCCATTCACTCCTCGTGGATGTCAAGTAGCGGCGCCTGGGGCACTCCGTCACGCTGGAGCCAGTCTTCCTCCTCGTTGGTGATCCAGTTGCATGTCCTGATGGTCCCATTGTCCTTGGATGCGACTTTCGCGTGCATCCTGGCAGATTTTCCGGACATTCCCGAACCCCACTTCCGCTCCCAAGCACGGGGTGGAGCACCATATTCTGACTACTGGCCCGCCCAGCTCCGTCTAGCTCGGGAGGAGTTCCGCCTGATGGAGGCGATAGGCATCGTGCGTCCCTCCGATAACACATTGGTGTCACCGCTCCACATGGTCCCCAAAGCGGGAGGGGACTGGTGCCCGTGTGGGGATTACCGCCGTCTGACTGATGCGACCATCGCCGACAGGTACCCGCTCCCGCACATTCAGGGCGTCAATGCACGTCTGGCCGGAGCATCGGTGTTCTCCAAGGTGGACCTCGAGCGAGGGTACAACCAGATTTCGGTCCACCCCGACAATATCCCTAAGACAGCAACTATTACACTGTTTGGACTGTTTGAATTTTGCGGCTGCCGTTTGGGTTGAAGAACGCCGTGCATGCCTTCCAGAGGCTTATGGACGGTGTGTGCCATGTCCTGGACTTTGTATTCGTCTACTTGGATGACCTACTTGTGGCCAGCCACTCGCGGCAGGAACACTGCATCCACCTCCGTCAGCTGTGTCATCGCCTCAGTGATTATGGACAGGCTATCAACTAGTCCAAGTGTCATTTTTTGGGTGAAGGCCATCGACTTCCTTAGGCCACCATGTAACTCAACAAGGGGTGGTGCCGGCCAGGGTGGACGCTGTCCACCAGTTGCCCAGTCCGACCACAGTTAAGGGCCTCCAGGAATTTGTGGGGATGTTTGCGTTTTATCATTGTTTCTTGCGGGCGGCGGGCGCAATCATGCCCCCGCTTTTCCACCTGATCGCTGGTCATTGCAAGGAGGTTGAGTGGTCCGATGAAGCAGTAGCCGCGTTCGAGAGTGCTAAGGAGGCCCTGGCTGGGACCACGATGCTCGTCCGTCCACGAGAGGATGCCCCGACTGCCCTGACGGTGGACGCTTTTGAGATGGCAGTTGGGGCAGTGTTGGAGCAGCTCGTTGATGGATGCTGGCGGCCACTCGCCTTCTTCAGCAGGCACCTCAGTGGTGCTCAGCACCGTTACAGCGCTTTCGACCGTGAGCTCCTTGCCCTGTACCTCGCCCTACGCCACTTTCGCTACTTCCTGGAGAGGAGGCCTTTTACTGCCTTCACAGATCACAAGCCGCTAACATTCGCGTTTGCCAAGGTTTCAAGCCCATAAGTCTGCGTGGCAGCAGAGGCAGTTGGTGTACGTGTCCGAGTACACCACCTCCATCCGTTTTGTCTAGGGCACGTAGAACAAGGTGGCCGACGCCTTATCACGACCTGCGGTTCACGCCGTTCTCCAAGTCGCTGAGGGCATTTATTATTCTTCCCTGGCAGCCGCACAGCTGGTCGTCGAGGAAATGGCCACCTATCGCACGGCGGTATCGAGCTTGCAGTTGGAGGACATTGTCTGTGGTCCTGGAGGCGCAACGCTGTTGTGCGATGTCTCCACTGGAGTTCCACGACCCATCGTCACCATCGCCTAACGGCGCAGGGTGTTTGAGGTGCTCCATGGGTTTGCTCATCCCTCCATCTGGGCGACAACAGCCCTTGTAGCCTCCCACATCAAGGAGGTTGGACATTGGGCGTGCACCTGCATCCCGTGCCAGACTAGCAAGTTTCAGCGACACGTGCGTGCGCCGTTGCAGGAGTTCGCCATTCCTCGGCGGCGGTTCGACCACAGTCACGTGGACATCGTGGGGCTGCTGCCGATGTTCCGGGGTATGACCTATCTCTTCACCGTGGTGGACCGCTTCACACGGTGGCCTGAAGCCATTCTGCCGGCTGATTCAACAGCCACTTGTGCTTGGGCCTTGTGGCGCAGTGGATCGCCCGGTTCGGGGTGCCGCTGGACATAACATTCGACCGGGGGCCTCAGTTCACATCAGAACTGTGCTCGGCCATGGCACTCCTCCTGGGGGTTCGCCTACACCACACGACGGCGTATCGTCCGCACGAAAACGGACGGTGGAGCGA
Organism: Raja brachyura; assembly: GCA_963514005.1. Next base: position 6,197,614 of record OY740797.1, on the reverse strand, counting down.
TTTCACCGCCATCTCAAGGATGCCCCGAAAGCACGGCTCACTGACCTGGACTGGGTGGACGCCCTGCCGTGGGTTTTGCTGGGGACCCGCACTGCACCGAAAGAGGACTTGGCCTCGTCCTCCGCCGAGTTGGTGTATGGGTCCCCGTTGATGGCGCCTGGGGAGTTTATCCTGCCGGCGCGGGGCCAGGTGGAGCAACCTTCTTCGGCAGACAGTGGGCAAGCTGGTGCCGGTGCCCACACCTCGTCATGGGTCCTTCCGTCCGCACGTTCCCTCTCCTTTAGAAGACTGCCAGTTTGTCTTCCTGCGCAGGGATGCTCATTGGGCACCTCTCCAGCAGCCGTACGAGGATCCTTTCCGGGTCCTGGAACATGGCTCGTCCACTTTAGTCTTGGACATGGGGGATTCGGCATGAGACTGTGTCGGTTGCGCGGCTGAAGCCGGCACATATTGACATTGATTGGACGGTGCTGGTAGCGCGGCCCCGTAAGCTAGGGCGCCCTCCTTCTAAGGTACCTCCCCCAGTGGCTACTCTGTCGGTCAGTTGCCCGTTCCTGTGCCGGGCATGGTGCGCTCTGGTTCTATGGGGGGGGGGGGGGGGGGGGTCCAATAGCGGTCCCTGGGGGTTCGGCCACTCCTCGAGTCATCCCCCTCGGCTCTTGAGGGACAGGGACAATTGTCTGCCCACGGGGTTTCCCGGGTCCTGCTCGCGAGCGTTGGGTGTGCTTGCCATGATTCATTAAAACGACTTCTGAACCTGCCTGGCGTCTGAAATTTTCCTGACCTCATCCAGGCACCTACAACCCATCCCTTCTCTCCAGAGATACTGCCTGTCCTGCTGAGTTACTCCAGCATTTTGTGTCTAGAGTTGCTGCCTTACAGCACCATAGACCCGAGTTCGATTCTGACTGCAGGTGCTGTCTGTACGGAGTCTGTACGTTCTCCCTGTGACCCATGCGTTTTCTCCGCTTGCTCTGATTTTCTTCCACACTCCAAAGGCATGCAGGCTTGTAGGTTAATTGGCTTCTGTAAATTGCCTCAACTGTTCAGAATAGAACTAGTGAACGGGTGATTGCTGGTCAGCACAGACTCAGCGGGCCAAAGGGCCTGTTGCCACGCTGCATCTCGAAACTGAACCAAACCAAAACTACAAGATACAAATCTGTGCCTCAAAGGTCAGAGCTTTCTTTAGATTATTGATTCTAATCAGCCAAACTATTATGCAATGGAAAATACTGAGGCCATATTTCAGTATTGGTTAGGCTTCTTCAAAGCTTACAACACTTAAAAAAAAAGGCATAAATGTCAACATTACATTAAATATGACATATTCAAGAGTTATATTCAGAAACATTGGCTGACTACTATAAAAATAGCACAGGCAGTTCTAAGTTTAAACATAAACAGGAAAATCTAAAAAGGGCACTTCCTGGTTCATAACAATAATAAATGAATTTGGAAAGCAAACAGAAATAGAATAAATATTACTCACTGTCTTCTAATAAATCAGTGATATCCAATTCCAGAGTTGGAAATATCTTCTTAAACATCTTGAAATCTTTACCAAATCGTGGCATCTGAACTATGAGACATGAAGGCGCCTTAAAGAAAAAATGAATCTGATCAAGTTTTCTAGTTATTTATGCTAACCTTCAAAATCCTCAAATAAACTTAATTTCCATTAAATTGACAATCCTGTTGTTTAATAAGATGCTACACTCTATTAAGCACAATCATGTCGCGTGGTCAGGTCATTTAGAAACTTTCAATTTCCTCAGGAAGAGACAAGCTGCTGGAGGGACTCAGCGGGTCAGGCAGCATCTGCGGAGGGAGACACAAAGAGCTGCAGATGCTGGTTCAGAAAAAAAGACACAAAGTGCTGGAGTAACTCAGCTGTCAGGCAGCATCTCTGGAGAACATGGATAGGTGACGCTTCGGGTCGGGGCCCTTTCTTCGAGACGATCAGTTCAAATTTCCTCACATCAATTTCTAAGTGCCTTCTTTTCACTCGCTGAAAAAGTTCCGATTTTATACAAGAAAATATGTAAATGATTGCTTTAATTCTGTTTAAAATTCATAAAGGAGAATGAGATTTCTCCCCGAAGATGCTTTATTTTATACAGGTGCTGGATAACAATTTTCACGAGGAAGCAACTCCTGTCCTTACCAAAGATAGACACAGAGTGCTGGAATAACTCCGTGGTCAGGCAGTAAATCTGGAGACAAAACACCGTGCGACGTATTGGGTTAGGACCCTTCTTCAATCAGCAGTTTTCATGATTTTTTAATGTAGTTTAGTTTCTTATTGTCACGTGTACCGAGATATTATGAAAAGCTTTTGTTTGTATGCTATCCAGTCAAAGAAAAAGACTTGATACAATCAAGCCATCCCCAGTGCACAGATAAAGGGTAAATGGCACAACAAAGATACAACATTGGAGAAATGTGTAGGAAGGAACTGCAGATGCTGGTTTAAACCAAAGATAGACACAGAAAGCTGGAGTAACTCAGCTGGTCAGGCATGTCTGAAGAAGAGTCTCGACCAGAAACGTCACCTATTCCTCTTCTCCAGAGATGCTGTCTGACCCGCTGAGTTACTCCAGCTTTGTAGTGTCTAACATTGGAGCAATATGGGTCACAAACCAAAGAGAGCTATGGGTTTTGCCGGAGGTCACCCTGTGAGCAACCACTAGCACCATGTTCACTGTGTCGACCACACTGAGCAGCCAGAACTAGGCTGGGGTTTTCAGTAGGAAAGCCTAGTTTTGTTTCTGGGGGAATGGAGCAGGAGGAAGACTTGAGTTCACAGGTCTTGGGTGACCTGGCCTTTGAGACGAGTGGAAGTGGTGCAGTGAGAGGGTGTGCAGCAAAAAAGCGAAAAGCGAAAGTTGGAATGCGAAAAGAGAAATAAGGGAAGAACTGAGGGAGGGAGAGAGACCACAGTAGGTGTGGGGGATTGTGGTCAGACTGCAAGAGCACAGACAGCCCACAATTTCCATAGACTTTGAATCAGAGTTCATGATGAATGCATGACGCAAGTGCTGAAAGGAGCCAAAGGGTCTAATTATTCACCACATTACCAATGCAATTAATGGCAACCAGCAGGCATAGAAGAGGTGAACCAAGAGAACACTATTACATCAAACAGAGGACATATCTAAAGATGGAGCCATAGTCACAGAGTCATCCAGCATAGAAACAGGGCCCTTCGGCTCAACTTACTCATGCCAACTTAGACCCATCAGCACATTCCCACCTGCTCATGTTTGGCCAATATCCCTCTAAACCTTTACCAGTCCATGTCCAAAAGTTTTTTAAATGCTGCTATAGTACCTGCCTCAACTACCTCCTAGAATCATAGAATCATAGAAAATAGGTGCAGGAGTAGGCCATTCGGCCCTTCGAGCCTGCACCGCCATTCAATATGATCATGGCTGATCATCCAACTTAGTATCCTGTACCTGCCTTCTCTCCATACCCCCTGATCCCTTTATCCACAAGGGCCACATCTAACTCCCTCTTAAATATAGTCAATGAACTGGCCTCAACTACCTTCTGAGGCAGAGAATTCCACAGACTCACCACTCTCTGTGTGAAAAAAGTTCTTCTGATCTCGGTCCTAAAAGACTTCCCCCTTATCCTTAAACTGTGACCCCTTGTTCTGGACTTCCCCAAAATCGGGAACAATCTTCCTGCATCTAGCCTGTCCAACCCCTTAAGAATTTTGTAAGCCTCTACAAGATCCCCCCTCAATCTCCTAAATTCCAGCGAGTACAAGCCAAGTCTATCCAGTCTTTCTTCATATGGAAGTCCTGCCATCCCAGGAATCAGTCTGGTAGTGAGCCAATAATTTTAGGTCATAATGGACAAAAGTTCCCGATTACATGATGGCTTTTGACTCTCATTGTTTTTCTCTCTCTCCACCACAATGGTCAGCTCGGTACCGGTCGACTCCTCTCGAAGGCCGTGACCTCTGTTGGTCCGGCAAAACAGGACGTCCTTCCTCAAATTAGGAGACCAAAACTGTACACAATACTCCAGATGTGGTCTTACCAGAGCCCTATATAACTACAGAAGAACCTCTTTACTCCTGTACTGAAATCCTCTTGTTATGAAGGCCAACATTCCATTAGCTTTCTTCACTGCCTGCTGTACCTGCACGCCAACTTTCAGTGACTGGTGTACCTCCCCCTTACCTAACCTAACCCCATTGAGGTAATAATCGGCCCCCTTGTTTTTGTCACCAAAGTGGATAACCTCACATTTATCTATATTATACTGCATCTGCCACGCATCTTCCCACTCACTCAACCTGTCCAGGTCACCCTGCAACCTCTTAACATCCTCTTCACAGTCCACGCTGCCACCCAGCTTTGTGTTATCTGCAAACTTGCTGGTGTTGCTCCTAATTCCCTCTTCCAAATCATTAATATATATGGTAAACAGTTGTGGCCCCAACACTGAGCCTTGCGGCACTCCACTCACCACTGCCTGCCATTCTGAAAAGGACCCGTTCACTCCTACTCTTTGCTTCCTCTCTGCCAACCAATTTTCTAACCACGTCAACGCCCTACCCCCAATACCATGTGCTCTAATTTCAGTCACCAGTCTCCCATGCGGGACCTTATCAAAGGCTTTCTGAAAGTCTAGATACACTACATCCACTGGCTCCCCTTCATCCATTTTACTTGTAACATCCTCAAAAAAATTCCAGAAGATTAGTCAAGCATCATAAATCCATGCTGACTTGGAATAATCCTTTTACTGCTATCCAAATGCCCCATTATTACCTCGTTCATAATTGACTGCAGCATCTTTCCCACCACCAAAGTCAGGCTAACTGGTCTGTAATTCCCCGTTTTCTCTCTCTCCTTTCTTGAAAAGTGGGATAACATTAGCTATCCTCCAATCCACAGGAACTGATCCTGAATCTACTGAACATTGGAAAATTATCACCAATGCGTCCGCTATTTGTAGAGCCACCTCCCTGAGGACCCTGGGATGCAGACTATCAGGCCCAGGGGATTTATCATCCTTCAGTCCCATTAGCCTACCCAATACTATTTCTCGCCTAATGAACATTTCTTTCAGTTCCTCTACCCCCTTAGATCTTCTGTCCTCCAGTACTTCTGGGAGATTGGTTGTGTCTTCCTTACTGATGACAGATCCGACATATCTGTTCAACTCTTCTGCCATTTCCTTGTTCCCCATAATAATTTCACCCGTATCTGCCTTCAAGGGACCCACATTTGACTTTGCTATTCTTTTTCCCTTTACATATCTAAAGAAGCTTTTACTGTCCCTCTTTACATTTCTGGCCAGCTTCCCCTCGTACTTCATCTTTTCAGACCGTATTACCTGTTTTGTTTCCTTTTGTTGTCCTATGAAAGTTTCCCAATCCTCTGGCTTCCGGCTACTCTTTGCTGTGTTATACATTTTTCCTTTTAGTTTTATTCTATCCCTAAAGGGCCTGTCCCACCAGCATGTAACTCTATGCGATGAGCACGACCTAACGTGGTCGCTTGAGCCGTCCGGCGTCGCGGGACCGGTCCCACTTCGATCGCCGGAGCCGTGCGTAATTGTGCGGAGTTCGTCCCGACATCTGACCACGTTCAAAAATTCCGCGCGGCAACGGCTTGTCGGCTCGCAGTCGCCTCGACGCATTACACATCGCGTCGACGTCGTGCCTCCGTGACCCTTTCTGTAGGTGCCTCCGTGACTCTCTCTGTCTGTGGCTCCGTGGCCCTCTCTGTGTGTGCCTCTGTGCCCCTCTCTGTCCTGGCAAACTTACCTTTAAGACTTCACTCCAAGTTCGCCTCACTTTGCGCCGCGTTGTGCCACTCACCCGGCCTCCACGCGACCCTCGCTGCCTGTTTGGCCGCGCTTGCCGCATGCTGGTGGGAACGGCCCTGTACAGGGATCACCCGACCTCCGCGCGGCCCCCGCTTCTAGTTTGATCGCGCTCATCGCATGGAGTCGGATGCTGGTAGGACAGGCCCTTAACTTCTCGTCAGCCATAGATGCCTCCTACTCTCCTTAAAATCTTTCTTCCTTTTTGGAATGAAATGATCCTGCGTCTCCGGATTATGCCCAGAAATTCCTGCCTTTGCTATTCCACCGTCATTCCTGCTAGGATCCCTTTCCAGTCTAGCCTGGCCAGCTCCTCCCTCATGCTTTCATAGTTCTCTTTGTTCAACTGCATCATTGACACTTCCGATTTAACCTTCTCCTTCTCAAATTGCAGATTAAAACTAATCATATTATGATCACTACCTCCAAGCGGTTTCTTTACCTCGAGTTATTTTATCAAATCTGAAAGTAACTTTCTGGAAGTAATCCAGAAAGGCTCTGGAACCAAGGGTGCCAGAAAATCAGTGGTGGACCTGAGTCACAAACCAAAGTGGGCTATGAGTTTTGCCAGAGGTCATTCTGTGGGTAGCCACTGGTAACATGACTCTCAGAACATTGAGCAACTGGAACTAGGCAGGAAGCATGGGATAATAATAATTTTCAATTAACCCTCTGACTTGCAGCGTGCAACTCCATGGACTGAATAATCGCCTCTGGCTTGGTGATCTTTGGCTTATGATCACTTTATAACCTCGATACATCCCAAATTACAACTGCATTTTGAGTTGTTTTTTTTAAAAAATTAAACGTGTTTCACCTCAGCAAATTTAAGATCACTGGTAATAAACGACCACTCAAGCAACTGCTGAATTGTAGGAACACCGACATCTTCGTTTTTATCCATGAATATTTGGTAAAAGAAACAGTCTTGTACTTTTTGCCCTGCCGATCTATTGGAAAAGAAATAGAAAAAAAAATAAAAATCAATGACCACTTCAAAAATTGAATCAGTTGGCGTACCTTGCAATTTAAATTATGTAGATAGCTGCAATTTCAGTGATTCTGCCAAAAATACCTGTGATCTTTAGGTGAAGTTACTATTTAACTCCATTATAATGTATGATGTTGGACTATCCATTAGTTACTTTACAAACGTCTACATTGCCTGTGGTGTCATCACAACAAAAGGAACTAGAAGTAGGGGCGGCACGGAAGCGCAGGGGTAGAGTTACTGCCTAACAGCGCCAGAGATCCGGGTTCCATCCTGACTACGGGTGCTTGTCTGTACGGAGTTTGTATGTTCTCCATGTGACCTATAAACCCACATGTCTTTGGGATGTGGAAGGAAACCAGCTGACCCGGAAGAACCCTTGGTGGTCACAGGAAGAACATGCAAACTCTCAACCGACAGCAGCCGAGGTCTGGATCAAACCCGGGTCACTGGTGCTGTGAGGCAGCAGCTCCACCACTGAGCTCCAGAATACAGCTGCTCCTCGACCTACGATGGGGTAACATTCCGATAAAACCCACCCTAAACCGAAAATATCGCAAGCCGAAAACGCATTGCGATATATTGCAATCACGTGACCGGATGTGACGCGCGGCTCGCTGCTGTTGCCGAGCGTCTGCCGATCGTAAAGTCGAAATATCGCAAGTCGAAATATCGCAAGTCGAAACATCGTAAATCGGGGAGCACCTGCATTGGTATATAGTCCCTATAATCTCCAGCTTCCACGTCCTTCTCCCTGGTAAATACCGAATGAGAAATATTCCTTTAGGATTTCACTCTCATCCCGAGGCTCCACACATAAGTGAACTGCCTTTCAAATTTGTTGACACATTTGCCAAGTGATTAAATGGTGACAGCCCGGGGAACAGTACAGCACAGGAACAGGCCCTTCGGCCCACAATGTTTGCGCTGTACATGTGGCCAAGTTTCATCAGGCATGTTTAGAAATTTGGAATATGAAAACACTGCGGACAAGTACATTTGCTTACTCTTTTTAAAATATTTTGAATATGAGAAAGGGAAGAGAAAAATTCAACCAATGTGCTGCTATAATTGCACATGTAAGTGGTCAAAACACTAAGCTTTTAAATTCTACTTATCTACTCCAAACATAGACTGTTTCTGTTCTGAGCAAAGTAACATCATCCTTTTGTTTAGGCGGAAGCAATTTAGCTTAATGTTTTGTATCAAAAATGATTAAACTGTGGGTGAAGGAGTGCCCAAGCAGAAAACTCTAACATATAATGATGAATCCAAAGTTTGATACAGAAACAAATGTGCCTACCTGATTTTTAACAAAGGCTCGACTTTCAATATATGATGAAACAGGATGTTGAGAAATTCTTCAGGATCTATAAAACACGTTGCAAAGTAGTTGAGGTACTCATTATTTAGTTGGCATCTTATAATGCAGTTAGACTCTGCAATTCAGTATGTACATGTCGGTAATTACCCAAATGACCATCACATAAATATTGATATCGTCATAGAGTCATACAGCATGGAAACAGGACTTTTGGCCTCACTTGCCCACTCCGACCAACATGCTCCATCTACACTCGTCCCACCTGCCTGCTTTTGGTCCATTTCCCTCTAAACCTGTCCTATCCATGTACCTGCCTAAATGTTTCTTAAATGTTGCTAGAGCAGTTGCTAAAACGTTGTGATAGTACTTGCTAATGTACCTCCATGGATGCTGCCTGACCCGCTGAGTTACTGCAGCACTTTGTGACCGTCTATATTTCTAGGGCAGTTTGAATCAAATCTGGACTTTGATGGAAATACTTAAAATGTTAAATATCTCAACCAAAGTGCTTAGTGAATAAATGCAAAGCACAAAGCTGCAGGAATACAGTAGATTACACCACAGGAAGACTTCCAAGATTGATTCTGACCAACAAAGATACAGACAAATCATGGACATTTTACTGTAAGTCTGAATTACAGTGACTGGCACATTGTGAATCCTAAAAGTGTTCTTTAAGCAAAATTCAATTGGTTGAAAAATGTGTTTGGGATGTCTGCACCACTCGTGAATCAGGAGCAGAAGGAAATATTTTCAAGGATAATAAACGGCAATCTTTGCACCACTTTGCTGTTTTGCATTCTTCATTGTATCTATAACATTTATTCTAGGTACTCTATGAGCTTCATGAGAACAAGAAATTTCATTGCACCCCAGTGTATGTAATAATTAACTCATCTGGCTCTAGAACCAGGGGCCACCGTTTAAGAGTAAGGGGTATGCCATTTAGAATGGAGATGAGGAAACACTTTTTCACACAGAGAGTTGTGAGTCTGTGGAATTCTCTGCCTCAGAGGGCGGTGGAGGCGAGTTCTCTGGATACTTACAAGAGAGCTCTTAAAGATAGCGGAGTCAGGGGATATGGGGAGAAAGCAGGAAAGAGGTCCTGATTCTGGATGATCAGCCATGATCACATTGAATGGTGGTGCTGGCTCGAAGGGCCGAATGGCCTACTCCTGCTCCTATTGTCTATAGATCTGATGCAATTAAATACTTTCAAAGATAATAGCAAAATCACAATGTAATGTATAAAATGTTACATAATGGTTTCATAACAGTTTAACAAACTACTTAAAATATTGTGAAGCTTATGTCTAATGGGAAAAAATTCATAGAATTCAAAGCAAAACACAAAAGGCTGGAGGAACTCAGTGGGTCAGGCAGCATCTGCAGAGGGAAAAGACTGATGACGTTGGAACCCTTCTTCAGATTGACGGAGCGGGGCGGGTGAAAGCAGGATTTCTCCCCCGTACTCCGTCAGCCATGTGTCTATTCCCTCCACGGATATAGCCTGACCCACCAAGTTCCTCCGGCACTTTGTGTTTTGCTCAAGATTCCAGCATCTGCAGTTCCTTGTGAGTTCTTTATCGAATTGAACACTGCTGCAATGCAGGGGTAGTCCTTTGAAAATGTGTAGAAAGGAACTGCAGATGCTAGCTTACACCGAAGATGGGCACAAAATGCTGGAGTAACTCAGTGGGTCAGGCAGCATCTCTGGAGAAAACGAGTAGGTGATGTATTGGGTCGTCTGAAAGTCAGAAAAGGTTTCAACCTGAAACGTCCCTTATGCCTTTTCTCCAGAGATGCTGCCTGATCCTGTGAGTTACTACAGCATTCTGTGTCTAACTTTGAAAATGTCATCTATTTTAAAATTGCTCCTTAATTGCAAAAGTATAGAATACACACAATGAATCCTAGAGACACTCTACTGTAACACCTCTCATTTTAAACAAGCTTTACCCGTGGCGGGGTCAGTTCCCCCCCGCCACGGGTACCATGTAATCCCATGCTACCTGCTCCATGGTCGGATAGTCGGCGCCTAAACCGTCTCCCCCACCTGTAATTCTTCCCTCTCCTTGCTTCTCAAAAGAGAAGTTGTTGTTGTATAGACACAGACACACACACACACACCATTAAAATACAAAACTGACACACCTTTTTCTTCTGAGGTAAATCCCGAAGCTGCCTCAACCTTTTCAAGGATCCTTCGAAGCTTCATTATTTTAGTAGCAGATACATAGCCATGACTATGAGAGAGAAGATACATTTTCAGGTATTAATTAAGGACTGCAGTACGCCATACCACACGGCGAAAATAAATCAAACGTTTTCTTCAAATAATCCAAATCCTACATGATTTTCAACAAGTTAAAAAAGTTTTTGAAAATTTAGAAATCACATTCTCTGACAGAAACAGTCTACTAGATATTTATTACATTCCCAAGGACCAAAAACACATTTTCAAGTTAACATTCCTCAGCAGTTTGCATTTGCTTGTGACTCCATGTCAATGAAGATTTTGGTTTTAGTTTAGAGGCACAGAATGGAAACAGGCCATTTGGCCCGTCGAATCCACACCGACCATCGATCGACCATCGATCACCGGTATACGAGTCATCCCAAATTTTGCAACCTACATACTGGGAGCAATTTGTAGAGAAGCCCATTAACTTACAAACCAGCACGTCTTTACAATGCAGGAGGAAACCAGAGAAACCGGAGAAAACCCACAGGGTGTACGTACAAAATCCGCACAGACCAGGATCGAACCTGGATCTCTTGGGCTGTAAGGCAGCAGCTCTACCGCTGTGCCACTGTGCTGTCCCCAAACATGCCTTCCCAAGACATACAATTCTGTTTTAGGCTTCAATTATTTCTGGAATGCAAAGTAGTTCAATTAGGTTTCTATAAATATTTATATATTAAGTGTAAGACACGAAGGGCATGAAAATACGCTGCACTTACTTTCTCAAAGGATTGACTATTTCTGTCCTGAGCAAATCTTGAGTTTCAGTGTAAAATTCAACATCATCCTTTTCTTTAGGCCTGAGCAGTACAGTATCTAATACCGAACTAAAAGCAAACATACTGTGGAGAAAATAAATATTAGACCATGAGGAAGGATTTACAATTTTCGCACCACTCCATACTGTTTCAGCTATGAATGTGTCACATATTACTGAGATCAATCTTTTTCCATCACTGTACAGTAACCAGTATCTATGCCTCTGCCACCCCACCATCGCAATGATCTTTGGTTAATGTCCTTCCAATCTGAGGACCAGGACAGAAGGAAAGGGTTAGGTGATGCCAAAAAAGATGTTATATTTGCCCATGCAGTCTCAGAATGATTGGGTTACCAATATGATGAGCGTTTAACGGCACTGGGCCTGCGCTCACTGATGTTTAGAAGTATGGGGGGGAACCTCTGAAACCTACAGAATAGTGAGAGGCCCGGATAGAGCGGATGTTTCCACTAGTGGGAGAGTCTGGCACCAGAGGCCATAGCCTTGGAATAAAAGGATGTACTTTTACAATGGAGTTGGAAGAGGAATTTCTTTAGTCAGAGGGTGGTGAATCTGTGGAATTCATTGCTAGACAGCTGTGGAGGCCAAGTCAATGGAGATGTTTAAGGCGGAGATTTACAGATTCTTCATTAGTACGGGGTGTCGAGGGTTATGGGAAGAAGGCTGAGGAAGGGGGTTGAGAGGGAACAACTGATCAGCCATGATTGAATAGAGGAGCAGACTTGATGATGGAAATGGCCAAATTCTGCTCTTATAACTTATGAACCTATTAATGAGAAACTAGGTCAGGAGGAAAGCGCACTTCAAGTTCAGAACCGCATACTGCAAATGTGACTGCAAATGCTTACCAGAACAAAGTGGAGTCTAAATAACAAGAATTGTAATGCCCTTGAATGCCCTTTTTCTTTCCAACCATTATGGCTAAACCTTCCTTCTCCATCTTTGGTGGAGTGTTTTCTTTAACCACTTCACTTCGGTATCCACCAAATGCTGAAACAAAAACAAGCAAGCAATTTTTTTTTTCAAGCATTACTGATTAACAAGAAATGCATAGCATAGAATTCAGTGAATTTAAAGAATTTTGTTGGGAGTAACTCAGCAGGTCTGGCAGCATCGCTGGAGAACATGGTTAGGTCATGTTTTGGGTCGAGACTGTTCTCCGGGCTGAAGCAGAGTCGCAACGCAAACCTTGCCTATCCATGTTCTCCAGAGATGCTGCTTGCCCCGTTAAGTTACTCCAGCACTTTGTGCCCTTTTGTGAATTTAAAGAACAATTTAGTGTGCAGATATAGATAAACAATTGCAAATTAGACGCGAGGAGCAAGGGCTGGTAGGAGGGTGAACTGAAGTAATTCCTCCAGCGCCTTCAGGCAGGCTGTACGAGGTGCCCTAGGATACAAAGTTGGCCAGGAGATGGCGTTGGTTTGCGGGAACTGTTCCAGTATATCGAGCACGCGGGCCGACCGGACTTTGAATAATGCCGCCAAAAACGGCGATGCCCTCATGTATACTATAGGCAAAATGAATTTCACTCTGCAGTTGCAAATGTGACAAATAAAGAACTATTGTCTATTCCATAGCGCGTTAAAAAAATGTTAACATAAAAAATAACTTTAACTTTAAATTAATCTAGTCAGGAAGCTTGATCTGAATCAGTGAGAGACAATGCGGCATTATGGAAAGCACACAGAAGAAATATTGACTGGAAACGTCAAAAGACACAGGAAAAACATGCGCAATGGAAAGGCAAAATGACATCCAAAAACAATACCGATTGAATTGCATCTTTCAATCTGATTGGCGTGATGAGGCAACGATGCAAATCTTGAATCAGGTCGGCAGCTTTTAAGCTTGACAAATAACGCCTTCTTTGAAGCACACGCAAAGTACCGCACTCCTTTGAAGGTGCCGTCTGTGCAGCCTGCACTTTCCTCTTCCTGAATAAAGACAATAATTTACAACCATCATTTGTTAAATTAAGAACAGCAGCAGCTCCACTCCTATAACGGTGAGAGTTGTATTTATCGACTGCTGACAATTGGTTGAATGGGAATTCTCATCCATTTTCAGTTCAAAAATATTGAGGAGTTCACTCAGTGAAAATTGCCTCAACTCTCAGTCAGATGGCTGTTGATTCATGTCCCACTAGTGTGTTAAAAATTCTAGATTGACACTCCCATGCAAAGGAAACAAAGTACTTAACTAGACAAAAATGCTGGAGAAACTCAGTGGGTGAGGCAGCATCTATGGAGCAAAGGAATAGGCGACATTTCGGGTTGAGACCCTTCAGTTTATCCCTCAGCTATGGCTAGTCTTTATCAGATAGCTACTTGTAGGGGGTTTGAATTGAATACCTTGCTTCCCTGCTTTACAACAGTCACTAGAATAATTTTTTTTTAAAAGACTTAATGGGCTGCACAGGACTTGGTCACCCTGGCATAGTTGACATTGATGCAATTAAATAAATTCATTTTCTCTTTACAGAGGGGACAATTAAACAATGGCCTTTCTTTCACCTCTGCAATCAATGCTTAACTTCAGTGCATCGAGATCAATTAATTTAAGGAGACACAAAGTGCTGGAGTTACTCAGCGGGTCAGGCAACATCTCTGGAGAACATGGGTCGGTGATATTTTGGGTCGGAGCCTTCTTCAGACTAATTGTGGTGGGAAGAGAAAGCTGGAAAAGAGAAGGTGCAGGACAAAGCCTGGCGAGTGATAGGTGGATACAGATGAGGGGTTGCAGGTTTGATAAGCAGATGGTTGGACAAAGCCCGGAGGCGAAAAGACAAAAGATGGCACCTATCCATATTCTCCAGAGATGCTGCCTGACCTGCTCCGTTACTCCAGCATTTTGTGTCTTTTTTGGGGGGAAAATAGGCACTCCCAATGATATTGCCACAAATATTAAATACAGAAAGGAAAAAATTTGGGAATAAAATCTTAAGGCAAACAATCATCAATATTTTTCCTACTAAAATATTGTTTTTCTAAACCAAGCCAAGGTTTTATTAAAGTAGGCTTTTAGTTTAATTATGTTTTGAGCTGCAGCATGGAAACCGACCCTTCGGCCCACTGAGCACATGTGTTTTATCCTACACACTGGGGATAATTTGCAAAAGATGCATTTTTCCTTTAGTCTTTCAATATTAAAGCAGGGATGAATGGCATACAAATGGAGTCACTGTCACTGTGGAAGGAGATCCTAGTCATTTCACTTCATGTTTTTAATTAATTAATATCTAATACTTGGAGCGGAGGAGGAGGACATCGACACATTGCCAAGCCAGGCTGACCCCTGCAACTCTGAGCCAGTGCTGCCGTCAAGACAGCGGGCTTTTATGGCCAAGCTAAGACACAACATTTATTTTTAATTTTGGACTCGTAAGGTACAAGATGGCACCTAAAACATGGCTCAGTTGTATTCTACTACCTTAAGGGCCTGTCCCACTTGCATGCGTCTGGCGCGATCAAACATGGTCGCTTGAGGCGTACGGGCCGCACGGGGCCGGTCCCACTTCGAAGCGCGGAGGCGTATGGAGTTGTGCGGGGCTGGTCCCGACATCGCTCGGGGCTCTGAAAATCCCGCACTGTCCGAACATTTCGCGTACCAATGGCCTGTCGGCCCGCAGGCGCATTGAGGGCGTACACAGCGTCTTGATGGTGCAAGCAGCGTCTTCACGTCGTACGCAGCGTCTTGACGCCGTACGCCTGGCGCGTGGCGTTGCGTGATGACGTGCGACGCCCATATTCAGCCAGCCCGCCTCCTGCCCAGCTGATTGGTGAGTATGACGCGAATTACGTCACGCGCGTACTTAGCGCGAACTCCGCTTCCGTTTGGTCGTGCCAAACGCATGCAATCGCATGTAAGTTAAGGTTAAGGGGGGACTTGATTGAGGTCTTTAAAATGATGAAAGGGATAGACAGAGTTGACGTGGATAAGCTTTTCCCATTGAGGGTAGGGAAGATTCAAACAAGAGGGCATGACATGAGAATTAAGGGACAGAAGTTTAGGCGTAACAGGAGGGGGAACTTCTTTACTCAGAGAGTGGTGGCTGTGTGGAATGATCTTCCTGCAGAAGTGGTGGAGGCAGGATCGATTTTAACATTTAAAAGTAAAGTGGATAGGTATATGGACGGGAAGGGAATGGAGGGGTATGGTCTGAGTGCAGGTAGATGGGACTAGGGGAAAATAAATGGTCGGCACGGACTGGAAGGGCCGAGAAGGCCTGTTTCCGTGCTGTAATTGTTATATGGTTATTATATGGTTATATGGTTATAAGTGGGACAGGCCCTTAACACACTGTTATGCTTAGCGTGGTTGTGCCCAATGTACAGTAGGATTGTCACTGAACTGTATGCAAAAGGAGAATTTCACTTGGGTACACATGACAATAAAGTACCATTGAACCATTGACAATGTTGAGCAGTTAATAGCCACCACGTCAAGTTCTAGAGTAAAGCCCAATGCTCGAGCCTCAGTCACCACCAAGAGCCATTCTGCCATGCAGACTGCCTCGTGGGTGCAGAGGGTGGGTTTGTGCAATCCTTCCAAGATAGCAGGTCCACGCTACAGCATGATCTGCCTCACCAATTTTACAATAAGATTATGTCCATTCTACTTACAAGTTCAAGTCCAGCAATCTGCTCATTAACTCCAAGAGGCTGACCAATCCAGCGTATCACTCCATATAGAGGGGGATTTTCCTTTACTTGTACCAACGAGCCCTCCTCCAAGCCGGGCTGTTCTTTGAATGGCACTCTAACGACTTCAGTATCTTGGCTTGCACCGGTATTCACATCCATCATTACTGACTGAACAGACAAGGAGAGGGGATGGCCAATGCTTCCATTTACACTTGGCTTTTTGGTGAGGCTGAAGGGCAAGGAATGAAATTTATTTTCATTTGAGAGCGAGGCTTGAAGCGACGATGAGGGTGGCGACTGACTCAAGTTTGGCTGCGTATCCACTAGTGATTTTGCTGAATCTTCACCTAAAAAGATGAAAGAAAATTACCTTACAATGTATTCTAATGTATTTTCAATAAAAGCGGTGGAACAATTGTGAAATATGGATTGGATGTGAATCAGTCTTTAGTTGTAGTGAAGAAAATGTGAAGAATTGCAAAGATAAGTAAAGGAAATGAATGGCAGTTGCCGGTTTATACTGAAAATAGACACAAAGTGCAGCAGTAACTCAGCGGGACAGGCAGCATCTCTGGAGAGGAATAGGTGACGTTTCGTGTCGGAAAGTGTCAAGAAGGGTTCCGACCCTATAAACGTCACCTATTCCTTCTCTCTAAAGATGCTGCCTGACCCGCAGAGTTACTCCGGCATTTTGTGTCTATTTTCGATAAGGATAACATAAATTTTTAACTGCCTGAACAAAAATCCTGAGGTTTTTGGTGATGGTGGCGCAGCGGTAGAGTTGCTGCCTTACAGCGAATGCAACAGCGGAGACCCGGGTTCGATCCCAACTACGGGTGCTGTCCGTACAGAGTTTGTACGTTCTCCCCGTGACCTGCGTGGGTTTTCTCCGAGATCTTTGGTTTCCTCCCACATCCCAAAGACGTACAGGGTTGTCGGTTAATTGGCTTGGCAAATGAAAAAATTGTCCCTAGTGGGTGCAGGATAGTGTTAATGTGTGAGGGTCTCTGGTCGGCACGGACCCAGTGGGCCGAAGGGCCTGTTTCCGCGCTGTATCTCTAAACTAAACTAACAAACCACAGAAATGCCAGCAAATTATGTTAATACAAAAGAACCAGAAGCTGGCACAACACAAAAAAAATCTATTAATACTTTGTTATTGTGATCCGAGGTGCCTTGTTAAGCAAGTGATGAAAGCCAATTCAATAGCAGCCTTCACAAAAGTGAATATGAAAGTACGTCAGAAAAATATACTTGAAAGATGTGATACTGTGAGAATAATTGTCAACGTTATGGGACACCACTCCCAGTTGTTGACAGGTACTCGATGTAAATGACTATTGGGGGTTGAATTGGCCAGGTGGCCCTTTGTCCAGCCAGGAGCCTAAGTTAATGTCAGATTGTCCCCTGAATTTTTATTTATGTTTTGAATAAAACATTAGCAGCTTGCTTGGGCGGTTAAGGATCAATCGCATTGATGTGAATCTGGAGCCGTGTGTAAACTAGATAATTGATGCTTAGAACAGAATTCCTCTCCAAAGGGTCCAATTAAACCACCAACCAGCATTTGCATGTGATATTTATCTTTGTTTATGTTTAAAGATACAGTGTGGAAACTGGCCCTTTGGCCCACCAGGTCCACATCGACCCGTAAACTAGTTCCCTGTCATACACACCGGGGGCAATTTATACAAGCCAGTTAACCAACAAATCCGCGAGTCTTTGGAATGTGGGAGAAAACCGGAGCATCGGAAGAAAACCTACACGGTCACAGGAAGAACGCACGAACTCCGCACAGACAGCACCCGTGGTCAGGATCGAACACAGGTCACTGGCGCTGAAAGTCAGCAAGTCACCGTGCACTGGTATGAAATCTGAGCACCCAGAAGAAATAGACACGCAGACTCCACAGAGGTCAAGATGTAACCTAGGTCACTGGAGAGTTGCTATAGCAGCACAAAATGGTGCGCTGCTGTTCCACCCCCAATGTGCAGATAAAATCTGGTGGCGTCACGTTCAGTACCTTCATCGATATACCATGTACTTTTGGATTTTGTTTGTGAGTCAACCGATGTGCCATTTAACGTGCAGCGTAACTCTGACCGGCTCAGATTATGGCCTGGAGATTTTCCTGGTTGTGAAACAAGCCCTGCCGATGACAAAGTTAAATCCTACATTAAAGATCAACACATTTCCAATGGTTGGTAACATGTAGAACAATTATAAAACAATTTACTGGATGTATACTTGACTTTGGAAGAAACAAGGTAGTAAAAACAGAGGACATAGGTTTAAAGCAGTGGTTCTTAACGTGGGGTCGTTTGGGGCTTTACCAGGGGACATGAAGGGGTCATAAATAACATATCCATTTGTTGAGCCCATTTTTAGGAACCTAACAAAGGTACATACCACATACAGTGTTTTGCTCGTGTATGCGCCTACGTATGCCATTCCAAATGCTCCGTGCAGGAAGGAGCTGCACTTCACGAAATGGAACTACGCCATGTCGCAGAGACAAAGCGACAGCACCGTAAGGAGACAGAGAAGGGGGCTCGACGACTGCCAACCACCGCCAGTCTCCACTGCCCACGTTGCATCGAGGTGTGTGGATCGCGGATCAGCCTCCACAGACCCACAAGTAGACGACCCTATGGAGAGGAGAGGACAGTCATACTCATTTCGAGTGACTGCCGATGATGGTGCCAAAAAGGTTAAGAACCACTGGTTTAAAGTGAGAGCGGAAAGATTCAATAGGAACCTGAGGGGTAACTTTTTTTTGCACAAAGGGTAATGGGTGTGTGGCACTAGCTGCCGGAGGCAGTAGGTGAGGCAGGTACTATCGCAATATTTAAGAAACATTTAGACAGATGCATGGATAGGATGGGTTTAGAGGAACACAGGCCAAACACAGGCATGTGGGACCAGTGTAGATGGGCCACGAGGTCAGTGTGGAAAAGTTGGAACAAAGGGCCTGTTTCCATGCTGTATGACTCAAACTGCCAAAAATGGAAAGGGAATTGGAAAGACATACTGAAGCCATTTATTATGAACAAGCTAGATTAACATAGATGAACAAAACGATGATCATTCTATAGCATTGCCAATCTAATTAAATGATTAATTTGATAATAAATTAAAAAAACATTATGCCATTTTATTTGAGTGCTTAAATTAGTAGATTCATTTAACATTGTTAATGAGTATAGATCGGTTGATCCACTTTTTAAATATAGCGCCATCGATTCACTCATTATTAACACATTTACACCTGCTAACCTTTTTTGAAAACATTAGAACATTTTGTAAATGCCTTGTGCACCTGCTAAGTTTAAAGAGTCTGCACTCAGCGAGTCAAAAAATACGCTACATATATTGACAGACCACTGTGATTTGCAGAAAACTGAACAATAAATTCTCAGAGAGTAAAAACAAAGAACTGCAGATGCTCAAATTGAAACAAATGCCTCAAAACTTATTGGCCGGCGGTTCATTCTACAGCAACACAATGATCCCAAACATACTGCTAAAGCAACAAAGGAGTTTATCAAAGCTAAAAAATGGTCAATTCTTGAGTGGCCAAGTCAATACAGGCCTGGCAGAGCATCACCAGAGAAGACACCCAGCAACTGGTGATGTCCACAAATCACAGACTTCAAGCAGTCATTGCATGCACAGGATATGCAACAAAATACTAAACATGACTACTTTCATTCACATGACATTGTTGTGTCCCAAACATTATGGTGCCCTGAAACGGGGGGACTATGTATAAACACTGCTGTAATTTCTACATGGTGAAACCAAAATGTATAAAAATGGCCTTTATTAAAATCTGACAATGTGCACTTTAACCACATGTGATTTTTTCTATTACAAATCTCAAATCGCAGAGTACAGAGGCAAATAAATAAATGATGGGTCTTTGTCCCAAGCAATATGGGGGGCACTGTAGGTGCTTTTCGGATCAGAAACCTCCGCAGACTCCAATCCGACCCAAACATCACCTACTCCATTTCATAGACACAAAAAGCTAGAGTAACTCTGCGGGGCAGGCAGCATCTCTGGAGAGAAGGAATGGGTGACGTTTCTGTTCGAGACCCTTCTTCAAATCCGAAACATCACCCACTCCTTCTCTCCAGAGATGCTGCCTGTCCCGCTGAGTTACTCCAGCTTTTTGTGTCTATCTTTGGTGTAAACCAGCATCTGCAGTTCCTTCCTGCCTGTCCCGCAGAATTACTCCAGCATTTAGTGTCTATCTTCAGTATAATCTAGCATCTGCAGTTCTTTCCTACACGCAGTAGCCTTGCAGATTTGGGCACCTGCACACTCCAAGCACTTGTTAGACATGATAGCACAATTTAAGGTACTGAGTTTCAGATCTCCACCACTTTCCATGGCAAATATTATCCCTCAACCTACTAATTACCCAAAACATATGCCACTTATTAATAAGCCCTTCGGGAAATAAGTTCTTTATATCCACAGAGGCTAGAATTAAATCTTCTCTCAACGTCACATCATGGCATTTGAAGGTGGATCCTTCACAGTGTGGAATGGAACAGAGAGCGACTCCTACCTTTATTCTTCGATCTGGTCGTTATATTTGAAGAGATTTTTTCATTGCACGCTCTCGATTCAAAACATTGTTTGTAAGGTCTTGATTCTGAATTATCTGAAAAATGGACAGAACAGTGAGCATCTTCAACAGGTTAACAATCAGCAATTGTTAGGTCCCTGTAGTGCTTTTACAATTGTAAATTTATGACAATGGGAGTTGGTGTCAAAAATATCAAATTTTCATTCCAATTGACAAATGCATCAGATGCAAATTATTTACTATACTATAATATAATGGATGAGTAAAAACACACGGAAGCCATTCATGATAAGAACATTGTGGACACAAAATGCTGGAGTAACTCAGCGGGTCAAGCAGCATCTCTGGAGAGAAGGAATGGATGATGTTTCGGGTCGAGACCCTTCTTCAGACTGATCAGTCTTACCTTCGACTTTACCAGCATCTGCCAGTTCTTTCTTACAACAGTATAAGAGTATTTTTTTCTTATGGTATAAAATAGATAATTAAATTGGTAATATTTTCCAGGATATCAAATATATTTAAAGTTAATAGACCTTTCTTAGCCAAAATATAATTTCAAAATGATTAGTTGCTGTCTGCCCTAAATATTATGACATCTTAAATTGTCATCCTGTTTGTTGTTTGATATATATGATATTGCCATCACAAACTCATAATTTCACTGGATTCCATTACATTTCAAGCAATGTCACAATCCTAAGAACAAATAGGTTAGTATTTCAAGCTTGTTCTACCATGCTTAAAACTAACGTTAAATCAAAAGCCATGCATATCATTGGCCCATTGTGCTCCATTTATTCCACATTCCTTAATATCCTTGTCTAATATGGACGGATGAATCTCATTTCCTATTGACCTTAACTGGCCATCAGACCTTACAGATTTACTACCCTTGGGTGAAAGACTTATCCTTGATATTTAAATTCTCCTCCATTGTTACACCTTTTCAGAGGAAACAGTTCCTCGCCACCTTCCAGACAGTTTTCTCACATAAAATCTTCCTCAGTCATTCATCTCAACCATTGGGGGTAGAAATTGTTCAAAAGAAGACACAAATATTCTGACTTGAATTTTTTTCCTGGATTTAGTTTCTACCTTATTCTTGAAAATCGCTAATACATACATGAAAGAAACTCTGCCTTCAATTGTATCATCCACTAAACAGATTGTGGACAATATTGTACTGACCTAAATGGATTGTTAAAAGGATAGAGCTCTGTGACATCACAAAGAACATTACTACATACACTAATGTTTCTGCAACAGCAATCTTAGACAATTGTTTGCCTCTGTTAACAACTTGTGGATTACGTGTGGACACACTAGTCAAAAATACGAACTTAATGCAAAAACAAAATATTAAGAGTAGACACAAGGAATTGCAGATGCTGGTTTATTAAAAAAAAGACACAAAATGCTGGAGTAACTCAACGGGTCAGGCAGAATCTCAGGAGATGAATGTTGACATTTCGGGTCGGGACGGTTCTAAATGAAAGAAGAAGATTATGACCTTGGGTGCTGTCTGTGCGGCGTTTGCACGTTCTCCCTGCAACCGCATTGGTTTTCCCGGGGCGTTCCGGTTTCCTCCCACACATTGGGGCCAATTAACCTACAAACCCGCATGTGTCTTGAGGATGTGGGAGGAAACCGGAGCACCTGGTAGAAACCCACAAGGTCACAGGGAGAATGTGCAAACTCCGCATGGATAGCACCCAAGGTCAGGATGGAACCCGGGTCTCTGATGCAGTGAGGTGGCAGCTCGACCAGCCGCACCACTGGGTTGTGTCAAAAGACGGCAACTCAACACTGTACCGTCACGTTGAAAGAGATGTTTGTACAAAGTGAAAGAAGCTAACTGAGCGAGCATCGTGTCCAAATTACTATTTATAAAATGTATTCTTTCATTGTGTCACATGAACCATTATACACTTCGTAAGCACAATATAAATGATATATGAAAGTCTCCATTGGAGAATTAATTTTCTTAACTTTTCAAATCTGAAGATGTATACCTGGCATGACATCTTCAATCCAAAGTAGAGCCATCGCATGCAAATGTCTGCATAATACTTTCCCTTTCCATGTGCCATCCCAATCACTGAAGCCATTGTCCTGAAAACACAAGTTTTACTATTAAATAGCATTCTTATACTGATCCTATAACGAAAGGTATCTAAGCCTTCAATGAGTAATAACACCGAAGTAAATATATATATATATTTGATGCTTTTACTCACTACCCACACACTTTGGTGGTTTTATTTTCTTCTTGATAACCATGACTAATCTTTTATTCCCCTTAGACTTGTTCCACCGCGGTCATTCCTTCCTCTCCCTGTCCTACAGAAGGTGCAAAAGCTTGAAAGCGCACACCACCACACTCAGAAACAGCTTCTTCCCCTCTGTTGTCAGGCTTCTGAACAGTCCTTTCATACGCTAGGTACTGTCCGATTCACCTCTACCCCATTATGGAGATTGGACTTTGGAACTGATGCGCTACAATGCTGAGAACTATATTCTACACTCTGCATCTTCCCCTTTGCACTTTCTACTTTGTACTTGAGGTTGACTTGATTGTATTTATGTATGGATAGCAAAGCTTTTCATTGGACCTCATAATAAGCCTAAACCTAACTCTTCCCCACTACTCAAAGGGTGGCAAGGGATTTGAGGATGGAAGGAGCATCCGGCAGTTCAGTATTAGATGCGGTACAATTTCCAATCTACGCAGTTGTTGAATTTAGCAGCTCATTGTAAAGTAAGTTAATTTGGTGATGACCTCAATCTACAAAGGACGTGCAATTCAGAGAGCACCACCAAAAATAAAATCAGAACACATTGGGCTGAGTACTTAAAATAGAACAATGGCAGGTAAAATGTAACATTATTTAGTGTAATTAAGTGCAAAGAGAATAAGGAAATAGACTCTATGCATCTATCCGATCTATTCCTCTCAAAATGGTCAAGAAATGTTCAAGTGTCCCACTGAACTCAATATAGATGTGAAGGCAATGCAGAGAAACAAAGTCGTAGGAACAGTCAATTACACTTGTAGAACAGTAGAGTACAAGTCAGATGAGCTAATACTCATACTGTGGCGGACTAGTTATGCTGCATCCTGTATAGTGAATCTAACGCTAATAACCAAGAAACCATTACAGTCTTCAAAGAACTACCAAATTATGAGTAGAACACAAAATGCTGGAATAACTCTGCGGATCAGGGAGCTTCTCCGGAGGACATGAATAAGTGACATTTCGGGTAGAGACCCTTCTTAAGACTGCGAATATGCACGTTACGAAACTACAACCACAAATACTGTCCAAATTGTTATCCTTCACGTAAAGAGAAAATAAAATTGCAAAAGTAGAGAAGTTTTAGTAAACTCTTGCTTAGGTAATCATAATTGCACCCATAATTGGGCTAACATAAGAGTGATGGTTGATGGCTTTGAACCTGTACTCGTGGAGTTTAGAAGAATTGGGGGGGGGGGGGGGGGGGGGGGAGAGAGAGAATTGACACACCTCAAACCTACCAAACAGTGAAAGGCCTCGATAATGAAAGTGGATGTGGAGAGAAAGTTTCCAGTAATGGGAGTCTAGGACCAGAGAGCACAGCCTCAGAATTTAAAAAAAATGTACTTTTAGAATGAAGATGGTAGCGAATCTCTAGAATTAATTGCCACGGGTAGCTGTGGAAGACAAGTCATTGGGTATTTTTAAAGCAGAGATGGATAGATCAGCCATGATCGAATAACGGAGCAGACTCGATGGCCAAATGGCCTAATTCTGCTCCTAGGTGTAATGGACTTTTGAATTTTTTGGAGGATAAAGAAGTGGTGTTAACTTTTACAGTGGTCGCACTTTTAAAGTGGACAATACTGCAGCTGGCAACCTCTCTTCAGATACTCAATCACACAGCACAGTGGTGGTGCCACTTGACTTTATCTAATATCTTTGGAATAAGGTTTTAACATGCATTCACATGTACAAAAGTACAAGATCCATTATCCTAATCGACGAGTTGAAGGTGAATTCTTCTATAGCTGCAGCCCACACATAGTCGATGATGAAGAAAAATATTGTTTCCATATATCCTATTGTTATTTTGTGGAACTGTGTCAGCATAAAACTGGTTGAATATTTTCTTACAACAGTAAAACATTGGGGAAAAAAACATCAGGGCTTGAAAAGATCTTAAAAAAATTAGACAAGTACAAATTCCTTCTTATAGTACTCAATAGTACGCTATGTTTAAGAAAGAACTGCAGATGCTGGAAATTTCAACGGTAGACAAAATTGCTGGAGAAACTCGGCGGGTGAGGCAGCATCTATGGAGGGAAGGAATAGGTGACGTTTCTCTCCCACAGAAGGTAGTTGAGGCCAGTTCATTGGCTATATTTAAGAGGGAGTTAGATGTGGCCCTTGTGGCTAAAGGGATCAGGGGGTATGGAGAGCAGGCAGGTACAGGATACTGAGTTGGATGATCAGCCATGATCATATTGAATGGCGGTGCAGGCTCGAAGGGCCGTAATGGCCTACTCCTGCACCTATTTTCTATGTTTCGGGTCTGAGGAAAGGGCTCGACCCAAAACGTCACCTATTCCTTCGCTCCATAGATGCTGCCTCACCCGCTGAGTTTCTCCAGCAATTTTGTCCACCATGGTACGCTATAGCTTCTCTGTTAATATCCCAATTTCCTCATTTCCAAAACATTTCACGCTAGTATGCTTCTCTGAAACATTAGGCTTGGCGAGTGCTAAATCTTTAAACTAAAGGAAGTATGCAAATGGTTGAAAAAAAACAAAAAGCGAAAGATGTGTAGGAAGGAACTACAGATGCTGGTTTAATACGAAGATAGATACAAAAAGCTGGAGCAACTCAGCGAGTCAGACAGCATCTCTGGAGAAAGGTCCCGACCCGTTCTGGGTCGAGACCTTTCTTCAGACTGAGAATCAGAGGTAGAGGAAACCGAGGTATATAGTCGGCACATAAGACCAGTGAATGAAAGATATGGAAAAACCAATGATCAAGGAAATGTGGAGCCCACAATGGTCCATTGTTGGCTGCGGGGTAGGTGATAACGAGTTACCCAGACACTGAAATTCAATAGCCACATGATGTTCCACGCTACAGTGAAAATAATATCAGAATGCAGTTGAAAGAAATCTTCTCACCATGTGAACGCCTAAAAAGTAGCCGTAGTCTTCTTTTCCTGGCAGGAGACCACAGAACACGACTGTGCCAAGCACGAACTCATCCTCGATTAATGTACCCACCCTGGAGTTGATCGGCAAGGCAGATTTTTCACTGTAACAAAACCTCTCTGTGATCACAGTTTCGTGTTCCATGCCACTTTCCTCTTCCACAAGCTCCAGTTTGTCAAAGGGGAGAAAAACTCCACAGTCCTCATCACACTCAAACAATTGTTTTTCTTTGTACGAGCCATCGGTGTAGCCTTGACCCCGGCCGTCTTCCTGTTAAATCAGTGACAAACACATTGTTATTCATTCACTGAAGCATATTTTGACAAATGTTATACAAATGAAACAACTGGCTACACGTGCAAACTACAATAACAATGACAAATTCATAGACATTAAAACACATGTACAAAATCATGAGGAATAGATCGGGTAGACACACGTCTCTTGCCCAGAGTAGGGGAATCGAGAACCAGAGGACATGCTCACCAAGTGCACACTGCCCATCGATCACCCGTACACTAGCAGTATCCTGCACAGGCCAACAAACCCGCACGTCTTTGGTATGTGGGAGGAAACCTGGAACACCCAGAGAAAACCCACGTGGTCACTGTGAGAAGGTGCAAACTCTGCAAAGTCATCCATCCGAGGTCAGGATCGATCCCGGGTCTCCGGTACTGTGCAGCAGCAACTCGACCAACTGCGCAACTGTGCCGTCCCTTCAGACTGAAAAAGGGTCCCGACCCAAAACGTCGCCTATCAATTAACCGCTGAGTTACTCCAGTACTTTGTGTCTTTTTTAAATTTTTTATGTATTTTGTTTTCCTGCCATCAAATGCATGAAGAAAATAGAACCCACGCAACACAGCCTCACGTATCAAAAGAGAAGCAACGATCCTGATGAATAATTCAGCACAGCCAAGTAGGCAATGGGGAATTAACAAATTAATGGATGGCCATTGTGTATTGAAGCTAAAATGGATAAGAGCACCAAATTACAGCAGATTACAGACAGATCCTGATGTAATGGGAACTGGGCAAGCATCAGACCAACTCAATTTAAAACAAATAAATGCAGTCTTAGGAATTTAAGAGGCGCAATCTTAATGCTATTAAGCATGAGAAATACTGAAAGATTTGTGAACTAAAATAACTAATCAGGCTGGAAGGACTTCAGGAAAATGGATTAGTACACTCTGCTAGGAGGATTAAATATCAATAAAATTATCTTTATGCAAGACCTTGTGCACAGTACTTATGTCCAATTTGCTTCACTCATTTGTTGGCTGATGTACAAATTATGGAAGAGGTTCAAAGATTGTTCACTAAATGATAATGTTATCAAATGCCGATGTATTGGTGATATGGTCAGAGAACAGCAGGTGGAGTTTAATGCTGATAAATGTGAGGTGAAGCATTATGGACGTACTAAGGAGGCTAGGATATACACGGTGAATGGTCGTGTCCAAGGCAATACTGAAGAACGGGGGTACTAAAGATCCTTGAAGGTGGCCTGTTTCCATCCTGTGCAGCTCTGGGTGATACTCCTTTTTGTGAGATAATAACCTCCCCTTCAACATTACGGATGTTGGTGGTGTGGACTTTGTACTGTCTCCCTGTGCCAGTGTGGTTTTTCTCCGGGTGCTCTGGCCTCCCCTAAACCCCAAAGACGTGCAGGTTTGCAGGTGAATTGGCTTCTGTAAACTGTCTTTACATTAGTATTCACCAAGATTTAAAAAAAAGTGGAGCAATGTAGCCCTAGGGATTAATCAGCTAATTTATAGTCATTTCCATAGAACATAGAACAGAACAGCACAAGAACAGACGCTTCTGCCCACAATATTGTGCCGAACATGATGTCAAGACCATCTCTTATGTACCCAGGCATAATCCATATCTCTCCATTCCCTGCATATGTATATGCCTATCCAAGGGTATGATAACAGCCACTATCATATCTGCCTCAACCACTAACCCCGGTTTTAAAAATTGTCCTGCCTACCTGATGTAAACTTTGAACCCTCACCTTAAAGATATGCCCAAGTGTGCAAGATGGAACTGGTTTACACCGAAGATAAGACACAAAGTGCTGGAGTAACTCAGCGGGTCAGGCAGCATTTCTGGAGAGAAGGGACAGGTGATTTTGGGTCGAGGCATTTCTTCAGGCTCAAGCTACAGTGCCCTCCACAATGCTTGGGACAAAGACCCATCATTTATTTATTTGCTTCTGTACTCCACAATTTGAGATGTGCGATAGAAAAACAATCACGTGGTTAATTCCATAATCCTAGAAAAAGACATAAAATGCTGCAGGAAGTCAGCAGGTCCGACAGCATCCCTGCAGAACATCTCAGGTTGGGACCCTTCTTCAGACAGGCGCATCAGACCGACCTAAAAACTTACCTATCCATGCATTCTCCACAAATGCTGCCTGATCTGCTGAGTTACTCCAGCACTTTGCGTCTTTTTTCTCTAAACCACCAACTGCAATTCTCTGCATACACCTAGAAATAATTTCACGATCTGACTCACAAAAAAGCAAGAGGAAATGAAATCAAAATACTTACTGTAAACACTTCATAGAATAGAATGCTCCTATGAGAACAAATTACCCTGGCACTAAGTTGTCATATGTGCAAAAGCAGAAGTTTCCAAATTAACATTGTGCCCTCAAAACAAGAATTTTATTCTGTAAAAGTCTGAAGTGAAAAATAATTTCAACATGCAGATATTGGTGCCTTTTGCAGTTAAAAATGCTTTCAAATCGAAGAAAGGTAGGAAAGTGAGTTATGAAGAGGAAGTAATGTTACTCAGGGCTACAGATAGGATCGTCAAAGGACAAGGACCTTACATCATAGCAAAGCATGGGGTGGGAGATAGCAACCTTCACGTGTCCACCCTGTTTCAACGAATGCAATCAACCTGGCATGTACACACAGAAGATCAAACAGAACAAGTTGTCTTAAAACATTAGGTGGTGCCCGCCATACGCAACAAGAAAATAGCAAAGCATGGAGAATTTCACTATTTTGGCATAAATGTTTGTTTTAAATACAAATGGTGAGGGATTGCTTAGCTCTGACGTGTAAAGGGTTCTGCATCTTTCGGTGTATGATTGTCAAAAGGCTAGTGGTAAAATACAGCAAATAGGGGAACAATGTTATTGCTTATTGCAAAGGGAAATTAATACAAAGGTGGAGAGGAACAAGGAACTACAGATGCTGGTTTACAAAAAAAAATACACAGTGCCTAAGGGCGGCACAGTGGCGCAGGAGTAGAGTTTCTGCCTTACAGTGCCTGTAGACCCGGGTTCGCTCCTGAATATGGGTGCTGTCCATATGGAGTTTGTACATTCTCCCATGACAAGGTGGGTTTTCTCAGAGAGCACCCGGAGGAATCACACACGGTCACAGGGACAACATACTAATTCCGTACAGGCAGCACGCACAGTCAGGATCGAACCCGGGACTCAGACGCTGTAAGGCAGCAACTCCAATCAAACAAACATATTTAAAATCATCAGCTTCGAACAAAGAACCTGGGCTTGGACAATGCCTTTCCTCAGACCAGTGCTTCAGATGCGCCTGGATTTCCTAACAAAATCCAGTGTTATCAAGTATATCAGTTGAAGAAAAGGTTGGAAATTTGGCAGAGGTCTGGGCTAAGAACCAGAGTGCACAAAAGGGAGAGTTGTAGAAGAAATTAAATTTGATAACTTTGAGGAACCCAACTAATGCAGCATGGAACAAGGCCCTTCAGCCCAACTTTCCCATGCCAACCAAGATACCCTGTCAATACTCGTCCCACCTGGCCATGTTTGGCCCAGATCCCTCTAAACCTTTCTTATCCACGGACCTAATGGAAAATGGACAGGAAGTTTAAAGAGACTATAAGGGTTAGGGAGGGAAGAACAGAGTAAACATACAGTTAGTTATGGGAAACAATATGTAAAACATGAAGAACAATGAAGAGGAAGTAAGGTTAGGTCGTACAAACAGGGCTTGACATTGAACTATAATGAGATCAGTGTCATGGAGCAGGGGTAAGGAAGTTCAAAGTTAACCACCCCCTCTCCTGGCACTTTCTCTTGCAACCACAGGAAATGCTACACTTGTCGCTCCTTCCCTCAAAGGTTTCAAAGGTATTTTATTGTCACATGTACCAATTAAGGTACAGTGATATGCAAATTACCATACAGCCAAGTTGAGATGGTGACTGAAAATGCTGGGGAATTCCACAGGAAGTACAGATGATACAGACAGGAAGCCAGTAGATGAGGGCGCAGCCTACACATTCTTCTGATCACAACAAGTGTATAGTTTGGAGACACAAGAAACTGCAGACGCTGGAACCTTGGGTAAAACACAAAATGCGAGAGTAACTCAACAGATCAGGCAGCGTCTGTGGAGGGAATTGAACGTGTTGGGTTGGGGAACGTTCTCATAGCTCAGGCCACCACATCAAGCCATATGGAAGTCCCAACCAAAGGGAAAGAAAGATAAAGCAAATGACAAGAAAATAGGGGTTTAAACAAAAATAAATCATAAAGTAAGAGATGGTGACTGGAGGTGGTGACACAGGGAAGAGTAGAAAGACAACCAACACAATAACAAAAAAAAACTGGTGAGAGACATTTGCTTTCTGAACCGTTATGGCCGATCCTTTCATCATTCTTAATTTACAATCTCTATTTAAGATTTGCTATCAAATTTTAATGGACATCCCAGTTAAAAACTGTAGTCGTTTACTATGTAGGCTGGAGGAACTGTGGATGCTGGTTTACAAACAAAAAAGACACAAAGTGCTGGAATAACTCAGCGGATCAGGCAGCATTTCCGGAGAACGTGGATTTTTGACGTTTTGTGTCAGGACCATAGTTTATAGATAAACTCTGATAATCCGCCAGCCAATCATTCAGAAATGCTGTTGCTAGGACATTGGATTCACCTGATGCTGGTTCCTAGGCTCCCTTTCACACAGCCAAACCCTATGTTCTCTCAAAACGAGTCCATTTTCATTTCTCACGTACCCTTAAAACTTACCCTGGCCTTGTTTCCAATATTCCTAATTACCCGTTTCATACCAATTTTATTACTCTACTGTCTAATATCTAAAAACAATGTTTTAAAATGTGTTGGTGGATTAATAGGAATAACAACCTTAAAATGAGAAAATCTGGTAATTAAGAACCAAGCCTGCTGGATGAAAGAGATTATATTCTATTTTAAAAACAATTTCTTTTTTTGAGATATTTCATTAGTTTCTGGACCAATTATTTTCCCTTTAGAAAATACCAATTTGGATTTATATACAGATAGGAATCCATGAATACTTTATGCTGCTGAATAAATAAGTCCTATGCCATAAGTACAATAATGTAATCACTTGACCTTGTTGTAATGCTGGATCTAATTAACTGCGACTGAACGGTTTGTTCTAATTTTATACGTTCCAGAATCTTGCTCAACAACGCCATATTAATAAACCACTAATTATAACCAAGATAGCAAATTAGCACGTTAAACGAATGCACGATTGTGACAAATGAACTAACAGACAGATTAATGACCATCAGCATGCACTGACAAAACACATCAGAAAGAGAAGAGACACAAGGAACTGCAGATGCTGGTTTACCAATCAGAATCAGAATCACACTTTATTCGCCAAGTATGCTTTGCAACATACGAGGAATTTCAAAAGGGACACAAAGTGCTGGAGTAACTAAGTTGGTCAGGTAGTTTCTCAGGAGAATGTGGATAGGCAACGATTCTGAAGGGCAAGGTTCCATACTGTATCTATCTAATCAAAACCAAAAGCTTTGCGATTTAGAATCAAGAGTACTATCTCTGAGCACTTAATTATTTCATGCAACGTGTGGGGTGCTATTCAAAGGTGTTAACTCCCTTCCTGTAGCCTGTGCTGAAGCAGTCTCAGCAGAAGACAGGGAAGAGGTTATCAATGATTAGTAACTGGTGCTTACCTCTGTCCACCTATCCTTCACCAAGCTTTGTCCTGCCCCCACCTCTCTTCCAGCTTTCTCCCCTCCAATCACAATCAATTTGACGTAGGGTCCCGACCCGAAACATCACCTAACCATGTTCTCCAAAGATGCTACCTGACCTACTTCGTTACTCCAGCACTCTGTCTCTTTTCAGAGAAAGAATTGCTCCTAGTCAAGAAGACTTGCAGAATAATTATGGAAGCAGAGGAGTCAACAGGCAGCGGGGTTCAATAATTCAAGTTAGACTGGAGATGTAGACATTTTATTGCTGCACTCCACCAGAGCCCCCATCACAGCACCAGAGACCCAGGTTCGATCCTGACCTTGGGTGCTGTCTGTATGTAGTTTGTGACCACGGGGGTTTTCTCCGGGTGCGCCGGTTTCCTGCACACTCCAAAGACATATTATTGGTTAATTGGCCGATAAAAAGTTGTAAATTGTTGCTAGTGTGTAGGATAATGTTAGTGTACAGGATGATCGCTGGTCAGCGCGGATCCGGTGGGCCAAAGGGCCTGTTTCCGCGCAGTTTCACTAAACTCTAAAATGTACACAGTGTATAAAACACAGAAAAGACTTACCAATAATTCCACTCCAAAACACGTTTCACACAGCAACATACTCTGCAGCAGCGGTCCCTTAAACCGTACGATTCCAGGTATTTTTTCATCACCGGGTCTCAACTGAACATTGACATTCGACCCACAATTAATCTGGAGAGCTTTCTGCAACCTTGCTTTGTTTTTGGACAGAACGTGCCTCTCCTCACTGGTTGAAACAGCCAACAGCAGTTCAGCAATGCGTGGCTCAACTTCCTGCAACTCCTTCTCGTCCATGAGCATGATGGTGTACGGGTCTTCCAAGCATTGCACAATAACCGACCCCCTTTTGATCTTGTTACCGTGAATGTTTGGCAGCTGAGAACCTCGGTCGCAAAGCAACACCATGGTCCCCTTCACTAGTCTGACCAATGATTGGGTGGGTTTTTCAAATGCGGTGCATTCTTGAGCAACGAGGTAATATCTGGCCTCGTCACGAGTCACAACGTTGGGTTTATCTTTGTTCCACGTAGCCGCAGTATTCATGATGCAAACTTCAGGTGCTTAGCCTAGACTGTGTCTCAAAGTCACCGTGTTGCTACGAGTGCTGGGACCAAGAGCAATGTCTACATTACATTATTGAATGCATTAAATAGATTTCATTGAGAAAAAAATCAATTCTTCAGTAAACACTCAATTCTTCAGTAAACACAACAAGTCGTTCACCTAAATGGGTAAACAAAAAAATAAATGTCAATAATTATCCTAAACATTTCATGCATTGTGGTCATAACTTCAAGGAGCAGAATTAGTCCATCTGGCACATCATCTACTCTGCCGTTCAATCATAGCGGATCTATCTCTCCCTCTCAACCCCATTCGCCTGCCTTCTCCCCGTAACCTCCGACACCCGCACTAATCAAGTGTCTGTCAATCACCGTCATGAGAATACCCGTTGACTTGGCCTCCACAGCCGCCTGAAGCAAATAATTCCACCCATTCACCACCCTCTGACTAAAGAAATCCATTCTTATCTTCTTTCTGAAGGTACTACCTTTTATTCTGAGGTCACGACCTCTGGTTCTAGACTCTCCCACTAGTGGAAACATCCTCTCCACATCTACTCTATCCAGGCCATTCACTATTTAGTAAGATTCAACGTGGTCCCCCTCATCCTTCTAAACTTCAGCGAGTACAGGCCCAGTGCTTTCAAACACTTGGTTAACCTGGGATTATTATCATAAACATCCTCTGGAGCCTCTACAATACATACGTATTGGATACATAGTTATCCAATAACTATGTATGTCAGTTCCTACTTAAAATAAGGAAAACATGCATCGTAAATGATTGAAAGATAAAATCACGTCAGACTCAGTGAAAGCAGGATTCAGGTTTCCAAAATACAATGCAAGCCACATTTGTTATTGAATTATACAGCTATAAAGAATTTACAAATATCAGAGCATGGTTTTGAGATGCAGCTTAATGGTAGGAATCAAAAACATGTTTGGTTCTAACCCAATGAAACTGAACAGAACTAGTTGAACAGAACTCTGCTCTCAATTGCTTTGTAGATGCGGGCTCGAAAATAATCTCTTCCCAGGGATCAGGCAAAGAGTGGTTTAGTTTCAAATCTAGGTTCGCCTGGACCTACCTGTGGCCAAACACTTTAATTCCCCTTCCCAAACTGACCTTTCTGTCCTGGGCCTCATATTTCGCTTGGGCAGTTTACAACCCAGCAGCATGTTTTGATTTCCCTAACTCCAAGTAACCCTTGTAACCCCCCTCTCTCCATCCCACCCCCATCCAAGTCATACTAGCTTCAAAGTTGTCTTGTTCAGTCTCATTGTCTGTGGCTCGTTCACACCTAGCTCACAGCTAAGAATGGCCTGTTTCCTTTATCATCCTTACTTTTTTTGCATATAGTTATACAGTGTAGAAACATGCCCTTTGGCCCAACTTGCCCACACCAGCCAAAATGTCCCAGTAACAGTAGTCCCACCTGCCCACATTTGGTCCATATCCCTCCAAACTGGTTCTATCCATGTAATGCATGTCCATCTTTCACTCATTTGTTCTACATATCTCTATATGACCATCTATATCTCTCGTTTCCCTTTTCCTTAACTCTCGGTCTGAAGAAGGGTCCAGACCCAGAAACGATTCCGTTCTCCAGAGATGCTGTCTGGTCCGCTGAGTTACTCCAGCTTTTTGTGTCTATCATAGGTTTTCCTCCTGCAATTGGATAGGATTATTTCTGCACTGAAGTTGGTATTTGTGTCAGGATGTATGACAGCTGTCAATAAAATCTTTAATTAACTGGTATGAAGTGCATTAACCATTACATTTTGGACAACGTTGAATAAAAGATGATTTAAGATGTTGATCATTGCAATCTTGGCCTTGAATCGCAACTGCTGGGGTAGCTAGCCACAAGATTGACAGTGGGTAGTGAATCTGTGGATTTCATTGACAAAGAAGGCGGTGGAGGCCAATGGATATTTTTAAGGCAGAGATGGACAGATTCTCGATTAGCATGGGTGTCAGGGGTATGGGGAGAAGGCAGGAGAATGGGGTTTGCGAGCGAAAGGTAGATCAGCCATGATTGAATGGTGGAATAGACTTGATAGGCCTAATTCTGCTCCTATCACTTATGAACTGATGAAACACAAAATGCAGCATCTCTGGAGAGAAGGAATAACACACGTCAAATGTGCTTCAGTGTCATATGTCCCAAACAGAACATAGAGATGCTTACTTGCAGCAGCACAACATAATATATAAACATAGTACACTGTAAACAATATAATACACAAGTCAAAAGTTCAGTGTGTGTATACAGTATATACACGTATACAACTGTCCTGGGCCTCTTCCACTGTCAGAGTGAGGCGCAATGCAAATTGGAGGAATAGCACCTCATATTTTGCTTGTGCAGCTTACGCCCCAGCGATATGAATATTGATTTTTTTCTAACTTCAAGTAATCCTTGAAAGATACAAAATGCTGGAGTAACTCAATGGGACAGGCAGCATTTCTGGAGAGAAGGAATGGGTGACACTTCTGGTCAAGACCCTTCTTCAAATAACCCTTCCTTTCCTTCTCTCTCTCCCTAAATGTCACCCATTCCTTCTCTCCAGAGATGCTGCCTGTCCCGTTGAGTTATTTTGTGTCTATCTTCGGGGTAAACCAGCATCTGCAGTTCCTGCCTGTTCATACACATACACACAGCCACACACACATTTATACACACAAACACACATACATGCACACACACACACACACGTACATACACATATATACATACACAGACACATATACAACTACACACACATACAACTACACACACGTACATATACACACGCACATACACACACGTACATACACACACGTATACACACACGTACATACACACACGTACATACACACACGTATACACACACGTACATACACACACGTACATACACACACACATAGATACATACACACATATACACACACACACCCACTTACATACAGAAATACTCACCCACATACCCACTCACTCACACACACATACATACACACTTACATACATACACACACATAAATACACACCCCACACTCACGGACACTGATACAGAGACACATACAGACACACAGTCATATACAGAGTTTGAGATAGAGATATATTTGAGACGTTGAACCAAACTTCTTGTTCGATTACATCCCTGACACAGAGCTCTAGAGCACAGGGACAGGCCCTTCGGCCCACAATGTCCGTGCTGTACTGTGTACATGATGCCGGTGCCGGCGGCATAGACAGCGAGCTCCACCCTCCCCTCACACGGACCAGGACCCCCCGCCGCCCCCCCCCCGGGCGGTCCCGGCGCTCACCGGCTGCCGCCAGTCCCCGGGCTCCATGGACACCCTCAGCGCCGGCGCTCGCTGATCCTTCGCTCCTCACGGCGGCGGCGGACAGCAGCGACCGGAAACGACAACCGCTCCCCCTTCCCCCACCCCCGCGCCAACCAGCTCCGCCATTGGTCCGCGCCGCTGTCCGTCACTGAGTTCCGGCCGCTTCCGCCGGCGAGGTGACCCAATAGGAGCGCGCGGTGGGGGCGGGACTACCGCAGACGGACAGGCCGACCGTCCAATGGCCGCTGGCGGTGGAGGAGTAGGGGGGCGGGACTGGTGTAATTAACGGGCTGGCCGCCCAATAGGATCGTGCGGAGGGCGGGACATGCTTGACTGACGGGTGGATACCCCAATCGGCACCAGGTAGACAAGACTGCTGGAGAAACTCAGCGGATCAGGCGTCGTCTGTGGAGAGAAGGAATAAGCGAGTTCGGTATTCCGACTGCGCATGCCCAGGTCATAGGTCACTCGCTATAAACATTCTTGGTAACTGTGCTGCTGCGTTGTGTGCAGGCTTACCTTTCGTCCGGGGTCAGGGTCGGGGTCTCCGGCGCTGTTGAGTTGCTGCTGGGCCATCCCTGTCCCCTCCCGTCCTGTCCGGGGGCTGGTGGGGACGGTCCGAGTCTTGGCACGTGGGGGGGGAGAACGAGCCTTGGCGGGGGGGGGGGGTGGTGAGCCTTGGTGCAGGGTGGATGAGCCTTGGCATGGGAACGGGGCGAACCTTGGTGGGGACGGGGCTATGTCTGACTGACACTTGGCATATCCCCAGCAGTTTTCTCAACACTGCTCTGCAATCCTCTTGCACCCAATGCAGAACATCAATTGCTTCTGCACAAACTTACTCCGGTAGTGCTGGTTAAATAACTAAAACTAGGTTTTATTTTTTGATTGCAGATAAAAAACAAAGTGCTGGAGTAATTCAGGGGGACAGGCAGCATCTCTGGAGACAAGGAATGGGTGATGTTTCAGGTCGAGACCTCTTCTTCAGAAGATAGAGGAGCTTCTGTACCACTTGCCTGATCATAAGTGAATTTGGCCATTCGGTCCATCAAGCCTACTCCGCCATTCAATCATGGCTGATCTAATCTGATGGGAGAGAGAAGAGGGAGTGACCGGGATGAGAGTGGTCGTTGATTAGGTTAATGTTTATTATTGTCATGTATACCGTGACAAAATACTATCCTATGCACTTAAGGGACAATTTACATTTTATACCAAGCAAATTAACCTACAAACCTGTACGTCTTTGGAGTGTTGGAGGAAACAGAAGATTTTGAGCAAATCCACGCAGGTCATGGGGAGAAGGTACAAACTCCATCGGCCAGCACCCGTAGTCGGGATTGAACCCGAGTCTCTGGCGCTGTCGGGCAGCAGCTCAACTGCTGCGACACCACATTTAAAATAGTAGACTGATTGCATCAGATCATTCTTGTATTGGTCCTTTCCTGGGAAGAGTATGCAAAGAATCGCCATGCTCCCGCACCAAGCTTTTCCCAGGGTGGAAACGTCCACCAGTAGAGGGCATAGCTATACGGTGAGTGGGGAACATGTAATGGAGAGGTATGGAGTATGTTTTATCTGGGGATGGGACATTGGGTTGCAAGCTATCCAACTGGAATATGAGAAGGACAGAACTGGGCCTAGGGTTGAGATTTTTGATTGGAGAAAGGCTAACTTTAACGAGATGCGAGATGATTTAAAAGGAGTGAACTGGGACATTTTGTTTTATGGGAAAGATGTAGAGGAGAAATGGAGGACATTTAAAGGGGAAATTTTAAGAGTACAAAATCTTTATGTTCCTGTTCGGTTGAAAGGAACCAGTAAAAATTGGAAAGAGCCCTGGTTTTCAAGGGAAATTGGACATCTTGTTCGGAAAAAGAGGGAGATCTACAATAATTATAGGCAGCATGAAGTAAATGAGGTGCTTGAGGAGTATAAGGAATGTAAAAAGAATCTAAAGAAAGAAATTAGAAAAGCTAAAAGAAGATATGAGGTTGCTTTGGCAAGTAAGGTGAAAGTAAATCCAAAGGGTTTCTACAGCTATGTTAATAGCAAAAGGATAACAAGGGATAAAATTGGTCCATTGGAGAGACCAAGTGGACAGCTATCTGCAGAGCCAAAAGAGATGGGGGAGATATTGAACAATTTCTTTTCTTCGGTATTCACCAAGGAGAAGGATATTGAATTATGTGAGGTAAGGGAAACTAGTAGAGTAGCTATGGATACTATGAGTTTCAAAGTAAAAGAAGCACTGGCACTTTTGAAAAATATAAAAGTGGATAAGTCTCCAGGTCCTGACAGGATATTCCCTAGGACATTGAGGGAAGTTAGTGTGGAAATAGCCGGGGCTATGACAGAAATATTTCAAATGTCATTAGAAACTGGAATAGTCCCCGAGGATTGGCGTACTGCGCATGTTATTCCATTGTTTAAAAAGGGTTCTAAAAGTAAACCTAGCAATTATAGACCGGTTAGTTTGACTTCAGTGGTGGGCAAATTAATGGAAAAGATACTTAGAGATAATATATATAAGTATCTGGATAAAGAGGGTCTAATTAGGAACAGTCAACATGGATTTATGCCTGGAAGGTCATGTTTGACTAATCTTCTTGAATTTTTTGAAGAGGTTACTAGGGAAATTGACGAGGGTAAAGCAGTGGATGTTGTCTATATGGACTTCAGTAAGGCCTTTGACAAGGTTCCTCATGGAAGGTTGGTTAAGAAGGTTCAACTGTTGGGTATAAATGCAGGAATAGCAAGATGGATTCAACAGTGGCTGAATGGGAGAAGCCAGAGGGTAATGGTGGATGGCTGTTTGTCGGGTTGGAGCCAGGTGACTAGTGGGGTGCCTCAGGGATCTGTGTTGGGTCCTTTGTTGTTTGTCATGTACATCAATGATCTGGATGAAGGGGTGGTAAATTGGATTAGTACGTATGCAGATGATACCAAGATAGGGGGTGTTGTGGATAATGAAGAGGATTTCCAAAGTCTACAGAGTGATTTAGGCCAGTTGGAAAAATGGGCTGAAAGATGGCAGATGGAGTTTAATGCTGATAAATGTGAGGTGCTACACCTTGGCAGGACAAATCAAAATAGGACGTACATGGTAAACGGTAGGGAATTGAAGAATACAGTTGAACAGAGGGATCTGGGAATAACCGTGCATAGTTCCTTGAAGGTAGAATCTCATATAGATAGGGTGGTAAAGAAAGCTTTTGGTATGCTAGCCTTTATAAATCAGAGCATTGAGTATAGAAGCTGGGATGTAATGTTAAAATTGTACAAGACGTTGGTGAGACCAAATCTGGAGTATGGTGTACAATTTTGGTCGCCCAATTATAGGAAGGATGTCAACAAAATAGAGAGGGTACAGAGGAGATTTACTAGAATGTTTCCTGGGTTTCAACAGCTAAGTTACAGAGATAGGTTGAATAAGTTAGGTCTTTATTCTCTGGAGCGCAGAAGGTTAAGGGGTGACTTGATAGAGGTCTTTAAAATGATGAGAGGGATAGACAGAGTTAATGTGGACAAGCTTTTCCCTTTGAGAATAGGGAAGATTCAAACAAGAGGACATGACTTTAGAATTAAGGGACAGAGGTTCAGGGGTAACATGAGGGGGAACTTCTTTACTCAGAGAGTGGTAGCGGTGTGGAATGAGCTTCCAGTGGAAGTGGTGGCGGCAGGTTCGTTGGTATCATTTAAAAATAAATTGGATAGGCATATGGATGAGAAGGGTATGGAGGGTTATGGTATGAGTGCAGGCAGGTGGAACTAAGGGAAAAAAGTTGTTCGGCACGGACTTGAAGGGCCGAGATGGCCTGTTTCCGTGCTGTAATTGTTATATGGTTATATGGTTATATGAGGATCAGCACCTCATATTTGGCTTGGGCACCTTACAACTCAGTGGTATGAATGTTGATTTCTCTAATTTCAAGTAACTCCAACAGTCCTTCCCTCCCCACCCTAGTCACCCTGCCAGTTCCACCATTCCATTCCTTGTATCTCTCTTATTAGCACATCTCCACTCTTCCTGAGGTCATCTGTTGCCGCCCCTGATTTGTTCTGGCCTTTGCTCACCTCCAATCTCCCCCCCGTCCCCCATCTTTCAGTCTGAAGAGTTCCCACCCGAAAAATCTCCTATTCCTTCTCTTCCCCCCCCCCCCCCCCCATCTTTCAGTCTGAAGATTTCCGACCCAAAACATCTCCTATTCCTTCCCTCCAGAGATGCTGCCTGACCCGCTGAAATAATCCAGCATTTTGGGCCTATCTTTGGTCTTCGATGTAAAGAATGGTCTCCACCTGGAGGCGTGGGTTCGTATCCCACTTCTGACACCATGTAAAGAATGGTCTCTAACACACAGAGTCTTTACTACTATTTTATTCACTAGTCAAATACATCGCAGCCCTAGCTGTACGTGGTCTGTCACGGATGATAGAGAGAGAGAGACAGGGGTGGGAAGGTCACAATTATACTGAATGGTAAGGGGAGTGGTTAGTGGTGGATATATCACTATATTTAAAGGTATACACACATATCTACATATGAGGTGCTGTTCCTCCAGTTTCCATGTGGAAGCACTGTTGCAATGGAGAAGGCCTAGGACTGAAAAGTCCGTGTGGGAATGGGAAAGGGAGTGAAAAGTGTTTAGCAACTGAGAGATCTAGTAGGCTTTGGCAGACAGATTGTGTTGGAATACAGTTGAACACAATTCTGCAATTGCAAGTATCCTTCTGAGCCTTCAGAAACACAAATGGCCAGATCTGTACTGAATGTATCAAGAATATGATTGTTGTAGGAATCATTATGTAACAATTGACATTGAAAAAGTTAGATATAAAAATGAATGTTCCTCCATTCTCAAACTACTTGTGAATTCAGCGGGTCACGCAGCATCTCGGGAGGGAATGAACAGGTCATGTTTCAGTCTGAGGAAGGGTCTCGACCCAAAACATCACCTGCCCTTTCGTCCCCAGATGCTGCCTGACCCACTGAGTTCCTTCAGCTCTTTGTGTTTTGTTCAAGATTCTAGCATCTGCAGTTCCTTGTGTCTCAATGTTTCTGTATTATCTTGCAGGATGATAATAGTTGTCAGAAACAATAAAAGAACATTGTTGATAAAAATGGAAATCATTGCTAATCACACTTACATGCACATGCACAGTCACACACACGCACGGACACAAGCAGGATGCACACAGACACGCTCACACACACAGAGACACATACAGACACACAAACCCGCTCAGGCACACACAGATGCACATAGACATGGGCACACGCCTAGACAGACATGCAGGCACATGTAGACACAACACACAGACACACACGGACACACACCACCTTTCCAGTAAGTACAATTAGTATTCAGCCAATTGATAAAGTAAAAATTGTTTATTAAAGTGCCAACATCCATAAATATGACCCGTACCATTATAAAATTGTAAATAAATAATCAGCCCAGCTCATTGTGAGTCATAGAAACACAGAAACATAGAAAATATTTGGCCCTTCGAGCCAGCACCGCCATTCATTGTGATCATGGCTGATCATCCACAATCAGTAACCCGTGCCTGCCACCTCCTAATACCCCTTAATTCCGCTAGCCCCTAGAGCTCTAACTCTCTTTTCATCCAGTAAATTGGCCTCCACTGCCTTCTGTGGCAGAGTCCAGTAACAAAAGTTCAAAGTTAACTTTTGAATGATCTGACTTTTCGTCAAAACGTCAGTCTTGCTTCTGCTCTGGTCACCTCTTCAATCTCCTCAGCAGTCACCTGATTTCCTCCTAACCTGAAAGCAATAATAAAAGCAATATATAGTGTGCAAGTAAACTCTGTTTAACAGTTAGCTTGGGTTGAGCAATCATTTTGCTGCAACTTCCCAGCGGCACGGTGGCGCAGCGGGTAGAGCTGCTGCCTGCAGCGCCAGAGACCAGGGTTCAATCCTGATCTCGGGTGCTGTCCGGGTGGAGTCTGCATGCTCTCTCTGTGACGGCGTGGGTTTCATCCGGGTGCTCTGCCTTCCTCCCGCATCCCAAATAGATGTAGGTTTGTGGCCTCTGGAAAATTGCCCCCAGTGGGGAGTGTGTGACAAAGTGGGATTACATAGAACTAGTGTGAATGGACGATCGATGGTCGACGTGGGCTCAGTGGGCGATAGATGGTATTGGTCTCTGAACAATACCATTTCTTTTCTTCAAAGTCCAACTCTTGTTTCCGTATCTTCTATAAGACACAGATTTAAGGGGAGAAGTTTAAAGAAGATGCGGGGCAAGTTTTTAAACAGAGTGTTATACAGCCTAATGGTGGTGGTGGTGGAGGCAGATACAATAGTGGTGTTTAAGAGGCTTTTAGATAGGCACATGCATAGGCAAGGAATGAAGAGATATGGATCACGTACAGGCAGAGGAGATTAGTTTATCTGAACATCATGCTCGGCACAGACATTGTGGGCCGAATGGCCTGTTCTTGTGCTGTACTTTTCTATGTTGTCAGAATTTTATATGAACAGTCTTCCAACAGTACTTTGCTACCTGTACAAAACCTGGACCTTAATATCATAGTTCAGTTTTTATTTGTCATATGTAGGTTAACACAGGGTCAACAGTACAATGAAATGTGTTGGACAAGACAACGGGTCACCTCAGCAATGATATTACAAGGATAAAATTAAGGTAAAAACAAGATAAAAGAGATCTTAGGAGAATGGGAAAGACTGGCTCCCCTCCCACCCCTCCCCCAACTTCTGAAGAAGGGTCTCGACCCGAAACGTCGCCTATCTCCTTCGCTCCTTAGATGCTGCTGCACCCGCTGAGTTTCTCCAGCCTTTTGTGTTTCCCCCAACCCTAATCTTTGTACATCCCCAATCCTGGACTTTCCACTCGTCACTTTAATTTTGTGGTTCATGTATTTTGTTGTGTTTTGTGACAGACCAATCGTATTGTATCGAGAGAGACGTGAGGAGACCATGCATGAAAAACTCACCAAATAGACGCAACAGTAACATTGTGCTTTAGCGCAGAAACAATTAATTCCATTCCTTTTTTGGTTATCTTATTATTCGACAACCTGTGGAGAGAGAGAAAGAGAAAAAATAAAAGGTCATGGTGTGGCGGGGACTGGCAGGAGTCCAGCCAAAAACTAGGCGGACACAAGTTGCGTGCTCCAGACGTGTTTATTCTTCTGCATACAGCTCCCTACTCCTCAGCTGACACGGACGTTGCCCGGCCTTAAATAACAAATCAGATAACGACCCCGTGACGCGCGCCTCCCCCACCAAGACACCTCCCTCTAGAGCCGATGGTTCGTCGTGACCTTGGGTTGCTATCAGGTGCCGCCACAATGGTACATCATTCACAAGTTATAGGAGTCGAATTAGGTCATTCGGCCCATCGAGTCTGCTTTGCCATTCAATTATGGCTGATCTCTGCCTCCTAATCCCATTTTCCTGCCTTCTCCCCATAACCCTTGACACCCGTTCTAATCAATAATTTGTCTATCTCCACCTTAAAAATATCCTCTGACTTGGCCTCCACAGCCCTCTGTGGCAATGAGTGCCACAGATTAACTACCCTTCCCTTAACATGCGACAACATTATCCTTGCTACTCAGGTAGCGCCTGGTATTATTTGCCCAAAATACTTTCGTCCAAGGTCAACCGTTGTATAACAGATTTCAGTTTAAAGTTCTTGCCACGTTACCAAGGTACAGTGGCAAGCTTTTGTTGCGCGCTATCCAGCCAGCGGAAAGACATGACATGATTACAATTGAGTATTTAAAGTATATAGATGCA
Source organism: Raja brachyura (assembly GCA_963514005.1). Next base: position 6,153,745 of record OY740797.1, on the reverse strand, counting down.
TGACAAGGGAATAACATTCAATGAAAGGTAAAGCCCCATCATGGATAGTCCAAGAATCTCCAATGAGGTAGATAGTGGTTCAGCACTGCTCTCTGGTTGTGGTAGGATGGTTCAGTTGCCTGATAACAGCCGGGAAGAAACTGTCCCTGAATCTGGAGGTGTGCGTTTTCACACTTCTGTACCTTTTGCCCGATGGGTGAGGGGAGGAGAGGGAGTGGCCAGGGTGGGACTCATCCTTGATTATGCTGGTGGCCTTGCCGAGGCAGCGTGAGGTATAAATGGAGTCAATGGAAGGGATGGTATGGAGTCAATGGTTTGTGTGATGGGCTGGGCTGCGTCCACAATTCGCTGCAATTTCTTGCGGTCTTGGATGGAGCTGTTCCCAAACCGTGCTGTGATGCATCCTGAAAAAATGTGTTCTATGGTGCATCTGTTGAAGGAAATTTGCTGACTATTGTTAGGGAGGAGTGTATTACCTCTTCAAAGAGACTACACATGCTGGATGGATTGAAAGATACAGAGTGAAACCAGCCCCTCAACCCACCCAGTCCACGCCGACCATCACACTAGATCACCCGTTCATGCTAGTTCTGTGTTAACCCAATTTTGCATCCACTTCCTGCACACTCCGGGTTATTTAAAGAAGCCAATTTTAATCTACAAATTCGGGATGTGGGAGGAAACCAGAGCACCAGGAGGAAGCCCACGCGGTCACGGGGAGAACGTGCAAACTCCACACAAACAGCACCCGAGGTCAGGATCGAACCCGTGTCTCTGGCGCTGCGAGGCAGCGGCTCCACCGTGTACAGCAGCCAAATCACTCCCCTCGATATTGCACTGCTCCATAGGTTCTTGAGGAATCGTACATTAGGCAACGTTTCAGTACGTACTTGAGAACCCTCAAGCTTGTGTTGCTCTGCAGTCCTTCTGCAAAATGCTGCACATCCTCATCAATTAAACTGTTCTCCTCAAGGCTGCAACAACAACAAATACATCAAATAAAATAAATATCCAATCTTCATTTTTATTAACGCTTTATATCATTTAATCCAAGAACATTGATTATAGCTTCAGGTTCAGGTTTATTGTTGTCACGTGTACTGAGGTACAGTGAAAAGCTTTGTTTTGCGTGCTATACAGTCAGATCAGGTAATGCTATACATAGAGACAATAGGTAGAGCAATGGGGAAGAGGCTGAGTGCAGAATATAGTTCTCAGCATTGTGTGGCGTATCGGTTCTATAGACATTAACGGCAGCACGGTGGCACAGCGGTAGAGTGGCTGCCTCACAGCGCCAGAGACACGGGTTGAATCCTGACAACGGGTGCTGTCTGCACGGAGTTTGTACGTTCTCCCAGTGACCATGTGGGTTCTCTCTGAGATCTTCGGCTTCCTCCCACACCTCAAAGCCGCACAGGTTTGTACGTTAATTGGCTTGGTATAAAGGTGAATTGTCCCGAGTGTGTGTAAGACCGTTAATGTGCGGGGTGCTCGCTGGTTGGCTTGGACTCAGTGGGCCAAAAGGCCTCTTTCTGCACTGTGTCTCTAACCTAAGTTAAAAATAGACTAAGAACTGAATCTTACTGAAATGTGTGCAAAACAAAGAACTTCAATGTGCCTAGTACTTTGGTACATGGGTTAATAAAGTATTATCATCATCATAATAATAAAAAAAATCCAGGACCATCATTGACCTGATGATGAATCTCACACGAGGACCACGTAAATACAGGCGCCTCCATTAATCTCACCACAGTTCCTGTAGGGCAGTGTTCCTTTTCAACATGGAAGCCAAATCTCTGGCACCTCGACCACCAATGTTATTATCGACGAGGCTAGCGGTCAAATGAGAGAGTGCAGGGTCACTTAACTGAACACAACAGGGTTTTGAAAAGCACTGCATGCGAACCATTTGCTCTGCCAGCTATCTTACCTCAGCCATATCAGACTAGTGTTATCTTCAAGGGCTTCAGCTAAGGCCGAGGCTCCAGCATCTCCGACCTTGTTTCCCCAAAGCCTGCAGAAATATCAAAGGAAAAGCTAATGAATCCTATTTAAATATTAGTACATAATCCGAGGAAAATACAGCGAATGCTGTAAAATGACTCCGGTTATTCTCTGAAGGAAACGGAAGTTATTTTAAGCTATAGTGATTAAAATAATAATATATTTTATCAGGTCAAGACCCTCTTTCAACATTTCTGGGCTATGGGGAGAAGGCAGGAGAATGGGGGTTGAGAGGGAAAGATAGATCCGCCATGATTGAAGGTAGACAAAAAGCTGGAGAAACTCAGCGGGTGAGGCAGCATCTATGGAGCGAAGGAATGGGTGACGTTTCAGGTCAAGACCCTTTTTCAGACTGATGTGGGGGTGGGAGGGGTGGGACGAAGAAAGGAAGAGGCGGAGACATTGGGCTGTGGGGGAGCTGGGAAGTGGAGGGTAAGGAGGGAGAAAGCAGGGACTACCTGAAATTGGAGAAGTCAATGTTCATACCGCTGGGATGTAAACAACCCAAGCGAAATATGAGGTGCTGCTCCTCCAATTTACGGTGGTGCTCGCTCTGGCCATAGAGGAGGCCCAGGACAGAAAGGTCGGATTTGGAATGGGAGGGGGAGTTGAAGTGCTGAGCCACCGGGAGATCAGGTTGGTTATTGCGAACTGAGCGGAGGTGTTGGGCGAAGCGATCACCAAGCCCGCGCTTGGTCTCACCGATGTAGAGCAGCTGACACCTAGAGCAGCGGATGCAATAGATGAGGCTAGAAGAGGTGCAAGTGAACCTCTGCCTCACCTGGAACGACTGCTTGGGTCCTTGGATGGAGTTGGGGAGGGGAGGTAAAGCGACAAGTGTAGCATTTGCTGTGGTTGCAAGGGAAAGTACCCGGGGAGGTTCGTGGTTTGGGTGGGAAGGGACAAATTGATTAGCCATGATTGAATGGCGGGGCAGACATGATGGGCTGAATGGGCTAATTCCGCTCCTATAGTATAACATGAACTTATGAAAACATGGATAGGTGACATTTCAGGTCAGAACCCTTCTTCTGAAGAAGGGTTCCATCTCGAAACATCATCTATCCCTGTTCTCCAGAGATGCTGCCTGGCCCGCTGGGTTACTCACAGACTCATGGCCCAATTTGGCCCTTCCGACCAAGATGCCCCATCTACACTAGTCCCATCTGCCTGTATTTGGCTCATAGCCCTCTAAACCTTTCCTATCCATGTACCTCTCCAAATGTTTGTCAATGCTGTTACAGTACCTGGCTCAACCACCTCCTCCGGCAGCTTGTTCCATACACCCATCCACCCACTGAGTGGAAACGTTGCCACTCAAGTTCCTGTTTCATCTTCCCTCTCTCCCCTACTTCAGCACTTTGTGTCTGGAGAACGTGGACAGGCAATCTACCCTATGCGAATCTACCTGCTGTCTGTTCAACACTGTGTCTGATTTTATTCTGCATTGATTAAAAAAACCATCCACGAACACTTAATAAGTGATTGGTTTTCATTTTTGAAATTCCATGACTTGATTTAGATGTTTTAATCTGTTGAAAAAGAAAATGTATTTTTATAGTAGGGGAACGGGCAGCACGGTGGCGCAGCGGGTCGAGCCGCTGCCTCTCATCGCCAGAGACCCGGGTTCCATGCTGATCTCGGGGTCTGTCTGTGTGGAGTCTGCGTGGTTTCCCTGTGACCGCCTGGGTTTCCTCCCACATCCCAAAGACGTTGGTTGGTTAATTGCCGGCTGTAAATTGCCCCTAATGTCAGGTGAGTGAAGAATTAATAACCATATGGAGAATAAAGATGAATTGGATTAATTTAGGATTAGTGTAAAATGGGTGGGAGAGAGTCAGTGTCGACTCGATAGTATCATTGAACTGAATTGATGGGCCAAAGGGCCCCCATTTCTTGCTGTTTCTCTCTGTCTATCTTGTAGCAAGATTAACTACCAAATACAACAGAAATTCAGCATGGATTATTCCAATCATTTCATAAATTCTTGTCGTAGGAGCTGAATCAGGCCATTCTGCAACTTGCAACTACCGCTTGCAACTCTAATCGTACCTTAGTGCCATCGAGTCTACTCCGCCATTCGAGCACCCGCAGGAAACTCACGAGCAGGCAGGGAGAACGTGCAAACTCCATACAGACAGCATTCGAGGTGAGGATTACATACAGGATTGAACCCGGGTCTCTGGCGCTGTGAGGCAGCAGGCTCTACCCGTTGTGCCACCGTGCTGCCCTTCGGACTAGATAAATTAAGTTGCTTTCCATGTCAACGTTATTTATTTAAGGTACAAACTAATGAAAACACTTTATTCTTAAGTCCTAGGAGCATCTCTAGAGAACATGGAAAGATGATGTTTCGAGATGGAACCCTTCTTCAGAGGAAGGGTTCTGACCTGAAACGTCACATATCCATGTTCTCATAAGTTCATGTCATAGGAGCAGAATTAGGCTATTCGGCCCATCAAGTCTACTCCGCCATATCCTTCCCTCTAAACATAGAAATTAGGTGCAGGAGTAGGCCATTCGGCCCTTCGAGCCTGCACTGCCATTCAATATGATCATGGCTGATCATCCAACTCAGTATCCCATACCTACCTTCTCTCCATACCCTCTGATCCCCTTAGCCACAAGGGCCACATCTAACTCCCTCTTAAATATAGCCAATGAACTGGCCTCAACTACCCTCTGTGGCAGAGAGTTCCAGAGACCCACCACTCTCTGTGTGACAAAAGGCCTTCTCATCTCGGTCCTAAAGGATTTCCCCCTTATCCTTAAGCTGTGACCCCTTGTCCTGGACCTCCCCAACATCAGGAACAATCTTCCTGCATCTAGCCTGTCCAACACCTTAAGAATTTTGTAAGTTTCTATAAGATCCCCTCTCAACCTCCTAAATTCTAGAGAGTATAAACCGAATCTATCCAGTCTTTCTTCATAAGACAGTCCTGACATCCCAGAAATGAGTCTGGTGAACCTTCTCTGCACTCCCTCTATGGAAATAATGTCCTTCCCCAGATTTGGAGACCAGAACTGTAAAACCCCATTCTCCAGCCTTCTACCCACAACCCCCAACATGACCCCATAATCGAGAACATTTGTGACTGGAGCGTAACGTTCGGGGCAGCAACGTGCAAAAGCAGAAGAAAGAATTGAACAGAGACGGACCTACCCCAAGAACTGGATGGAGTTGTTTTGCTTCAAACCTTCTGCCAGTGCCTCTGCTCCAGTGGCTGTCAGGTGGTTGTTACCCAGCCTAGGAAATGTTCAAGAATGGACGTGAAAGTTGAACCAACACCAGCCTGGCTGCCTGACTAAAACAAGTAGCTCCCAAGATGGTGCCCAGCCCAGGCCACTATTTGCGCGCTAGCCACAGAAGCAGATCTACAGTCACAGATTACAATCGCTCCTCACTCTTCAATCTCCAGTCCTACAGCAACATTTCTTACTTTAACTGTGATCTTCCATCATCATGTGTCTGTACACTGTAATCAGGTATTGTCTTTCCGCTGACTGGGTAGCACGCAACAACAAAAGCTTTTCGCTTTTTCTCAGTACACGTGGCAATACGCTAAACTGAAACTGAATATTGATTGTAGGAAAGAACTGCAGACGCTGGTTTAAATCGAAGGTAGACACGAAATGCTGGAGTAACTCAGCGGGACAGGCAGCATCTCTGGAGAGAAGGAATGGGTGACCTTTCAGGTCGAGACCCTTCTTCAGTCCCGTCATCAGTCTGAAGAACCTGAAACGTCATCCATTCCTTCTCTCCGGAGATGCTGCCTGTCCCGCTGAGTTACCCCAGCATTTGTGTCTACCAACTGAATATTGACTTCTCTAACTTCAAGTAACCCTTGCTTTCCCCCTCTCCCCGTCCCTCCCCCCCCCCCCCCACCCTAGTTCTCCGACTAGTTTATTGTCCTCCTGATTAAATAATAGATTGTACTCCTTGTTGTCACCTTCCCCTCGGCCAACAATGAACCATGCTACGTTTCCTTGAGCATCGTCCCCTTTGATCTGTCATTTCACGTCTTGCCCTCTCATATCTCTACATCTCCCTCTCCCCCGATTCTCAGTCTGAAGAAGGGTCTCGACCCAAAACTAAACTAACTAACTAATGAAGTGGGCTTCTCCTTTTGGTACAGCTGCCACAGAAACGGATCCCACTGCCTTTCGAACCCATGGCAGAAGCCAGAGCACAGAGACAAGGCCAGCTGGATTCATGGTGACTCCCAGCACTTTAAAGCAGAGGTCAGGAACCCTCACCCGCCATTGCAAAGTGGAGCTTTCTCCATCCACCCTGATTTAGACAATAGGTGCAGGAGGAGGCCATTCGGCCCTTCGAGCCAGCACCGCCATTCACTGTGATCATGGCTGATCGTCCACAATCAGTACCCCGTTCCTGCCTTCTCCCCATATCCCCTATGTTTGAAAGACTGAATGAATGAATAAGCTTATTCATTATCAATGAATACGTTTTAGAGCTCTATCTAACTCTCTCTTGAAAGCATGCAGATAATTGGCCTACATTGCCTTCTGAGGCAGAGAATTCCACAGATTCTCAACTCTCAGGGTGAAAAAGTTCATCCTCATCTCCTACCCCTTATTCTTAACCTGTGGCCCCTGGTTCTGGACTCCCCCCAACATCGGGAACATTAGACTATTAGAACAGGGGCTTTCTGCAGGCATCCTCTATCCATTCCCTTCGCAGATGCAGCCAGACCCGCTGAGTTGCTCCTCAAGGTTTGCTCAAGATTTCAACATCTGTTCTCTCTAGTGTCTCCAAACTATGTATTTGTAGGATTTGGAAGAATGCGCTGGAAGATACCATCATCTGCAGTTTAGACTTTAGACTCCAGCGATACAGCGTGGAAACGTGCTGGCCTTTATAAATCAGAGCATTGAATATAGGAGTAGGGAAGTAATGTTAAAATTGTACAAGGCATTGGTGAGACCAATTCTGGAGTATGGTGTACAATTTTGGTCGCCTAATTATAGGACGGATGGCAACAAAATAGAGAGTACAGAGGAGATTTACTAGAATGTTGCCTGGGTTCCAGCAACTAAGTTACAGAGAAAGGTTGAACAAGTTAGGTCTTTATTCTTTGGAGCGCAGAAGGTTAAGGGGGGACTTGATTGAGGTCTTTAAAATGATGAAAGGGATAGACAGAGTTGACGTGGATAAGCTTTTCCCATTGAGGGTAGGGAAGATTCAAACAAGAGGGCATGACATGAGAATTAAGGGACAGATATTTAGGGGCAACATGAGGGGGAACTTCTTTACTCAGAGAGTGGTGGCTGTGTGGAATGATCTTCCAGCAGAAGTGGTGGAGGCAGGATCGATTTTAACATTTAAAAGTAAAGTGGATAGGTATATGGATGGGAAGGGAATGGAGGGGTATGGTCTGAGTGCAGGTAGATGGGACTAGGGGAAAATAAATGGTTGGCAAGGACTGGAAGGGCCGAGAAGGCCTGTTTCCGTGCTGTAATTGTTATATGGTTATATGGAAACAGGCCCTTCGGCCCACCAAGTCCGCGCCGACCAGCGATCACCCTGTACACTAACACCATCCTACACACCCTAAGGACCATTTTACAACTTCACCCAAGCCAATTAACCTTAGAGTAATAAAAAGATGCACTGAGCTACCTCAGGCCACTAAAATCCAAAGCCAGATGATATACAACACAATAAGCTGTATTAGCTCAGCGGGACAGGCAGCATCTCTGGAGAGAAGGAATGGGTGACATTCTTCTGGCTGAAAGAAGGGTCTCGACCTGAAACGTCACCCATTCCTTCTCTCCAGAGATGCTCCCTGCCCTGCTGAGTTACTGCAGCTTTTTGTGCCAATCTTCGGTTTAAACCAGCACCTGCACTTTCTTCCTACCCAAAATCTGAAGCCAGACCTACGTTCAAACAAAATCCTGAAGCCTCGACCCAAATTCAAATCCCTTTCCGAAACTATGCACAAGTCACAGCGTGGAAACAGGCCCTTCAGTCCAACTTATCCACACCAACCAGCCTCTACACTGGTCCCACCTGCCCGCATTTGTCCCATATCCCTTTAAACCTACCCTTTCCATGTACCTGTCCAAATGTCTTTTAAATATTGCTGTATTACCTGCCTCAACTATCTCCTCTGGCAGCTCGTTCCATACACCCACCACCCTCTTTGTGTGAAAAGGTTACGCCTTAAGTTCCTATTAAATCTCCCCCTCCCCCCCCGCCTCCCCCCCACCTTAAACCTATGTCCTCTGGTTCTTGATTCCCCTAAAAGCAAAGATCCTATAGTGAGCAAGATAGTCCACTCGACGAAAAAGATATAGTACGGTCAAGGGCAGATTCATGGGTAATTTTCAACCCCCTTCCGTAACCGGCTTCCGTCTCCGCACCAAAGATCCCGTAGGATACTAGTGCGGAGACGGAAGCAGGTTACGGAAACATCCTCGTAAAAATAAAAGTTATTTGATAAAAATGTTCTACTCATTTTTCAGAATTTCAATTTATTAACACAAACTGTTCCCCCGCAACGTTGATTTCACTGCGAGTCGGGTCGGGTCCGATTACGGAAATGGATGAAAAAAAGGCCCACGTTCCGTTCCGTTGCGTACTACACGTCAGCCCATTGCATTTAGCAGGAGTGGTCTATCTTGCTCCGCTATAGGATCTTTGAGTAAAAGACTCATCTACCACATCCTGACCCCTCCCCCGAACATCAGGCTTTATTTGTTAGAGTACTTCCTTTGTTAAGTACCGCTCCGCAATGCTAACCATACCTTAGTGCTAGAAAGTTATCCTTGTGTTTCAGAAGCCTTGCAAAATCCCCAGCGCAGTCATCGGTTAAATTGTTATGAAACAACCTAAAGAAATACAGAATTTGAATGGTAAATCGAATAATATCCTCCGAACCTATAAATCCTACAGAACACAACCTCTTCTGGCCAGGAGGTCATGCTGCAACATTATAAGACTTGGGGCAGTCCACGCTTGGAGTATTGCGTGCGGTTCTGGGCACCCCATTACAGGAAGGATGTGAAGGCTTTCGAGAGGTTGCAGGGAGCGTTTACCGGCCAGCTGCCTGGGTTAGAGGACATTAGCTTTATGGAGAAGTTGGGCTAACTTAAAATGTTTTACCTGGTGAGTCAGAGGCTGATAGAAGTATCAAATAATTATGAGAGGCACAGATAGGGTAGACAGTCAGAACCTTTTCTCCAGCGTGGAATGTTCAAGATGAGGGTATATATAGCTCTAAGGTTAGAAGGGCAAAGTTTAAATGTGGTGTGTGGGCCAAATATTTTCTTATCCAGAGTGTGGTGGGTGCCTGGAACGTGCAGCCAGGGGAGTGGTGGAAGAACATACAATAGTGGCATTTAAGATGCTTTTAGTTTAGTTTAGTTTAGAGAGAAACAGCGCGGAAACAGGCCCTTCGGCCCACCCAGTCCGCACCGACCAGCGATCCCCGCACATTAACACTATCATAGAAACATAAAAGCATAGAAAATAGGTGCAGGAGGAGGCCATTCGGCCAGCACTGCCATTCGTTATGATCATGGCTGATCCTACACACACTAGGGACAATTCTACATTTCTACTGAGCCAATTGACCTGCAAACCTGTACGTCTTTGGAGTGCGGGAGGAGACCGAAGATGTCAGAGAAAACCTACGCAGGGAGAACTTACAAACTCCACACAGGCAGCACCCGCAGTCGGGATCGAACCCGGGACATTGGCGCTACAGGCGCTGTAAGGCAGCAACTCTACCGCAGCGCCACCGTGCCTTTAGTTGGGCTTGGAATGTAGTGGTAGGGATCACGTGCAGGCAGTTTAGGGGTGGGGGGGGGGGCATCGTGTTTGGCATGGGCGTTGTGGGACGAAGGGTTAATGCACAGTGACCAAAAACAAGCGAAGGTCAGGGGCATCCCGGTGGTCGAGTGCATGAATCACAAACCATTGACAGGCAAGTCTCCCCAGTAGTTAAGAAGATGATCCTTAGAGGTGTATAAGATCGTGAGAGGAATATATAGGGCAAACGCACAGTCTTTCATCTAGTGTAGGGGAATCAAGAACCAATGGACATAGGTTTAAGGTGAGGGTGGGGGGGGGGGGGGGTAAGATTTAATAGGGACAAAATGTTGGAGTAACTCAACGGGTCAGGCAGCATCTCTGGAGAGATGAAATGGGTGATGTTTGAGTTCGAGACCCTTCTCCAAACTTTCTTCCGACTTCCAAACAGCGTCTGCAGTTCCTTCCTCCTCTAAAGATTTAATCGGACACTGAGGGGAACTTTTTTCACATGAAGGGTGGTGGGTGTATGGAACAGGCTGCCTGAGGAGGTAGTTGAGGTAGGTACGATTGTAACATCTGAAAGACATTTGGACAGGTACCTGGATAGGACAGGTTTGGAGGGATACGGGCCAAACGCGGGCGGGTGGGAGTAGTGTAGATGGACCATGTGGGTCAGTTGGGTCGAAGGGCATGTTTCCACACTGTATCACTCTATGACCCGAACTATAATTAATCAAATGCATAAGTACCCCTTCCATCAAACCCTGTGGCATATTCTTGTCACTGCTCCCTTTGTGTCGGAAGTAACTGCAGGTGATACTGGTTTAAACCAAAGATAGACACAAAATGCTGGAGTGACTCAGCGGGACATAGAAACATAGAAAATAGGTGCAGGTGTAGGCCATTTGGCCCCTTCGAGCTCACCGCCATTCAATATGATCATGGCTGATCATCCAACCCAGTATCCCGTACCTGCCTTCTATCCATACCCCCGATCCCCTTAGCCACAAGGGCCACATCTAACTCCCTCTTAAATATAGCCGATGAACTGGCCTCAAACACCTTCTGTGGCAGAGAATTCCAGAGATTCACCACTCTCTGTGTGAAAAATGTTTTTCTCATCCCGGTCCTAAAAGACTTCCCCCTTATCCTTAGACTGTGACCCCTTGTTCTGGACTTCCCCAACATCGGGAACACTCTGGAGAGAAATATTGGGTGAAGACTTTGTCTTCACGACGAAGGCCGTCACGGTGAGACACACTGACCTCACGCCGGTGTTCTTCTCCGACCACTGCCTCCTTCAGGCTTCCTGTCACCTACAGGAGGACCGGAAGGCAGGCAGGGGGACGTGGAAGTTAAACATGAAGCTGTTGACCACAGAGAACATCGAGGAGCTAAAGAGGGACTACGCATGTTGGAGAACGGTGAGGCCCCTCTTTGACTCCCCCACACTCTGGTGGGAAGCAACCAAGGAGAACATTAAGAGGTTCTTCATAAGTAAAGGGGTTCAGAGAGCAAGACAGAGTCGGAGGGAATTGTGCCAACTCCAGACAGATTTGCAACAACTGCTCCTCTGCAGTCGAGAGGGGTGGATGTGAAGGAGGAACTTAGAGATGTGAAGGACCGGCAAGCTCGGCTCTTTACCTCTGAATCCTCCAAGATCATCTTCCGATCCAGGGTCCGCCATGTGGAGCAGGATGAGACGTGGTCACGTTTCTTCTTCCATAAGGTTCACAGGGGGAGCTCTGTGATGAACAGCCTTAGGGAGGAGGACGGCTCGGTAGCATCCTCACGCACAGACATGCTGAGGATCTGCAAATCCTTTTACACAGATTTGTATGACCAAAAGGCCATAGACAGCACCTCCTCCCAGAACTTCCTGTCCTCGATCACGGAGGTCTTGGAGGACAGCAAGCGGGAGAGTCTGGACCAACCACTGACCCTAGAGGAGCTGACTGGCTCCATCCGTTCCTTTGACTCGAGTAAAACTCCCGGAAGCGATGGCTTACCGGCCGAGTTGTATTCGGCTCTGTGGGACTGGATGGGCCCGGACCTGCTAGAAGTGTACAACGACATGCTTCTAGCTGGCAGCATGTCAGACTCCATGAAGAAGGACAGCATCACCCTAATCTACAAGCAGAAGGGGGAGATGAAGGACATAAAGAATTGGAGACCCATAACACTCTTGAATGTAGACTACAAGATCCTGTCTAAGGCCATCGCCAACCGGGTCAAGTCTGCTCTGAGACAGGTGATCCACCCGGACCAAACTTGTGCTGTACCTGGCAGGAAAATCTCAGACAGCCTAGCGCTGCTGAGAGATACCATTGCCTACGTGCAGGACAGACGGGTGGATGCCTGCCTAGTCAGCTTGGACCAGGAGAAGGCCTTTGACAGGATTTTGCACACGTACATGAGGGACGTGCTCTCCAAAATGGGTTTTGGGGAGGGAATCCGGAATTGGATCAAACTGCTCTACACCGACATCCGTAGTGCAGTCCACATCAATGGGTGGGAATCAGACAGTTTCCCTGTAAGGTCTGGAGTCAGGCAGGGTTGCCCTCTCTCTCCTGTCTTGTTTGTCTGCTGTATTGAACCCTTTGCCGAATCCATCAGGAAGGATGCGAGCATTAGAGGAGTGACACTGCCCGGCAGTGGGGGCATTCAAGTAAAGACCTCCCTGTACATGGATGATGTCGCTGTCTTCTGCTCGGATCCAGGGTCGGTCCGCAGATTGATTAGTATCTGCGACCAGTTTGAGTCAGCCACGGGAGCCAGGGTGAACCGCAGGAAGAGCGAGGCCATGCTCTTTGGCAACTGGCCCGACAGATCTTCCGTCCCCTTCACCATCAAGCCTGACTTCTTGAAGGTGCTGGGGATCTGGTTCGGGGGGGCTGAGGCATGTAACAAAAATTGGCTGGAGCGGATAGCCAGGGTGGGGAAGAAGCTGGAGCTGTGGAGGCAACGCTCCCTCTCCATAACGGGAAAGAATTTGGTTATCAGGTGTGAGGTGCTCTCAGGCCTGCTGTACTTGGCACAGGTGTGGCCTGTCCCTCCTTCCTACGCCACAGGGATCACCCGGGCCGTCTTCCAGTTCATCTGGGGGTCGAGGATGGACCGGGTGCGATGGGCCACAATGTACAAGTCAGCAGACAACGGGGGTAAAAGCGTGCCCAACGTCGCCCTCATCCTGATGGCCACCTTCGTGTGTGGCTGCATCAGGCGGAGTGTAGAGTCAAGGCACGTGGGCACCAAGTGTCACTACTTGCTGAGGTTCTACCTGTCCCCGGTGTTGCGAAGGATGGGCCTGGCGCAGATGCCACGCAAGGTGCCAGTCAGCTGGACATTGCCGCCCCATCTGTCGTCTGTGGAAAGGTTCTTCCGGACCAACACCTTTGACCACATGTCCATTGGGCAATGGTCAGCACAGAATGTCCTGCAGGTGCTGCAGGGAAAGGACTCGATGGACCCGGTGGCGTGGTTCCCAGAGCAGACTGCCCAGCTTGCCTGGCAAAATGCTTCATCGCCAGAACTCACCAACAAGCACCAAGACCTGGCTTGGCTGGCGGTGAGGGGAGCCCTCCCAGTCAGATCCTTCCTGCACCGTCGGAACCTCACTGCCAGCGCACGCTGCCCTCGGGACGGCTGCAATGGAGTGGAGACAGTTGCCCACCTCTTTGCAGAGTGTGGATTTGCCCAAAGAGTCTGGAGAAAAATGCAAGGGTCCCTGGCACACTTTATTCCAAACAGCTCCATCACAGAGGAGTCTGTGATTTACGGACTGTTCCCAGGGACACATTCAGAGACTGACATCGAGTGCTGCTGGAGGGTCATCAACTCGGTGAAAGACGCTCTCTGGTCTGCCCGAGCTTTGTTCACCACCCAGCAGAGCGAGATGTCCGTCGGGGAATGTTGCCGACTGGCCCACTGCAGACTGCAGGAGTACGTGCTGAGGGACGCACTGAAGCTCGGTGCAGCCAACGCCAAGGCTTGGTGGGGGAGGGCCACAGTCTAAGGTCCTTCCGCTGCTGGACATGGGGGGCACGGTATGGTGGAGACGCCCCTCAAAATAAGGGAAGGTATCCCATGCCGGGGGGCCACATGAGTGGCACGGGTGGGGGATCGATTCGTGAAATTAGAAAAATTGGAAAAATGTATATAGACTGTATGGGACAATTTGTATAGCCTCCGAAAATGTCGGATGGTTTTTTTTTCGCACGGTTGATGTATATATTTATTACTCGAATAAAGTCTATTTTGAAATAAAAAAAGGGTGAAGTTTCGGGTCGAGACCCTTCTTCAGACTGACGGGTCTCGACCCAAAACGTCACCCATTCCTTCTCTCCACAGATGCTGCCTATCCCGCTGAGTTACTCCAGCATTTTGTGTCTATCTTCACTGATTCCTTTATTGATTTCTTGCGGTTGTGGATGCCAGACCTACGATGACAGAGACAAGCAGGAGCCTCGTTCTTACGCGATCTTTTGTAAGTTGCTGCTCCCGAGAGCTTGTTCAACCAGTGTGGCGGCTCCCCGATCACAAATGTTATTTGCCCGGAGGCTGCAAGATATAAAGGTAAAATTGATTGCATGATATACCTTGCACAAATAGAAAGAGACTTTGCAAAATCTTCTTTTGAACACTGTGCCTCAATTTTGTGACTTAAATTGTTTTCTATCATGGTAATATTTGCATTGTACTTCTAAGTATTGTAATCCCACTGCAAATTGGAGGACCAGCACCTCATATTTCGTTTGGGTAGTTTACACCCCAGCGGTATGAACATTGACCTCCAATTTCAGGTAGTCCTTGCTTTCACCCTCCTTCCCCTCCCCAGCTCTCACACAGCCCACTGTCCACTTTCTTTTTTCCCCGCCCCCACCCCCCCCCCATCAGTCTGAAGGGTCTCGACCCGAAACGTTGTCTATTCCTTCGCTCCATAGATGCTGCCTCACCCACTGAGTTTCTCCAGCATTTTTGACTACCTTCTGAGTACTGTAATATTTTGTAACAAAATGTTTTATTTTCGTAATTTGTCAGTTCATAAGTGATAGGACCAGAATAAGGCCATTCGGCCCATCAAGTTTACTCTGCCATTCAATCATGGCTGACCTCTCTCTCTTCCCCCTAACCCCATTCTTCTGCCTTCTCTCCATAATCCCTGACACCAGTACTAATCAATCTTGAACTTATAGTTTAGAGATACAGCACGGAAACAGGCCCTTCGGCCCACCGAGTCTGCACCGACCGGCTATCCCCGCACCCTAACACTGTCCAACACACAGCCAGGGACCATTTACATTTTTGCCGAAGCCAATTAACCTGCAGACCTGTAAGTCGGTGGAGTGTGGGAAAACCTGCACGGTCACAGGGGAAACGTGCAAACTCCGTACAGACAGCACCCGTAGTCAGGTTGGAGCCAGGGTCTCTGTTGCTGTGAGGCCCGAATGTCACAGGAGCACGTTTAACCTTTATTTATATTAATATCGTCAACTCTAGTTTCCAACTGGAAGCACTTACTAGATGGACTGGCAGTTTCCCAGGCAAGGCAGGAGCTGTTCAATGCCGATATCGCCGACCGAGTTATAATCCAATTGTAATCCGACGGGATTTTTCAAGTGTTTCAGAACGTAGGCAAGGGCAGTGCACTCCAAAGGTCCGATCCCACAAAACGTCAGCTTCAGGTGATCCACCTCTAGGTTACTCACGGCCTGCTTGGCCAAATCATCGTCCTGCATTTCATAAATGCATTTGATCCACCACACAAACTCAGGCAAGGCGTGCATGCTCTTTTTCTCGTCCCTGACGGCTGGTGGTATGGACAGGAAGTGCTTCTCAATGCCCTTCGCCATGTAGCTCTTTACCAGTTTGGACTTCTTCGACTGCCTCAGGCTGCCTGAGAATTTGCGCATCAGGTGCCGGTGTCGTCCGGACAGGAGCCCGGAGACAAAGCTCGCTGTGATGTGGAGATTAGACTTCTCTGCTTCCCTCAACATCGCTTTGCACCTCCTTTCCCTTTGCAGTCGGCCATGGAAGCAACTGAGTGAGAACCTCTCGATGCAAGCTCCGGGCTTCAGGCAAGTCGACGTTTTCTTCTCCCTGGCTTTGAACAAAGAGGAAAGGGTCGATTCCCTGATATCTTCGCTGGATGCAATGTGAAGAGCAGCGAAGAAACACTGGATGGTGATGTGAAGAAACTCATAATTCCTATTTCTGGTCGCGGCCCGCGCGTGGGAGAAACCGTGGCTCTGGACGAGAAACCCCATGGAGATGTCTTCTTCTGATATCTGAGCCTCCTGTAATTGTGAAGCTGAGAAGACATAGTTGCAGGTGACCAGCCCGTCCATGGCCAACTTGCCGAGATGGAAGATGGTGCTGATGTGAGCGGGGAGGATGTCGTCTCCTCCTTGCGCGTGGTGCGTACAGTGCAAGAGGGCGTGATCCAGGACGAGCAGGTAGATGTCGGTCATGGTCTGAGCGAGAGCCTTGCCGCCCTGCATCAGCTGCTCGTGACACTTTGACACAATCCAACAGAAGAAGGGGACGTGGCACAGCCCGTGGACGGCGGGGTTGGCCTCCACGAAACGCAGGATGTGCTCCGCATCCAAGCCGCCGCCGCCGCCGTGGCGCCTCCTGATGAACGCCTGGATCCCCTCGCGTGAGAAGCCCTTCAGGGCGACCTCCTTCCGCAGGTACTTCCTCAGCGCGGCATTGACCGCGTTGGGCCGGCTGCTCACCACCTTCCTGGTGTTCTTCAGCAGGTTCCCTTGGAGGAGGTTGGCGATGAGGTCCAGAGCAGGGGCGGGCTTGGTGGGAGAACAGTGCTTCGCCTGGTCGGTGAACCGCAACTTCAGCTCGTCAAACCCGTCCAACGTCAACAGGACCTCCTCGGGGTGGTCCAGAATATATTGGAAAACCTCATCCTGACAATGGTCCGGCCAACAGCAGTATTCGAACAGTAACATCTTGAGCGAGACGTGCTCATCTATAAAGTTTAACCTCCGGCAGCTGAACACAAAGACAAACATAAACTCCTGGAAGTGCTGCCTTGTGGCCCACAACTGTTGCAGCCGCTGCAGCAAAGTGCTTTTCCCGCTTCCGGCATCCCCGACTATTAACACCACATCTGCATCTTTATTGAACACTCCCTCCGATCCAAAGATGTCGTGCAGCCCGACTGAAGACAGCAGGCGGCTACCCCCGGAGGTCGTGTCAGTTGTCTCCAAGGTACAGTTGACGTAAACGTCCTCCAGACACATGTTTTCAGTCCCCGCGTAGTTAGTCAGAAGCCGCGACTGGGCGACGAGCGTGGAGCTCAACTTCTCCTGGTACTTTAACCGCGCGTTATCTGAAAAAAAGATAAGTCTTCGTTATCAATAGACAACAGACAATAGGTGCAGGAGTAGGCCATTTGGCACTTCGAGCCATCACCGCCATTCAATGTGATCATGGCTGATCATCCCCAATCAGTACCCCGTTCCTGCCTTCTCCCCATATCCCCTGGCTCCGCTATCTTTAAGAGCCCTATCTAGCTCTCTCTTGAAAGTATCCAGAGAACCGGCCCCCACCACCCTCTGAGGCAGAGAATTCCACAGACTCACCACTCTCTGTGAGAAAAAGTGTTTCCTCGTCTCTGTTCTAAATGGCTTACCCCTTATTCTTAAACTGTGGCCCCTGGTTCTGGACCCCCCCAACATCGGGAATATGTTTCCTGCCTCTAGCGTGTCTTAGAAACAAAAAAACATACAAAAATAGGTGCAGGAGTAGGCCATTCGGCTCTTCGAGCCTGCACCGCCATTCAATGTGATCATGGCTGATCATCCAACTCAGTATCCCGTACCTGCCTTCTCTCCATACCCCCTGATCCCTTTAGCCACAAGTGCCACATCTAACGCCCTCTTAAATATAGCCAATGAACTGGCCTCGACTACCTTCTGTGGCAGAGAATTCCAGAGACTCACCACTCTCTGTGTAAAGAATGTTTTCCAAATCTCGGTCCTAAAGGAATTCCCCCTTATCCTTAGACTGTGACCCCTTGTTCTGGACTCCCCCAACATCGGGAACAATCTTCCAGCATCTAGCTTGTCCAACCCCTTAAGAATTTTGTAAGTTTCTATAAGATAACAATCTTTAAGAGCCCTATCTAGCTCTCTCTTGAAAGTATCCACAGAACCTGCCTCCACCACGCTCTGAGGCAGAGAATTCCACAGACTCACAACTCTCTGTGAGAAAAAGTGTTTCCTCGTCTCTGTTCTAAATGGCTTATTCCTTATTCTTAAACTGTGGCCCTGGTTCTGGACTCCCCCAACATCGGGAACATGTTTCCTGCCTCTAGTGTGTCTTCTTCTTCTTCTTCCGTGTGGCGTGCACAGCCTAAAGTTGTTGGACAACCCTTTCTATTTGATCTTCCATTTGTGCACGTCGAGTTGATCGCATTAGTCGAAACAGGGTGGACCACGTGAAGGTTGTAATCTTTCACCCCCCTCTAGTGTGTCCAAGCCCTTAACAATCTTATATGTTATACGTTTCAATGAGATGGCAGGAAGTCAACTGCAACTTGGTTACCAATGGCAGGAGAAGTCAACTGAATTATCTTGGTGCATTACTGTGCCAAAGTGTAATCAGCACTAGCCATAGATTCAGTTTTAGGCTCAGAGCTACAGCGTGGAAACAGGCCCTACGGCCTACTGAGGCCTCACCCACCGACAATCACCCATACACTGGTCCCATCTTGTCCCAGTTATACATCCGGCATTCTAACAATCTGTATGTTGTTTACATTTTGAGATACAACGTGGAAACAGGCCCTTTGGCCCACTCAAGGGCCTGTTTCCACACTGTATCTTGAAACATAAATAACTCAGCGGGTTGAGCTAATCATCGTTTCATAACGAGAGGATTTGAGTACAGGAGTAAAGAGGTTCTTCTGCAGTTGTACAGGACCCTGGTGAGACCACACCTGGAGTATCGTGTGCAGTTTTGCTCTCCTAATTTGAGGAAGGACATCCTTGCTATTTGAGGCAGTGCAGTGTAGGTTCACGGGGCTAATCCCAGGGATGGCGGGACTGTCATATGAGGAAGGATTGGAAAGACTGGGCTTGTATTCACTGGAATTTATAAGGATGAGAGGATATCTTATAGAAACTTATAAAACTATAAAAGGACTAGACAAGCTAGACGCAGGAAAAATGTTCCCTATGTTGGGGGAGTCCAGAACCAGGGGCCACAGTCTAAGAATAAAGGGGAGGCCATTTTAAACTGAGATGAGATAAAAGCTTTTTCACGCAGAGCGTTTGTGGAATTCTCTGCCGTAGAAGGCAGTGGAGGCCAATTCAATGGATGAATTTAAAAGAGAGTTAGATAGAGCTCTAGGGGCTAGCTCTAGGGGAATCAAGGGATATTAGGAGAAGGCAGGCACGGGTTACTGATTGGGGATGATCAGCCATGATCACTGTGAATGGTGGTGCAGGCTTGAAGGGACGAATGGCCTCCTCCTGCACCTATTTTCTAGTCCCCTCGACCCGAGTAGCAGCAGTCAAATATGGGACAAGGGCGGGGCGCAGTCTCTTGTGCAGAGTAGGGGAATCAAGGACCAAAGGTTGAAGGTGAGGGGGAAGGGTTTCTCCCTTAAAGGATTTCCCCCTAAGGATAAGGGGGAAATCCTTTAAGACCGAGATGAGAAATACTTTTTTCACACAGAGAGTGGTGGGTCTCTGGAACTCTCTGCCACAGAGGGTAGTTGAGGCCAGTTCATTGGCTATATATAAGGGGGAATTAGATGTGGCCCTTGTGGCTAAGAGGATGAGAGGGTATGGAGAGAAGGCAGGTACGGGATACTGAGTTGGATGATTAGCCATGATCATATTGAATGGCAGTGCAGGCTCGAAGGGCTGAATGGCCTACTCCTGCACCTAATTTCTATGTTTCTATGTGAGGGGGGAAAGATGTCATGGGAACCTGAGGGATAACCTTTTCACACAAAGGGTGGCTGGTTTGTAGAACAAGCTGCCGGAGGAGTGGAGGCAGGGACTATCGCGACATTTAAGAAACGTTTAGACCGGTGCACGGATAGGACAGGTTTAGTGGGATATGGGCCGAATACAGGCAGGTGGGACTGGTGTAGATGGGACATGTTGGCCGGTATGGGCAAGTTGGGCCGAGGGGCCTGTCTCCACACTGTATCGCACCGGACCAAAAGAATGACAGTCTTACTTGTAACCACAATAGTGATGAGAGTTTGTGAGTTTTTATGCTGCAAAATCACCTTTAGACAATGTTGCAGTACTGATAGTAAATCGCTAAGAATAGCAATGTTACAAAATTGAGTCTGCAATTTATCCCATCAGATAAAGTATAAAAAGAAGTTTAATTTGACACCTAATTCACTTTCATATCTTCAGTATTAAAAAAGTTATGGCCATTTTCAGACTCGGAAATTAGCATTTTGTTCCCTTTTGCCTTTCCATTGACTTAACTCAAAAGCTGTGATCAAGGACAGTTAAAAGCCCATAACTTTCTTAAAAATTAAGAGAACTGAATGAAATTTTCAGTTATTATAGATTGAAGCATTCTGAAACAAATATGAAACAATCTTACTTGGATGACCTGAAATTAAAGCATATAATTAGTTAGTTACCTAATTGTAGCTAATTACAAAATTCAATGACTAGATCTGAACATCTATCCATTTCTTAAGAAAAGATTAACATTTTTAAATAGCCTAAGTGTCCAAATAACATTCACACAAGAATTCACAATATAACATGATTTTTAAATCTCATTGTCATGAATTTATAGGCCAAATTGAAGGAATTTAGTGTTTAATTCCCGTAAATTAATGGCCATTTAAATCAACTTGCGAGTGGGTTTATGTTGAATGTGATCGTTTGGAACGTTACGGTTGCGGTGAATTTAACCCCCAGTCGGCAGGAAAAATACTGCCGGTTCGTATATTTTCTAAGTCACATTTTCGCAACATGAAATTTTGATTAAAGGCTTCCTAAGAAGCACGTTTTTATATAAAAATAAACTGTGCACCTTCTTTTGTCCCCTATGTGAGATCTGTCCCGTTGTCGGCGTTCACGGCTTTAGAAGATGATTTTTAATTCACTCTAGCAATTAAATTATCCAGCGCAGTTGAAAAATAACTCCATAAAACAAATGTCGGAGCCATTTCTCTTCAGCAACTAAATCCCCTGAGATTAATCGATTTGAACTGTCTGGAGTAAACGGCATTTTAAACCCGCCCCCCTCTCAAAGGCGCCAAAGTCGCGCACACGGGCAGTGGCAGAACTGCAGAGCCGCTAAAGGTACGTTGTGTAACATACCTACAACTGGCAATATTTCTTACCGAGCACAGAATTGATAGGCGAGGGTTCGGATTCAATATATTCTAACAGGACCCGAGCTGCATCGTCCCCCTTTCCTTTAGTGAGATCTAGAAGCTTCCGTGCCTAACAATGAAATATTAATCACAACAAAAATAGTGTGTTATGAAATGGCAGGAACGGAACAGCCCATGTGCATCAGCTGCCCAGATTCCAATTAATGTATTGTAGCTGAGACGATGACAACTCATTTTAACTACAACTTCCTCCGAGTCTTCACACACATAGTAGAGCGGCACAGTGGCGCAGCGGTGGAGTTGCTGCCTCACAGCGCCAGACCTGGGCTCGATACTGACTACGGGTGCTGTCTGTACGGAGTTTGTACGTTCTCCCCGTGGGTTTTCTCCGGGTGCTCCAGTTTCCTCCCTTCATTCCAAAGACGTGCAGGTTTTGTAGGTTCATTGGCTTTGGCAAAAATTGTCCCTAGTGTGTGTAGGATAGTGTTAGTGTGCGGGGATTGCTGGTCGGCGCGGGCTCGGTGGGCTGAAGGGCCAGTTTCTGCGCTGTATCTCTAAATTAAATTAAACTAAACATGAATGAACTTTCCTACTAAGTCATAGACCGAGCCAAACTATCAATGACATACGGCTGCAACAATATCTACATACAACTGACTAAATAGTTTTAAAACAATTCACAACTATAATTCAATCAAATATGATACACAAGCTGTTTTAAGGAAAGGATGGGGTTTTTTTCTGTTCATTGTAGAGCCAGACAAACTGATGTGAATACAGAGTGAGATACAGCACCAAGTCTGCGCCAACCATCAACCTCCCTTCATAGTAATCTAGTGGTGGGTCTCTGGAACTCTCTGCCACAGAGAGTAGTTGAGGCCAGTTCATTGGCTATATTTAAGAGGGAGTTAGATGTGGCCCTTGTGGCTAAAGGGATCAGAGGGTATGGAGAGAAGGCAGGTACGGGATACTGAGTTGGATGATCAGCCATGATCATATTGAATGGCGGTGCAGGCTCGAAGGGCCGAATGGCCTACTCCTGCACCTAATTTCTATGTCTATGTTTCTATTCCCAGTTCATTCTCTCCCCAAATTCTCTCCCTCACCTGCACTCTCGAGTCAATTTTAGAGAGGGCCAATTTACCTACAAACCCACACGTCTTTGGGATGTGGGAGGAAACCGGAGCACCCGGAGGAAACCCACGCGGTCACGAACCCGGGACCCTGGCGCTGCAAGGCAGCGGTTCTACCCGCTGTGCCACCGTACCAGTGTTTTACAACTCCCTGTAATGCCTGGTAGACTCAAAATGCGGGGTGGGAGATTGCAACCTTCATGTGGTCCGCCCTGTTTTAACGAATGGAATCAACCCGGCGTGCACAATCAAATAAGATCAAATAGAACAAGTTGTCCTATAAGTTTAGGCTGTGCACGCCATACGCAAGAAGAAGAAGAAGACACAGAATGCTGGAGTAACTCAGCAGGACAGGCAACATCTCTGGATAGAAGGAATGGGTGACGTTTTGGGTTGAGACCCTTCTTCAGACTGAAGAATTTTACCTTCGATTTAAACCAGCATCTGCAGTTCTTCTTTGTAATGCCTCCTCTGCACACAGTTGTTCTAAATGTTTCTTAAACGTTGCGATAGTACCTGCCTCAACTATCTCCTCAGGCAGCTCGTTCCATAAACCAACCAACCTTCTGGTGAAAAGGTTATTCTTTACAGGACTGAACTGAACTCTGGGAGCAGGCTGTAAACACATTACATCAAAAAAAAAATCACTTCGCTGTTGATTCCGATCTACTTTTTTTAACGATAATAATACTTTTTCTTGAACAGTACGGGTGTCAGGGGTTGTGGCAGGAAATGGGGTTAGGAAGGAGAGACAGATCGGCCATGATTGAATGTCGGAGTTGACTTGATGGGCCAAATGGCCTAATTCTGCTCCTATCACTTATGAGACGAAGCTAATGAGAAGCTAGCAAAGATTGTGCCGTTCAGAATCAATGGTCCTCTATCGTCACGTATGCACGACATGGTGAAATCCTTTTGCGCTTATGAACTTATATAGTTTAAAAACCTGCAAATTTAAAAATGCCGTCACAGATATCCTTTTTCCACCTTGTCTCCCTTGTACAATGTCGACATGGTTAATTCTTCGGGTCGATAGACAATAGGTGCAGGAGTAGGCCTTTCGGCCCTTCGAGCCAGCACCGCCATTCAATGTGATCATGGCTGATCTTCCCCAATCAGTACCCCGTTCCTGCCTTCTCCCCATATCCCCTGACTCCGCTATTTTTAAGAGCCCTATCTAGCTCTCTCTTGAAAGCATCCAGAGAACCGGCCTCCACCGCCCTCTGAGGCAGACTCACCACTCTCTGTGAGAAAAAGTGTTTCCTCGTCTCTGTTCTAAATGGCTTACTCCTTATTCTTAAACTGTGGCCCCTGGTTCTGGACTCTCCCAACATCGGGAACATGTTTCTTGCCTCTAGTGTGTTCAAGCTCTTAACAATCTTATATGTTTGAATGAGATCCCCTCTCATCCTTCTAAACTCCAGAATGTACAAGTCCAGCCGCTCCATTTGCTCAGCATATGACAGTCCTGCCATCCCGGGAATTAACCTTGTAAACCTACGCTGCATTCCCTCAATAGCAAGGGTCCACTTACCTGTTGGGACGGAGTATATATCGGCAGTTGAATCTCGTCGCACTCGTATTGTGTAAAGTGGCCGCAGCCATGCAGAAGCAGCAATGCAGCAGCGGTACGCCCATGCAGCCGCCGCACCACGGAGGGTCGGCATCGCTGCAGGGTTCCGGCTGCGCTTCCGTCCGTCTCTTCTGGCGGGTCATAGTCCTTCAGTTCGATATCCGGGAACTGGGAGCTGGGGAAGACTTGTCTCCACACGAGGATGAAGAGCTCGCAGGCTCTCGCCCCTTTACACATCACGATGTCCAGCAGGACGCGACTGGAACCGAATAGATGCCGGGGCGATCTCACCGTTTCATATTCTTCCCAGTTCAGAAGGTCCCAGGCCAGCAAGTGATCAAGGATTGTCTCAAAGTTTTCCACAGAGCCTCCTCCAAGAACGGTGATGAATTGGTGTCTTTCTGCGTTCAGTAGCTGATCGGCGCTCATCCCCACGCCGCCCAAGCATTGGGTGGTTTATGGTGGCGAGATAATCTGCTAGGGCCAAGAAATAGATCAATCATTAAGTTTTACACCTCCGCTCAGTCCGCCTAAACCTACACGATCGCCCGGTTGTTCAACACTCTAACTCCCCCTCCCATTCCCACACTGACCTTTCTGTCCCGGGCCTCCTCCACTGTCAAAGTGAGGAACAGCACACATTATTTGTGCTCATTAACAGCACCTCATATTTCGCTTGGGCAGCTTACACCCCAGCGGTATGAATATTGACTTCCCTAACTTCAAGTAACCCTTGCATTCCCTCTCTCTCCACTTCCCCCCCCCTCCTAGTTTTCCGACTGTCCCACTGATTATATTTTTATCTTTATATGCTTCGTCGTCGCCTTCCCCAGCTAACAATTCTACATCGTCCTTGAACCTCATCCCTTTTGATGTCTCGTTTTCACACCTTCCCCTTCCATATCTCCGTGTCTCCCACTCCCCTGAATCTCAGTCTGAGGAAGGGTCTCGACCCGAAACGTCACCCATTCCCTCTCTCCAGAGATGCTGCCTGTCCCGCTGAGTTACTCCAGCATTTTGTGTCTTTCTTTGGTGTAAACCAGTGTCTGCAGTTCCTTCCTACAGATACGGTGCCTATATTTTAGTTTAGTTTAGAAACACAGCATGGAAACAGGCCTAACAAATACAAACAATTCTTCAAGGTTCCCCACAGCACATACCTCACCTCCACACAAATCATAGCTTTAGATTCCAGCTATTAACATAGTTTAAACTCAAGGGTTACACAAAAAGCTGGAGAAACTCAGCGGGTGCAGCAGCATCTAAGGAGCGAAGGAGATCGGCGACGTTTCGGGTCGAGACCCTTCTTCAGACTGGTCAGGGATCAGGGAAACGAGAGATATAAACAGTGATGTGGAGAGATAAAGAACAATGAATGAAAGATATGCAAAAAAGTATTGGTGATAAAGGAAGCAGGCCATTGTAAGCTGTTTGTGGTGTGAAAATGAGAAGATAGTGCAACTGGGGGGGGGGGGGAGATGGAGAAGGAATGTCAGGGCCCTAGGGCTGAGGGAGAGGTGGGGAGGAGGCAGTCTGGGTTAACAGAATTGAGATAATTGAGTTTACACTCAAGAGTCAGGCGTGTTTTATAGTTTTATATCCCGAATTGGAACAATGCCGCTCCTGCAGGAGCATAACCGATATGTAAAAAAAGTAGTCTTTTAGTTTAGTTTAGATTAGTTTAGTTTAATTTAGTTTAGTCATGCAGCATGGAAACAGACCCCTTCGGCCCATCGGGTCCATGCCAACCATCGATCACTGGCTCGTACTAGATCTGCATTATCCCACCTTCTCGCTCACTCCCAACACAACCATATAACCATATAACAATTCCAGCACGGAAACAGGCCTTCTCGGCCCTTCCAGTCCGTACCGACCATTTATTTTTCCCCTAGTCCCATCTACCTGCACTCAGACCATACCCCTCCATTCCCTTCCCGTCCATATACCTATCCACTTTACTTTTAAATGGTAAAATCGATCCTGCCTCCACCACTTCTCCAGGAAGATCATTCCACACAGACACCACTCTCTGACTAAAGAAGTTCCCCCTCATGTTACCCCTAAACTTCAGTCCCTTAATTCTCATGTCATGCCCTCTTGTTTGAATCTTCCCTACCCTCAATGGGAAAAGCTTATCCACGTCAACTCTGTCTATCCCTTTCATCATTTTAAAGACCTCAATCAAGTCCCCCCTTAACCTTCTGCGCTCCAAAGAATAAAGACCTAACTTGTTCAACCTTTCTCTGTAACTTAGTTGCTGGAACCCAGGCAACATTCTAGTAAATCTCCTCTGTACTCTCTCTATTTTGTTGACATCCTTCCTATAATTAGGTGACCCATTCCAACACATTAGGGGCAAATTTACAGAGGGCTGATAAACTTACAAACCCACAAGTCTTTGGGATGTGGGTGGGAAACCGGAGCACCCGGAGGAAACCCAGGCGGTCACAGGGAGAACGTGCAAACTCCACACACACACACACACAGACACACAGACAGCACCCAAGGTCAAGATCGGACTCAGGTCAGCAACTCTACCAGCTGTGATACCGTGTCGCCCAAAATAGAGAATATCTGGGGGAAAAAACGTTAGCATAACATAATGATGCAGCTGCACTTTCACAATGAGAATTCGAAAAAATTGCTTATCATGTCACGTTATATCCCAGACCAAACTAATAGCTGCAACATTTACTCTTCAGCATATAAAGGGAAGTGAAGCAAGAGACTGGCATGTTGGCCTTCATAGCAAGAGGAGTCGAGTATAGGAAGTCCTTCTGCAGTACAAAGGTCAAAAGAGTTTATTGTCATGTGTCCCTGACAGGACAATGAAATTCTTTCTTTGCTTCAGTACAACAGAACATAGTAGGCATTGACTACAATTATATACGTAAATACACCCATGAATTAATAAATTAACAACAGATGGAGGGATATTAATGTTCAGAGTTCCGAGCCAAGTTTAATAGCCTGATGGCTGTGGGGAAGTAGCTATTCCTAAACCGGGTTGTTGCAGTCTTCAGGCTCCTGTACCTTCTACCCGAAGGTAGCGGGGAGATGAGTGTGTGGCCAGGGTGGTGTGGGTCCTTGATGATGCTGCCAGCCTTTCTGAGGCAGCGACTGCGATAAATCCCCTCGATGGAAGGAAGGTCAGAGCCGATGATGAACTGGGCAGTGTTTACAACTTTTTGTAGTCTTTTCCTCGCCAGGGCACTCAAATTGCCGAACCAAGCCATGATGCAACCGGTCAGCAAGCTCTCTACTGTACACCTGTAGAAGTTAGAGAGAGTCCTCCTTGACAGACCAACTCTCCGTAATCTTCTCAGGAAGTAGAGGCGCTGATGAGCTTTCTTAATAATTGCATCTGTGTTCTCGGACCAGGAAAGATCTTCACAGATGTGCACACCCAGGAATTTGAAGCTCTTGACCCTTTCAACCATCGACCCGTTGATATAAACAGGACTGTGGGTCCCCATCCTACTCCCTCCAAAGTCGACAATCAGTTACTTGGTTTTGCTGGTGTTGAGGGCCAGGTGGTTGTGCTGGCACCATATGGACAGTTGCTCGATCTCTCTTCTATACTCTAACTCATCCCCATCAGTGATACGTCCCACAACGGTGGTGTTGTCAGCGAACTTGATGATGGAGTTCGCACTATGACCGGCTACGCAGTCATGAGTATAGAGTACAGTAGCGGGCTGAGCACGCAGCCTTGAGGTGCTCCCATGCAGATTGAGTCTGACACATTTCCACCAATACGGACAGACTGTGGTCTGTGAATGAGGAAGTGGAGGATCCAATTGCCGAGGGATGCGCAGAGACCCAGTTCTGCGAGTTTGGTAACCAGCTTGGAGGGGATGATTGTGTTAAATGCCGAGCTGTAGTCAATGAATAGCAGCCTGACATATGAGCTTTTGTTGTCCAAGTGGTCCAGAGCGGAGTGGAGGGCCAGCGAGATCGCGTCCACCGTTGATCTGTTGTGGCGGTAAGCGAACTGCAGTGGGTCCAGGTTTTTGTCGAGGTAGGAGTTGATTTGGGCCATGAGGGCCCTAGTGAGACCACACCTGGAGTATTGTGTGCAAGTTTCATCCCCTAATTTGAGGAAGGACATTCTTGGTATTGAGGGAGTGCAGCGTAGGTTTACAAGGTTAATTCCCGGGATGGCGGGACTGTCATATGCTGAGAGAATGGAGCGACTGGGCTTGTAAACTCTGGAACTTAGAAGGATGGGAGGGAATCTTATTGAAACATATAAGAATATTAAGGGTTTGGACACGCTAGAGGCAGGAAACATGTTCCCGATGTTGGGGGAGTCCAGAAGCAGGGGCCACAGTTGAAGAAGAAGGGGTAAGCCATTTAGAACGGAGATGAGGAAACACTTTTTCTCACAGAGAGTCGTTAGTCTGTGGAATTCTCTGCCTCAGAGGGCGGTTCTCTGGATACTTTCAAGAGAGAGCTAGATAGGGCTCTTGAAGATAGCGGAATCAGGGGATATGGGGAAAAGGCAGGAACGGGGTACTGATTGGGGATGATCAGCCATGATCACATTGAATGACAGTGCTGGCTCGAAGGGCTGAATGGCCTACTCCTGCACCTATTGTCTATTGTTTATTAAGTGGCACGTGCGTGAAATCTTCCTCATTAGACTTACATAACAATGTCATCTGTCATTTTATAAATTCCAAAGACTTGTCACAAGGCTAGGTGGAATGGACTTAATGTGAAAGGTTTACTATGGTAATAAATGATGAGAAGGCTCTGTTTACAGACCAACGTTAAGGTTAAACCCCTATAAATCGCTCAGGCTCATGGGATGAGGTTCAACGGGACATCTTGGTCGGCATGGATGAGTTGGGCCGAAGGGCCTGTCTCCGTGCTGTATCACTTTGGGCGGCACAGTGGCGCAGCGGTAGAGTTGCTGTCTTACAGCACCAGGGTCCCGGGTTCGAACCTGACCTCAGCAGAGACAACGGCAAAGAATTTTAACTGAGCAAAAGGCGATCCTGGATATACATGATTACAATCAATCCATTTACAGTGTATGGATACATGATAAGGGAATAATATTTAGTGCAAAATAAAGTCAGCAAATTCCAATCAGGGATAGTCCGAGGATCACCAATGAGGTAGATAGTCATTCAGCGCTGCTCTCTGGTTGTGGTAGAATGATTCAGTTGCCCGATAACAGCTGGGAAGAAACTGTCTCTGAATCTGGAGGTGTGCGTTTTCACACTTCTGTACCTTTTGCCCGATTGGAGAGGGGAGAATAGGGAGTGGTTGGGGTGGAGGATTGCAACCTTCACCTG
Organism: Raja brachyura; assembly: GCA_963514005.1. The sequence goes on along the minus strand of OY740797.1, from coordinate 6,124,602 downwards.
GTCCGCCCTGTTTCGACTAATGCAATCAACTCGACGTGCACAAACAGAAGACCAAATAGAACAAGTTGTCCAACAACTTTAGGCTGTGCACGCCACACAAAAGAAGAAGAAGAAGGGAGTGGCCGGGGTGCGACTCGTCCTTGATGATGCTGCCGGCCTTGCCGAGGCAGTGCGAGGTGTAGATGGAGTCAATGGGAGGGAGGTTGGTCTGTGTGATGGATTACAAGTAAATCCCAAATCATTATCACGAGAGGAAATAATCCCAATCACGATCTCTGGAGTCGAGTGACAGGTGATATCATGAAGTCGACCTTGCAACGCTTTTTATTTGTGCATCGTATATTGTGCTCAAATTAAAAGTTTTATTTTTTAGATCTTACAGCCTCCGGGCAAATAACATTTCTGATCGGGGTGGGGGGAACCCAAACCGGTCGATCAATCTCTTGGCTGCTGCAATTTGAAGGAGATTGCGTACAAATACGATTCCAGAGTATCTGTAATGGTGGTATATGGATCACATACTGACAGAGGAGATCAGTTCAACGTGGCATTGTGTCGACACTGACATTGTGGGCCGAAGGGCCTGTTCCTGTGGTTTACTCTACTGTATTCAGGAAATTTATTAAAACATAATGTAACAATAAAGACCGCACTTGGCGTCACGGTGGCGCTGCGGGAGAGTTGCTGCCTCACAGCGCCAGAGACCCGGGTTCGATCCCGACTATGGCTGCTGTCCGTACGGAGTTTGTACGTTCTCCAAAAAATATACATCTTCTAGATGAGCTGCGACGCATCCTCAGTGATGTGATCTGGGGTCATCGGGTGTTTCGGGTCTCACAACATCAGACAACCTCGCCCAGGCGACCCAGCCGGGGTTGATCAGGCCCCGACTTGCGTCCCAGCAGCAACCGCCCACGGATCAGCCATCTTAGTAACCACTCTGCAGGGGTTGGGAGACTCTAGTGCGTGGAGGGACTGGTGCTCAGTGGGGCGAGTCCTGGCTGGGCTCCTCCTGCGTCTCACCAGGTTCAAGGCCTGTGCGCTCGCTGCACCTCTTTCCCCTTCTCCGACCATTTTATTCTCGCCTGATGGATTTTACGTTCTCCCCGTGACCGCGCGGGTTTTCTCCGGGTGCTCCGGTTTCCTCCCACACTCCAAAGACGTGCAGGTTTGTAGGTTAATTGGTTTCGGTAAATATATATACATATACACACACATATATACACACAGGGCTCGAAATTAGCGGTTGCCTGGGTGCCAATGGCAACCTGCAGTCCCGCCGGGCAACCTAAAAGCCATGCCATTTTGCCCAGCTTGGCAAGCAACCGGGACACCCGCCCACCATCCGTGTCCGGGTCTCGGCCCGGCGCTAGCTCTCTGCTCTCGGCGCTAGGCTCTCTGCTCTCTGTTCTCGGGTCCCCTCCACGTGCTTCCGCCCTGCACATGCGCACTGCCACGGCAACTGGTCGGCGTCACCCACTTTCTCCCTCCCTTTGCATTGTGGGAGTTCTGGCCGCCATTGCTGTCCGGTCGCTGCCTCACCGTGACCGCTGAAAAACAACGCAGAATCTGGAGCTGGAGTAACTCCCTGGAGTAACTCTTGCTTCTTGGTTTCCTGGTCCTCCAAAAATATTAGAAATGGAATTTAAACTGGTGGACCCACCACCACCAAACTCCAAGCTCTGGCAAAATAACAGCCTATTGCATTTTATCTGTTTATTTATTGTGTATATATATGGTCTATGGTATATAGACACACTGAACTTTTATCTCCTGTTCTGTATTATGTTTACATATCCTGTTGTGCTGCAGCAAACAAGAATTTAATTGCCCTATCTGGGCCACATGACAATAAAGCTCTGTTGACTCTTGACTTGGACTTAAGCAAAAAAGGGTTCTTGGGAAAAATAAAGCTACCTTAAATTTAGTTGGGTCTGGTTGGTACCTATGGTAGGGTGAAGACTATTCCATGCTTTAATTGTGCGGGGGAACTCCATGGAGCAGCCAGCATCTCTGGATAGAAAACATTGGGTTACGTTTCGGGTAGAAACCCTTCTTTACATTTCCTCTGGTTTTAGTGTTTTTAGTTTAACTGAAAGATACAGCGTGGAAACAGGCCCTTCGGCCCACCGAGTCCACGCCGACCACCGATCACCCGTACTATCCCACACATCAGCGACGTAAGCCAAGAGTGTTTTATTCTCTCACGTCCCAGTTAGAACAATGAAATCCTTACTTGCAGCAGCGCAACAGAATATGTAAACATAGTACTCTGTAAACAATGTTATAAACAAGAAAACAAAACTCCATACAGACAGCACCCATATTCAGGATTAATTCCGGGTCTCTGGCAATTTTAGGCAGCAACTTTATGGCCAATGTACTGCCCCAATAGCCTTGAACTGAATTAAAACATACAGTAGCTGTGAAGGGGAACATAGCGTCACTTAGAGATTTCAGACTGAAAATGGATATTCCTTTTTTTAAGTAACTAACGTATAACTCAACGTATAATTTTTGGTTTGTTGGAAAATAAAATATAGTGGCACAGTTGGTGGACTTGCTGCCTCACATGCCAGAGATCTGTGTTCGATCCTGTCCACGGGCACGGTCTGTGTTGAATTTGCACATTCTCCCTGCAAGCATGTGGGTTTCCTCCCACATCCCAAAGACGCTCAGAGGAGATTTACTAGAATGTTGCCTGGGTTCCAGCAACTAAGTTACAGAGAAAGGTTGAACAAGTTAGGTCTTTATTCTTGGGAGCGCAGAAGGTTAAGGGGGGACTTGATTGAGGTCTTTAAAAGGATGAAAGGGATAGACAGAGTTGACGTGGATAAGCTTTTCCCATTGAGGGTAGGGAAGATTCAAACAAGAGGGCATGACATGAGAATTAAGGAACAGAAGTTTAGGGGTAACACTTCTTTACTCAGAGAGTGGTGGCTGTGTGGAATGAGCTTCCAGCAGAAGTGGTGGAGGCAGGATCGATTTTAACATTTAAAAGTAAAGTGGATAGGTATATGGACGGGAAGGGAATGGGGGGGTATGGTCTGAGTGCAGGTAGATGGGACTAGGGGAAAATAAATGGTCGGCACGGACTGGAAGGGCCGAGAGGGCCTGTTTCCGTGCTGAAATTGTTATATGGTTATATGGTTTGTAGGTTAACTTGTCTCTGTAAAATTGCCCCTAATGTGCAGGGAGTGGGTGAGGAAAGTGGGATAACAGAACTTGTGTGAATGGGTAGACAAAATTGTTGGAGAAACTCAGCAGGTGAGGCAGCATCTATGGAGCGAAGGAAATAGGCGACGTTTCAGGTCGAGACCCTTCTTCAGACTGATGTTGGGATGGGTGGGGGGCGGGAAAAAGAAAGGAAGAGGCGGAGACAGTAAGCTGAGGGAGAGTGGGAATGGGAGGGGAAGGGGAGGAGAAAGCAGGGACTACCTGAAATTGGAGGTCAAAGTTCATACCGCTGGGGTGTAAACTACCCAAGCGAAATATGAGGTGCTGCTCCTCCAATTTACGGTGGCCATGGAGGAGGCCCAAGACAGAAAGGTCGGATTCGGAATGGGAGGGGAAGTTGAAGTGTTGAGCCATCGGGAGATCAGGTTGGTTATTGCGAACTGAGTGGAGGTGTTGTGCGAAGCGATCGCCAAGCCTGCGCTTGGTCTCACCGAGGTTGATCATACGCTGAATAACCATATTTTTGTTTGGATGTGGAAAGAGATAATAGAAATTGCATTCATTGCAATATGTAAAAAGAGGTGAGATACTGTATTGTAATTTTGCTGCACGTCATTGCGGTATATATCATGTCTTGATTGGTGAATATGTTTAGTTTGTGACTTTATTTGAAGCAGAAATAATATGTGAATGCTTCATTGACCATAATTCCGACTCGTCCGAGCACATTATCCCACGTGTCATGCAAGCCGTCTTAAATGACCACCTAAACTGTCATTTGGCAACCTAAAAAACCGCCGAGGTTGCCCGGCTGGCTACAGGGAAAAAAAGTTAATCGAGAGCCCTGACACATAAGAAAGAACTGCAGATGCTGGTTTACACCCATAAACACAACATTCTGGAGTAACGCGGCAGTACAGACAGCAGTGGAGAGAAGAAATGGGTGACGTTTCGAGTCGAGACCGTTCTTCAAACTGTCAAAGGGTCTCGACGCATAACCTCACCCATTCCTTCTCTCCAGAGATGCTGCCTGTCCCGCTGAGTTACTCCAGCATTTTGGGTCTATCTTATATATATACACAGATTTTGTGTATATATATAGTATACCTATGTGAAAAACACAAACAAACAATAATAGTGCAAAATGCAAGTTCAAAGGTAGCTGCAGATTCTTATTAAATCCTGCCCCTCGTACCTTATCCTAATAGGGAGATGTGAGCAGGCCAGGACTTTATTCTTTGGAGAGCAGGAGGCTGAGGGGTGGTTCTATGGAGGTGCACATAATCACGAGGAGAATTGATAAGGTGCATGCACAGAGTTATTGACCCAGGGTAGGGGATCCAAGAAGCAGAGGTCAAAGGTTTAAGGTGAGAGGAGGGGAAAAGATTTAATAGGAACCTGAGGTGCAACCTTCTCACACGGAGGGCGGTGGGTGCATGGAACGAGCTGCCAGAGGATGTAGTTGAGGCAGGGACGATTATAACATTTAAAAGACAGGTACGTGGATAGGGAACGTTTAGAGGGATACGGGGCAAACGCAGGTAAATGGGACTAGCCTGGATGGACATCTTGGTCGGCATGGATGAGAAGGGCCGAAGGGCCTGTTTCCGTGCTGTATGACTCCAGCACACTACCACCCATGCATCACACACTTTGCAACAAGTCTAAAGGGCCTGTCCCACTAGCGCGCGATTAGACGCGACAAGCGCGACAAATTCGGACGCGGGGGTCGCGTGGGGGTCAGGCGATCCCGGTGCGAGTGAAGGGCCTGTCCCACTAGCGCGCGATTACACGCGCGACGTCCGAAGGAAGGACGTATTTTTCATCACGTGACGATGCGCATGAGCATGCGCATTGCACGACGTCGGGCAGTGACGTCATCACGCAACGCCACGCTGAAGACGCACAACGTCAAAACGTCATCACGTTAATCACGTTCTGCGCGACAGGATTTTGCCGCGCGTAATTTTTTAAGCAGTGTCGGTTTTTGGACACTACGCGCGATGTCGACACCAGCTACACACAACTCGACGAGACTCCGGCGATCGCAGTGGGACAGGGTCACGCGAGGCCGGGCGACTAAAGCGACCACGGTAGGTCGCGCTTGTCGCGTCTAATCGCGCGCTAGTGGGACAGGCCCTTAACTTAGGTCAAACGCAGACTGGGTGATCGTTTCGCTGAACACCTTCGCTCAGTCCGCTTGGACCTACCTGATCTCCCGGTTGCCAAACACTTTAACTCCCCCTCCCATTCCCACACTGACCTTTCTGTCCTGGGCCTCCTACCCTGTCAGAGTGAGGCTAAGTGCAAATTGGAGGAACAGCACCTCATATTTCGCTTGGGCAGCTTACAACACAGTGCTATGACTCTTGATTTCTCTAATTTCAAGTAACCCCGGCATCCCCCCTCCCTCCATCCCTCCCCCACTCAAGTCACACCATCTTCTCGTTCTCACCTAGCAACAGCTAACAATGACCTGTTTCAAATGGCATGTTGGCCTTTATAACAAGAGGAATCGAATATAGGAGCAAAGAGGTCCTTCTGCGGTTGTACAGAGCCCTAGTGAGACCACACCTGGAGTATTGTGTGCAGTTTTGGTCCCCCAATTTGAGGACGGACATTCTTGCGATTGAGGGAGTGCAGTGTAGGTTTACAGGGTTAATTCCCGGGATGGCGGGACTGTCATATGCTGAGGGAATGGAGCAACTGGGCTTGTACACTCTGGAGTTTAGAAGGATGAGAGGGGATCTCATTGAAACATATAAGGGCCTGGACACACTAGAGGCAGGAAACATGTTCCCGATGTTGGGGGAGTCCAGAATCAGGGGCCAAATTTTAAGAATAAGGGGTAAGCCATTTAGAACGGAGATGAGGAAACACTTTTTCTCACAGAGAGTTGTGAGTCTGTGGAATTCTCTGCCTCAGAGGGCGGTGGAGGCTGGTTCTCTGGATGCTTTCAAGAGAGAGCTAGATAGAGCTCTTAAAAATAGCGGAGTCAGGGGATATGGGGAGAAGGCAGGAACGGGGTACTGATTGGGAATGATCAGCCATGATCACATTGAATGGTAGTGCTGGCTCGAAGGGCCAAATGGCCTACTCCTGCGCCTATTGTCTACTGTCCTTTATCATCGTTACTTTTTTTTGCATATCTTTAACTCATTGTTCTTTATCTCTCCACATCACCGTCTACATCTCACGTTTCCCTGATCCCTAAGCAGTGTGAAGAAGGGTCTTGACCCGAAACGTCTCCCATTCCTTCTCTCCAGAGATGCTGCCTGCCTGCCTGTCCCACTGAGTTACTCCAGCATTTTGTGTCTACCATCGTATTTCTATTTTCGTCTTTCTCGGTTTTGGCGGTGGGGTTTTTGACCTGAAATGTTGACTGTTTCTCATTGATGTTGCCTGACCTGTAGAATGCTCTCCCCCACCCCTACCTACCTCCCTGCCACCCTTGAATTAACCGATGCCTGAACACACACACACAACTACCAGATATTTAGATTTATTTGTCGTCTACACTGCAAGAGCTCGAGCTACAGCATGTTATTTTAGCTTCACCTCACTATAGTTTCAGCTAATCAAATTTAAAAAAAACAGCACTACTTATCCCGTTGAGTCAATGAAAGTGGCCTTAAGAGTTTTTGGAAAAGTGTTAAAATGTTCAAGGATATAACGTTAATTCTGCATTCGGGAATGTGTGTGTATATGTATATATATTTACCGAAGCCAATTAATTCTGGGTCGTAGAATCGTTCCACATAATACAGTTAATAATTTCCTCAAGGTTTCATGGAAACTAGAAACTTAGAATGCATTAATGGCCCTTGTGCCTAAGGGGATCAGAGGGTATGGAGAGAAGGCAGTTACTGGATACTGAGTTGGATGATCAGCCATGATCATATTGAATGGCGGCGCAGGCTTGAAAGGCCGAATGGCCTACTCCTGCACCTAATTTCTATGTTTCTATTAAAATAAAATGTAAAATATAATAAAAAATACATTGTTCAAGAAGGAACTGCAGATGCTGGAAAATCGAAGGGAGACAAAAGTGCTGGAGAAACTCAGCGGGTGCAGCAGCATCTATGGAGCGAAGGAGATGGGGTTCGGCCCGAAACGTCGCCTATCTCCTTCGCTCCATAGATGCTGCTGCACGCGCTGAGTTTCTCCAGTACTTTTGTCAGACATTCAGAATACACTCCCAGTATAAGCCCCCTGCAGAAAGAATTAAAACAGCAAACGTAAATCTTGCATAAAGTCCTGAAGGGTCGAGATATCCCCAAGGGTAGGATAAAGCTATAGGTTCAGTCAAGTCACATTTATTTCTATAGCACATTTAAAAAGCAACTCTCGTTGGCCAAAGTGCTTTACATTTGTATAAGGATAGTTTAACAGACAAACTACATACATATAGTTCAGGGAGGATAAGGACACGTTTGCATTGAGTCACAGAGAGTTGATCATTGGAAACCGTGGGCCAGAGAGGGTCAGCAATGGGTTGGAGGCAGGCAAAGTCTTTGGGGAAATACCTTTTTTTTTTAGATAGAAGAGCGTTGGAGGGGAGTTCGGGGTGGAAGGCGTGCGGATAGCTGTAGGGACGGGAGTGTTTAGCAGAAGGCGAAGGTTTTTTTGACTTACCTTGGCGCTTGTTCCCTGGTGTTGTGGGCAGGACGGGGGAGCCCGGCGCTTGCACCGCTCACACTGCGCCTCCTGCCTTGCTGCGCCCGCACCCAGCTCCGGCAACGCCTCTGCTGCAGATGTTCAGGCGGCGGCGGCGGTGGGAGGAGAGGAAAGGCGAGGCATGTCCTAGCGCCGGACAAGTCAGTGCAACCCTTTCCAACTTGCAAACTCCGTGCAATGTGCTGGAGGGAACTGTCTGCAGGCGCTGCTTTACACCGAAGATAGACACTGGAGTAACTCAGTGGGTCAGGTAAGAAATGCTGGAGTAACTCAGTGGGTCAAGATGGAATTGCTGGAGTAACTCAGTGAATCAGGTTAGAATTGCTGGAGTAACTCAGTGGGTCAGGTTAGAATTGCTGGAGTAACTCAGTGGGTCAAGATGAAATTGTTGGAGTAACTCAGTGGGTCAAGATGGAATTGCAGGAGTAACTCAGTGAATCAGGTTAGAAATGCAGGAGTAACTCAGTGGGTCAAGATGGAATTGCTGGAGTAACTCAGTGAATCAGGGTTAGAATTGCTGGAGTAACTCAGTGGGTCAAGATGGAATTGCAGGAGTAACTCAGTGAATCAGGTTAGAAATGCAGGAGTAACTCAGTGGGTCAAGATGGAATTGCTGGAGTAACTCAGTGGGTCAGGATAGCAGTAATGGGGGACATTTGATGTCGAGATCCTTCGTCAGACGCGAGGCAGAGGGAAACTGGAGATATGGAAGAGTGAGGTGTGAAAACGACAGATCAAAGCAGACGGTGATCAAGGAAATGTAGAATGGTTCAAATGTAGAATGGTTCATACCGAGGCGAACAAACGGCAAAATTAATCAGGAGGAGAGTGAAACTTGGGTGGGGGAGGGACGGAGAGAGGGGGAGGGAAAGCAAGGGTTACTTGAAGTTAGAGAAGTCAATGTTCATACCTCTGGGGTGTAAGCTGCCCAAGGGAAATATGAGGTGCTGTTCCTCCAATGTGCGCTGGGCCTCACTCTGACAGTGGAGGAGGCCCAGGATAGGAGGGTCAGTGTGGGAATGGGATGGGGGAGTTAAAGTGCCAAGCAACCGGGAGATGGCGTAGGTTTAGGCGGGCTCAGCGTAACGTTCGCCGAGTCTGCACCTGGTCTCGCAGGAGCCCACACCTGGAACAGCGGCTACACCCAGTCTCTCTCAGTGCAGTCCGACTGGTTTTACACAATGCATTCCGGCAACTGAATCTGTCCCCATACTGCGCCTTGTGTCTGGTGCATTGCATCTGTGAGAGCTAGCACCTATATACACGAGGGCTCTGTACCAGGGGACAGAGGTAAGACACTTAGATTTTCTTGGGAAAGCACCCTAGGCCTCACTCACCCTTGTAACATATCCACACGTGGGCTGCAGACAAGGCTGACTTCTTCCTGCTCCACAATTTCCTGTTTTTTTTTAACATTTTCTTGCAGAATTCAGCACGTGCAGGGGATTTTTATTTGGGCAGGTTAGCAGTAGGAGATATGCCATCAGAGGGTGGTGAATCTTTGGAATTCACTGTCACGGAGGCCAAGTCAATGGATGTTTTTAAGGCAGAAATAGATTGATTATCATAAGGAATAGGAGCAGAATTAGGGCATTCGGCCCATCAAGTCCACTCCGCCATTGAATCATGGCTCCCCCATCTCTTCCCCCTGACGCCATTCTGATTAGTATTGGCATCAGGGGTGGTGGGGAGAAGGCAGGAGAATGGGGTTGAGAGGGAAAGATAGATCAGCCATTATTGAATGGCGGGGTAGACTTCATGGGCCGAATGGCCTAATTCTGCTCCTAGAACGTGAACTTATGAATAATGTGTTTTCATTATTTTGCCCCTTAAATAAATGATGTTGTAGATATGGAAAGCAATTTAATTTATTTAGTCCAAAGGGCGGCACAGTGGGGCAGCAGGTAGAGCTGCTTCCTCACAGCGCGAGAGACCCCAGTGTGATCCTGACCTCGGGTGCTGTCTGTGTGGAGTTTGCACGTTCTCCCTGTCTACACGTGGGTTTCCTCCGGGTGCTCCGGTTTCCTCCCACATCCCAAAGACATGCGGGTTGGTAGGTTGATTGGCCCTCTGTAAATTGCCCCTCATGTGGATGTGAAAATGGGATAGTATAGAACTGAAGTGAACGGGGTGATCGATGGTCGGCTTAAACTGGGTGGGCCGAAGGGCCTGTTTCCATGTTATATCTCTAAACTAAACGATTGTTAAGGGTTTGGACACGCTAGAGGCAGGAAACATGTTCCCGATGTTGGGGAGTCCAGAACCAGGGGCCACAGTTTAAGAATAAGGAGTAAGCCATTTAGAACGGAGACGAGGAAACACTTTTTCTCACAGAGAGTGGTGAGTCTGTGGAATTCTCTGCCTCGGAGGGCGGTGGAGGCCGGTTCTCTGGATGCTTTCAAGAGAGAGCTAGATAGGGCTCTTAGAGATAGCGGAGTCGGGGGATATGGGGAGAAGGCAGGAACGGGGTACTGATTGGGGATGATCAGCCATGATCACATTGAATGGCGGTGCTGGCTCAAAGGGCCGAATGGCCAACTCCTGCACCTATCGTCTATTGTCAGTCTGAAGAAGGGTCTCGACCCAAGACGTCACCCATTCATTCCTGCTCCCCAGAGATGCCGCCTGTCCCGCTGAGTTACTCCAGCGCTTTGTGTCCAACTTCGGTATAAACCAGCATCTGCAGTTCCTTCCTACACATAAAAATCAAACCGTTTGCAAACATTTTGAACAGCGAGAGTGGCTCTTTAAAAGAAGAGCTGCAGAACACTTTTTACTCTGCATAAACTCCTCCTTTGTGTGAGGTAAGTGGTTTAACTGGCCACTATTCTTGTATTTCCACCAACATCGGAAACACAGTCTTTAAGGGCGAGTACCCACGGAAATATGTGTCGATTGTGCAAATTAGACCTCGCTTCTCTACATCCAAGATCACGATAGTTGCCAAGATGAAGCCTGTTTTTTTGATGTTTCTGTTCTAGAAGGGGATTAAAGGTCAGTTTATGCTTCAGATTCAGCGCGTTCTATGGTGAGATCGTTATGAATGTATTTTGGAATAGCATCATTCAGAGTTTGAACTGAATTTCTCAGTGTTTAACAACTACAGAGTTTGAACCCATTTGTCGGTGGGCATTTTTTAAATTGTTCGTTCACGTATTTTGGTTTGGTAATTATATTTTGAGGAAATGTAACTGAACGGTCAAGTTCGGTGCAGAAGTTTGGGCGTAGGTGGGAAAGACCCAGGGGTTTGTGCTGTCGAGAAATGACTCGGTTACGGCTGTGATGAGATGTCTGGAGCTCAGTAAGTTTTGTTTCGTTTAGTTTAAGGACATTAGTGATAGGAGTAGAATTAGGCCATTTGGCCCATCAAGTCTACTCCACCATTCAATCATAGCTGATCTATCTCTCCCACCTAACCCCATTCTCCTGCCTTCTCCCCATAACCCCTGACACCCGTACTGATCAAGAATCTACCTATCTCTGCCCTAAAATTATCCACTGACTTGGCCTCAAAGGCCTTCTGTGGCAAATAATTCCATGGTTTAGTTTAGTTTAGTTTAAAGATACAGCGTGGTAACAAGCCCTCCGATCCACCGAGTCTGCACCGAACAGCGATTCGAGCACATTACACTATCCTACACACGTTCAGTGCAAGATAAAGACCGATTAAAGATAGTCCGAGGGTCTCCAATGAGGTAGATGGGAGGTCAGGACTGCTCTCTAGTTGATGATAGGATGGCAGAGCAGACCTGATGGGCCGAATGGCTCCTATCACTTATGGCTTCTGCTCCGATCACTCATGGACTTATGAGGAACGCACTCTAGCTGATGAGAGGACGGTTCAGTTGCCTGCCAACAGCTGGGAAGAAACTGTCCCTGAATCTGGAGGTGTGCGTTTTCACACTTCTGTACCTCTTGCCCGATGGGAGAGGGGAGAAGAGGGAGTGGCCTGGGTGCGACTCGTCCTTGATTATGCTCCTGGCCTTGCCGGGGTATTGTAGACAGAGAACAGGACAGCACAAGAACAGGCACATTCGTTGACAGGACAAACCCGCACATCTTTGGGGGGAAACCGGAGCACCCGGAGGAAGACCCACGCAGGTCACGGGGAGAACGTGCAAACTCCCTACAGACAGCACACGTAGTCAGGATCGAACCCGGATCTCTGGTGCTGTAAGGCAGCAGCTCTACCGCTGCGCCACCGTGCCGTCCACATGTGTACTTCCAACATGCAACATCTGGATTTGCCCACCCCCTCCCACCTGCTGTCACAGATGAATTCTCCCTGTTAAGTATTATGTTTACATTTAGCAGATTCACTTCCCATTTTAAAACGTCTTCACGTGCACGTGGTTGGCAGGCAAATTAGTTTTTGTGACTTAAAGTTTATTATCAGCATTTATGAAAAGAAAATGGTAAGATTAAACGAGAACTTACCTGTTCGAAGTTTGATCTTTATTTTATGAGGAGTTGCGATGAGGGATTACGTGAAGCCCCGCCAGGCGCATGCTCGGCATACTTCATAGCAGCAGCGTGAAAATCACAGAACCAATAGCCGAAGTAAGATAGTAAGGCTCACACAAGACTAGAACTACCAGGCGATCTTTTAGAATATGAGGGTTGGGAGCGGACGGCACGTAATCCCTCATCGTAACTCCTCATAAAATAAAGATCATACCTCGAGCAGGTAAGTTCCCGTTTAATCTTACTATTTTACTTCGGAGTCACGTGACTGACTACGTGAAGATTTTGAAGCTCTGTGATTTTCATGCCGTAGATTCATTCCATACAACACTGCTTCAATTGTCACAGTAGTGAGTAAATAATATTATTAAACATTGCTTGAATAATGCAATAAGTATTTTAATAATAATAATACAAGAAAGAAAAGTAATACCCTTCTATCAAAAGGGAAATTACAACAAAAGATATGAATCATTACATAAAAGAAAGCAAATAATCAAACAGAATCCACACGACATGTCCAATCTCTGGCACCGTGATAATAGGTTTATTGTAACACTTGGAAAAAGGTTTCTTCTTTACACCATCCTGCGGCCTCTAAAATTTAGTCAAGCAGCACGTCCTGTGCTATCGCCGCGGACGTGGATGCTGCCCTGGTGGAGTGAGATTTAAACACATCAGTGTCTACTCCAGCTAAATCCAAAATCTGTTTTAACCATCTATAAATAGTTTGTTCTGACACTTTTTTGTATGGTTCCTTATGGGCAATAAGCATTGTTGTCTCACAACCTCGGAGACTCTTGGTTACTTCAATATGTTGATTCAGATGCTTAACCACACACAATGTTTGGTCGACAGGATATGGTCTAAAGACTTCCAGACCATATCCTGTCGACCAAACATTGTCTGCTTTGTTTGATTAGATCATAAACATAAAAAGTAATGTTATCTGCAGACAAGTTCATACAATCTAAACGTAACATTTGCAATGTTTGTACTCTTTGTGCTGACACTAATGCCACAAGCATTACTACTTTAAATGTTAATTTCTGAAAAGACAGTGACGTAATTGGAGCCCATTGACGGAGCAATGTGAGAACTATACTGACATCCCAAATTTCTGTATATCTGGGTTTGAGAGGATTTTTATTAAAATCCCTCTCGTAAATCGGGATATTAATGGATGAGACCGATAGATAGATGTTCTGAAAATTGTCGTAAATAGGAAGACAAAGCACTACGAGCACTATTAATGGCACTATAACTGAGGTGCTGATCAAAATGCAACATAGCAAGGAACTCCAATACATCCAATATATTTGCAGTATAATAAGATATATCTGACTGATTACAAAAACTTCTCATTTCTTTATGTGAGACATATATTGTTTCTTAGTGATATCTCTCCAACCTGACATTATAACATTCATGATCCTATCCGACAGTCCAACCCTTGAAATGGTCTGATCAGAACTTGCAGATTAACAAATTCATATGATCATGCAATGGATGAACTTGTTCTGTCACTGATTGTACCAATAAATCGCTGGAGCTGGGAATCGTCATAAATGGTTCAATTATCATTCTAAACATCAATGGGAACCATGGCTGTGTAGGCCAGTTTGGAACCACCAAAACACCTGTGGCAGAGTCTTGCTCTATTTTACTGAGATATTGCCTAATCAGGCAAATGAGGGAAAAGCATAGGACATATTTCCCCAATGTAGCGAGAATGCATCCAACGCTACAGCTCCTGGATCAGGCTCCCATGACACGTATTTAGGCAATTGGTGATTTAATCTGGATGCAAACAGATCAATGTCTGGTACACCATACCAATTGACAATTTTTTGGAAAATTTGTGGATTTAATATCCATTCTGTATTGTCTTTAAACTTCCGTGATCTGTTGTCTGCCACAACATTGTCTTTCCCTGGGATATAGATAGCTGAAGCCAGATACTCCTAGATACACACCAATTCCACATCAGGTTGACCAGATGATCACATGATACTGACCTTACTCCACCCATGTGATTGATATATGCTACAGCTGTGGTATTGTCTACTTGTAATTGAACATGCAAGTCCTCCATTGTAGAACAATAAGCTTTTAATCCAAAATTGCCCCCAATAACTCCAAATAATTAATACCATATGTTTGGAGAATTAAATCCTCTTGGACAGTCCATCTACCACCACAGCTGGTGTTATTGTCCGTAGCCCCCCCCCCCCCATCCGAGAGCACTAACATCAGTTTACAATACCACTGTAGGTTGCTGAATAACAATGTTTTTAGTAGCTTGTGCAACATTCCAAATCCACCACTGTAATTCAGCCAACGCTTCCATTGGCAACTTCATGGGTCTGTCAAAATGACCTGCACATTCTTTTAGTGCTTATGCTTTTGCCCTTTGAAGATTTTGATAATGCAAAGGACCAAACTCAACAGCGGGAATGCTGCTACCATCTTACCAATAACCCTAGCTACTTCTCGGATGGAGGGATAAGGTTTGTCAGCAAGACAACTACACGCATTTGTAATATCCACAACTGTATCTGTTGGTAAAGTTACTGACATAGGAACTGGATCAATGACAAATCCCAAGTACTCAATTGTTTGCAACGGCTGTAGTTTAGATTTCATTGGATGGATCAGAAACCCTAGCCTTTCCAACAGGCTTATAGTTGCTGAAACTAAATCTTCAGCTGATTCCTGAGTGGCATTAACAATTAAAATATCATCAAGATAAGCCATGACAATGTGATTTTGAGCCCTTAACAATGCAAGTGCTGGTTTCAATAATTTTGTGAACAGCCTGGGAGCTGAACTTAACCCATTAGGTAATGCTTTATATTGCCACAGCTGACCCATCCAATTAAACTTCAAGTACCTACGATAATGGTGATGAATTGGCACTGAATAATATGCATCCTTTAAGTCTATAATAGCCATGTAACACCCTATGGCCAACAACTCCTTTGCAATGTTGAAGGTGTCCATTTTGAAATGTCTATACTGGACATATGATTTCAATTTTGTGAGATCCAGAATGACTCTACAACCCCCATCTTTCTTTGTCCTGGGGAAAATATTTGACACAAATTGATGCGGATGATTCCCCGTACTTTCTTTTTTTTTAAAATATTTTTATTAGAAGCAATGCATGTTGCCAATGATATAACAGTTTTTCAAATACACATTTAACTTGTTTCAAAAGTTTTACAAATATTTCTAAATTATTTATATAAGCTTCTATTTTTTTTTAGAAAGTAAAGAGGTGAAAGAATAGGTGTATAATCAATGAAGATTGTGATGAAATAATATTGATTATGATTATATTTTTAAAAATATATAAAAATAAATATATATATAAAAATAAATAAAAAAACAAAATAATAAAAATAATAAAAATTAAAAATAATACAAGCAAACAATTATTATATTTAAAAAAATATATACATCTTAACAATGAATGGAACAATTTCACATAACAATATCTATAGAGACGTGTATACAAATCTCAGAATAGATCTTTTCATCTAATCCTACAACCGGGTATTTATTGAGTTACAATGCTGAGCTCAGCTACCCCTTCATATAGTCAGTGAATGGAGACCATATTTGTTCAAAAAGTTCATATTTGTCCATTAGGACAAACCTGATTCTCTCCAAATGCAGCGTCTCCAACATTTCCACTGTCCACATTTTAATCGTGGGGGATAATGTTCCCTTCCAGAATTTTAATATTAAATCTAATTACCCTCTATTATTAGATAAACTTAAAAAAAATATTCTGTATTGGAAAACACTTCCTATATCCATGATTGGTAGAATAAATGCTATAAAGATGGTGTTTTTACCACAATTATTATATTTGTTTCAGGCTATTCCTTTTTTTCTCCCAAAGACTTTTTTTTTAAAAATAGATAATATTATTTATAGTTTTATTTGGGATTATAAAAATCATAGAATAAGTAAAAAACATTTATGTAAATCTAAGATAAATGGAGGATTAGCACTTCCAAATTTTTTATATTACTTTTGGGCAGTTCAGATTAAGAATATGAATTTTTGGTGGGTAAATATGGATCATGAACCAATGTGGTTAAAGATGGAAAAGGAAGATTGTTTACCTTATAAGGTAGGCTCGATTCTCTTTGCTCCAAAGGAAGTACAAAAAAAAATGTATAGGGATAACCCTATAATTTATAATAATAGACGTATTTGGAAACAAATAGTTAAGACTTTACAATTAGATAATCTTTCACTCAGACTACCAATAACGAAAAACCCATTATTTAGACCCTCTATATTGGATGGAGGGTTTAGACATTGGGATGATTTAGGAATTAAAAGGATAGAACACCTTTATAGTAAAGGAAAATTTCTTTTATTTCAAGAGTTACAAGAGATTTACGGATTGTCTCCGCAACATTTGTTTAGGTACTTACAAATTAGAGATTATATAAAATCCAACACACAAGATTACAAAAATAAAGTACCAGGATTATTAGATGATGTGTTTAATTTACATCCAAATACAGAAAAATTAATAGCATATATATATAACATAATTTTGGATAAGGAGAAACCAACAACCGAAACATATCGGCAAGCATGGGAAAAAGAAATTGGGTTATCCATAACAAAAGAAATCTGGGAAGAAAGTTTACAGCAAATACATCGGTGTTCGTTAAATGCCAGACATACATTGATACAATTTAAAGTATTATATAGATTACATTACTCAAAAACTAAATTAAATAGTATCTTTCCCAATCTCTCCGCAATTTGTGATAAATGTAAGAATTTAGAAGCAAATTTAACACACAGTTTTGCTACATGTTCCAAATTGAATCATTACTGGACAGAATCTTTTAAGGTTATCTCTGAGGTTCTTAAAATTAGATTGGATCCAGACCCAAAGATAATAATACTTGGAATTTTGGATTCAAACTCGGTCCTTACAGTAAATCAAAGAAATTTCTTTGATTACTGTTTGATAATAGGGAAAAAATTAATATTGAAATTTTGGAAGGGAACTTTAACCCCCACAATTAAAATGTGGGCGGCAGAAATGTTGGAGACGTTACAATTGGAAAGAATCAGATTTGTCCTACTGGACAAATATAATTCTTTCGAACAAATATGGTCTCCATATATACAGTATCTAGAGAAGTAGCTGCTCTTGACAACACAGCTTGACGGGTACCCTGCGGGATTTGATGAGAATAACATATTCTTATACTAGGATTAATAAGCATGTCTTCATTGATACTATTATTTGTAATAGTTTTAGATAAAACATATTTGGTTGTTTTTCATTTATATATATATATATATATAATATTTTTTTATTTTTCTGGTAACCTTATTTTCTTTTTCTCTTTTATATAATCAAATTATTATTTAATCACTCTCTTTTTGATTTAAAACTACTCTATCTCTATTTTTTTTTCCTAAAAAATAGAAGATAATAACTTTCATTGGGTTATTTAAAAAAAAAATTTGGAATTAAGTTGATGTTTGCAAAACTGTTTACAATATTGTAAATCGATTACTTCTAATAAAAGAAATTAAACAAAAAAAAAAAGAGTTTTAATATTAATTTTTTTCCAATTATCAAACAGTAATCAAGAAAATTTATTTGATTTACTGTTAATATTAGGTTTGAATCTGAAACTCCTAATATTATTAGCTTTGGGCCAGGATCCAATTTAATCTTAAGAACTATAGAAATGATTTTAAAAATTTCAGTCCAATAACTATTAAGTTTTATACATGTTACAAAACTATGCGTTAAATTAGCTTCTGAGTTCTGACATTTATCGCAAATAGAGATTCAGATTCAGATTCAGATTCAATTTTAATTGTCATTGTCAGTGTACAGTACAGAGACAACGAAATGCATTTAGCATCTCCCTGGAAGAGCGACACAGCAAATGATTTGAATAAATAATAATAAGTGTCCGGGGGGGGGGGGGGGGGGGGGTGATTGGCAGTCACCGAGGTACGTTGTTGAGTAGCGTCCAATAGAGGAGATGTTAGGAAAAATTCTATTTAATTTTGTTTTTGAATAATGTAATCTATGTAATACTTTGAATTGTATCAAGGTATGTCTGGCATTTAACGAACAATGGTGTATACGTTGCAGACTTTCTTCCCAAGTGTCTTTTAATATAGATAAGCCTGTTTCATTTTCCCATATTTGTCGGTATGATTCTGTTGTTGGAATTTCCCTATCCAAAAGAGTATTATATATATATATGCTATTAGTTTTTCTGTATTTGGGTGCTTGTTGAGCACTTCATCCAATAATCCTAGTTCTCTATTTTTATAATCTTGCATGTTTGACTTGATATAGTCTCTAATTTGTAAATACCTAAACAAGTTATTTGGGTGCAATCCATAGATATCTTTTAACTCTTGAAATGAGAGAAATTTTCCTTTCCTGTAAAGGTGTTCTATCCTTATAATTCCTAAATGTTTCCATTGTCTAAACCCCTTATCCAATATAGAGGGTTTAAATGAAGGACTATTCATAATTGGTAAGCAAAGCGACATATTATCCAAATGTAGAGTCTTAACTATTTGTTTCCAAATACGTCTATTGCTATAGATTATAGGATTTTCCCTATAAATTTTTTTTTGTGCCTCCCTTGGAGCAAGGAGAATCGAGCTTGTATCGAAAGGTAAACAGTCTTCCTTTTCCATTTTTAGCCAAGCTGGTTCCTGATCCATATTTACCAACTAAAAATTAATATTCTTAATCTGAACCGCCCAGAAGTAATATAAAAAATTAGGTAGTGCTAATCCTCCATTTATCTTAGATTTACATAAATGTTTTTTACTTATTCTGTGACTTTTATAATCCCAAATAAAGCTATTAACAATAGAATCAATTAAAAAAAAAAGTTTTAGGGAGGTATAGAGGGATAGCTTGAAATAGATATAATAGTTGTGGTAAAAAAATCATTTTTATGGCATTTATTCTGCCGATCATTGATATTGGTAATATTTTCCAGTATAGAATATTATTTTTTAGTTTATTCAATAATTGGGGATAATTTGATTTGAATAGAGAATTGTAAGATTTAGATACATTAATTCCTAGATATTTAATTTTGTCCGTAACTATTTTAAATGGAAATTTTTGTAGTATATTTGATTTTATTCCAGTTATAGGCATAATTTCACTTTTATTGCAATTAATTCTATATCCTGAAAATGTACTAAATTCAGTTATAACATTAAGTAGATTAGGAATACTAATCTCTGGTTTTGTAATATATATTAAGACATCATCTGCATATAAAGATATTTTATTCATTGTGGTATTGGTATTATATCCATATATTTCTGGTTCTGATCTAATCCTTTCGGCTAATAGTTCTATTGCAAGAGCAAATAATAAAGGTGATCCTTGTCTACAACCCCTAAAGAGATTAAATTTGGTTGATAACATTTGATTTGTTAATATTCTTGCTGTTGGGTTAGAATATAAAATTCTAACACATTTATAAAATCTGTCCCCCAGTTGAAATTTCTGCATTATCTTAAATAAATAAGGCCATTCAACCTGATCGAATGCTTTTTCCGCATCAAGGGATATGACAGCTAATTCAATATCATGAATTATTTTTGAATATATGATATTGAATAGACGTCTCAAGTTATAAGTAGAATAACATTTGGGAATAAAGCCTGTTTGATCATGATGTATTAATTTATTAATCACTAAGCTTAACCTTTGAGATAAAATTGTAGTTAATATTTTTTGATCAATATTTAGAAGAGCAATTGCTCTATATGATCCTGGATCTTCCAGATCCTTATCTGCTTTGGGAATGAGTGTAATTGTGGACTCATTTAAAGTTTCTGGTAACTTACCTTGTTCGTAGGCGTATTTATATATTGTTTGTAAACGTGGGGAAATCAAATCACCCGTACTTTCAATTACCCCTTTTTAAAAATGTTTTACTTCTTCTTTTACCTGAGAATTTTTAGGTACAGAAAACACCAAAACCCATTTAGGTTTATCCTGTACAGGCGGATCAACTCCTTCCATAAATTCTAATATAGCACCTGACACAGTATCTAATATAAACCGAACAGATGTTATACAGTACCATTCATCATAAAACAATTGCCATCTACCACCAACCGGAAGTTCTACAGCAGTTTCCTCTGTGATAGAACAAAGTTTTTATACCTCAGCAAATGACCGTGACGGTCTCCTTCTCCCAATATATGGATTAACAATGGGCTGTGATGGGTGATAATACCTTCTCACCATACTCCTGCCTCTGCTTGTTCCTCCTCCTGATCAACCCCCTCTTGCCGCGGACGTGGACGCTGCCCTGGTCATGTCGTAGATTCATTCCATACGACACACTCTCATCCAGCCAGATTGTCTCCTTTCACCAAATATATCCATTTTTATGAGGCTGATAGTCTTTGCCTCCTCAGCAATATCTTTAATTTGTTTAGGCAGGTTTTCTCCAAATAAATAATCTGGAGTTTGAACATTGCTTGATTTACACAAACCAGCAAATCTTGGGTGCAGGATGGGCCAAAGGGCAATTTATCTCATACAATTAATCTCAAATTACGAGTTACAAAACAATGCCAACATGTCTTTTTGGATTTTGGACATAGCATGCCCTTCCAACTGCCTCCCAAAGCAGTAATGCCAGCTACAATGAGCTTTAGGACCCTCCTGTCCTCGCATTGTTAAAGTCATGGGTGTCCAATAGCTGGATTCACCTTCGGCACCCTTAGTGATGCACAATTAATAGGTGTTTAATAGAGGTCTGCTGTCTTAATCATGACAGTCTCCTGAAGCTGGTGAGAAACCAAATAATTAATGTTGGCCGCCAGGTTTTCTTTCATGACCTCACCGCTCCCCTCTGGTATAGCAAAGGATTGTGCTATATCTGATACACCTGTAGTTTGACTTTTGTGCTGTGGTGGGTATTCAAGACCAGCAACACCACCTTCAGGGTCAGTCTCCTGCCGCCCTGGTACTCCTGAGACTTGCATAAAGGAGACTTCTTCCAGACCTAAACAAGGCTCTGGAGGCTCACATTCCCATGTTGTAAAGGCACCATATTCATGATATGGAACCCCCTCAGGGGCTGCCTGGGAATATGCTGGGTCTTTTGACCCTTGGTTAATAATTGTTTGAAGCATTTTCTCCATTTGGTCCATCCTGAGCCACAGGCTCGTTTGCCTGGCCCTGCCTCTTCTTCATCAGATTCATCTGATATTACAGGCCTAGCAGACTTCCTTTTATTTTTCCTCTCCACTGGAGATCCCTCCGTGGCCTGTGGCTGTGGAGCGTCTAAAGGCTGAACTACGGCAGGGTCAACGGCTACCGGTATCGGAACCGGCTCCGTACTAATCTGTGGTCCCGATCTTAACTGTGTTTCCACCCGGGACGCGCGCTTTCCCCGCATCGTTTTTTTCACCGTGTCCATTTTAAAAACTTCCCAAACTCCTCCTGGCTTTTCCAGCCAGCGTCACGGAGTTTCTACCCAGGAAGTGATTTTCAACCCACTTAGCTGCGGGCTTGTTACTCACCGCAGGTGGAGCTGCGATCTGCAGCCCCTCCTTACCGACATGCGTCGACGTAATGCCGAGCATGCACCTGGCGGGGCTTCTTCACGTAGTCACTCACGTGTCTCCGAAGTAAAATCATGCTTGACTAATCTTCTGGAATTTTTTGAGGGTGTGACAAGTAAAATGGATGAAGGGGTGCCAGTGGATGTAGTGTATCTAGACTTTCAGAAGGTCGCGCACGGGAGACTGGTGACTAAAATTAGAGCACATGGTATTTGGGGTAGGGTGTTGACGTGGATAGAAAATTGGTTGACACACAGGAAGCAAAGAGTAGGAGTGAATGGATCCTTTTCAGAATGGCAGGCAGCGGCGAGTAGAGTGCCGCCCCTACGGACTTTGTATGGTCTCCATGTGACCTGCGTGGGTTTTCTCTAGGTGCTCCGGTTTCCTCCCACATCCCAAAGATGTACAGGCTTGTAGGTTAATTGTCGTCTGTAAATTGTCCCTGGTGTGTGTCGTGGACGGGGTGATCGATGGTTAGCATGGACTCGGTGGGCCGAATGGCCTGATTCTGTGCTGTATCTCCAAACTAACTAACAGCCATTAAATGTGCAAGAAAGAACAACAGATGCTGGATTAAATCGAAGGTAGACACAAAATGCTGGAGTAACTCGGAGGGTGAGGCAGCATCTCTGGAGAGAAGGAATGGGCGACGTTTCGGGTGGAAACCCTTTTCTTCAGACTCTTCTCCACCCAATCCTTCTCTCCATAGATGCTGCCTCAGTCGCTGAGTTACTCCAGCATTTTGTGTCCACCAACAGCCATTAGACGTTAAGATTGTTCCCGATGTTGGGGAAGTCCAGAACACGGGGTCACAGTTTAAGGATAAGGGGGAAATCTTTTAGGACCGAGATGAGAAAACCATTTTTCACACAGAAAGTGGTGAATCTGTGGAGTTCTCTGCCACAGAAGGTAGTTGAGGCCAGTTCATTGGCTATATTTAAGAGGGAGTTAGATGTGGCCCTTGTGGCTAAGAGGATCAGGGGGTATGGAGAGAAGGCAGGTACGGGATACTGAGTTGGATGATCAGCCATGATCTTGTTGAATGGCGGTACAGGCTCGAAGGAAGGCCCGAATGGCCTACTCCTGCACCTATTGTCTATGTTTCTATGAATGTGTAGGAAGGATTGATCAAACCGAAGATAGACACAAAAAACTGGAGGAACTCAGCGGGTAAGGCAACATCTCGGGCTAAATGTTAATTTGCAAGGCGTGACATTAGAGTCGCCTGGCGTGGGCACCATCTTGTCTCCCTTCCATTCAATCGACCAACTATTGTAATATCTAGGCTTGAAATCCAATTCTGCTTTTACTTGCAGGTTGTCATAGCAATGGAAGGTGAGGACAATGATCAGATCAACAGGCTACAGCGTTTATCAATGAGCGATGATCGATCTGCGGCATCCTGTGGGAATGAGGATGAGTCTGTTCCGGAGAAGGGAAGGACAGATATCCGAGCTCAGGGATGTCACCCAATGGATGGAATCCCATCACAAAACCAAGCCAATCAAAAAGGTGGGATGACGGAACGGAGGATGCGTCCACTGTCAAATTTAATACTAAATTGTATTATTATAAAGATATTGGAAAAATCGGAGCGCATTCCAACTTTAATTTTAGTTTAACAAAAAAAGGAACTGCAGCTGCTGGTTTATACCAAAGAAAGACACAAAGTGCCGGAGTAACTCAGTGGGTCAGGCAGCATCACCGGAGAACATGGATCGGTGACGTTTTGTGTCTGGATCCTTCCTCAGACACAAGTCTGAACAATCAGTCTGAAGAAGGGTCCCGCCAGTAACGTTGGTTCTCCAGAGATGCTGCCCGATCTGCTGAGTTACTCCAGCACTTTGAGCCTATGTGTCATTTTAGTTAGATTTAGAGATACAGAATGGAAACGGGCCCTTCAGCCCACCGGGTCCAGGCCGATGACCATCGATCACCCGTTCACCCTCATTCTATATCATCCCTTGTTCACATCCGCTCCCCAACACCAGAGGCCATTTTCACAGAGGCCAATTGATCTACAAACCCGCACGTCTTTGGGACGTGGGAGGAAATTGGAGCATCCGGAGGAAACCCACAAGGTCACTGGGGGAAGGGGGCAACTCCGCACAGACAGCACCCGCGGTCAGAATTGAACCCGGCTCCCGGAACCGGGCTTAAGTCAGGCTTCGGCCTAGTAAATCACTTAGGGCGGCATAGTGGCACAGCTGGTAGAGTTGCCACCTCACAGCACCAGCGACCCAGGTTCAAACCGAGAAGTCCACATGCCCTCCCCACTGCTGACATTTCTATCATTGCAAGAAGTGCAAGAGATTTTGTAAGCAAAATGTCTATAAGATATAAGGCACTGGAGCAGAAGTAGGCCATTCGGCCCATGTTTTAACCACATGCAACACCATGTTGGAATATCAGAATACAGGATGGCACACCATAAGAACAGGCCCTTCGGCCCACAATGTCCGTGTCGAACATGGTGCCCAGACCATCTCTCAGCTGCCTCCACATAATCCATCTCCCTCCATTCCCTGCATATCCTATCCACGTGCCCATCCAAAAGTCCCTTAAACACCACTATCGTATCTGCCTCCACCACCAGCCCTGGCAGCGCGTTCCAGGCACCCACCACCCTCTGTGTAAAACAACCTGCCCCGCACTTCTCCTTTAAACTTTGCCCCTCTCACCTTAAAGCTTTGCCTCCTAGTATTTGATTGTTTCCAACCTGGGGGGAATAAAGGGATTTTCCCTTCCTAGGAATAAAATTGTAGGTGATTTCCTGCATTATTTGAATCTAAATGAGAAGTAAACATGCTGCAAGGTATTTATTTTACCGATGGGACAATAAACTCCTCGTCCTCCCCTTCCCCCAACATTCCTTCTTCCCGCTTCACTATTCACAACTCTTTAATCCTTTGTCTCACGCCTTCTGGTTTTTATATCAGACCTTTGACCAGCCATTTTGTCATAAAAACATTCCTCACCTGCCTCCACCGATTACCTGTGCTGGAAGGGACTGCAGATGCTGGTTTATACCAAAGTGAGACACAAAAACTGTGTAACTCAGCGGGTCAGGCAGCATCTCTGAAGAGAAGGGTGTCTGAAGAAGGGTCCCGATCCAAAATGTGTGACTTATTCCTTCTGTCCTGACCCACTGAATCACTCCAGATTTTTGTGTTTATTTTCGGTGTAAACTAGCATCTGCAGTTCCTTCCTAACATGAATTAAAGTACACGCCTATCACCTGCCAGTGAAGAAAGCGAATGGCATGTTGGCCTTTACAACAAGAGGAATCGAATACAGGAGCAAAGAGGTCCTTCTGCAGTTGTACAGAGCCCGAGTGAGACCACACCTGGAGTATTGTGCACAGTTTTGGTCCCCTAATTTGAGGAAGGACATTCTTGCTATTGAGGGAGTGCAGCGTAGGTTCACCAGGTTAATTCCTGGGATGGCGAGACTGTCATATGCTGAGAGAATGGAGCAGCTGGGCTTGTACACTCTGGAGTTTAGAAGGATGAGAGGGGATCTCATTGAAACATATAAGATTGTTAAAGTGGAGTCTGAAGAAGGGTCTCGACCCGAAACGTCGCCTATCTCCTTCGCTCCTTAGATGCTGCTGCACCCACTGAGTTTCTCCAGCTTTTTGTGTACCCTAAGATTGTTAAAGGTTTGGACACGCTAGAGGCAGGAAACATGTCCCTGATGTTGGGGAAGTCCAGAACCAGGGGCCACAGTTTAAGAATAAGGAGTAAGCCATTTAGAACGGAGACGAGGAAACACTTTCCCTCATTGAGAGTGGTGAGTCTATGGAATTCTCTGCCTTGGAGGGTGCCGGAGGCAGGTTCTCTGGATGCTTTCAAGAGAGAGCTAGATAGGGCTCTTAGAAATAGTGGAGTCAGGGGATATGGGGAGAAGGCAGGAACGGGGTACTGATTGGGGATGATCAGCCATGACCACATTGAATGGCGGTGCTGGCTCGAAGGGCTGAATGGCCTACTCCTGCACCTATTGTCTATTGTCTATTGAATTACTCCAGACTTGGTGTCATTCTCTCACCAGAGATGTTGCTTGACCCGTTGAGTTACTCCAGCACTTGGTGTAATTTAATCTCCAGAGATGCTGCCTGACCCTCTGAGATACTCCAGCACTTTGTGTTGTTTTCTGGGCTAAAGCTGAACTAGTTTTCTCTTCGCTCCTCTCAGCGCCGTGCAGCAGGGCCCTGCCGGAAGCCATGCTGACCACCAAGCAGCTGTTTCAGTACTGGAACACCATGAACCAGAAGGTGAAACCCATCCGCCTGCTGTTCGAGATACCTGAGACCAGAACTGTGAAGGAGCAGGGTTCCAGATACGTGGTGAGTTTGACCCAACAGACTAGAGGCCTCTTGTGTGTACAGTAGACACTGGTCTAGGAGTCGCCACAACATCTCAGGCATTTAGCAATTGTCTCCTCAAACCTCAGACAATTAGTATATTCTACTTAAAGGGCAGCACGGTGGCGCAGCGCCAGAGACCCGGGTTCAATCCTGGGCGGCACGGTGACGAAGCGGTAGAGTTGCTGCCTCGCAGCGCCAGAGAGGGTTCGATCCCGACCTCGGGTGCTGTCTGTACGGAGTTTGCACGTTCTCCTTGTGACCACGTGGGTTTCTTCTGGGTGCTCTTGTTTCCTCCCGCACTCCAAAGACCTGCAGGTTTCGGGGCCGACCGAGCCCGCGCCAACAAGCAATCACCTGTACACCAGTTCTATCCTACGCTCCGAGGGCAATTTAACGGAAGTCAATTAACCCACAAACCCGCACGCACTTCTTTGGAGTGTGGGCAGAGACCGGAGCACCCGGAGAAAGCCCACACTGTCACAGGGAGAACGTGCAAACTCCACGCAGACAGCACCTGTGGTCATGATCGAACCCGGGTCTCTGGCGCTGTGAGACAGCAATTCTACCGCAGCGCCACCGTGCTGCCATTAATACTTAGAATATTCTTGAAAATAAGTAAAAGTTCATTTCTTCAAATGTCCTTTCAAAATCAATTATTTCCCAGGGCATAATGCTTATTAATCAGATTATTGCATGAAATGCGTTTATGGTAGAGTTGCTGCCTTCAGCGTTACCGCGCCAGAGACCCAGGATCGCTCCTGGCCACGGGTGCTGTCTGTACGGAGTTTGTACGCTCCCCCAATGACCTGCGTGGGTTTTCTCCAAGATCGTCAGCTTCCTCCCACTCTCCTAAGAGGTACAGGTTTGTCGGTTAATTGGCTTGGTATAAGTATAAACTGTCCATAGTGTGTGTGGGGTAGAGTTAGTGTGCAGGGATCGCTGGTGGGTGCGGGCATGATGGGCTGCTGTATCTCTAAACTCAACTAAACCATCTTTTAAAATTAGAAAGTGCTAAAGGTACATTCACATGGACCCACCTAGTTCATCTGACACTGAAAATAACCTATGAAAGCATAATAAGTCTCACTTTTTTCTCTAAAATTTGCTGCTATGTGGTCTATTTTAAACTAATTTCACTTGAAATGTGTTTCAGTTGGTATAGTACTGTTTTGCTACCACTTCCCCCATTAATATGGGAAATGGGTTACATGCAATAAACCTTAACGCATTAACCATAGCAGCAGAAAGAGGAACATAATCATCTCAGGAGATGTGATACTGTGTGAATTACTGAAAGCCTGGTTCACTGGACGTTTAGTAAATCTGCTGGAGATTTGGATTAAAGGAGAAGTCTACCAAGGACCACTGCGCAAGATGCTGTGCATTTGCATTCCCTCAAATCCAAAAGAAATTGTCTCAAGAAAAGGGCCCTTCGGCCCACCGAGGCCATGCCGACCATTGATCACCCGTTCACAAGAGTTCTATGTTATCTCATTTTCCCTTCCACTCCATGCAGACGAGGGGCAATTTTACAGAGGCCCAATTAATCTACAAACCGATGTTTTTGGGGACCTGGCAGGAAACTGGAGCACCCAGAGGAAAGTTTGGAGCTTATTTGGAGGTTTGTAGGGTTTAATAGCCGGGTGGCTGTATGGAGGAATTAAGTTTGTAAGTTAATGATCAAAACGGAATAAGAACATGCAGATGTAGACTACGGAGCGGATGGAGAACCCCAAGAGTTCTGTCTCCTTACACACATTGGCCCATGGTATCATCAGGGGTTACGGGGACCTGGTTAGATTCACCACAGGCGAACAAGTGGGATTTTCACTCAAAATGAAGCTAACAATCCCCGCCGGGGAAACGCTGCCTCGTTTCAGAGTTCCACTCTGGTGTCCAGTACTGTGGTGGGGAACCTGCTGTTGGCATTTAGAGTTGGCTTGTGTTGAAGTGCAGATGCTGCATTTAGTTTGATGCCAAGTCGAAAATGAGGAAGTCAATGAGGAAGTCTGACACAAAATGCTGAAGTAACTCAGTGGGACAGGCTGGAGAGAAGGAATGGGTGACGTTTCGGGGTCAAGGGTGTCTTCAATCAGGAAGTCTGAAGAAGGGTGTAAACCAGCATCTGCAGTTTCTTCCCACACATCAAAGCACGAGGTCAGATTTTGGTCTGCAATTGCTTGCCCCAGTTGCAGAAAATGGTAAAACATAGACTCACAGGTTTAGCATTGAAACTCTGATTCATGACAAACTTGCATGTGATGTATAAAATCATGAGGGGAATACATTGCCCAAAGGGCCTGTTTCCATGCTGAAGCTAGACACAGAACGCTGGAGTTATTCAGCAGGTCAGGCTGCATCTCTGGAGGAAATGTCCATAAGTGATAGGAGAAGAATAGTAAGATTGAACGAGAACTTACCAGTTCAAAGGTTGATCTTTATTTCATGAGGAGTCGAAGTGAGGGATTTCGTGAAGAGCCCGCCGGCGCGCATGCTCGACATACTTCAAAGTAGCGGCGTGGAATCACAGAAACCAATCAAAAGAAATGACTTCACATAGTAAGAATGAAAACGACTAAGATTACCAGATGAAGGTGATTGAGGGTTGGGCAAGGAGGGCACGAAATCCCTCACTTCGACTCCTCATGAAATAAAGATCAACCTTCGAACTGGTAAGTTCTCGTTCAATCTTACTATTTCATTTCGGAGTCACGTGAGTGACTTCGTGAAGACTTCAAAGCTTCTGTGATGACACGCCCTGGACCACGTCCATGCTGTCACACCACTACCAGGGATGGATGGGAGGAATAACGTGCTGACTAGTCCATACTGCAAAACAAATCATATTTATTAACAACAAATCAAAAACCCCTTATTCAGGGACATCTCCACGTTCTTGCCCCGCATCTAGTACGGCTTCTGCGAACTGTAGAGGCGCAGCGACGGGCCGGTTGTAGAAACGCTGGAACATCGCTTCATTAGCCCATCCTGCTGTGGCGAGAATATGGTCCATGGGCACCTCCATGACCCTCGCCGCCGACGTCGATGCAGCCCTGGTGGAATGAGATTTGAACACATTAGTGTCGATACCTGACTTACCCAAGACGACTCGAAGCCACCTGGATATCGTCTGTGTTGTCACTCGATGGTGAGGTCTCTTATGAGTGACAAGCAGGTATCTCTCCTTTCCTCTGATGCTTGCCGTCACCTTGACATAGTAACGGATGTGGGAGGCTAAACATAGCCTAGCATCTGCGGGGTATGCCGGGAACTTCAGCTGCAGCCCTGTGCACCCAGGTCTATGCTGCTTTAGTAGCTCGTCAACAAAGAAAACTACTTCTGTGGGGGTAGACATCATTCTGTCGACACGTAGTTTATGGAGTGTCTCTACCCTCTGTGCTGAAGTCAGCGCTAGTAACATCACCAGCTTCATGGTGAGTTTGTCCAGCTGGAGCCCTTCCATGGGGGACCACGTCCTGAGCAGAGCTAAAACTACCCTGACATCCCAGGTGATATTGTAGCGTGGTGTAGGCGGATTCGTATTGAAAATACCCCGCATGAGCCTGGACACTAGCTTGTTGGATCCCACCTCAATATTGAGGTAGAATGATAGAGCGCTCCTGGCGCTGTTGATGGCACTGTAGCTTAAGTGTTCATCATGGTGCAACCCCGCGAGGAATTCCAGGACGTCGGTTATAGTCACGGCATCGTACGTGATGCGAGAGCGGCTGCAGAAGGCTTCCCACTTCCTGATGTGAGAGCGGTATCTTCGCCTTGTAGACTCTCGGCACGACGCTGCAATGGTATCCATGGTCCGGGTAGAAAGGCCGTATCCAACTAAAGGCCGATTCAGAATCTGCAAGCCAACAAATTTAAATAGCCATGGCAGGGATGTGGCTCCCCTGAAACAGGGTGAGTAACTAATTCTGGGCTACCCTGCAAACGGACCCAAGGTTCACTGAGCGTGTCAAAGACCATCGGATACCACGGCTGTGTAGGCCAGTCGGGTATGATAAGGATGCCCTTGGCACCATCCATCTGAATTTTTCGTAATACCCGACTGATGAGGCAAAACGGAGGGAATGCATAGAAAAAGCAATTCCCCCAGTCTAGCGAGAATGCATCTAACGCTATAGCCCCAGGATCTGGTTCCCACGAGACGTAGGTTGGTACCTGATGGTTCAACCGGGACGCAAAAAGGTCAATGTCCGGTTTCCCAAATTTGGCTGTGATTTTTGCAAAAATTTCAGGATGTAACATCCATTCAATATTATCATTGAACTTGCGTGACCTGGCGTCCGCCACAAAATTAAGCTCACCTGGCAAATAGGTGGCTGAAATCCAAATGTCTCTCTTGACACACCAGAGCCAAATTGAATTAGCCAATTTATCACATGAAACTGATCTGGTACCGCCCATGTGATTTAAATACGCCACCGCTGTGGTGTTGTCTATTTGGAGCCGGACATGTGCTCCAAAGATCTTGGAACAATATGCACGAAGTCCGTGAAACGCTGCAAGCAGCTCCAAATAGTTGATCCCTTGTGATACCAACATTGTATTCTCAAGGGTATCCCATCGGCCCCCACAACTAGAATGTTGATTCATAGCTCCCCAGCCATCAGAGCTCGCATCAGTTTGTAAGTATATCATCGGTTTCGCCTCAATAATAGTTTTAAACGAGTTACTAATGTGGCAAACCCACCATCGTAACTCATCCAATGCTGCAGGCGGCAGCTGCATTGATCGATCATAATGACCAGCATGCCGTCGCAGCGCAGCAATCTTGGCTCTCTGCAAGTTTTGATAATGCAGAGGTCCATACCGGGCTGCCGGAAACAAAGCCACAATCTTGCCAATGACAGTAGCTGTGTGACGAATCAATGGTATACGAGTATTGAGTAAATCTGTATACACCTGTGTTACCTCCTCAATTTTGTTAATTGGTATGGTGACTCTCATGCTAATGGAATTCACCTGGAACCCCAGATAATTAATTACCTGGGTGGGGCAGAACTTAGATTTTTCTGGATGAACAATGAACCCAAGCTGTTGGAACAAATTGACCGCAGCTGCAACCCCTTGATGAGCTGATTCCAAGATGCGTCCGATAATTAAAATATCATCTAAATAGGCCATAACGATATGATGTCGTTGTCTTAAATAAGCCATAATTGGCTTCACCAATTTAGTAAATAATCGAGGGGCTGTGGTGAGCCCATTAGGCAACGCCCTATATTGCCACAGCTGGTCCATCCAGATAAATTTTAAGAACCTTCTGTAATATTTTTGCATGGGTACGGTATAGTACGCATCCTGTAAATCAATACATGCCATAAAGCACCCTTGTGAGATCAATGATTTGGCCGTTTCAAACGTGTCCATTTTAAAATGAGTATATGTTACAAAGTTATTCAGAGTGGTTAGATCAATAAGGACTCTACAGCCTCCATCTTTCTTAGGTCGGGTAAAAATATTGGAAACAAATTCAACGGGCTCATGAACCGTTCTCTCTATGACCCTTTTCTGTTCCAACCTTAAAATTTCCTTATAGCCTACGGACTGTTCCGCAGCCGTTAGTTTAAACATACGACCCGGTCTATGCTGAGACGGAGGGATGTCCCCATTAATAAACTCAATACTATGGCCCTGAATATTCCGTAACACATACTCATCACTGGTAATATCACCCCATGCACCCGCAAACAACCGCAAACGCCCACCAACATGTGAGGTTAAACAAAGAGAAAAAAGAGAACCAGACCGCCTCACCTCTGTGGTTACCGGCGGTCCCTGACACGAGTGGGTGGACGTAGAGGTGCTGGGTTGGTTTGAGGTCGTGGCGTCCTCATTTTCCATCTCGGCTTCTGCCGAGCCTGTCCTAAAAAAGACCCCTGTGGTTGGGGTGGTTGATATCGGTTTGGAGCTGGAGGGTAATTCCTGGTAGACGTGCTGGCAGACCCTCGTGAGCGGCCAAGCGGAGCTTTGGAGCTCGATGGCGTGGGGGCACTCTGAGAGCGCATGAGCCCCACGGTCTTGGCTTGTTCATCAAGCTCTCTGACCCTTTTGGCAAGGTCTTCGCCAAAGAGCTGACGGGGCGGCGGCGGCGGCGGTGGTTTGCACAACCCTGCAAATTTGGGGTTGAGCGCTGGGCGGATGCTATTTTTCCGAAAGCCGTTGATTTCATTTTGAGTAGCGCATAGAAGCGCCAGAGCATCCTCCTGGTCCAAATTAAGCTCCTCTCCGTCGACCGACCGCACAAAAGCAGTAATCCCGGCCGTGAGGAGTTTCAGGATCCGCTGAATCTTTAGTTCCTGCTGACGGATAGCCGCACTGATGTTGCCCCAGATTGGCGTATTGACCACAGGCACGTTGAGGGAGTTGCAGTTTGATGGAGCCTTGTGACGGCTCATGGCTTGTAGTAGAACTTCCTCCTGAAGCTGGTGATTATTTAGGAAGTCCACAGTGGCTGCCAGTTTTGTATTGATAGGAAGCCCCAAGGAATGAGGGGCTGCAAACTTGGTGGCCACATCGAGGAGGTCCTCCGCCGGTAACTCAGGCGGGGGTGGGATGGGATCGACCACTGCCTCCTCGTCCTGCTGCTCCAGGCTGGTGTATGAAGCTGGTGATGAAGCCCTGTGCCTGTCGCTGCTGGATGCCTGTTGTTGTTGAAGGAGACGTTCCAGCAGCCGCTCTATACGGTCAATACGCCCTTCACCCTGAACACTCAGGTGGTCGGAGTCCTCCAGCTCTGAAAATTGGCCGGGGCTCCTGTCATCGGCCCGCACCTCGTCGAGGCCCTGCCGGTGCCGTTAGTTGTCGTCGACAGCCGCCGAGGCGAAACTGCGCGATTCCTGCACGGGCGTGTTCAACCGCCTCCGTATAGCGGGAGCGGAAGCCGTTGCCTCTAAGGACAGATGCGGCATGGTGTCGGCACCAGCCGAAGCCTGGATACCTTGGGCCCGTGCAGGCTTGCCAGCTGCCCACATCGTGGACCTTGCCGACGCATGGTCTCGCCCACCCATCCATGGGGGGCTCGGCGACCGTGACGGAACCCCCAACTGACTCGTCCCGGCGTCGGAAGTTGGGGGACGACGGCTGGACCTCACAGCTGCCCCGGGTCCCGTCCTAGAACCTGACCGCTCCTTGGCGACAGGCAGAGCCTTAGCCCCGACAGGGTTAGGCCTTTGGGCTCCTGCCCTTCCCCTCCTCAGGGGGCTTCGTGAAGCGGGCCGTGCAGCCGCACGGACCCTTCTGCTCGAGGCCGTCAGCAAGCCTGCTGACGACCTGACTGCCACGGCAGGGTCATCCTGCTCTGGCGGCACACCACACTCCTCCTCGTCGAACTCCTCCGAGCTGTGGTGTGCGGGCGGGTCCGGACCTGAAAAAACAGAGCTCACCGACATCTCCGCCCTCGTTCCGGTCTGCGTTGCAGGTACCCCCGACAACTCTCGCTCCGGAACTGCTGGCCGGCGACTTTTCCTCGAACTCCGGCCTCTTAAACTCCCATCCATGTTCTTGCTGTGAAGCAAACACAACAAGAACCACCAACTTAAGGTAGCATACTTACCTGCGTGGTTCCCTTATGAAGGGCTGGCGAGGAGCACGCTCCTCCGTCAGCCGTCGCAGCAACGCGGTACGACGATATGTCGAGCATGCGCGCCGGCGGGCTCTTCACGAAGTCACTCACGTGACTCCGAAATGAAATTAGGCCATTCGGCCCATCAAGTCGAGTCTGTCATTCAATCATGGTCTCTCTCTCTCTTTGTTTTTTTGTTTTTTTTTTTTTTTTTTTTTTTCCATTTCAAAAACTTTATTCAACACAAATCATAAAATACAACACATCAAAACACAATCAAAAATCACACTATAATGAACAGATCATTGTAGTACAGCAGTACATTCATTTATAATCGCCTCAACCCCACGCGGCGACCAGCGCTGACGGAAGGCCTCCAGAGTCCCCGTGAACACCGCGTGTTCCCTCTCCAGGGACACCTCTCTCTCTCTCTCCCTCTCTCTCTCTCTCTCTCTCTCTCTCTCTCTCTCTCCCCCTCTCTCCCCCTTTCTCTCTCTCTTTCTCTCTTTCTCTCTCTTTCTCTCTCTTTCTCTCTCTCTCTCTTTCTCTCTCTCTTTCTCTCTCTTTTTTTTTCTCCCCCCCCCCTCCCAATTCTCCTGCCTTCTCCCTATAACATCTGACACCCGTACTAATCAAGAATAGGTGATGTTTTGGTTCGGAACCCTTCTTCAGACTGAAAATAAAAGTGGGGTAGAGGAGGGGGGGGGGGGGGGGGGGGGGGGAGGTGGGAAAAGTCCACAACAAATCCGAGCTGTCAACAGCTGACCTCAGGAAGAGTGGAGTCCATAATGGTCCATAGTTGGCAGTGGAAGAGGTGCTAACGAGAGGGGTACAAGGATGCGAACAGTGGAACTAGTAGGACGCTGAGAGTGGGGAAGGGAGGGGGGGGAGGGAAGGATTGCAGGAGTCACTTGAAATTAGGTAAATCATACCACTGGGTTGTAAGCTGCCCAAGCACAATACAAGTATGCACGTTCTCCCTGTGACCGCGTGGGTTTTCTTTGGCTGTTCCGGTTTTCTACCACATACCAAAGACGTGCAGGTTTGTGGGTTAATTGGCTTCTGCAAGTTGGCCCAAGTGTGTAGGATAGGACTAGTGTGAGCGGGGGATCGTTGGTCAGCCCGGACATGAAGGGCCGAAGGGCCTGTTTCCACGCCACATCTCCAAACTAAACTAAACTAAACTAAACTGCAGATGCTGGTTTATACCGGAGATAGACACAAAATGCTGGAGTAACTCAGCGGGTCAGGCAGCATCTCTGGAGAAAAGGCCTGGGTGGGGTGGATGTGGGGAGGATGCTTCCGTTAATGGGCGAGTCCAGCACCAGAGGCCATAGCCTCGGAATCAAAGGACGCTCCTTTAGAATGAAGATGAGGAGGAATTTCTTTAGTCAGACGGCGGTGAATCTGTGGAGTTCATTGCCACAGACGGCTGTGGAGGCCAAGTCATTAGATATTTTTAAGAAAAAATTCTTAAGGGGTTGGACAGGCTAGATGCAGGAAGATTGTTCCCGATGTTGGGGAAGTCCAGGACAAGGGGTCACAGCTTAAGGATAAGGGGGAAATCCTTTAGGACCGAGATTAAAAGGAATTTTTTCACACAGAGAATGGTGGGTCTCTGGAACTCTCTGCCACAGAGGGTAGTTGAGGCCAGTTCATTGGCTATATTTAAGAGGGAGTTAGATGTGGCCCTTGTGGCTAAGGGGATCAGAGGGTATGGAGAGAAGGCAGGTACGGGATACTGAGTTGGATGATCAGCCATGATCATATTGAATGGCGGTGCAGGCTCGAAGGGCCGAATGGCCTACTCCTGCACCTAATTTCTATGTTTCTATGTTAAGGCGGAGATTGACAGATTGTTGATTAGTGCAGGTGTCAGGGGTTACAGGGAGAAGGCAGGAGAATGGGGTTAGGAGGGAGAGATAGGTCAGCCGTGATTGAATGATGGAATAGACTAGATGGGCTGAATGGCCTAATTCTGCTCCTAAAATATGAATTCATGAACATTGAACGGGCTGCTAATCTTTCGGTGTTAGGGCGACTGTCCTTCTAACCCACAGACTCTCAAAATTATCAAGATATTGAAACCTTAGTCTCCATTTTTGTGTAGTTTAGTTTAGCGATACAGCACGGAAACAGGCCCTTCGGCCCACCGAGTCCACACTGACCAGCGATCCCCGCACATTAACACTACCCTACACACACTAGGGACAATTTACACATACACCAAGCCAATTAATCTACAAACCTGCACGTCTTTGGAGCGTGGGCGGAAACCGAAGATCTCGGAGAAAACCCGCGCAGATCACGGGGAGAGCGTACAAACTCCGTGCAGTCGGGATCCAACCTGGGCCTCCGAAGCTGCAAGCGCTGTAAGGCAGCAACTCTACCGCTGCGCCAACGTGCATTTGTCTAGTTTGTGTCGCTGCACTGTGCACAAACTTGGGGGAAAAGCTAATGAATATGATGCTTGCAAAAGGGGAAAAAATACAAATATTCTCAATAAAATGACACAAAGAGCTGATGTAACTCAGGCAGCATCTCTGGAGTAGGTGATGTTTCGGGCTCCATATCAAAAAAGATGTGCATTTGCAGTGCGCCTGCCCCTAATGTGTCGGGGGGTGGATGAGAAAGTGGGATAGCATTAGTGAACAGGTTGGGCGTGGACTCGATGGGCTGAAGAGACTGTTTCCTCGCAGTATTTCTAAAACAAAAACGAAAAACACAAATCTTGCGTGTTCCAGGAGCGTGGTGGAGGCACTGAATTATTTTAATGTAGAAAATACGTTGTCACAAGACCAATGAACCTACAAACCTGCACATCTTTGGGACGTGGGAGGAAACCGGAGCACAGGGAGAACGTGCAAACTCTGCAAAGACAGCACCCGTAGTCAGGATTGAACCTGGGTCTCCGTGTAGATACACCAAAGTTTTGATTATGAATAGAATAGTTTCTTTATTGTCATTGTAACATGGACCATGTACAACAAAATTTAAAAATGTCAGCCAGTCAGTGCACCATTCAAACCATAAAAGCTAACGATACATACAAGGTAAAATATTAAAAAAGATAAACAACTAAAATAAATATGAAATATGAAAATGGCACACATAAACACCCAACCCTACATCCTTCTGTCGATTTCACAGTGTACCAACCACAGTCCCTTAGTCCCCGCTTTCCTTGGCGGCTACATTTAGTGCCTTTATAGCAGTGGGGTAAAAACTGTTTTTAAATCTGTTTGTCCTTGTCCTTGTAGATCTGTACCGTCTGCCTGACGGCAACAGTTCAAACAGGGAGTGTCCGGGGTGGGAAATGTCCTTTATAATATTCTGGGATTTTTGATGCAGCGGGAACTGTGTAAGTCCTCCAAGGTAAGGAGAGGGCAGCCGACATTCCTCTGGGCGTTGTCAATGGCCCCCTGGAGCGCTTTCCTCTGAGCCGCTGTGCAGCTGGTGTACCACACGCATACACAGTATGTTACGATGCTCTCAATGGAGCACCGATAAAAGGACCGCAGCAGTCTCTGTGTGATGTTATTCTTCCTGAGCACCCTCAGGAAGTGCAGTCTCTGCTGGACCTTTTTCAGCAGCGCAGAGGTGTTCACGCTCCACGTCAGGATCTCCTCAATATGGATTCCCAGGAAGCGGAAATCCGCCACCCTCTCCACACGGATGATGATTACTACGGGAATCAAAGGTTATGGGGAGAAGGCAGGAGAATGGGGTCGAGAGGGAAAAATAGGTCAGCCATTATTGATTGGCTGAGTAGACTCGATGAGCCAAATTTGCTTATTTTTTCCTTTTTTTATTCATTTATCCATATATTTATTAATTGATCTGTTTATTTATCTATCTATCTATCTATCTATTTATTAGTTTATTGGTCTGCGTAGTTATCTATTTATTTATCTGTCTAACTATCCGTCTATCAAATTGAATCTTACAGAAACATAGAAAATGCTTAGAGGATCGGACAGGGTAGATGCAGGGTCACGTTCCCGATGTTGGGGGGAGTCCAGAACCAGGGGTCACTGTTTAAGAATAAGGGGTCGGCCATTTAGGACTGAGATGAGGAAAAATTTTTTCACCCTGAGAGTTGTCAATCTGTGGAATTCTCTGCCACAGAAGGTCATGGAGGCCAATTCACTGAATGTTTTCAAGAGAGAGTTAGATTTAGCTCTTAGGGCTAACGGAATCGAGGGATATGAGGAGAAAGTCGGAACGGGGCACTGATTTTGGATGATCAGCCATAATCATGTTGAATGGCGGTGCTGGCTCGAAGGGCTGAATGGCCTACTACTGCACCAATTTCAATGTTTCTATCTGTCTGACCTGAAACGTATCATTAAAAGTAAAGTGGATAGGTATATGGACGGGAAGGGAATGGAGGGGTATGGTCTGAGTGCAGGTAGATGGGACTAGGGGAAAATAAATGGTTGGCATGGACTGGAAGGGCCGAGAAGGCCTGTTTCCGTGCTGTAATTGTTATATGGTTATCCCCCATGGCCCCAACCAGCTCTGCTCCAGTGTGGTCTATGTTGAGGGTGCACATTCTCTCCATGACAGCACAGACCTCAAACACATGCTCCTGTTGCCAGCAACATCCAAATGACATGCTGGTTACTAGTTTAAATGGCTCTGATCAATTACTAATAGCCCAGGTGTTAGGCTTATGAGAGAGATACAGTGGGTAAACGAGATTGCTCCGAGTGTCAGCATCGGCTCGATGGGCCAAGTAGCCTCATAAGAACATATGATCAACGACAGCAAGACATTAGCTTCAGTAAACACTCTCTAACGGCACAGTTCAATATCGTGACTTTCAGTCTGAAGAAGGGTCTCGACCCGAAACGTCACCCGTTCCTTCTCTCCAGAGATGCTGCCTGTCCCGCTGAGTTACTCCAGCATTTTGCGCCTTTCTTGGGTTTAAAAGCAGCATCTGCAGTTCCTTCCCACACATGTCTGTCTGTCTGTCCATCTATTTGTCTATTTATGAATTAAGTTGTTTCAGCTGTGCCAAAATGTTGAATTAACTTCATAAGAAGGACATTATTGCCATAGAGGGAGTGCAGAGAAGGTTCACCAGACTGATTCCTGGGATGTCAGGACTGTCTTATGAACAAAGACTGCATAGACTCGGTTTATACTCTCTAGAATTTAGGAGATTGAGAGGGGATCTTATAGAAACTTACAAAATTCTTAAGGGGTTGGACAGGCTAGATGCAGGAAGATTGTTCCCGATGTTGGGGAGGTCCAGGACAAGGGGTCACAGCTTAAGGATAGGGGGGAAAATCCTTTAGGACCGAGATGAGAAGGAATTCTTTCACACAGAGAGTGGTGGGTCTCTGGAACTCTCTGCCACAGAGGGTAGTTGAGGCCAGTTCATTGGCTATATTTAAGAGGGAGTTAGATGTGGCCCTTGTGGCTAAGGGGATCAGAGGGTATGGAGAGAAGGCAGGTACGGGATACTGAGTTGGATGATCAGCCATGATCATATTGAATGGCG
Source organism: Raja brachyura (assembly GCA_963514005.1). Next base: position 6,085,200 of record OY740797.1, on the reverse strand, counting down.
GTGCAGGCTCGAAGGGCCGAATGGCCTACTCCTGCACCTAATTTCTATGTTTCTATGATTCTGCTGGGATATTCAATGGGATGTAGTTAGGATGAATTGTGAATCATTTTCTGAAGTTGTCCTAAGCTTGTCTGCCATGTCTTTTCCACTCATCAGATGTACAAGGTGGTGGTGATCAAGTCCGGCACCTACGATGCCAACCAGGCCTACGTTGAACGGCGATACTCGGACTTTGAAAAACTGCACCGAAATATCCTGAGGAACTTTAAAGAAGAGGTGGAAGAGATCACTTTTCCAAAAAAAATCATGGCGGGGAACTTTCTTCCCGGGAAGATCGCCGAGCGGAAGCTGGCATTCCGGGACTATCTGGCGCAGTTGTACGCAATCAAAGACATTCGTTTCTCGGATGAGTTTGTTGAGTTTTTCTTTCTGCCAGAGGTGCAGGAAGGATACGGGTGCCTGAGGAGCGGACAGTATACCAGGGCGCTGAAGGGCCTTCTCAATGTCCTTAGTTTGCAGGAGAAGTTGTGCATGCATCTCCAAGATACCCTGGTCCTTACGCTCAGTGCTATTGGTCTGTGCTGCAGAGACCTGGGGCACATAGAGGATGCCTATAAATTTTGTGAGAAAGCAGGGCTTATCTTGCACGATGTTAGTTGCCACCGATACTATTACCCTCTGATAACGATTCAGGTTGCCCTGGGAAATGAGTTGGGGAGGAACATGCGGCACTTACAGGACAGGCTGATCAAAATGGAGGAACTACACGGAAATCAAAGCAGCCAGCCGTCACTGAAAGAGCTGGTGGTGCAGGAATACATACAAGACGGTTGATGGAGACGCCAGGAACTGCAGGTGTTGGACTCCTGCGTGGAACCCAATGTGCCGGAATAACTCAGCGGGTCAGGCAGCATCTCTGGAGGGCATGGAGAGGTGGCGTTTCGGGGTTTGGACGCCTTCCTCACTCTGATGGGCAGCATTTCAGATGGGGGACCTTCTTCAGACAGAAGAAGGGCCCCGACCCGAAACGTCACCTTTCCATGTCCTCCAGAGATGCTGCCTGACCCGTCGAGTTACTCCGGCGCATTGTGTTCCACATAGGCACGGTGGCGCAGCGGCAGAGTTGCTGCCTTACAGCACCAGGGACCCGGGTTCGATCCTGACCACGGGTGCTGACTGTACGGACTGTACGTTCTCCCCGTGACCTGTGTGGGTTTTCTCCGGGTGGTCCGGTTCCCTCCCACTCCCCAAAGGCGTACAGGTCTGTAGGCTAATTGGCTTGGTGCAAATTGTTTCCACACTGTCTCTGTAAACTAATTAAGACTGAAGAATCCATCTTCACTGGATAGTTAAATTGCCAAAAATGTTATTGCTGGAATTTCTGCTGTGTCTCATTAACTTGGCCACTTTAGGGGTGATTTATACTTCAACTTGTTCGCTAACAGAAATGCAACAAATAGTTCTTATCCTGATGGAAAATCAACTTGTGATTGGCAATGTATTGAGGAAGTTGAAGCTGGCCAGCAGTGATGAGGCATCCACCAGTTGCACCATCCACTTTAACTTCACCACAAGCTCAATATGTCTGCGTTTATTACTTACCAAAATAGCCCATCAGCATTTTAAACAGTAAATTATCTAGTCAGTAATTTTTGATGAAATCGCGAAACAGTAGGACAATGAAGAAGATAATTAAAACACGTGTTGTGATTTGGCAACATAATATATTTGTTTATGATGTTTGAGAAAATGTGGACTGAAGGGCCTGCTCTTGTTCCAATACTCAAACACAATGCTCAAACACAAAACTGGTGAGTTTATTCTTTATATCTACAGCCCATGGTCCAGTCCAAAGTCTAGACAGTCCATAGTCTAGATGGTTCATAATCAATAGACAATAGGTGCAGGAGTAGGCCATTCGGCCCATCGAGCCAGCACCGCCATTCAATGTGATCATGGCTGATCATCCCCAATCAGTACCCCGTTCCTGCCTTCTCCCCATATCCCCTGACTCTGCTATCTTTAAGAGCCTTATCTAGCTCTTTCTTGAAAGTATCCAGAGAACCGGCCTCCACCGCCACAACTGTCTGTGTGAAAAAGTGTTTTCTCGTCTCCGTTCTAAATGGCTTACTCCTTATTCTCAAACTGTGGCCCCTGGTTCTGGACTCCCCCAACATCGGGAACATGTTTCCTGCCTCTAGCGTGTCCATAGTCCAGATGGTCCATAGTCTAGATGGTCCATAGTCTAGACGTCCATAGTCTAGATTGTTGTTTCGAGTGTTCTGCTGACTCCTGTTTTGTAATCAGTTGTTAGCATTGGATTTACACCGGACTTTCCCGGCTCTTTGTGCAAGGAAATATAACCTTAAGGGGTTGGACAGGCTAGATGCAGGAAGATTGTTCCCAATGTTGGGGAGGTCCAGGACAAGGGGTTACAGCTTAAGGATAAGGGGGAAATCCTTTAGGACCGAGATGAGAAGGACTTTTTTCACACAGAGAGTGGTGGGTCTCTGGAACTCTCTGCCACAGAGGGTAGTTGAGGCCAGTTCATTGGCTATATTTAAGAGGGAGTTAGATGTGGCCCTTGTGGCTAAGGGGATCAGAGGGTATGGAGAGAAGGCAGGTATGGGATACTGAGTTGGATGATCAGCCATGATCACATTGAATGGCGGTGCAGGCTCGAAGGGCCGAATGGCCTACTCCTGCACCTAATTTCTATGTTTCTATAACAGTTTTGTTGTGGCAAATTAAAAGAAAACATCTACTTTAGCGCTGAGTTTCAGGTCAGACTATGTTGTGGTCTCGATAAGGGAAGATTACACAATAAACATTTTCCAAAACATGAACTTGCAATTATTTATGTCAAAAAATTTCCCTTTTGGTCATATTTATTCCCTCATGACTAAGGATCATGTGTGTGAATGTAATGTTCTAAAACGCCACAAAGCTGTTAATTACTTTAATTACAGTTACAACAATGAAACGGGCTTCTCAGTCCATCAAGCCCACGGCGACCATTATTCAGCTGTTCACACTAGTTTAGCTATAGCTTAATTTAGTTCCGTTTACTTTAGTTCAGAGATACAGCGCAGAAACAGGCCCTTCGGGCTCACCGAATCCACACCGACCAGCGATCCCCACACACTAACAGTATCCTACACACACTAGGGGCAATTTGCATTTATACCAAGCCAATGAGCCTACAAACCTGTTCGACTTAGGAGTGCGGGAGGTAACCGAAGGTCTCGGGGAAAACCCACGCAGGTCACGGGGAGAACGTACAAACTCCGTAAAGACAGCACCCATAGTCAGGATCGAATCCGGGTCTCCGGCACTGCATTAGCTGTAAGGCAGCAACTCTACCAACGCCACTTTCCCATCCACTCCCTACACACCAAGGGTGATTTACAGAGGCCAATTAACCAAAAAGTCACACGTCTTTGGGATATAGATTGACACCGTGTGGCTCACCAGTCCAGACTACATACAAATAAGCACCCATAGTAGCAATGTTACAAAATTTTAATATTTTAAAAATCAAGTCTGCAATTTATCCCATCAGATAAAGCATAAAAAGAAGAAGAATTTGACACCTAATTCACTTTCATATCTTCAGTATTAAAAAAATGATGGCTATTTTCATACTCGGAAATTAGCATCTTGTTCCCCATTGCCTTTCCAGTAACTTAACTCAAAAGCTGTGATCTAGGACAGTCAAAAGCCCATAACTTCCTTAAAAATTAAGACAACTGAAATAATTTTTCAGTTATTATAGATTGAAGTATTCTGAAACAAATATGAAACAATCTTACTTGGATGACCTGAAATTAAAACATATAATTAGTTACCCAATTGTAGCTAATTACTAAATTTAATTATAGATCTAAACATCTATCCATTTCTTAAGAAAAGATTAACATTTTTAAATAGCCTAAGTGTCCAAATAACATTCACATAAGAATTCACAATATAACATGATTTTTAAATCTCATTATCATGAATTTATAGGCCAAATGGAAGGAATTTAGTGTTTAATTCCCGTAAATTAATGGCCATTTAAATCATCTTGCGAGTGGGATTTTATGGAACGCGATCGATTAGAACGTTGCGGTTGCGGTGAATTTAAACCCCATATCGGCAGGAAAAATACTGCTGGTTCGTATCGTTTCAAAGTCACCTTTTCACAACATGAAATTTTGATTAAAGGCTTCCTAAGAAGCACGTTTATATGAAAAAATAAACCTTGTACCTTCTTTTGTCCCCTACGTGAGATCCGTCCCGTTGTCGGCGTTCACGGCTTTAGAAGATGATTTTTAATTTACTCATGCTAATTAAATTATCCAGCTTTGTTTAAAAATAACTTCATAAAACAAATGTCGGAGCAATTTCTCTTCAGCAACTAAACACCCTGAGAAAAATCGATTTGAATTGTCTGGGGAAAACCGCATTTTAAACCCGCCCCCCTCTCAAAAGAGCCAAAGTCGCGCACACGGGCAGTGGCAGAACTGCAGCGCCGCTAAAGGTACGTTTTGTAACATACCTACATATAGACAGGATGGAACCCGGGTCTCTGGCGCTGCAAGTTGTAAGGCAACAAATCTACCGCTGCACCACTGTGTCGCTGTTATAACCTTGCACATGGGCCATGCTAATCTTCTCTGTACAATAGACAATAGGTGCAGGAGTGGGCCATTCGGCCCGTCGAGCCAGCACCGCCATTCAATGTGATCGCGACTGATCATCCACAATCAGTACCCCGTTCCTGCCTTCTCCCCATATCTCCTGACTCTGCTCTCTTTAAGAGCCCTATCTAACTCTCTCTTGAAAGCATCCAGAGAATTGGCCTTGACTGCCCTCTGAGGCGGAGAATTCCACAGACTCACAACTCTCTGGGCGAAAAATTATTTCCTCATCTCCGTTCTAAATGGCCAACCCCTTAGTCGTAAACTGTGGCCCCTGGTTCTGGACTCCCCCAACATCGGGAACATGTATCCTGCCTCTAGATTGTCCAAACCCTTACTAATCTTTTATGTTTCAATAAGGTCCCTTCTCATCCTTCAAACTTTCCCAAGTACTAATGTTCCAATTTGTTCCCAGGGCTCTGTGTCCTGCCCAATGACTACAGTCACTTCACTTTTCAAGAGTCTATAAGCAAGCTTCTGAGCAAACACACAAGTACTCCCACTCTCTATCCCCCCCCCCCACCCCCCCATGCTAGTTCTCCAACCAGTCCTCTTGATTAAAGTTTGCCTTTGAATGCTTCGTTGTCAACCTAACCCTAGCAAACAATGATCTATTCTGCAAATCTCGTCCCCTTTGATCTGTGTTTTCACACCTTACCCTTCCATACCTCTGTGCCTCCCTCTCCCCTGACTTTCAGTTAGAAGAAGGGTCTCGACTTAAAATGTCACCCATTCCTTCTCTCCAGAGATGCTGCCTGTCCCGCTGAGTTACTCCAGCACTTTTTGTCTAGCTTCAGAGTGATATCACTCTTATTCACCATGGGATGGCGCTGATATATTGTCAGACACAAATTGGCAAACTAGTTGTGTGAAGGCTGCACAAAAAGCTGGAGAAACTCAGCGGGTGCAGCAGCATCTAAGGAGCGAAGGAGATAGGCGACGTTTCGGGTCGAGACCCTTCTTCAGACGTGTGAAGGCCCTGTCCCACTGTACGAGTTCACCCAAGAGCTCTCCTGAGTTTTAAAAAAATCAAACTCGTGGTAAGCACGTAGAATGTACGTAGCAGGTACGTCGGAGCTCGGGGACGTCTCTTAGCGGCTAGTAACGCTAACGGCAGGTACTCGGGAAACGCGGTAAGCTTGTGAAGTTCCACGAGAGCCCCGAGTACCTACAAGCGGCTATTACTGTAAATCTCCGAGTTCGAATCAGGCGGAACTCGTGGGAACTCTTGAATTAGCTCGTACAGTGGGACAGCCCCATAACAACAGAGTCCAATGAAGTCTGGTCCACAGCAGTCAGAACTGCACACAATAGAAGGAAAACTTACAAGTCGGGGAATTCATTAATAGTTTCTGATTTTATCGGGAACACGCATATAAATGAGATGAGGTTTTCATGAGGTTAAAGTTTTGCGCCAGTATCTGTCTAACCAATTCAAGCAGGGGGGGTGGGTAGGGGGGGGGGTGGGGGGGGGGGGGGGTAGGGGGGGTACTGGGAGGGAATAGTTAAGCGATGTTTCCTTATTCACTAGTCAAGAGTATATTTTATTGTCATGTGTCCCAGATAGTACAATGAAATTCTGACTTTCTGCAGCACAACATAGTATGTAAACTTAGTACACTAGCAACAATGTACTAAGTAACATAATAAATGAGAAAAAAAGTTCAGTGTGTGTATATATACACTAATACGCACACACACTCACACACACTTATATATACAGTATATGAAGAAACGTCACAAAGACGTGCAGGTTTGTAGGTTAATGGGATTGGTATCAATGTAAAATTGGCCCTGCTGTGTGTAGTAGGATAGTGTTAGTGCGCGGGGATCGCTGGCCGGCATGCATTCGGTGGGCTGAAGGGCCTGTTTCCACACTGTATCTCTATAATGAACTAAATGTTCCCAATTCACTTCTGCCATGGGAGATTTCACCAGCCTCAGTAAAGAGCCTGTCCCACGTACACGACCTTGGCTCACAAATTACGCTTGAGGCATACGGGCACCGTATGGCCGCGCAGGGCCAGTCCCACTTCGAATCGCGGAATTGTGCGGGGGTGGTCCCGACATCGCGCAGGGCTCCAAAATTCTTGCAGTGGCCGAAATCTTCGCGCGCCAACGGCCTGTCTGCACGCAGGCGCTTTGCAGTCGTACGCAGCATCTTGACGTCGTACGCAGCGTCTTGACGTCGTACGCAGCGTCTTGATGGTGTACGGCGCGTCATGACAGCGTACGCCTAGCGAATGGTGTTGCGCGATGACGTCACCGCCCGGCGCGGCGTTGCATGATGACGACCCGCCCGGCGTGGCGTTGCATGATGACGTTACCACCCGATGGCGTGCAACGCCCAAATTCATTCGACCCTCCTCCTGCCCAGCTGATTGGTAAGTATGACGCAAATGACGTCACACGCGAACTTAGTGCGAACTTTGTGTGAACTCCGCTTCCGTTTGGTCGCGCCAAACGCACGCAATCGCATGCAAGTGGGACAGGCCCTTTACTCTTGCAGCCAATTAATTTACAAACATGCACATCCATAAAACATAGGGGGGAAACCGGAGCGCCTGGAAAAACCCACTTGGGCACAGGGAGACCGTGCAAACTCCACACATGCTCCCATACACGTGATGGTTTGGGAACATCCAGCATTTAGTGAGTTGTTGCCGGCTTTCTGGCTCACACACAACATCCAATTTTGTGCGAAAACTCTTATTGAAGCTGGAAGGTGCTAATTGAAGCCATGCCTGATGGAGGTTCTTTACGGCTCAGATGAAGGCGATGAAAGTCATTTCACAGAGATTTGCAGCTGAACAGAAACCATGGCTGAGGGAATGGAACAACAATTATTGCACGTGTAGGAAGGAACTGCAGACGCTGGTTTAAACCAAAGATAGACACAAAATGCTGGAGTAATTCAGCGGGACAGGCAGCATCTCTGGAGAGAAGGAGTGGGTGACGTTTTGGGTTGGGGCGTCTGAAGAAGGGTCTCAACCTGAAACATCACCCATTCATTCTCTCCAGAGATGCTGCCTGTCCCGCTGAGTTACTCCAGCATTCTGTGTCTATCAACAGTTTTTCCACCTAGCCCACAGCGAACAATGGCCTGTTTCCTTTATCATCGTTACTTTTTTGCATATCTTTAATTAATTTGTTCTATAATTCTCTACATCTATACCTCTCGTTTCCCTTTCACCTGACTCTCAGTCTGAGGAAGGGTCTCCCCCCCAAACGTCACCTATTCCTTTCCTCCAGAGATGCTGCCTGTCTCGCTGAGTTACTCCAGCTTTTTTTGTCTATCACCAGTATTTCTTTGTAGTCCTTGGATGACAAGATTATGATTATGATTAAAGATACTGCATGGAAGCAGGCCCTTCGGCCCACTGAGTCCATACTGGCCATCGATCACCCGTTCACACTGGATCCTTGTCACAACCACTCCCTACACACTAGGTGCAATCGTCAGAAGCCAATTACCCTCCAATCCGCACGTCTCTGGAGTGTGGGAGAAAACAGGAGCACCTTTGGGCAGAGATGAGGAACAACCTTTTCACTCAGAGCTGTGGAATTCTCTGCCACAGAAGGCAGTGGAGGCCAATTCACTGGATGTTTTCAAGAGAGAGTTGGATCTAGCTCTTAGGGTTAACGTAATCAAGGGATATAGGGAGAAAGCAGGAACGGGGTACTGATTGGGGATGATCAGCCGTGATCATATTGAATGGCGGTGCTGGCTCAGAGGGCCGAATGGCCTACTCCTCCACCTATTTTCTATGTTTCGAGGGTACACAAAATGCTGGAGAAACTCAGCGGGTGCAGCAGCATCTATGGAGTGAAGGAGATAGGCAACGTTTCAGGACAAAACCCTTCTTCAGACTGAAACGTTGCCTATCTCCTTCGCTCCATAGATGCTGCTGCACCCGCTGAGTTTCTCCAGCATTTTGTGTACCCTCGATTTTCCAGCATCTGCAGTTCCTTCTTTAACACTTCCATGTTTCAATGTTTCTACCCAGTCACAGGAAGAATGTACAAATGGCACAAATCGACAGCACCCGAGGTCAGGATTGAACCTGGGTCTCCGGCACTGTGAGGAAGCAACTCTACCACTGCACCACCGTGCCGCCCACAGGGAATCAATTCAAATGTCAAAAGTATTCCAATAATTCTCCCGAGAAGGTTAAATGCTGAGGGGGTCATCTACAGGTGCTGCCATCTACAGGTGCTGCCATCTACAGGTGCTGCCATCTACAGGTGCTGCCATCTACAGGTGCTGCCATCTACAGGTGCTGCCATCTACAGGTGCTGCCATCTACAGGTGCTGTCATCTACAGGTGCTGCCATCTACAGGTGCTGTCATCTACAGGTGCTGCCATCTACAGGTGCTGTCATCTACAGGTGCTGCCATCTACAGGTGCTGCCATCTACAGGTGCTGCCATCTACAGGTGCTGCCATCTACAGGTGCTGCCATCTACAGGTGTTGTCACCTACAGGTGCTGCCATCTACAGGTGCTGTCATCTACAGGTGCTGCCATCTACAGGTGTTGTCACCTACAGGTGCTGCCATCTACAGGTGCTGTCATCTACAGGTGCTGTCATCTACAGGTGCTGCCATCTACAGGTGCTGCCATCTACAGGTGCTGCCATCTACAGGTGTTGTCATCTACAGGTGTTGTCATTTACAGGTGCTGCCATCTACAGATGCTGCCATCTACAGGGGGCCATCTACAGGTGTTGTCACCTACAGGTGCTGCCATCTACAGGTGCTGTCATCCACAGGTGCTGCCATCTACAGGTGCTGCCATCTACAGGTGCTGCCATCTACAGGTGCTGCCATCTACAGGTGTTGTCATTTACAGGTGCTGCCATCTACAGGTGCTGCCATCTACAGGGGGCCATCTACAGGTGTTGTCACCTACAGGTGCTGCCATCTACAGGTGCTGTCATCTACAGGTGCTGCCATCTACAGGTGCTGCCATCTACAGGTGCTGTCATCTACAGGTGCTGCCATCTACAGGTGCTGTCATCTACAGGTGCTGCCATCTACAGGTGCTGCCATCTACAGGTGCTGCCATCTACAGGTGCTGCCATTTACAGGTGCTGCCATCTACAGGTGCTGCCATTTACAGGTGCTGCCATCTACAGGTGCTGTCATCTACAGGTGCTGCCATCTACAGGTGCTGTCATCTACAGGTGCTGCCATCTACAGGTGTTGTCATTTACAGGTGCTGCCATCTACAGGTGCTGCCATCTACAGGTGCTGTCATCTACAGGGGGCCATCTACAGGGGGCCATCTACAGGTGCTGCCATCTACAGGTGCTGTCATCTACAGGTGCTGCCATCTACAGGGGGCCATCTACAGGTGCTGCCATCTACAGGTGCTGCCATCTACAGGGGGCCATCTACAGGTGCTGTCATCTACAGGTGCTGCCATCTACAGGTGCTGCCATCTACAGGTGCTGCCATTTACAGGTGCTGCCATTTACAGGTGCTGCCATCTACAGGTGCTGCCATCTACAGGTGCTGCCATCTACAGGTGCTGCCATCTACAGGTGCTGCCATTTACAGGCGCTGCCATCTACAGGTGCTGCCATCTACAGGTGCTGCCATCTACAGGGGGTCATCTACAGGTGCTGACCACGGGTGCTGTCTGTACGGAGTCTGTACGTTCTCCCCGTGACCTGCGTGGGTTTTCTCCGAATGCTCCGGTTTCCTTCCACACTCCAAAGACGTGCAGCTTTGAAGGTTAATTGGCTTGGTATAAGTGTAAGTTGTCCCGAATGGGTGCAGGATAGTGTTGATCAACGATAGCGGGGATCGCTGGTCGGCGCGGACCCGGTGGGCCGAAGGGCCTGTTTCCGCGCTGTATCTCTAGAACTCTGAACACTGAATGCAATACCTGTGGCTGCTCGTTCCACAAGAGATATTCCATTTATTTTACCGTTTGTAACAATTGCTTTTGAGGAACGTAGAAAAAGTCGACTACTAACATGATGAATGTTCTTTCAACAGAAATCCAGAAGGAATATATCTTTCTGGCTTCGACAGTCCTTAGACCTGGTGAATACCAAGCAAGCTGGGAAGGATGCAGAGAAGATTTACAAGGATGGTGCCAGGATTCTGAGCCACAGGGAGAGGCTGGGCAGGCTGGGACTCTATTCCTTGGAGCGCTGGAGGATGAGGGGTGATCTTATAGAGGAGTAGGAATTGATTAGATAGATGCACAGCGTGACAGTCTCTTGCCTGGTGTAGTGGAATTGAGAATCAGAGGACATAGGTTTAAGGTGAAAGGGGGAACAGTTTAATCGGAATCCGAGGGGTAACGTTTTCACATAGGGTGGTGGGTGTATGGAACGAACTGCCATAGGAGGTAGTTGTGGCAGGGACTATCGCAATGTTTAAGAAACAATTAGACAGGTACATGGATAAGACAGGTTTAGATGGATATGGGCGAAACACAGGCAGGTGGGACTAGTGTAGATGGGACATGTTGGACGGAGTGGGCCGAGTGGCCTGTTTCCACGCTGTTTGAATCTATAACCAGTTATGCATTGTTTAGTCTTAAAGGGATAGATTCAATATATCTATTAATTTCAAGACACAGATGTTCCATTGGCAGTCAAAGACAGAAGGTAATTGTGGATTTTGATTTCTCCCCCCCACCCCGTTCAGCTCTAACCTGAAAACAGCTATCAGGGTAAAGATGCACAATGAAAGTTCAACCTAACCTCCGTGCAGCTGCAAGTACGAACATTGTTCCTTGGTCAATACAACTGTTGAATGGATTGGCGCCGAAGCAATCTTTGAGGTCTGTTGACCGAGCCGCTGACAGAGTCATAGAGAGAGTCACAGAGTGATACAGTATGGAAACAAACCCCTTCGGCCCAACTTGCCCACTCTGGTCAACATGTCCCGTCTACACTTTATCTCACAGAGAGTTGTGAGTCTGTGGAATTCTCTGCCTCAGAGGGCGGTGGAGGCCGGTTCTCTGGATGCTTTCAAGAGAGAGCTAGATAGGGCTCTTAAAGGTAGCAGAGTCAGGGGATAGGGGGAGAAGGCAGGAATAGGGTACTGATTGCGGATGATCAGCCATGATCATATTGAATGGCGGTGCTGGCTCGAAGGGCCGAATGGCCTACTCCGAATGGCACCTATTGTCCATTGTCTATTCTCTATCGTCCCACCTGCCCGCATTTGGTCCATATCTCTCCAAACCAGTCCCATCCATGTACCTGTCTAACTGTTTCTTAAATGTTGGGATAGTCCCTGCCTCAATGACCTCCTCCTGCAGCTGGTTCCGTACACCCACCACTCTTTGTGTGTAAAAGTTACCCCTCAGGTTCCTATTAAATCGTTTCGCCTTCACCTTAAACCTCTGCCCTCTGGTCCTCAATTCACCTACTCTGGGCAAGAGACAAGCGAGATAGATGTTTTATCAGTAAATACCGATCGGCCAGTTATCAATAAACCAGGGAAGCCGTGATCACTAGTTGCTCAGATCTTCAAAAGAATAACCGTTTTAGATGGAACCGAATCGAGCCAGACCAATTGATCTGGAGAGGTACGGTGTAGGGGAAGGAAGCATTGATTATTGATCTAGCTATCAAAAAGATATCGAAGACAGACACAAAATGCTGGAGCAACTCAGCGGGACAGGCAGCATCTCTGGAGAGAAGGAATGGGTGACGTTTTGGATCGAGACCCTATCTTCAAAACGATATCGGCAACTCAAATCTTATTCCCTATTCTGAGGTTGCTTGTCAGGAAACATTTGTGGTTACGAATGTACCTGATTAGCATTCCTAGCGAGGTTTCTCCATGTAAGCCAACCTGGGGAAAAGGTTCTGACTGTCTACCCTATCTACGCCGCAAAGCATTTTGGATGCTTCTATCCTGCCTCCCGTCAACATCTGGCGTTCCGGAAAAAAATGAGTTCCCTGGAAAACTGGGCGGTACGGTGTCGCAACGTCGGAGACCCGGGTTCGATCCCGATTACGGGTGCCGTCTGCACAGAGTTTGTACGTTCTCCCCCGTGACCGCGTGCGTGGGTTTTCTCTGTGATCTTCGGTTTCCTCCCACACTCCAAGGATGTGCAGGTTTGTAGGTTAATTGCCTTGGTATAAATATAAGTTGTCCCCAGAGTGTGTCTTCTTCGTGTGTACGGCGTGCACAGCCAAAAGCTGTAGGTCAAATTGTTCCATTTGATCTATTTATTTGTGCACGTCCGGTTGATTGCATGAGTCGAAACAGGGCGGACCACGTGAAGGTCGCAATCTCCCACCCCGGTAGTGTGTGTAGGATAGACAATAGACAATAGGTGCAGGAGTAGGCCATTCGGCCCTTCGAGCCAGCACCACCATTCAATGTGATCATGGCTCATCATCCACAATCAGTACCCCGTTCCTGCCTTCTCCTCATATCCCCTGACTCCACTATCCTTAAGAGCCCTATCTAGCTCTCTCTTGAAAGTATCCAGAGAGCCAGCCTCCACCGCCCTCTGAGGTAGAGAATTCCACAGACTCACAACTCTCTGAGTGAAAAAGTGTTTCCTCGTCTCCGTTCTAAATGGCTTGCCACTTATTCTTAAAATGTGGCCCCTGGTTCTGGACTCCCCCAACATCGGGAACATAATAGTGTTAATGTGTGCAGGGATCGCTGGCCAGCACGGACTCGGTGGGCCGAAGGGCCTGTTTCCGCGCTGTATCTCTAATCTAAACTGAACTAAGAACATACCAAGCCGGTCCAACCTCTCTCTGTAACTACTACCCACTAATCCAGGCAGCATTCTGGTAAACCTTCTCTACACCACCTCCAAAGCCATCACATCCTTCCTGTAACGGAGCGATCAGAACTGCACGCAATGCTCCAAGTGCACCAAGCTGTAACGTAGTGAATACCAGACACTGTCACTTCCATTACACTACACTGTCTACCGCAAAACTGATCTCGCCGGGAATCCTGAGCATTTGGAATGAAGTGGGAAAGAGCGAGGAATTTATTCTAATGTTCTTCATTATTTCTATGCTGCGTGGAGTTTTAATCATACTCCTCGCATGACTAGGACCCCAGACTGAAGTGTAGAGCTACAAGATGCAGTCTCCTCACTGTGTACAGTTTCCTCCCTCATCCCTACAAACATAGAAACATAGAAAACAGGTCCAGGAGTAGGCCATTCAGCCCTTCGAGCCTGCGCCTGCGTCAGGAGGGTGTGCATCAAGCAATGACTGCAACCTACACACTTGGGTCAATTTCCTTCTTAGTCAAGACATGTGCTTGCCAAATATACTCTCACCTCCTTCCAAGATTACTCCCAAGCGTAGCTCATCTGCAGGAAGGAGCTGCCGGTGCTGGTCTAAACCTAAGGTAGACACAAAAATGCTGGTGTAACTCAGCGGGTCAGGCAGCATCTCTGGATAAAAAGGAATAGGTGACCTTTCGGGGGGGAGACCCTTCTTCAGTCCATGGCGCCAGTTTCAAGTCCCAGCTGTTATAGGTGTAGAGTTATGAAGCCGGAAGAAGGAATGTAGTGTGGGGGTGTGGGGGGGAAGCAATATGTGGGACAGGGGTGGGAGGGAGAAAGTGCAGAGAATCTGAAACATAGAAACATAGAAATTAGGTGCAGGAGTAGGCCATTCGGCCCTTCGAGCCTGCACCGCCATTCAATATGATCATGGCTGATCATCCAACTCAGTATCCCGTACCTGCATTCTCTCCATACCCCCTGATCCCTTTAGCCACAAGGGCCACATCTAACTCCCTCTTAAATATAACCAACGAACTGGCCTCAACTACCTTCTGTGGCAGAGAATTCCAGAGATTCACCGCTCTCTGTGTGAAAAATGTTTTTCTCATCTCGGTCCTAAAAGATGTCCCCCTTATCCTTAAAGTTGCCTTTGGTTTAATTGATCCCGGTAAATTATTTTTTAATGGCGATAAGTAGCAAAAGAATCAAATAAGAGTGAGTTCATAAGTTTTCGGAGCAAAATTAGACCATTCGGCCCATCGAGTCCACTCCACCATTCAATCGTGGCTGATCGATCTCTCCCTCTCAACCCCATTCTCCTGCCTTCTCCCCATAACCACAGACACCCGCACTAATCAAGAATCTGTCAATCTCCGCCTTGAAAATATCCAATGACGACCTCCACAGCCTTTTGTGGCGATGAATTCCACAGATTCATTACCCTCTGACTAAAGAAATTCCTCCTCGTCTCCTTCCTAAAGGAATGTCTTTTTATTCTGAGGCTATGGCCTCTGGTCCAAGACTCTCCCACTAGTGGAAACATCCTCTCCACATCCACTCTATCCAGGCCTTTCACTATTCGGTAAGTTTCAATAAGGATCCCCCTCGTATTTCTAAACTCCAGCGAGTACAGGCCCAGTGTCGGCAAACGCTCATCCTGTGTTAATCCGGTCATCCCTGGGATCGTTCCTGTAAACCTCCTCTGCACCCTCTGCAGCGCCAGCACATCCGTCCTCAGATACGGGGCCCTGTGAGGGGGGAGATGTCCGTGGCGAGGGAGAAAAGGCAACAAGGAGACAAGAAAGGGAATTGGATTGAGGGCATTGTTTTGCTGGGAGCCAGCATGGAGTTTATGGGCCAAATGGCCTCCTTCTGAGTCTTAACACCCATGTAAATATAGAGAAGGTAGCCCTTGTCCCTCAACATCCATCTATTCATCTGATATGACCCCTCAAATATGGAATGGACTCGTTTTTAGTGTAGATTTTTAGTTTAGTTTAGAGTTCGGTTCGGTTCAGTTTATTGTCACGTGTACCGAGGTACAGTGAAAAGCTGGTGTTGCGAGCTAACCATTCAGCAGAAAGACAAAATATGAATGCAATTGAGTTGTTTACAGTGTACGGATGACAAGGGAATAACGTTTAGTGTAAGGTAAAGGCAGCAAAGTCCGATCAAGGATAGTCCGAGGGTCACCAATGAGGTGGATAGTAGTTCAGCGCTGCTCTCTGGTTGTGGTAGGATGATTCAGTTGCCTGATAACAGCTGGGAAGAAACTGTCCCTGAGTTTCGGCCCACCGAACCTGCACCAACCAGTGATCCCCGCATCATCCTACACTCTCGGGACAATTTACAATTTAAGGGCCTGTCCCACTTACGCGATTTTTTTTGGCGACTGCCGGCACCCGTCTTTGTCGCCGGAAATTTTCAAAATGTTGAAAATCCAACGCCGACCAGAAAAAGGTACGTCTCTTTGGTCGACTACTCACGACCATGCGGGCATCACCCCGTGTTAGTGGGACAGGCCCTTTGGAGAAGCAAATTAGCCTACAAACCCGCACGACTTTGGAGTGTGGGAGGAAACCGGAGCTGGTGTCCCTGGTGTGTCGGGTAGTGCTAGTGTGCGGGGATCGCTGGTCGGTGCGGACCCGGTGGGCCGAAGGGCCTGTTTCCGCGCTGAATCTCTGAACAATACTAACTAAAACTGATGCCCCATCAGTAACAAGACATCAGGAATGGCTGAATAATAGCTGGAGAACGCCTCAAAGTGGTGAAGCCAAATGCAAAATCATTTGAACAGTGACTGCCACAGGTAGGGTTTCTTAAGAGAAAAATAAACTGACCAACATATTTTCCCTTAAATCATTGTCTTTCGTCCATATATAATAAAACATCTGTATGCATTTTTTCATTGCACATCGCAACAGTACATATCTGTATCTGTATCTGTGTCTTGACTTACAATCACCATCATTGATTGTTAGGAGGGTCATGTGCAAAGTCACAATTAAATATTAAAGTGGCCCTTAGAAGTCAGCGTCTTAATATCGATTGTTTTAAGGATAGGAGACGGGCACTTGTAAAATATTAATTCCACTGTACCTCTGTGACATATAAAGTGCCATTAAACATATTTTAATTCATGTTCGGAAGGAACTGCAGATGCTGGTTTATACCGAAGATAGACCCAAAGTGCTGGAGTAACTCAGTGGGTCAGGCAGCATCTCTGGAGAACATGGATAGGTGATGTTTGAAGAAGGGTCTTGACCCGAAACGTCACCCATAGTGATGGCTAGATGGTTACACAAAAGGCTGGAGAAACTCAGCGGGTGCAGCAGCATCTAAGGAGCGAAGGAGATAGGCGACGTCTCGGGTCGAGACCCTTCTTCAGAAGCTAGTGCGACTTGGATGGGGGGGGGGAGATAGAGAGAGAAGGAATGTCAGGGCCCGAGGGCTGAGGGAGAGGTGGGGAGGGGGGGAGGCAGCCTGGGTTAACAGAATTGAGAAAATTCAATGTTTAAGCCCAGAGGATGCAGACTCCCCAAGCGGAATATGAGGTGCTGTTCCTCCAACTTGCGGTGTTGCTCACTCTGGCCGTGGAGGAGGCCCAGGACCGAGAGGTCAGATACGGAATGGGAGGGGGAGTTGAAGTGCTGAGCCACCGGGAGGTCGGGTTGGTTATTGCGGACCAGGCGGAGATGTTCGGCGAAACGATCGCCCAACCTCCGCTTGGTCTCACCGATGGCTAGATTCTTGATTAGTTAGTACGGGTGTAAGGGGTTACGGCGAGAAGGCAGGAGAATGGGGTTTGGAAGGAGAGATAGGTCAGCCACGATTGAATGGCGGAGTGGGCTCGATTGTCTGAATGGCCTAATTCAGCTCCTAGAACTAATGCACTTTTCCTTTTGTCCAGAGATGCTGCCTGACCCACCGAGTTACTCCAACATTTTGTGTCCACCAGACCCGAAGCGTCACCTATTCCTTTTCTCCAGAGATGCTGCCTGGCCTGCCGAGTTACGCCAGTGTGTCTACCTTAATTCACCTTAGCTTGAATTAGTTTGGGTTCCCATAACCTGGTTGCAGTACTGACAGAGGCAAGGCATTTAAACTGATGGAAGAAGTTACCCAGCGGAGACTTCCTGCCATTTCCATTCCCGGACATTGATTGTCAAACACTGCGCTTGCCTTTTATCTCCAAGTCTGATCTGGTGTTCAGCACAAACTACATGGAACTCCATGCAACCTGGCATTTCTGCATTCAGGTAGAACCTTAAACACCACGCTGCCACATCAAAGAGACAGCACTGCCTTTTGATGTGAGCGAAAAATCAAACAACATTTTCAGAGAGTACTTAAAAAAAAACCTATATAGTTACTTGATATTTATTTTGTTTTATTCCTCACCCTCCTGCTAGCCTCGACTTTATTCATGGACTTCAATGCAATCTTTTTTAACCATTTGAGAGTTTTGTCGCTTGCATTGTTGCAGGAAACTGTAAAGAATGCACAATTTCACAAGCAACAACATTCGGGGGGGGGGGAGGGTGATGCAGCGGTAGAGTTGCTGCCTCACAGCGCCAGAGACCTGGGTTCGTTCCTGACAACAGGTGCTGTCTGAGTGGAGTTTCTATCTTCTCCCCGTGACCGGGTGCTCCAAATTCCTCCCACACTCCAAAGACCTGCAGGTTTGCAGGGCAATTTGCTTCGGTTCCCTGGGACAGTGCGAATGTGCGGGGCGATCACTGGATGGCGTGGTGGACTCGGTGGGCCGAATCCTGCACGTCTTTGGAGTGTGGGAGGAAACCGGAGCACCCGGAGAAAACCCACGTGGTCACAGGGAGAACGTACTGACAGCACCCGCAGTCGGGATCAAACCCGGGTCTCGGGCGCTGTGAGGCGGCAACTCTACCGCTGCGCCACCGTGCCGCCCAGGATTGAACCCGGGTCTCTGGCGCTGCGCCACCATGCCGCACTGTAGCGTAGAGTATACTAATTGTATGAGGTTTGAAGTGGCATTTGCAAAATGCCTGAGATGTTGGTGTGCTGACCCCTCTACCACTGTCTACTGTACAAACAAGAGGCCTCTAGTCTGTTGAGTCGGTGGGCCGAAGGCCTGTTTCCCCATTGTATCTCTGAAGTCTTAACGTAGTAAACAAGAAATGATCAAAAAGACACAGAGTGCTGGAGTAACTCAGAGGGTCAGGCAGCATCTGTGGAGAACATGGATAGGTGACGTTTCACAGAGTGCTGGAGTAACTCAGAGGGTCAGGCAGCATCTGTGGAGAACATGGATAGGTGACGTTTCACAGAGTGCTGGAGTAACTCAGCGGGTCAGGCAGCATCTGTGGAGAACATGGATAGGTGACGTTTCACAGAGTGCTGGAGTAACTCAGAGGGTCAGGCAGCATCTGTGGAGAACATGGATAGGTGACGTTTCACAGAGTGCTGGAGTAACTCAGCAGGTCAGGCAGCATCTGTGGAGAACATGGATAGGTGACGCTTCAGGCTGAGTGCCTCCTTCAGACCTATAACAGGACTGCAGTCCAACTGCCGGCGGGACATCAACCTCCTCAACTTTTCAACTCCCCTTATCTACTCTAACCTTCCCCCCCCCCTCCCCCCCCCCCCCCCCCCGCGAACATATAGCCCTCCGCTCACTCTGTAACCATCCCGGCTTGGTAATCAAACCCAGCCGACAAGGGAGGTGCCGTGGTAGTCTGGCGCGCTGATCCCTACCGGGCTGAGGCCAGGCGCCAACTCTCAGACACCTCCTCCTACTTATCCTTGGACTATGACCACACAGACGAGCACCAGGCCTTAATATCACACACCATCACTGACTTCTTCATTTCCTGCTCCCTGCCCTCGAAAAAACCTCCATTATTCCCAGCCCAGCATGGCCCAATTTTATCTTCTCCCCAAAATCCACAAACAGAACTGTCCTGGAAGACCCATTGTTTCTGCTTGTTCGTGCCCTACCAAATCCCTACCTCTCTGCTCCAATCCCTCCCTACCTACATCGGATGAGTTTTTAGAGTGATTCTCTGAATTATATATGCAACAATCGGGTGCCTTAAATTATAGAAATGAAGTAAATTCCCCTCAATATTGTGCATTTTACTGAATTGCCTCGCCACCAACGTAGCAGAAGCCATTGAGACCAATAACATGGACTGGACAGAAAATAGTGGCAAGTCAAATGGCTAGGGCTGTAAGATATCATTGGAGGGACATAAAGAAGCAGGAAAGCCCGCCTGCAGTAAAATTAAAAACTGAATACATGATCAGAAATTAAATACCAAAATACGACTCTGAATCATGGATCCCTAGAGTACCAGCAAACCATGGACTGGGAGAAGTTAGAGTCCCCGGAATATTCAGACCGGTATTATAGAGAAGCATCTGCCCTAGAGCCATTCCTCCAAAGACCAGGGTCGAGGACAGACCGGCCAGCAGGAACGGGCCAGTGTTATAGTTGTGGAGGGGTAGGTTACAGGAGTAGGGGGTGCCCAAATAAAGAAAGGAACGACAGAGGGGGGGTCACAGAAAAAATCTCCAAGATCAAAGAGGATGGAGGGATCAACGGGATCCTTGAGAGAACAGAGGGAACTGGACAAATCTCCCTTTCTCCGAATAACCCATTCACACGCGAACCTAGTAGTGACTGGATGCAAGTCTGATGCGGAATCTATATTGTCTCTACAGGTTGAAGGTAAAATCTGCACCTTCCTAGTAGACAAAAGTGCTGGAGAAACTCAGCGAGTAAGGCAGCATCTATGGAGCAAAAGAAATAGGCAACGTCTGAAGAAGGGTTTTGGCCCGAAACGTTGCCTATTTCCTTCGTTCCATAGATGCTGCCTCACCCGCTGAGTTGCTCCAGTACTTTTGTCTACCGTGACAAATTTGCCAGTATCCCATTTCTGAGGCAGTCGAAGTAGTATATGGAGGAAAGGCAATCAAACATAGATTAGTGGTAACCACAGGATTAGATTGCAAGCTGATGGCGAGAGATTTACTCTGTGCTTTCCAATTAAAAATAGAATGTGGCGATAGAGGTATAGCAGTGACCCCCCGGGCTCCCATGCGACAATGTTACTCCATAGTGACCCCTCAATGGTGCTCCTTAGATCTGGATGAAATACCCCCACTTCACATTACACTGGCTTACCATAGGAGTGGGAAAGACAATGAGCTGGAAACCTTCCTTAAATCAGACAAAGGACAGGAATGGGAAATAGGAGTATTGGTACTAGTGGAGGGAAAGGAGGGAGCTGCTGAGTATGCTAAACTACCAGCACAGTTATGGAAAAGAACTGACAAAGTTGCTCCTCACACCGCCTGAAAGGTGAATATCCCGGCCAAAGCTAAAGACCTAGGAACGATGGTAAGAAAGGCAATTACCTTGGCAGACCCGATTAATTATCAAAAGCAAGATTTGTCTAATCAATATGTTGTTGAATTTTGCCAGGCCCCAAGGAAGGTTGTTACCCACTTACGTCATCATCTGGGGAGTAAGGTATACGAGTACGTGGACCCGCAAGGACTCTGTTCAGGTAGGATGCGTGAACATCAATCCCATCCTTGTAGCTCAACCCAACAATGTCCATTGAAACTACAGGCCATCCGCAGCATAGACAAATTAATTTGGGGTTTGCTCGAACAAGGAATATTTGGTGAAGTGCCAATCAATCTGTAACACCCCTATTCTTGCCGTTCCAAAACCGGGAAAGGAGGGCCAATATAGACTCGTACAAGACTTAAGGGAATTCAATTCTGTTGTAGAACCACTTCATGCCCTAGTGCCAAACCCTGCCCATATTCTAGCCCAAATACTGGCTGAAGCAAAAGTCTTTTCAATAGTCAACTTGCAACAAGCATTCTTTTCTCTTCCTCTTCATGAAGACAGCAAATATTTGGTTGCCTTCACATATAGGGGTCAACAATATACTTGGATCAGTTTGCCTCAAGGATTTGTCAATTCGCCTACTTTGTTTTCCAGTTGTCGGCAGTATCAGCTAAGTACTTTGAAGTATAAAATGAATTCAACATTAGTTCAGTATGTTGATGACCTATTAGTGGCTAGTAAAGACAAATCCAGTAATCGGAAAGACACTGCACAACTACTAAATCTTCTAGCTGACCTAGGATATGTGGTCTCACCATCAAAAGTACTGGTAGCTCAGGAGAAAGTAAAATTTCTAGGGATTATAATTTCGGCCACTGAAAGAAGTCTTGAGAAGAGCAGACTCAAACCTATCTGCGAATTTCCAATCCTGAAAGAAGCCAGACAAATGAGGCAATGGCTGGGCATGGTCAATTATTGCAGACCCAGCATTCCAAATATAGCTCTAGAAACCAAGGAGCTAACACCTTACACCAGCAAGGAGGGCGAATTTAAATTAACAAAGGAGGCACAGGAGGAATTTGTGAACTTAAAAAGATCATTGATGCAAGCACCAGCATTGGGAAGGCCATTATACGATTGTCCCTTCCAGCTGATCTGATTGTGCCACTTTGGTACTAACGCAAAAGCATGGGGATAGACATAGACCAGTTGCATATTACTCCTCCAAATTAGATCCAGTAGCTAGGGGACATCCTCTTTGCACTCAAATCTTAACTGCAATCGACAATAGTTTACAATCGGCTGTTAATTTGACACTCCAGCAGGAAATTGTAGTGTACAGTTCACATTGGGTTTCGCATTGTTGGGGCAGCTTCAAACCCAGCACTTGACAATTACCCGCCAAAATAAGTATGAGATCTATCTGTTGAAGAATCTGAAATTGCAGTTCAAACACTGTACATTGATTAACCCAGCCTCTTTTCTTATTTCACCCCCAGAAGAGCGAGCAGAAGCAGGACATGACTGCCTATTTGTTATAGCGGATGAAACATCAGTGAAGAAGAACGTGAGGGATGTACCCATGGAAGACCCTGACATCACCTTATATGTGGATGGTAGTGCATCCATTGGGTGAGAGGTTGTCTGGATATGCAATTATTAATCAAAAGACAGAGATTGTAGAAGCAGCTGCTTTTGAATCACCCTATTCAGCACAACAAGCTGAATTATTTGCTATAGTTCAGGCTTGTATTATTGTGGAAGATCTAAAAGTAAATATTTACACTGATTCTCGATATGCATTTGGGGTGGTGCATGGTTTTGGACAGTTACAGAAAAATAGGGGATTCCTCATTTCTACGGGAACCCAAATATCACACAACCAATTGGCGACAAATTTATTGAAGGCCTTTATGCTACCCAGACAAATCTCTGTCATAAGATGTAGCACCCATACTAAAGGACAGACCCCAGTAGACATTTGAAATCGTAATGCTGATCTAGTAACTGAAAAAGTATCATGGGAACGTAAGGGGTGGTACCTAAAATGATGAGGCACAATAAAAGTGTAACTAACAAGTCCCCCTTGGAGAAACTGATGCCAACCATCCACAAAATCATTAGATTACAAGAAAAGGCTACTGAAGGAGATAAGGAGAAATGGAGACAACTGTGATATGTACTGGATTGTATGAATGGGCTGTGGACCACTCCAGCAGGGCTAACTTGTGTGACAGACTCATTGGCCGTATGGGTTATCGAGTGTGTGCACTATTCAACACATTGTGGTGCGAGAGCAGTAGGGGGCACTCTATTAGCTACTTGGTGGCTTCCAAAATTACAATCTTTTGCTCAAAAGGTAGGCAAAAATTACCTGGTCTGCCAGAAATACAATCCAGGGAAAGGAATAGGATGTGAAGGAGGGAAAACACCATTGCCTATGTGCCCTTTTGAGACATTGCAAATGGACTATATTGAATTAGAAAGATGCCAAGGATATAAATACGTTCTTGACATAGTTGATGTATTCAGCCGGTGGATCGAAGCATACCCAACCCTTGACAATAAAGTGGCTACTGTTGTCAAGGTGCTAATGAGAGAAATTGTCCCTAGATTCGGCATTCCCATTCAACTTAGTTCAGATAATGGTCCACACTTTATTGGACAAATCAATAAAGAATTTTGTGAACAGCTGGGGATCCAGCAGCAATTACACTGTGTTTATCGACCACATGCTGCTGGACTTGTAGAAAGGGCAAACTAGATGCTTAAACCTAAATTAGCCAAATTAGAGGTGGAGACTGGACTTGGATGGATTAAATTACGCCCAATAGCCCTATCTCAGATGAGAGTCATGCCTGCAGGAAAATCTAGAGTAATCCCAGCTGAAATTATTTACGGTAGACCCTTGAAAACCCCTTGGAACCAGAATGCGATGAAAATAGTTAATTTCCACCATATGACTGCAGAGATGATCGACTATATGTTAGCCGTGACAAGAGCCTTAGGGGGCTTACATTGTAGAGTGAGAGCAGCCTATGGGGATATGCCTTCACTAGTAACTCCCATTAAAGTAAAACCTGCAGACTATGTCTTAGTGAAGAATTGGGTAAGGAAAGGATCAGACGTTCGTTGGGCTGGACCTTACCAAGTTCTTCTAATGACTCCAACAGCAGTAAAAGTAGAGGGAAGAAATGCCTGGGTGCATCTTCATCATTGTAAAAGTATTAGTGAAGGTATCAGTTGTTCCTTTCCCCCCACCCCCCCACCTCTCCCTCAGCCCTCGGGCCCTGACATTCCTTCTCCATCTCCCCCCCCCCCCCCCAAGTCGCACTAGCTTCTCATTTTCACACCAGAAACAGCTTACAATGGCCTGCTTTCCTTATCACCAATACTTTTTTGCATATCTTTCACTCATTGTTCTTGCTTTATCTCTCCATATCACTGTTTATATCTCTCGTTTCCCTGATCCCTGACCAGTCTGAAGAAGGGTCTCGACCCGAAACGTCGCCTATCTCCTTCACTCCTTAGATGCTGCTGCACCCGCTGAGTTTCTCCAGCTTTTTGTGTAACCCTCAGTTGTTAACTTGTTTCCTCCCAAGTTTTCTTAGAAATTCTCCACTCTATTATGAATCAATGACCAATGGACTATCAAGATTGATGGATGGGATTCACGCCCATGTAACCTCGGGAGGGGAATACTCATCAAACAGAAATCATGGAGCTACGCCCACAAAGACGCGGGAAGCTCGATGAAATTCTGAGAAACTACATCATTGTTACAACATTGTTAAAGTATAGCAGTCGTCATTGTAATCTGGAGTTATCATTTATAATGAGGGTTATCATGAATGATAAAACGGGGGAATGTTAAAATTAGCTAAATTAAAGACACCATAAAATGGAGTATCCATGCACTTCTCAGAATTGCTAACCCTTGTCAGCTGAACTTTACAGGCTTTGATTGGTGCCAACCAGTCTAGGCTCAGACTGGTATACTGGATAGTGAGGAGTCCAGGTGTTCTCCCTGTTTCTCTTAAATTGATATAGCAGTTTTTATATAGCATGTATTGCAGTTTTGCAAACAAACCTTAAATGCATCGTTTCAATTGTATCGCTGCAAAAGTATTGTAAATAGTATAAATAATGTTGCAAGACAGTCATCCTGTTAATCGATGAATGGTCAAACTGTTGAGCCTTGGGAAAACTGTTTGAATCTCAAGGCACATGTTTCAATGTTTGTTCTTGTTTGCTTCCTTCTAGAGCTTTCTTTCTTCTACAGGTGTACAGTAGAGAGCTTGCTGACTGGTTGCATCATGGCTTGGTTTGGCAACTTGAGCGCCCTGGAGAGGAAAAGACTCCAAAAAGTATTAAACACTGCCCAGTCCATCATCGGCTCTGACCTTCCTTCCATCGAGGGGATTTATCACAGTCGCTGCCTCAAAAAGGCTGGCAGCATCATCAAGGACCCACACCACCCTAGCCACACACACATCTCCCTGCTACCTTCGGGTAGAAGGTACAGGAGTCTGAAGACTGCAACAACCCGGTTTAGGAATAGCTACTTCCCCACAGCCATCAGGCTATTAAACCTGGCTCGGAACTCTGAACATTAATATCCCTCCATCTGTGATTTGCACTTTATTAATTTATTAAGTCATGGGTGTATTTATGTATAGAATTGTAGTCAATGCCTTCTATATTCTGTTGTGTTATGCAAAGAAAGATTTTCATTGTCCTGTCAGGGACACATGACAATAAACTCTTTTGACTTTGACTTTGACTTTTGATACAATGTATTAGCCACTGTATTATTGGGTTAGGGAAATGTCTGTTATGTACGGGGTTAATCGATATCTGTAATTGGATGGTAAAGAGACCACCCCCATGTGGTTCGGCCCCTCGAGGTCTGGG
This sequence comes from Raja brachyura, assembly GCA_963514005.1. The sequence continues at coordinate 6,059,526 of OY740797.1, read as the reverse complement.
GCCCTATAAAAGTCCGCTGCCACGAGGTCCTGCATCGATCTTCTGGGAGAGCGCTTTGGACTGCGTGACCTTCTGGAGTGTCTCTGTTTGAGCGAGGCCTAGGGGCCTTGATCAGGCAGATACGAGAATCGAACCTGCGGTGGTTACATATAGTAGTTGAACTGTAATTGTGTTTTGTCAAAATAAAGATTAGTTGCGCAAGTGCTTGATTCAGCGGTTTTTGACTGAAACTGGACTGGGGGGAAGCTTCGAACGAGCATTTTACATTGCCTCACCAGCTGAGTTTCTCCAGCATTTTGTGTCTACCTTCGATTTTACCAGCATCTGCAGTTTCTTCTTAAACAAGAACTGCAGATGCTGGTTAATACACAAAATGACACAAAGTGCTGGAGTAACTCGACAGGTTCAACCGGACATCGCAGATTGGTCAAACTTCAGGTCGACATCCTTCTACAGACTGAAGTCGGGGTTCGATCCGAAACGTCATCTATCCGTGTTCTCCAGAGTTGCTGTCTAAATCACTCCAGCACTTTGCGTCATTTTGTGTATTAACCAGCATTCGCCTTGTTTCTACGGATGAGAATTGATATAGACAATAGACAATAGGTGCAGGAGTAGGCCATTCGGCCCTTTGAGCCAGCACCGCCATTCAATGTGATCATGGCTGATCATCCCCAATCAGTACCCCGTTCCTGCCTCTTCCCCATATCCCCTGACTCCGCTATCTTTAAGAGCCCTATCTAGCTCTCTCTTGAAAATATCTTTCTTGCGGGTGAAATAACCCGGCATATCATCTATTCTCTTGGTCACGTACTGTTGGTTTGGCAGCTGTCATAATCTTTGTGAAGTATAGGGATTGACACACTGGAGAGAGGAACAACTCGAGTGCAGTTATAGTTTTAGCTGGGAATGACAGTTGCGGTTTCATATATAAACCTCCATTTGTTCTTCTGTTTGTGAAGTGCCAGTGTTTGTAAAGTGAACGATTTCACTTGTCAGAAACCCAGAAATCAGACATCTTAGAAACATAGAAACATAGAAAATAGGTGCAGGAGCCATTGGAGTCAGCACTGCCATTCAATATGATCATGGCTGATCATCCAAAATCTGTTCCCCATTCCTGCCTTGCTCCCCATATCCCTTGATTCCGTTGGCCCCAAGAGCTAAATCTAACTCTCTCTATAAAACTCCCAGAGAATTGGCCTACGCTGCCTTCTGTGGCTGATAATTCCACAGATTCACAACTCTCTGGTTGAAAAAGTTCTTCCTCATCTCAGCCCTAAATGGCCTACCACTTATTCTTAAACTGTGCGACCCCTGGTACTGGACTCCCCCGACATCTTTCCAGCTGAATTATATTTTCCGTTGGCAATGCGTCCAAAACTGGACACAATATTCCAAATACATCCTTGCTACGGTCCTTGAATATATAACCATATAACCATATAACAATTACAGCATGGAAATAGGCCATCTTGGCCCTTCGGGTCCGTGCCGAGCACTTACTCTCACCTAGTCCCATCTACCTGCACACAGACCATACCCCTCCATTCCGTTCCCGTCCATGTACCTATCCAATTTAATTTTAAATGTTAAAATCGATCATGCCTCCACCACTTCTGCTGGAAGCTCATTCCACACAGCCACCACTCTCTGAGTAAAAAAGTTCCCCCTCATGTTACCACTAAACTTCTGTCCCTTCATTCTCAAATAATGTCCGCTTGTTTGAATCTTCCCTACTCTCAATGGAAAAAGCTTATCCATGTCAACTCTGTCTATCCCTTTCATCATTTTAAAGACCTCAATCAAGTCCCCCCTCAACCTTCTGCACTCCAAAGAATAAAGACCTAACTTGTTCAACCTTTCTCTGTGACTTAAGTGCTGGAACCCAGGCAACATTCTAGTAAATCTCCTCTGTACTCTCTCTATTTTGTTGACATCTTTCCTATAATTTGGCGACCAAAATTGTACACCATACTCCAGAATTGGCCTCACCAATGCCTTGTACAATTTTAACATTACTTCCCTACTCCTATATTCAATGCTCTGATTTATAAAGGCCAGCACACCACCACTCTATCTACATGAGATTCCACCTTCAGGGAACTATGCACAGTTATTCCTAGATCCCTCTGTTCAACTGCATTCCTCAATTCCCTACCATTTACCATGTACTTCCTATTTTGATTTGCCTTGCCAAGATGTAGCACCTCACACTTATCAGCATTAAACTCCATCTGCCATCTTTCAGCCCACTCTTCCAAATGGCCTAAATCTCTCTGTAGACTTTGAAATTCTACTTCCTTATCCACAACACCACCTATCTTAGTATCATCTGCATACTTACTAATCCAATTTACCACCCCACCATCTAGATCATTGATGTACATGACAAACAACAGATGTTTTGCCTTTTGATCCTTCTTTATAAAAAATAGTAATCGAACCACCGGTGGCGCAGTGGTAGAGTTGCTCTCTCACAGCGCCAGAGACCCGGGTTCGATCCTGACTACGGGTGCTGTCTGTACGGAGTTTATACATTCTCCCTGTGACCGCGTGGGTTTTCTCCGGGTGTTTCAGTTTTCTCCCACACTCCAAAGACGTACAGGTTTGTAGGTTAATTGGTTTGTTGTGTGTGTAATTTGTCCCTGGTGTGTGTAGGATAGTGTTAATGTGCGGGGATCGCTGGTCGGTGCAGACTCGGTGGGCCGAAGGGCCTGTTGTCGCGCTGTATCACTAAACTAAACTGTAAATGTAAACTTGTCAACTCAGTGAGCAGGTACATAGAAACATAATGATGCAAGAGAATTTCACTGGTATAACATGTTTTTGAAATGTCAAACATCATGTTTCACAGTTTCTGTAGCAGCATTAAGATTAGATAAAAGATAACAGTCTCTGACTGACATATTAAATTTGGCACCTTTTGTATTAAGTTACACTCTTATGATCTTTTTTTTTGTTTTAGAGATAAAGTGTGGAAACAGGCCCTTTGGCCCACAGTGTCCGCACAAACCAGCGATCCCCGCACATTAACACTATCCTACACACACTGGCATAATTTTATATTTATACCAAGCCAATTAACCTACAAACCTCTACGTCTTTGGAGTGTGGGAGGAAACTGAAGATCTCGGAGAAAACCCACGCAGGTCAAGGGGAGAACGTAAAACTCCGTACAGACAGCACGCACGCACACACACGCGCACACGCACACACACACGCACACGCACACGCACACGCACACACACACACACACACACACACACGCGCACACACACACGCACACACACGCGCGCACACACACACACACACACACACACACACACACACACACACACACACATTGCAAAGGCGGGGGCCAGGGAAAGCGGGGGAGCGCTGTCTGAAATTCACACCCGCGATGAAGAGGAAGGTAAAAGATGGCTGGCACAGTGTACGGTAAATTCTTTAGAGAGCGCGGGGGGGGGGGGGGGTGGATGGGGGGGGAGAGAATGGGTGAGAGGGGTGGAGAAGGGGAGAGAAGGGGAGAGAGGGAGAGAGAAGGGGAGAGAAGGGGGAAGGAGTGGAGACACTTTTAAGCAATATAACAATGTTTAGCGGGCATTTTACCTACCGCTCGTTTTTCCTTGGTCCTGAAAACTCCAATGAGCCAATTAAAATGCCCGATCAGCGAAGGAGATTGCCTACGGCTGTCCTCGACTGCCTGTGACTACATAGCGACCCCACTCCACTGCACTACGAGTTCAAAAGAACCATGCCGACCAATTTTTACGTGCGGAAAATTGTTCAACGTTGAAAATCTTTCCTCGACCAAAATGACGCCGCAAGTATGCGGGAACTTCTCTCGAGCATGAAGGAGAGTTCCAGTGACCTCATAGGACCTCCTAGGACCACGTGTCGACCATGCTGCGAGTTTGAGTCGAGGGGAAACTCGTGTCAACTCGCAGATTAGTTCGCCGCCGCGGGACAGCCCCGTTAGGCAGCGACTCTACCGCTGCGCCACCGTACCGCCCCATTTGTTTGATAGGTTTATCAAATCTTAAACAGCAGAACCACGACCACTTAAATGGAAGATAAAACTGTCTTTAGGATATCCTGAATCAACACTCCTTATGATTTATTATTTTTGTTTTTTACTCTATTGTACCTGCTATGAAAGTGTCGCCATTATCGCTGCTACTGTGGTCTTAGGCAGGTTCTTTTTAAACATCTTTTTCTCTCTCCGCTTTAAAACCTCTGCCTTTCGAAAGGGGAAAAAAAAATCCTTATTTACATCATCCAGGCAATCTGCTTTGAAGTACTTCAATTAATCAGACCATTATGCTAAAATATAAATGATCCACTTATCTACACACGGAAATGTTCAAAGCTTGAAAATTCCCCTGAACAGATGCAGATTATCACTGGCTTTTGCCTGGGCTCTCTGCCGCAGTATTAGTGAAGAGTGTTCCCCATGTTCCTTCATATCCTCCTCACTTACCATCTAGTTTTTACAGAGGCTCGCACCCTACTGTGCCAGCATTGCACATCAAAGCTCCCTCTCTATCTGTGAGACACAAAGCACAAAGTGGGAACATATGGGGCCTCTGTTAATTCTCTGAGTATTTAAGTCAATATCAGTGCCTTTCTCCTTTTGGCTAATACATAATAGGGTTCATCTTCGCCCATCAAAGCAAGAATCTCCCCGTACCTCGGCAGACCCCCCCCCCCCCCTCTAGACTCTCGCCAGTGGAACAGTTACTGGTCCCTATCAATGCTGGCAGCACATATGAAGAAATTGCTAATTTTTCGAACTGCTTTTATTTCTGCAGATCAAAAAGATGCTTTCGAATGATGAAAATTCGCCAGATGCGAGTGCAGACTTGGAGATAAGAGGATTTGAAACACATGAAAGCCTCCAGTACGCAATGCAATAATGTTAAATGCATTACTTTTTCTTCTAATTCCTCTTAATGGCGATATAGGTTTAAGGTGGGGGGGGGGGGGAAGATTTAATAGGAACCCAAGGGGTAACCTCTTCCCGTAAAGGGTGGGGGGTGTATGGAACGAGCTGCCGGAGGAGGTAGTTGAGGCTGGGACTGTCACAACGTCTAACAGACATAGAGTCTTACGGTTACAGAGTGATACAGCGTGGAAACAGGCCCTTCGGCCCAACTTGCCCATGCCGGCCATCTTGTCCCAGCCACACAAGTCCCACCTGCCTGCGTTTGGTCCATATCCCTCCAAACCTGTCCTATCCATGCACCTGTCTAACTGTTTCTTAAACGTTGGGATAGTCCCAGCCTCAACCACCTCCTCTGGCAGCTCATTCCATACACATTCCATGAACATTCAGACAGGTACATGGAAGGCTGGGAAAGGGAGTTGGGGGCTGGACAAAGACTGGCAGATAGATGGAGTATCTTGCCCAGACTGAGAGAATCAAGAACCAGAGGGCGTAGGTTCAAGTTGAAGGGGGAAAGATTTTATATTCTGAGGTGTACAATTTTGGTCGCCTAATTATAGGAAGGATGTCAACAAAATAGCGAGAGTACAGAGGAGATTTACTAGAATGTTGCCTGGGTTCCAGCAACTAAGTTACAGAGAAAGGTTGAACAAGTTAGGTCTTTATTCTTTGGAGCGCAGAAGGTTAAGGGGGAACTTGATTGAAGTCTTTAAAATGATGAAAGGGATAGACAGAGTTGACGTGGATAAGCTTTTCCCATTGAGGGTAGGGAAGATTCAAACAAGAGGGCATGACATGAGAATTAAGGGACAGAAGTTTAGGGGTAACATGAGGGGGAACTTCTTTACTCAGAGCGTAGTGGCTGTGTGGAATGATCTTCCTGCAGAAGTGGTGGAGGCAGGATCGATTTTAACATTTAAAAGTAAAGTGGATAGGTATATGGACGGGAAGGGAATGGAGGGGTATGGTCTGAGTGCAGGTAGATGGGACTAGGGGAAAATAAATGTTCGGCACGGACTGGAAGGGCCGAGAAGGCCTGTTTCCGTGCTGTAATTGTTATATGGTTATATGGGTAACATTTCACTCAAAGGGCAGTGAGTGTATGGTACGAGCTGCCGGAGGAGGTAGTTGAGCAGGGACTATCCCAACATTTAAGAAGCAATTAGACAGATACAAGGATAGGAAACGTTTAGAAGGATGAGGGCCAAATGCTGGCAGGTGGGACTTGTGCAGATGGGACATGTTGGCCAGTGTGGGCAAGTTGGGCCGAAGGGCCTGTTTTCTACGCTGTATGACTGACAAGGGCAGGAGGTGGAAAGGAGGCAAAAGATTGTCAGGTGCGGAGAAGAGAGGCTGGAAATGCCAAGCCAGAGGTTGAGATATTGGTGGAGCCCGGGACGCTATGAAGCTGGCATGTTGCATCCTCCATGTCAGAGCAGCGGAGACTGGGTGAGTCATGATCGGGACCGGCCCATCACCAAGTGACAAGTCCACAGCTGGAGAAATATGGAGAAATGGTACTGACCTTCAGCTGGAGGCAAGACAGACGGCCAGGTCATAATACAATCACGCTACAATAGACCTTCATTTATCCCAGGAGGGAGATCGGTCTGCCAACAGTCATGAAACACATGAAGATCCATGAAGCATGAAATTAGAGTAACAAGTGGAAAGTCCGGTGAATGCCAGGGCTCTAGCGAGTGTTGCAGAGCAGAGGGATCTGGGAGTGCAGGTACATGGTCTCTTGAAAGTGGCAGCACAGGTAGGGTGTTCAATAAGGCTTTCAGCTATTTCAGGTATTGACAATTCACCATTCAAGGGAGTTTATTGTCATGTGTCCCAGATAGGACAATGAAATTCTTGCTTTGCTTCAGCACAACAGAACATAGTAGGCATAAATAAATGCAGAACAGATCAGTGTGTCCATATACCATTGAATATATATATATACACACATAAATTAATCAACAGATGAAGTGCCTTAGGTTATTAATGTTCAGAGTTTTGTTTGAGTTGAGTTTAATAGCCTGATGGCTGTGGGGAAGTAGATATTCCTGAACCTGGACGTTGCAGTCTTCAGGCTCCTGTACCTTCTACCTGAAGGTAGCAGGGAGATGAGTGTGTGGCAAGGATGGTGTGGGTCCTTGATGATGCTGCCAGCCTTTTTGAAGCAGCGACTGCGATAGGTCCCCTCGATGTTGGGGAGGTCAGAGCCGATGATGGACTGGGCATGTTTACTACTTTTTGTAGTCTTTTCCGCTCCTGGGCGCTCAAGTTGCCGAACCAAGGCATGATGCAACAAGACAGCATGCTCTCTACTGTGCACCTGTAGAAGTTAGAGAGAGTCCTCCTTGACAGACCAACTCTCCGTAATCTTTTCAGGAAGTAGAGGCGCTGATGTGCATTCTTCATAATTGCATCTGTGTTCTCGGACCAGGAAAGATCTTCAGAGATGTGCACGCCCAGGAATATGAAGCTCTTGACCCTTTCCACCATCGACCCGTTGATACAAACGGGTCCCTGGGTCCCCATCCAACCCCTTCTAAAGTCCACAATCAGTTCCTTGGTGTTGAGGGCCAAGTTATTGTGCTGGCACCATACTGAGACCCTTCCTCTCTGGAGAGAAGGAATGTGCGACGTTTCGAGTTGAGACGTCTCGACCCGAAACATCGCCCATTCCTTCTCTCCAGAGATGCTGCCTCACCCGCTGAGTTACTCCAGCATTTTTTGTCTGCCTTCGATTTAAACCAGCATCTGCAGTTCTTTCTTACACATAGAGGTTGAGAGGTCATGTTACAGTTGTACAAGACTTTGGTGAGGCCACATTTAGAGTATGGTGTTCAGTTTTGGTCACCCTCTTGAAGGAAAGATGTTTTAAGCTGGAAAGGGTGCAGAGAAGATTTACAAAGTTGTTGCCAGGACTCAAGGGTCTGATTTATAGGGAGAGGTTGAGCAGACTAGGACTTTATTCCTTGGAGCGCAGGAGGATGAGGGGTGATCTTATAGAGATGTACAAAATCACGAGAGGAATAAGGGTAAACGCAGTCTTTTACCCAGAGTAGGAGAATCACGAACCGGACATAGGTTAAATACGAACCTGAGAGGTAACTTTTTTACATAAAGGGTGGTGGGTGTATGGAACGAGCTGCCGGAGGAGGTAGTTGAGGCTGGGACCAGAGGGCGTAGGTTGAAGTGGGGAAAGATTTGGAAAAAACATTTGGACAGGTACATGGATAGGACAGGGAGGCAGGTGTCAGGCAGGTGGGACTAGTGCAGATGGGGCAAGTCAGGTTGGGCCGGCATGGGAAAGATGGGCTGAAGGGCCTGTTTCCACGCTGTATAACTCTGTGTTGCTGATACCCTTTGACAAAGTGAAACTTCCTCGAAGTAACACCTGGCAGCTCTTTTCTGGATTCGATCTTGATTAAATACAGAAGCCTTGAGATCCTCAATGGAAAACCACAGGAACAATGCGGGCACATCCCATGGAAAAAGCAACATTCCATGCAAGGCGATTTAAACCTAGAAGTTGCATTGACTAACACATCAAACTGAAACATTGTGCTATTATGGGTTTTTGTTTAAACCACTTAAATTCTCACTTTTGCGCTGCTAATATCACATTACCTTTTACTCTTCAGTTTGGCCAAAATAGCCTCATGAGCCAGAAAATTGTCCTTCATACTTGTGTTAAAGAAGGAACTGCAGATGCTGGAGAATCGAGGGTTACACAAAAGGCTGGAGAAACTCAGCGGGTGCAGCAGCATCTAAGGAGCGAAGGAGATAGGCGACATATTCAATGTTTAAGCCTTAACATTGAATTTTCTCAATTCTGTTAACCCTTGCTGTCTCTTCCCCTTCCCACCTCTCCCTCAGCCCTCGGGCCCTGGCATTCCTTCTCTCTCTATCTCTCCCCCACCCAAGTCGCACTAGCTTCTCATTTTCACACTACAAACAGCTTACAATGGCCTGTTTCCTTTATCATCAATACTTTTTTGCATATCTTTCATTCATTGTTCTTTATCTCTCCACATCACCATCTATATCTCTCGTTTCCCTGATCCCTAACCAGTCTGAAGAAGGGTCTCGACCCGAAACATCGCCTATCTCCTTCGCTCCTTAGATGTTGCTGCACCAGCTGAGTTTCTCCAGCCTTTTGTGTCCTTCATACTTGGTGTTTTGCTAAATAAAGGGTGGTTTCAAAGCGGTAGAGTTGCTGCCTCACAGCGCCAGAGACCCAGGTTCGATCCTGACTACGGGTGCTGTCTGTACGGAGTTTGCACGTTCTCCTCGTGACCTGCGTGGGTTTTCTCCGGGTGCTCCGGTTTCCTCCCACACTCCAAAGACGTCCAAGTTTGTTGGCTAATTGGCTTGGTATAATCGCAAATTGTCCCTGGTGTGTGTCGGGTAGTGTTAGTGCGGACTCGGTGGGCCTAAATGGCCTATCCTACCAGCATCCGACTCCATGCGATGAGCGCGATCAAACTAGAAGAGGGGGCCGCGCGGAGGTCAGGTGATCCCTGTACAGGGCCGTTGCCACCAGCATGCACCTGCATGCGGCAAGCGCGACCAAACCGGCAGCGGGGGCCGCGCGGAGGTCGGGTGAGTGGCGCAACGCGGCGCAAAGTGAGGCGAACTTGGAGCGAAGTCTAAGGTAAGTTTGCCAGGACAGAGAGGGGCACACAGAGAGGGGCACAGAGGCACACACACAGAGGGCCACGGAGCCACACACAGAGAGGGGCACAGAGGCACACACACAGAGGGCCACGGAGCCACACACATAGAGGGTCACGGAGGCACGATGTCGAGGTGGTGTGTAATGCGTCGAGGCGACAGCAAGCCGACAAGCCGTTGCCGCGCGGAATTTTTGAACATAGTCAGTTTTTCGGAGCCCCGCGCGATGTTGGGACGAACTCCGCACAATTCCGCACGGCTCCGGCGATCGAAGTGGGACCGGCCCCGCGACGCCGGACGGCTCAAGCGACCACGTTAGGTTGCGCTCATCGCATAGGAGTTGCATGCTTGTAGGACAGGCCCTTAAGGACCTGTTTCCGCGCTGTATCTGTGACCTAAACTAAACTAAACTAAAATCACATACAGTACCTCAAGTGATGCAGTGCAATGCCTCCACACAGATCTGCCGCAGAACTGACCACAAACTATTTAATGGTTTCCATTCGGTATGTCTTTGCAATTATATGATGCCAGCATTGCCTCCACAGGCTTGTCTTTGATCTAATCAGTCCCATCTCAAGCTGCTCTCTGTATTTCAGCTTGAAAATAAACCACAGTTTACATAATTTCTCAAAAATTATAACTCATCCTAGATTCCACAGTAACATCGATCCTGGTTTGTGCGATACGATACGATATGATACGATGCGATACGATACGATATGATATGATACGATGTGATACGCCAATACTATACGATACTCTACTTTATGATACGATACGATACGATACGATACGATACGATACGTTACGCTACACTGAGATACGATACAATCCGTTATGATATGATACAATAGGATACAATACAATAGAACTTTATTTATCCAAGGAGGGAAATTATTCTGCCAACAGTCGTAAAAACACAAAATACATGAAACATGAAGTTAAAGTGAAGTGAAGATTTTTCAACATGTTGAAAAATGTCCACGAGAGCCCCGAGTACCCATGAGCGGCTATTACCGTAAATCTCCGAATTCGAATCAGGGGAAACTCGGGAGAAGTGAGATAGCCCCTTAAGACGTTGGTGAGGCCGCATTTAGAGTATTGTGTTCAATTCTGAACACCATGTTATAGGAAAGATGGAGTTAAGCTGGAAAGGGTGCGGAGATGATGAACGAGGATGTTGCCAGGACTAGAGGGTCTGAGCTACAGGGAGAGGTTGAGTAGGCTGGGACTCTATTCCTTGCAGCGCAGGAGGATGAGGGAGGATCTTATAAAGGTGTATAAAATCATGAGGGGAATAGATTGGGTAGATGCACTTGCCCAGAGTAGGTGAATTGAGGACCAGAGGACATAGGTTTAAGGTGAAGAGGAAAAGATTAAATAGGAATCTGAGGGGTACCTTTTTCACACAAAGGGTGGTGGGTGTATGGAACGAGATGCCAGAGGGGGTAGTTGAGACAAGGACTATCCCAATATTTAAGAAGCAGTTAGACAGGTACATGGACAGGACAAGTTTGGAGGGATATGGACAAAATGCAGGCAGGTGGGACTAGTGTAGCTGGGACATGTTGGCCAGTGTGGGCAAGTTGGGCCGAAGGGCCTGTTTCCATGCTGTATCACTCTATGACAATGGCATGGATAGGTGACATTTCTTTATGGACTCTTGTTCAAACCTATTGGAGGGCACAGATATGCCTCATTTTGGGTCAGGATTTTTTCTCAGAATTTCAAGAAGGGCCCTGACCTGAAACATCACCTATCCATGTTCTCTAGAGATGCTGCCTCACCCGCTGCGTTGCTCCTGCACTTGGTGTTTTTCTTTTGTAAACCAGCATCTGCAGTTCCCTGTGTCTCTAAATGTATACACAACTTTAGGGAAGGTGCTACGGAATGGCATATGACATTGAGATATGGCCTCATGCGGAAACAGCATTAAACATTAGGCTTTTAAAAGAGTTCTGACGCGAAACATCAACTACCCATGTCCTCCAGAGATGCTGCCTGTCCCGGCATCAGTTGTACAGGGCCCTAGTGAGGCCACACCTGGAGTATTGTGTGCAGTTTTGGCCCCCTAATTGGAGGAAGGACATTCTTGATATTGAGGGAGTGCAGCGTAGGTTACAAGGTGAATTCCTGGGATGGTGGGACTGTCATATGCTGAGAGAATGGAGCGGCTGGGCTTGTACACTCTGGAGTTTAGAAGGACGAGAGGGGATCTCATTGAAACATATAAGGTTGTTAAGGGTTTGGACACACTAGAGGCAGGAAACATGTTCCCGATGTTGGGGGAACCCAGAACCAGGGGCCACAGTTTAAGAACGGAGCAATTTAGAACAGAGATGACAAAACACTTTTTCTCACAGAGAGTGGTGAGTCTGTGGAATTCTCTGCCTCAGAGGGCGGTGGAGGCCGGTTCTCTGGGTGCTTTCAAAAGAGAGTTAAATAGGGCTCTTAAAAATAGCGGAGTCAGGGGATACGGGGAGAAGGCAGGAATGGGGTATTGATTGGGGATGATCAGCCATGATCACATTGAATGGCGGTGCTGACTCGAAGGCCTACTCCTGCACCTATTGTCTATATTGTCTATTGTCATATCAGTGTCAAAAGATTTAGAACATTTCAAAATCCAGTGGTGACAAAAAGAATGTTGGAACACATGAAAAAACACCGTGCGTCAATACGTCATCATGTCGCGTCACGCCGCGTATATTTCGGTGACCTGATACGTCAGTCAATGATGCCGGCAGTCGCCGAAAAAAATCGGCAAGTGGGACAGGCCCTTAAGGCAGCATCCCTGGAGAACATGGATAGGTGACGTATTGGGTCGGGAGCCTTCTACAGAATAATTGTGGGGAAATGCATGAGAGGAGGGTCCTATCCTTGTTTCTACAGACACAGGACTTCCACTCCAGTCCGAAAAAAGGGTTGTGGCCCAAAACGTCACCCGTCCTTACTCTCCAGAGATGCTGCCCGACCTGCTGAGTTTCTCCAGCACTTTGTGTCTATCTGCAGGTCTTTGTTTCCACATGAGTAAGGAATGCTGATAACAATTCATAAATAACGTTTTAAAAGTGTTTTTTAGGAAGTAATTTTGATGGCACTGACTTTCAATCTGACTTTCAGTGCGAGGCAGCCAGCATTTGCATTTTGGCTTTGCCAAAGTACGCAACTCTCTGCCAAGTCCTTGGCTCTGTTTCCTATCAATAGACTTCCCGGTCGAGTTCACATTTTACACATTACATTCTACTCCAATTTAAATGTCATTTTTTGCATACATTACACATGTTAAATAGGCAGCAAAACCTGCACTATATAAAGTTTGTGAACTTCTAATTGTGAAGTTGGCAGTTACGATCTTTAATGAGAGAGCAAGATAAATGGAGGTAATCGAGGAATGATAAACTGAGTACCGCCACATCTAGAACTAAAAGGTCTTTGAATGAGGTGACGCAGCTGGTCGAGCCGCTGCCTCACGGCGGTTGCTGTTTGTGTGGAGTTTATACGTTCTCCATACACAATAGACAATAGGTGCAGGAGAAGGCCCTTCAGCCCTTCGAGCCAGCACCGCCATTCACTGTGATCATGGTTGATCATCCCCAATCAGTACCCTGTTCCTGCCTTCTCCCCCATATCCCCTGACTCCGCTATCTTTAGGAGGGAGCTAGATGTGGCCCTTGTAGTTAAAGGGATCAGTGGGTATGGAGAGAAGGCAGGTACAGGATACTGATGTGCGAGTTCCGATGAGTTTGCCCTCAACTGATACTCGCAGCACGGTCGACACGAGGTCCTAGGAGGTCTTTGTAACTCTCCTTCATGCTCGAGAGTGGCCCCCGCGTACTCGAGGCCTCAGCTAGGTCGCAGCGTATTTTTCAACATGCTGAAAAACGCCTGCGAGTAAAAAAAGGTCGCCATGGAAGAAATCGATACTTTTTTTACTCAGAGGTTTAGTTGAAGTAGTTCGGCATGTTATTCGTAGGTAATCGAGGGTAGTCGAAGGTAGTCATAGATAGTCTTCATCACAGTCGAAGGGAGGTCGAAGGAGGTCATCTTCACTCTCCACTATTCGGTGTCCAATTTTTCCGAAGTTCGTCGTAGCTAGTCGAAGCTAGTCTTCAACATAGTCGAGGTCTGATACATGGCACTTTTTCAAACTCTCCTAAACTCTTCTAAACTCGCCAATTAGGTCGCCGCAGTGGGACAGGCCCTTTATCGTGCACTAAACGTTATTCCCTTTTATCATGTATCTTCTACACACTGTGGACGGCTCGATTCTGCTTTGCCAATAGGATGACTAATCATGAATTCAAATTATCCTCATGAAACACCAATTCAGCTTCAGTTTTCTGAGACAAACTTGACCCGCTGAGTTACTCCAGCGCTTTGTGTCTTTTTTTTCAGTAAACCAGCACCTGCAGTTCCTTGTTTCTGCACCTTCCCTTTTGACTGCAGATTCTTTCCTGCCGTTATCAGGCAACTGAACTATCCAACCACAACTAGAGAGCGGTCCTGACCTACTCACCACCTCATTGGTGACCCTTGGACTATCTTGATGGCCCTGTCCCACTGTACGAGTTCATTCCAAGAGCTCTCCCGAGTTTTTAAAAAAATCGAACTCGTGGTAAGCACGGAGAATGTACGTAGCGCATACGTCGGTGCTCGGGGACGTCTCTTAGCGGCTCGTAACGCTAATGGCAGGTACTCAGGAAACGCGGTAAGCTCGAGAAGACTCGTGAAGATTTTTCAACATGTTGAAAAAATGTTCACGAGAGCCCCGAGTACCGACGAGCGGCCATTACTGTAATTCTCCGAGTTCGAATCAGGGGAAACCTTGAATTAGCTCGTACAGTGGGACAGCCCCATCAATTGGACTTCATCGTGCATCTGTACACTGTAAATGGCTCGATTGTATTGGATTATATTTTCTCTCCACTGATGGACACTGATGGAGATGCGGGTCAGGCAGCATCTGTGGAGAGAAGGAATAGTTGACTCTTGGGGTGGAGACGGAGACCTTTCTTCAGACTGCTTCTCTCCGCTGACTGGTCAGCACGCAACAAAAGCTTTCCACGGTACCTCGGCCCACCTGACCGCAAACTAAACTGGACGCAACCTGTTTCTTTCGTTACTCTCAGCCGGGTTCCCAGCTAAAGTTTATTTTTCTTCCACTTACTTTCCAAACAAGTTTTAAGTCCAAGCCTATTGATTGTAAGCTTGAGTGAAGAGGCAGGAACCGAGCGTGTGTGTGTGTGTGTGTGTCCCCCCCACCTCCCCTCCCCTTGCAGTTCACATGATGTGGAGAAGCAGCGTCTGTCTCTCTGTGGCTTTGCACTTCAAATGTTCTTCCCTGTCTGGTCCGTAGCCAAGAAGCAGGACGGTGGCTCCATGCTGTGGTGCGGCACGGCATCAACAGGGGATAGCCGGGTAACCGGGGGAGAGGAGACGACCCATCCCACAAAGCTTGCCTCTTGCCAGCAGGTATTATTGACGGGCATCGATGCCTCACCTTCTCAGCTGAAGGAGGGCAGGCCTGTCGACGAGCGCCTCGAGCACTGACTGCACCAGCGAGCGAGATGAAAGCCAGAAAAATAATGAGGGAAGAAGGCAACGATGGGAGATGATGCGGCAAGTGCGGGCGTGAAGTGCGAGCTGGGAAAGTAAAGCAACTAATGAAAGGCATTTGATTTTCTTCACAAATATATGTGTTATGATGCAAAATATTATTCAGACATACTTGCAAATGCAGAGTAACTGGAAATATTGCCTGGCTGCTCTCACTATAATTAAATCTGTTGAGTTTATAAACATCACAGGGAACTATTTGTATCAATTTATATATAATACTAGACCAAGGAGGACCCGTTGGGTCCTGTCCCCTCAACGAGCAGAGGACGGGGAGAGGGTGGGGGGGGGGGGGGGTGTGAGAGGAGGGGGGAGAGAGAGAGAGAGGCGGGGGAAAGAGGGGGGGAGGGTGGGGGAGGAAGAGAAAGGTTGGGGAGCGAGAGAAAAGGGGGGGAGAGAGAGGAGGGAAGGAGAGAGGGGGGGAGAGAGGAGGAGAGAGAGAAGAGGGGTGGGAGAGGAGGGGGGAGGGAGGAGGGGAGAGAGAGAGGAGGGGGAGAGAGAGGAGGGGGAGAGAGAGGAGGGGGAGAGTTAGAGGAGGGGGAGAGAGAGGAGGGAGGGGAGAGAGGAGGGGGAGAGGGGAGGGGGAGAGAGAGGAGGGGTGAGGGGGGGAGGGAGTGAGGGAGAAGGGGGAAGAGAGGGGAGGGGGAGAGTGAGGAGGGGGAGAGAGATGAGGGGGAGAGAGGGGGGAGGGAGGGGGTAGGGGGGGTGAAAGAGAGGCCGGGGGAGAGAGGCCGGGGGGGGGAGAGAGAGGCCGGGGGGGGAGAGAAGAGCCGACTGAGGAGCCGAGAGAAAGCTCGGCAGTTCTCAGGAAACCCGAGCCGAGGCGTGAGCGCGTCGTGTTTTCGAGGAGATGTGAAAGGCACACGAATATCGCACAAACAAACACACACATCCAAGATCACAGATTTATATATACACACACAGATATATATATATACACAAGTAAATCTCTCTCTATATATATATATTATATTTGTATAGAAATATATACAATTAAATATAGATTATATATTAATATTTTATAATATCATCCAATTAGTCCTAATACAGAATATATTTATATAGACTATTAACATATTCTATATTAGGACTAATTCGAACTATATTAAATTATATTGTATTACATTATATTATATTATATTATATTACATAAATAGTCCTATTTTAATATAGTCCTATAAATAATATTATTTTATATTATATTACATTATATTTTATAATATAATATAAATAGGCTTATATTAGGATTCATTTAGTTTAGTTCAGCGATACAGTGCAGAAACAGGCCCTTCAGCCCATCGAGTCCGCACCGGCCAGCGATCCTTGTACACTTATGGGCCTGTCCCACATGCGATTACTTTGGGCGACTACAGGCAATGCCGCAACATTTTCAACATGTTGAAACTTTTTCAGTGACAGTGGTGACAATTTGTGCTGTCGTAGGTTGTCTTAAGATTTGGAGAGAAGGAATGGGTGATGGTCAGGCCTTCAGACTGAAGAAGGATCTCTTATCTGAAACATCACCCATTCCTTCTCTCCAGAGACGCTGCCTGTCCCGCTGAGTTACTCCAGCATTCTGTGTCCGTCTTCGATTTAAACCAGCATCTGCAGTTCCTTCAATATGTGATTTACACGAGACCATCTATTCAGGGTAACATTGCTTTTGAAATTTCTTCTTCAGAAAGTGGTTGTGATGTGGTAGGGAAAACAAAGAAATCTGAAAGCGTTTGATGTTTAAGAAAGAACCGCTGATGCTGGAAAAACCGAAGGTAGACAACAATGCTGGAGAAACTCAGCGGGTGAGGCAGCTTCGCTCCATAGATGCTGCCTCACCCGCTGAGTTTCTCCAGCAATGTTGTCCACCTGAAAGTGTTTCGTAATCATTTAGTTCTTTCAAAGATTCAAGGTGTATTATTAAGTTCTGCAGTGGGGTGGGCGATTGCTACCTTCACAAGGTCCACCCTGTTTCGACGAATGCAATCAACCTGGCGTGCACAAACAGAAAATCAAACAGAACAAGTTGTTATCCAACTTTAGGCTGTGCACCCCATTCGCAAGATGGAGTTGTTCTGCAGTTTTTGGTCGGTTGCTGAAGGGCTCCAGAAATGGTAAATGTTTTTTAGAATTCTTCAAAGTTACAACACGGAACAAGAAATCCCCAGGAAGATATTGTTAAGGCTTCTACACAAAGTCACTGCTGTGAAACTTGAGTTCAGACTTTAGAGTTTATTATTGTCATGTGCACAGTGAAAAGCTTTGTTTCGATATTCAATCAAATTAAATGATCCAGTAATAAATATAAACGAGCCAAACCCAAATACACGAGGAAAGAATGGAACGAGTCGGCTTGTATTCACCGGAATTTAGAATGATGAAAGGGGATCTGATAGAAACATATGCAATTATTAAGGGATTGGACAGGGCAGATGCAGGGAACATATAACCGTATAACCATATAACAATTACAGCACGGAAACAGGCCTTCTCGGCCCTTCCAGTCCGTGCCGAACATTTATTTTCCCCTAGTCCCATCTACCTGCACTCAGACCATACCCCTCCATTCCCTTCCCGTCCATATACCCATCCACTTTACTTTTAAATGTTAAAATCGATCCTGCCTCCACCACTTCTGCAGGAAGATCATTCCACACAGCCACCACTCTCTGAGTAAAGAAGTTCCCCCTCATGTTACCCCTAAACTTCTGTCCCTTAATGTTTCTTCTTCTTCTTCCGTGTTGCGTGCACGGCCTAAAGTTGTTGGACAACTTGTTCTATTTGATCTTCCGTTTGTGCACGTCGAGTTGATTGCATTAGTTGAAACAGGGCGGACCACATGAAGGTTGCAATCTTCCACCCCAATATGTTTCTCGATGTTGGGGGAGTCCAGAACCAGGGGCTACAGCTTAAGAATAAGGGGTAGGCCATTTACGACTGAGATGAGGAAATACTTTTTCACCCAGAGAGTTGTGAATCTGTGGAATTCTCTGCCTCAGAGGGCGGTGGAGGCAGATTCACTAGATGCATTCAAAAGAGAGTTAGATAGAGCTCTTAGGGCTAACGGAATCAAGGGGATATGGGGAGAAGGCAGGAATGGGGTACTGAATGTGGATGATCAGCCAAGATCACATTGAATGGCCTCCTCCTCCACCTATTTTCTATGTATGTATGTACAAAGGGTAAAACAAAGAGGAAAATACCAGAGTGCAGAACGTAGCTCTCAGCATAGTAGCGTAACAATTCCAGGGAAAATCAGGAGCGGCATGGTGGCGCAGCGCCAGAGACCCAGGTTTGATCCTGACCACAGGGGCTGACTGTGCAGAGTTTGTACGTTCTCCTCGCGACCTGCGTGGGTTTTCTCCGAGATCTTTTGTTTCTTCTGAAGAAATTGTGCTTTGAAACTGGAGCACCTGGAGAAAACCCACGCAGGTCACGGGGAGAACGTACAAACTCCGTACAGACTTCCAGAAGGCTTTCGACAAGGTACCACATAAGAGATTAGTATATAAACTTAAAGCACACGGTATTGGTGGTTCAATATTGATGTGGATAGAGAACTGGCTGGCAGACAGGAAGCAAAGGGTAGGAGTAAACGGGTCCTTTTCACAATGGCAGGCTGTGAGTAGTGGGGTACAGCAAGGCTCAGTGCTGGGACCCCAGTTATTTACAATATACATTAATGATTTGGACGAGGGAATTCAATGCAACATCTCCAAATTTGCAGATGACACCAAGCTGGGGGGTATAGTTAGATGTGAGGAGGATGCTAGGAGGCTGCAGGGTGATTTGGATAGGCTGAGTGAATGGGCAGATGCATGGCAGATGCAGTATAATGTGGATAAATGTGAGGTTATCCACTTTGGTGGCAAAAACATGAGGGTAGACTATTATCTGAATGGTGGCAGATTAGGAAAAGGGGAGATGCAACGAGACCTGGGTGTCATGGTACACCAGTCATTGAAAGTAGGCATGCAGGTGCAGCAGGCAGTGACGAAAGCAAATGGTATGTTAGCATTCATAGCAAAAGGATTTGAGTACAGGAGCAGGGAGGTTCTACTGCAGTTGTACAGGGTTTTGGTGAGACCACACCTGGAGTATTGCGTACAGTTTTGGTCTCCAAATCTGAGGAAAGACATTCTTGCCATAGTGGGGGTTCAGAGAAGGTTCACCAGACTGATTCCTGGGATGTCGGGACTTTCATATGAAGAAAGACTGGATAGACTCGGCTTGTACTCACTGGAATTTAGAAGATTGAGGGGGGATCTTATAGAAGCTTACAACATTCTTAAGGTTTTGGACAAGCTAGATGCTGGAAGATTGTTCCCGATGTTGGGGGAGTCCAGAACAAGGGGTCACAGTCTAAGGATAAGGGGGAATTCCTTTAGGACCGAGATGAGGAAAACATTCTTTACACAGAGAGTGGTGAGTCTCTGGAATTCTCTGCCACAGAAGGTAGTTGAGGCGAGTTCATTGGCTATATTTAAGAGGGAGTTAGATGTGGCCCTTGTGGCTAAAGGGATCAGGGGGTATGGAGAGAAGGCAGGTACGGGATACTGAGTTGGATGATCAGCCATGATCATATTTAATGGCGGTGCAGGCTCGAAGGGCCGAATGGCCTACTCCTGCACCTATTTTTCTATGTTTCTCTGTTTCTATGACAGCACCTGCAGTTTCTATGACAGCACCTCGAGCGCGGGTGTCTGGCCCTGTGAGGCTGCGCCACCGTGCTGCCCACAATGTTGCTCCAATACTTTGTGCCTGGCTCTGGGTTCATGACCGTAGCTGTAAACGGTGTTTAACTATTGTTTCGGAAGCAACTGCAGATGCTGGTTTACACCGAAGATGCTGGAGTTACTCGATGGGACAGGCAGCATCCGTGGAGAGAAGGACTGGGAACTATTATTTCTCTGATGAGCCAGACAACTGTCTCCGCCTCTTCCTTTCTTCTTCCCGCCTCCCCTCCCCCACCCCCACATCAGTCTGAAGAAGGGTCTCGACCCGAAACGTCACCTATTCCTTCGCTCCATAGATGCTGCCTCACCCGCGGAGTTTCTCCAGAATTTTTGTCCACCTTCGATTTTTCCAGCATCTGCAGTTCTTTCTTAAACATTCAAAAGTGCATTTGTTTGGTTCTTGGTTACCTGGTCCTCCAAAATATTCCAACTGGAATTTAAACTGGAGGTGGTGAAGGGAAGCATTCCTGTTGGTTGGGGGGCAGCTCAAGGTTGGCAGCGCGTCTACCCCTGGGGACAAGGTGCCCGACTCGATCTCCCCTCACCGTCCGATGCCCGCACCCAGCCACGCTCCAATTTAGCTGCTGTCATCTGTGAAACTTAAGTCCTCAGATGTCAATGGCCAAAATCAAGTGTAGTATGTATACTGTAACTCAGCCAGTTTATTTATTGAAGGCAGAACTCATGAAAGACTCGAGCTCTCTGCCAAGAGTAATACGAGTGCAGCCAAAACACTTAAATTTGTCGTAAGAATGAAAGTCTGCAGAAATACTGGAAGAATATGTTTGAAAACAGCTTCACACATTACTTTTGCCTGTGTGTAGGTATTAACCATATTGATATCGGAGCAATCTGGCTGGCTCTGCTAAATCACAAAATGTAGAAAAATACAATAACCACAGTGTATTGAGAGCTATCCCGGGGCATGTTAGTTATCCTCCTGTGGAGTGCCAAATCACATTGCTTCAAATGAATGAGTAGTGACCTGCATCTTAAGTCATTTCACCCTTCTTTAGAAAGGCAAAGTGCTGGAGTAACTCAGCGGGTCAGGCAGCATCTGTGGAGAGCATGGATAGGTGACGTTTCACAGAGTGCTGGAGTAACTCAGCGGGTCAGGCAGCATCTGTGGAGAACATGGATAGGTGACGTTTCACAGAGTGCTGGAGTTACTCAGCGGGCCAGGCAGCATCTGTGGAGAGCATGGATAGGTGACGTTTCACAGAGTGCTGGAGTAACTCAGCGGGTCAGGCAGCATCTGTGGAGAACATGGATAGGTGACGTTTCGGGTCGGGACCCTTCTTCAGACTGAAGGTAGATGCAAAGTAGCCGGAATAGCCTCAGCCGTTCGGGCAGTGTCTGTGTAGAAAAAGCATTGGGGTGACGTTTAGGATCAGGGCACTCCGGTAGGAGGGGGCCGACTCTGATGTCCAGGCTGCTGAGGATGTCCCCCAGCCCCGACGCCGGACATACATCACCCCGGCGAGCGGGCCTGAACATCGGGGAGTGCGGAGGGCTCGGGGAGGCCACGACCACGGGTAACATCAGGAACATCAGTGGAAAATGACTGACTTTGCTGCCTTCCCTCACAGTGGGAAACTTTGATTCTGCTGTGTGGGGATGTTTTATCGTGTGTTGTGTTCTTTATTTTTATTGTATGGTTGTTTGGTGATTACATTTCACTGTGCCAACTGGCACATGTGACAAATACATGTACCTTGTATCTTGCATCTTCTACAGGCCTGGGAGTGGAGGGGAGGGGAATGGAGGTAGGAAAAAGGCCCAGGACAAAGCAGGGCCGGCAACAGATGACCAAGGAAGGGTGGAGCCCACAATGGCCCGTTGTTGGCTGGGGAAGAGGTGATTACGCAGGGGGACAGGGTTGCGAACAGTGGAACTGTTAGCATGACTAGGGTGGGGAAGGAGGGAATGCAGAAGTTACTTGAGATTAGTGTAATCAATGTCGGCGAGACCAAGCGCAAGCTGGGCGATCGTTTTGCCGAACACCTCCGCTCAGTCCGCCTGAACCTACCTGATCACCCGGTTGCTCAGCACTTTAACTCCCCCTCCCATTCCCACACTCATCTTCCTGTCCCGGGCCTCCTCCATTGTCAGAGTGAGGCCCAGCGCACATTGGAGGAACAGCACCTCATATTTCGCTTGGGCAGCTTACACCCCAGCCGTGTGAACATTGATCTCTCTAACTTCAAGTAACCCTTGCTTTCCCTCTCTCACCATCCCCTCCCCAATCTTAATTCTCCGACCAATCTGACTGTCCCCCTGATTACATTTTATCTCTCTATGCTTCGTTGTCACCTTCCCCTAACTAACAATGATCTATTCTACATTTTCCTTGAGCTTCAACCCCTTTAATGTCTCATTTTCACACCTTACCCTTCCATATCTCCGTGTCTCCCTCTCCCCTGACTCTCAGTCTGAAGAAGAGTCTCGACCCGAAACATCACCCATTCCTTCTCTCCAGAGATGCTGCCTGTCCCGCTGAGTTTCTCCAGCATTTTGTGTCTATCTTTGGTGTAAACCAGCATCTGCAGTTCCTTCCTATACAATGTTCCTACCGCTGGGGTGTAAGCTGCCCATGCGAAATATGAGCTGTTGTTCCTCCAATTTGCGCGGGGCCTCACTCTGACAGTGGAGGAGGCCACACAGAGTTCGAGGAAAGGGTCCTGACCCGAAACGTCACCTACCCATAACCTTCTGGAGATTCTGCTTGACCGGCTGAGTTACTCCAGCACTGTGTGCTTTTCCCCCCTGTAAACCAGCATCTGCTGTTCCTTGTGTCTCTCTCCTTTATATTTGTTGGCCAACATTTTTAAATTTAATTTTAAATCTCTAGCATCTGGCGTATATGCTGCTAATTACTCCATTCAAGTTCGTTAGAATTGTTATGAAGGGGTAGATGCAGAAATCACGTTATCCAAGCAAGCTTCCAAGATGATACCCATACCAGGCAACTACTTGCACTATTTTTAAGTAACTGTAATTAGCTCTAATGAGTTTTAAAATACCATTGATAAATGTATTTTAATTAATCAGTTGCCTTTTTAAACATGGACAAACTTCCATTAAGGAATAGTTAATTTTGTACTTTCCGCTAACCACAGTGGGTGGCACAGTGGCGCAGCGGTGGAGTTGCTTCCTTACAGCGCTTACAGCGCCAGAGACCCAGGTTCGATCCCGACTCCGGGTGCTGTCTGTATGGAGTTTGTACGTTCTCCCCGTGATCTGCGTGGGTTTTCCCCGAGATCTTCGGTTTCCTCTCGCACTCCAAAGGCGCAAAGGTTTGTAGGTTAATTGGCTTGGCATAAATGTAAAAAATGTTCCTCGTGTGTGAAGGATAGTGTTAGTGTGCCGGGATCGCTGGTGGGTACGGACTCGATGGGCCGAAGGGTCTGTTTCCGCGCTGTAGCACTAAAAGCAAACTAAACTAAACACCGTTATTCAGCTCGTATCATTATTTACATTAACCTGATTGGAGTAAACACAAAATGCTGGAAGAACTGGTTTGGTTCAGTTTAGTTTATTGTCACGTACACCGAGGTACAGTGAAAAGCTTTTTTGTTGCGTGCCATCCAGTCGGAATAAAGACTATACATGATTACAATCCAGCCGTCCACAGTGTACAGATACATGATAAAGGGAATGGCCGCTCCCTCTTCTCCCGTCAGGCAAGAGGTACAGAAGTGTGAAAACGCACACCTCCAGATTCAGGGACAGTTTCTTCCCAGCTGTTATCAGGCAACTGAACCATCCTACCACAACCACAGAGCGGTCCTGAACTACTATCTACCTCTTTGGTGGCCCTCGGACTATCCTTGATCGGACTTTGCTGGCTTTACCCTGCACTAAATGTTATTCCCTTATCACTTAAATGTCTCGATTGTAAACATGACCCGGGCGGGGTCCGATCGCCCGGCGAGGGGAGCTGAGATCCCCCCCGATGCAGGAGCTTGATTGCCCCGACAAGGAGAGCCCGACTGCCGGCTACGGGAGACAAGATCTCCCTGACAACGGAACGCTCGAGGCCCCCGACCGCGGGTGACCAAAGAAGGGAAGTTGTAAAGAATTGGCGCGTACACAGATGAATCTTTACTAGTACTTTATTAATTAAACACACACATCGCTGCCCTAGTTGTACGTGGTCTGTCACGGACACTAGAGAGAGAGCTATGGGTGGGAAGGTCACAGTTATACTGAATGATAAGAGGAGTGGTTAGCAAGGGCTACGTCACTACTGTTAAAGGTGTACACACATATCATCTACAGAAGTGATCTAATTTTTTTTCGCCTTCCATCACAGTGGGGAGTGTGGAGGGGTCACTGTGGTGGATGTTTATGTTAAAATGTATTTTGTGTGTTTTGTTGCTTTTTATTGGTATGACTGTACGGCAAATCAAATTCCTTGTATGTTGCAAAACATACTCAGCAAAATAAAGTATGATTATGATGTATTGTCTTTCTGCTGACTGGTTAGCACGCAACAAAGGCTTTTCACTGTACTGCAGATAGACACAAAACAGCTGGAGTAACTCATCGAGCAAGGCAGCATCTCTGGCGAGAAGGAATGGGTAACGTTTCAGATCGAGACTCTTCTGCAGACCCAGGGTCTCGACCCGAAACGTCACCCATTCCTTCTCTCCAGAGATGCTGCCTGTCCCGCTGAGTTACTCCAGCATTTTGTGTCTATCTTCGGTTTAAACCAGCAACTGTAGTTGCTTCCTACACACCTCGGTACAGTACGTGACAATAAACTAGACTGAACTGGGATTTAAAGGAGTGGAGGGATTGGGACCGGCACCCCAAGAGTCGCCTGGCTTGGCCAGCATCTTAGAGTGACCTAGATATTGGGACCTGACAGTCTGCTTGACTAAAATGACAGGCGGAGTTGATTCACTTTTAACACAGAGTTCAAGTAAGTGATTTTCCAGCTGCGGTCACTGGCAGGAGATGAGACGTGGGAGTTCTGGCGAAGATTCCATCCCTCGCAGCTCAGAACAGCGGCCGAAGCCAAGCCCTCTCACGTCTGCCTTGGCAGCAACACGTACACATCGCCAAGGGCCGAGAGAGCGAAATCAAAGCACTCCTCCACAGAGTCATACCCCCATCCCAAACGTCGCCTAGCCATGTCCTCCAGAGATGCTGCCTGACCCGCTGAGTTACTCCGGCACCCACAAACCTCTACGTCTTTGGAATGTTTGATTAGTACACGTGTCAGAGGTTATGGGGAGGGGCAGGGTTATGGGGAGGGGGAGGGTCATAAGGTCATGTCACAAGGAATTTGGCCATCATGTCTACTCCGCCATTCACTCATGGTTGATCTATCTCTCCCTCCTAACCGCATTCTAAAGGAACGTCCTTTAATTCTGAGGCTGTGACCTCTGGTCTTAGACTCTCCCACTAGTGGAAACATCCTCTCCACATCCACTCTATTCCAGGCCTTCTTCAGACACAAGGTGCTGGAGTTTGTACGTTCTCCCTGCGACCGCGTGTGTTTTCTCCGGTTGCTCCGGTTTCCTCACACATTAGATCATAAGGTCATAAGTGATAGGATTAGAATTAGGCCATTCGGCCCATCAAGTCTACTCTGCTATGCAATTATTCTCCTTCTTTTCTTGATTAGTACAGGTGTCAGGGGCTATGGGGAGAAGGCAGGAGAATGTGGTTGAGAGGGAAAAAAAGATCGACCATGATTGAATGGCAGAGTGGACTTGATGGGCCGAATGGCCTGATTCTGCTCCTGGGGCCTATGAAGTGTCCCAATCCAAAACATTACCGTTCCTTTTCTCCAGCGATGCTGCCTGGCCCTACGTAGTGCCTAGCTTTGTGACTTCTCTTTTGTGTAAACCAGCATCTGCAGTTCCTTGTTTCCACAAGGAAATGCCAGAAGTGAGCTGCAAGTACAGAAAGTTTCAGCCCTAAAATGCTTTGCTTTTCCTTGATGCCATTCAATTCTTGCACTAAACGTGAGTCCCTTATCCTGTATCTGTGCACAGTGTAAGGCTCGATTGTAATCGTGTAGTCTTTCTGCCTAACCTGGGATTGCCGTTTTAAGCTCCGGAGTGTCGGGATTGCTGCTTCAACATCGTGGAGCTTTCATTTGCGGAGCTCCCAGCCACGGGCGGCGCTGACTTCGACATCGCAGAGTCCTGGGATCCCTTTGCCGAGGGCCGCCAGCGTGAATCTCCGCCCAGCTCGGCCTGTGGACTTCGGGAGCCGCGGACTCCGGTGGGAAGCGGCCGATTCGGAAGTCCCAGCCGCTGAGGATGCTCTCCCGTTCCGACGTCGGAGTTCCGTCATCCCGGCGAGAGGGCCTGAGCATCGGGCCGCCCGTAGCGGCAACTGCGGGGGGCTCCGGAGACACTGACCACGGGCGAACATCAAACATCAAAGGACATCAAAGAGGAGGATGACTGAACTTTGGTGCCTTCCCACACAGTGGAAACTTTGATTCCGCTCGTGGAGGTGTTTGTGTCAAAGTCTATCATGTGCTGCGTTAGTTTTTATTCGTATGGCTGTATGGTGACCCCCAATTTCACTGTACCAATTGGTGCGTGACAGTAAATGTCTCTTGAATCTTGAGTCGTGAATCAAAAGAATTTCACTGTACCTCGGTACACGTGACTATAAACTAAAACTGGAACTGAAAAATTCTCAACTGAGAGTTTTAGACAATAAGGCACTGAAAAATCTTTAAAAACTATCTAACCGAGGAGTTGTCCAGCAAGAGCTTGTTTTAACACTTGACGAATAGACTCGTTGCCCAGATTGGGAACTTTGCAGGAGGAACCAGCGGCCCCATAGCAGAAGCGGTAGTCCACGTGGCGGGGCTGGAAACTGGAAGTATCCTGAGCTAATTCTGATACCGCCATCATCTATTGCGGCAAGTGATTGTCGCCGGAAGCTTGCGTTTCTGTGACAGACGGACGATGACAGCAAGGTCAACATTTGAAACATGGAAGATGGGCACGAAAGAAGGAGGAGGAACAAGTGAAGAAATGTGATTCGCTTTTCCTATCTCTGGAAATTAGGCAGTAGATCCATGTTACAAGACTTTAAGTCATTGTTAATACAATCCTTCCATTTTGTGGTGTTTTGTTCAAAGGCCACGTCATTTGCAGACGGATTGCAACTCTCAAAGGGCCCCAGTGCTTTGTACAGTGTCCCGATAGAGCAGACAATGTGAAACCTTTCATCTAACCACATAACCATATAACCACATAACAATTACAGCACGGATACACGCCTTCTCGGCCCTTCCAGTCCGTGCCGACCATTTATTTTCCCCTAGTCCCATCTACCTGCACTCAGACCATACCCCTCCATTCCCTTCCCATACCCCTCCATTCAAGTCCCACCTGTCAGCATTTGGCCCTTATCCTTCTAAACGTTTCCTATCCTTGTATCTGTCTAATTGCTTCTTAAATGTTGGGATAGTCCCTGCTCAACTACCTCCTCCGGCAGCTCGTACCATACACTCACTGCCCTTTGAGTGAAATGTTACCCATATAACCATATAACAATTACAGCACGGAAACAGGCCTTCTCGGCCCTTCCAGTCCGTGCTGACCATTTATTTTCCCCTAGTCCCATCGACCTGCACTCAGACCATACCCCTCCATTCCCTTCCCGTCCATATACCTATCCACTTTACTTTAAAATGTTAAAATCGATCCTGCCTCCACCACTTCTGCTGGAAGATCATTCCACACAGCCACCACTCTCTGAGTAAAGACGTTCCCCCTCATGTAACCCCTAAACCTCTGTCCCTTAATTCTCAAATCATGCCCTCTTGTTTGAATCTTCCCTACCCTCAATGGGAAAAGCTTATCCACGTCAACTCTGTCTATCCCTTTCATCATTTTAAAGACCTCAATCAAGTCCCCCCTTAACCTTCTGTGCTCCAAAGAATAAAGACCTAACTTGTTCAACCTTTCTCTGTAAGTTATCCACACTGTTTGCAAGATCTGCCTTCAGACAATTGTTGAGTAGAACTGCTTGTGTGACACGAGTATTGTCTTAATACAAGACCGTAATCAAACAGCACTGAAACAGGATACGCAGAGGAACGAGACCAGCTGACTTTAGACTTGGGGGTTGGCGCGGTGGCGCAGCGGTCGAGTTGCTGCCTTATGGGCCTGTCCCACTTAGGTTATTTTTAGGCAACTGCCAGCGACTGTCACAGTCATAGCAAGGTCGCCGAAAAAACCGGCGTCTGGACCCCCCCCCCCCCTCTACGACGTAAACTTTGAAATAGAATAATTACTTTAACAACAACAAATAACGAAGTCAGCACCGGCGACAACCTACGCCATCCTGACGACAACTACCACAGCACCTACGTCAGGAGGAGTCAAACTACGCTCATTGGCGCCAAGCCCGCGGTCGCCGAGTGTCGCTGAAAAGTTTTGAACATTTCAAAATCCAGCAGCGACCAGAACAATGCTACGACTCTTTGGGCGACAGAGGAGACGACTCACGACCGGACATGTGACACCCCGTCAACCATGTGGCGACGGCCTGTAGTTGTCTAGAAAATCGCCTAAGTGGGACAGGGGCATTACAGGAGCCAGAAACCCGGGTCAGATCCTGACCATGGGTGCTGTCTGTACGGAGTTTGTACGTTCTCCCCGTGACCTGCGTGGGTTTTCTCCGGGCGCTCCGGTTTCCTCCCACACTCCAAAGACGTACAAGTGTGTAGGTTAAATGACTTCAGTGAAATTATAAATTGTGCCCTAGTGTGGAGGATACTGCTAGTGTACAGGGTGATCGCTGGTCCGCGCGCACTCGGTGGGCCGTAGGGCCTGTTTCCGCACTGCATCTCGAAAACTAGAACCTCAGAGATACAGCATGGAAACAGGCCCTTCGGCCCGCCAAGCCAGTGAGTCTCATCGTTCTGTGTCGGTACATATAACAATAAAACACCCCTGACTTACTTGGTACAATCACTTAAACTCTAACAGATTTGTCTAATGAGACTTCCCTTTCATTAATCCATGTTGAATCTCAATAGGTTCTTTTTTATGAATCTCTCCAACCATTTCTTTAATAGAAACATAGAAACATAGAAATTAGGTGCAGGAGTAGGCCATTCGGCCCTTCGAGCCTGCACCGCCATTCAATATGATCATGGCTGATCATCCAACTCAGTATCCCGTACCTGCCTTCTCTCCATACCCCCTGATCCCCTTAGCCACAAGGGCCACATCTAACTCCCTCTTAAATATAGCCAATGAACTGGCCTCAACTACCCTCTGTGGCAGAGAGTTCCAGAGACCCACCACTCTCTGTGTGAAAAAATTCCTTCTCATCTCGGTCCTAAAGGATTTTCCCCCCTATCCTTAAGCTGTGACCCCTTGTCCTGGACCTCCCCAACATCGGGAACAATCTTCCTGCATCTAGCCTGTCCAACCCCTTAGAATGTTGTAAGTTTCTATAAGATCCCCTCTCAACCTCCTAAATTCTAGAGAGTATAAACCGAGTCTATGCAGTCTTTGTTCATAAGACAGTCCTGACATCCCAGGAATCAGTCTGGTGAACCTTCTCTGCACTCCCTCTATGGCAATAATGTCCGTCCTCAGATTTGGAGACCAGAATAATAATACATTCCTCCATTTTCCCAACTTGTTCTGTCAGGATATTTTAACAGCAGTTTCCACTTTCTCTCTCCACCCTTTCCTAAATGCTTTGGATACGTTTGCTACATTTCTGGAATCCGTGGAATATTGCTACATGGCAAGAAATACTTCCACCATCTCCAGAGCCACCACATCCCTTTTGATGTCCCATTTTCACACCTTGCCCTTCCTTATCTCTGTGTCACCCTCTCCCCTGACTCCCAATCTGAAGAAGAGTCTCGACCTGAAATGTCGCTCATTTCTTCTCTCCTGAGATGCTGCCTGTCCTACTGAGTTACTCCAGCATTTTGTGTCTATCATTTAACCTCCAGTTTAAATTCCATTTGGAATATTTTGGAGGACCACGGAACCAAGAAACCAAGAATCATCTGGTTTCGGGGAAATATTGGTTGCACTGAGTTCCTCCAGCTCTTTGTGCATCCATCTTCACTATAGTTGAACAAGTTAGATTCTACCTCAATAATTTATTACTTTCATTATTATCTGATAGTTTCCGAGACTTCTCCGTGGATTGTCACCTTGTCGTGGTGGAGAAGCTTGTGAGCACCTGAGATCCTGAGAGCGATGCCGTCTGGAGCTACCCTCCTGGTAGGGCCACCCATGGCGGTAAGGTCGAGGGGGAGGTCTCTGACAAAGAGCAATCCAACCAAGACCTCAACGGTGGAACAGGCGGAGGACGATGGCTGACCTTAGTGGAGCGTCACAACGGCTGGGAAGGCGGATGAAGGTTGCGGCAGAAAAGGGTCTCCGGTCGTCTTGGACTCCATGCCACTGGATCCTGACCCAGATCTGTCAAGGACCGTGGGGTGGCTGTCTGTGCACCAGTCTCCCCACGTTAAACAAAGTCACGCATGGGCGTCATCCAACCCTGGAGACACCCATGGTCAGCCACGACCGAAGGGGGCCTAAGAAGTTTCTGAGGGGGGTGCAACGTAAGCAAATAAAATAAACCAAAGTCCACTCCAACTGTTTTCATTAGATAAGCTACCAATAACATGGAATAGGTTTGGAAAACGCATTGTCATTTATTTTCTTGTAAAACCCAATTCTTACCAATGCAAGAAGAAAGGAATTAACCAAAATAATTTTGCTAAATCCGGGGATTTTATCTCATGTAATCCATTAACATTATTTTTTTATTTCTTTTGCTCTCATATTCTGTTATGCTGCTCCAGGTAAGAATTCCATTCTTCTACCTGAAACATGCGACACTAAAACACTCTCGACATAGTGACATTATGACATCGTGCAGGAGGAACTCAGCGGGTCAGGCAGCATCTTTGGAGGGAATGGACTGATGACATTTCGGGTCGGGACCCTCCCTTCAGACTGAGTTACTCCAGCACTTTATGTTTTGCTCAAGATTCCAGCATCTGCAGTTCCTTGTGGCTCAATTTCCTCAAGGCTAATGGCATTGAATAAGATGTTCAAGAAAAAAACAAGGACAGTAACAGGAATAAAGTTATATGTAACAATGATGTTTGTAGTTTTTTTATGTTAATGAGTATGCTTGATTTTTAAATAATGGACTTTTAATTATCCAATCATTGCTTTTGTTTTTAGTCTGGAGATACGGGTGGAGAAAGGCCCTTCGGCCCATCGAGTCCACGCCAACCATCGATCACCCCTTTCACACTAGTTCCATGTTATCTCACTTTCCCATCCACTCCCTACACACCTAGGGTCATTTTACTGTACTGTAAGGTCCAGTGAGGCTTTTCCGAGGTGCCGCGGTCTCTTGGCGGACTGCGGGCCCGTGGGGGGGGGAGAAACTGGTGACATCGGACGCAAGGAGCGAGGGCCGGTACAATGCCTCCAGCCGCAGGCTTCAAGGTCAGCTGCAGGGGGCGCCCCTGGGGCACAAAGGTGGCCGGGCGAGGAGAGGGACATCAGTTCGGGGCCGATCCGGTCGAGGACGACAGAGGGGCTCGCCTGGATCAGGAGCCGCTGGCCATTTGGCCCATCAAGTGTACTCCACCATCAATCATGGCTGATCCAACTCTCCCTCCTAACCCTATTCTCCTGCCTTCTCCCCATAACCCCCGTACTAATCAAGAATCTATCTATCTCCGCCTTAAAAATATCCACTGACGTGGCCTCCAATCCACAGGATTCACCACCCTCTGACTGAAGAAACTCCTCCTCATCTCCTTTAATTCTGAGGCTACAACCTCTAGACTGAGACTCTCCCACTAGTGGAAACATCCTCTCCATATTCACTCTATTCAAGCCTTGCACTATTCTGTATGTGTCAAATGAGGTTTCCCCCTCATCCTTCTAAACTCCAGCGAGCACAGGCCCAGTGCTGACAAACGCTCATCGTAAGTGAACCCTCTCATTCCTGGGATCATTCTCGTAAACCACCTCTGGTAGCTGCGGGTGGCAGTGCTGACTTTAACATCGGGAGCCGGTGGGGGGAGCTCCATCCAGCGCGGTCTTGTTGGCTTCGGAAGCCACGGACTCCAGTAAGGAAGCGGCCGTTCCAGGTGTCCCAAGCCGCTGAGAGCATTCGGCCTGGAACATCGGGCGTCCGTGAAGGCGACTGCGGAGGCCTCAATAGGCCCGACTAGGGGCTGACATGGGATGGGGACTGGACTTTGTGCCTTCCCTCATAATGGGAACCATTGTGGGGGAATTTAAGTATAAATCTCTTTATTATAGTTATGTCTATATTCTTTTTTTATGTGCTGCATTGGCAAGAAACATTTCGCGACACCAATTGGTGTGTGTGAGACCAATAAATAACCTTTGAACCCTCTCCAGAGTCGGCACATCCTTCCTCGGGTATGGCGGCCAAAATTGCTCACCATACCCCAAGTGTGGCCTGACCAGCGCCATAGAGAGCCTTAAGGGCCTGTCCTACCAGCATCCGACTCCATGCGATGAGCGCGATCAAACTAGAAGCGGGGGCCGCGCGGAGGTCGGGTT
The DNA here is from genome assembly GCA_963514005.1 of Raja brachyura. The sequence continues at coordinate 6,026,974 of OY740797.1, read as the reverse complement.
ATCCCCTGTACAGGGCCGTTCCCACCAGCATGCGCCTGCATGCGGCAAGCGCGACCAAACCGGCAGCGAGGGCCGCGCGGAGGTCGGGTGAGTGGCGCAACGCGGCGCAAAGTGAGGCGAACTTGGAGCGAAGTCTAAGGTAAGTTCGCCAGGACAGAGAGGGGCACACAGAGAGGGGCACAGAGGCACACACACACAGAGAGGGCCACGGAGCCACACACATAGAGGGTCACGGAGGCACCTACAGATAGGTTCACGGAGGCATGACGTCGAGGCGGTGTGTCATGCTTCGAGGCGACTGCGAGCCGACAAGCCGTTGCCGCGCGGAATTTTTTAACATAATCAGTTTTTCGGAGCCCCGCGCGATGTCGGGACGAACTCCGCACAATTCCGCACGGCTCCGGCGATCGAAGTGGGACCGGCCCCGCGACGCCGGACGGCTCAAGCGACCACGTTAGGTGGCGCTCATCGCATAGTTGCATGCTGGTGGGACAGGCCCTTTAGCGTTACCTCCAGGTGTGTAACTCAGCACTTGCACGTGCTGAGTTACAATGCACCATTGAAACCATCGCACCACTTTGCAACACAAAGAATCTCACAGACACAGGTTCCTTTTTAATATAATTGGCTAGTTTACCTTTAATGAAAAGGGGTTTCCTGTTGGCACAAGTTTACGATTAAATAAATAAAGCATTTACTCAAAACCATCTATATATACTATACAAAAGACCGGCAGATATATTCAATTAAGGATACTGCGGAGAAAGAAAAACGTGCTTTCAGAAGGGAACATGATGAGCTGTGTAAAATAAGTAGATTTACATCTGAATGGTACAATATGTAAATACAAATTTAAATTTAAATACTGTGGCGATCAGAAAACATGATATACATTGGGAATGTACACAAACGTGTAAGATATATTAATGATGGGTCATGATTGTATCAAACGTTGATAACACAGGGTTACTAATAATTAAAACACTAGGACACATAGAGCTAATAGGCTGTGATTTTTCAGTCCAATATATATTCCATAAATACAAAGTATATTTCGAGGGTCTCGACGGCTAGACGAGCAGCATTCTGAACATACCTAACAAGGTTCAGTTCCGTCTGAGCCCAAATTAATGAAACACGGTTTCCTGGCCTCTTAATTTCTTCATAAATTTAAAAAGTATCCTGAATATGTTTTTTTTTTTCTCAATGCATTTTCTTCAAGATTGACGCTGTGACCAGGCACGGCACAATCTTAAAACATTTCCTTCTGTGGTCCTTCAGCAATGATATAACAGTCCAAGAAAGACATTGTCCCATATTCCTGCCCAGATGTGGTTTCACACAGATGTGAAATGTAGCCCAGGCCACACGGCAATGGACCACTTGATCAGTTTGAAGCATTGGGGAACACGGATTTCATTCCGTGCTATTCTTTACTGTTTGTAGATTTGTCCGAAGATTAGGCAACAAAGAGAGTCCTTCGTGATATATTGCAACTAGAAATACACCTGATCTCCCTGCGGTAACCGTCCACTATTACCTGATTTAAAATCAATGGGCTAATTGCTGCAACCAATTTGAATAATTTGTTTTTAGTTCAGATGCAGCATGGAAACAGGTCCTTCGGCCCACCGAGTCCGCGCTGACCATCGATCACCCCGTTCTACGTTATCCCACTTCCTCATCCGCTCCCCGACATGCCGGGGGGGGGGGGGGGGGGGGGGGCGATTTCACACTTACACCAAGCCAATTAACCTCCGAACCCGCACGTCTTCGGGGTGTGGCAGGGAACCGGAGCTCCCGGAGGAAACCCACGCAGCCACGGGGAGAACGTGCCATCTCCGCACAGGCAGCACCCGAGCTCAGGATCGAACCCGGGACCCTGGCAGGGTGAAGCAGCAGCTCTACCCGCTGGGCCACTGCGCCATTTGCAGTTCTGATAGTGAACAGTTTTACAATTTCAAGGCAAAACCATCAGCATGATCAGCGGAAACGTCACTGAGATACAAGGCCAAATCTTCTTTTATTTTCCCTCCTGTTTTCTACACGGTAACAACTAAAATCTATTAACTTCTTCAGGGTTAAGATGACTTTTTTTGCATTGATATCGTTATCGCTGAGTGAAAGGGCTTGAACAGTTCATCCTCATCAGCATCGAGTGGCGTTACTGAATTCCTTCTAAATATGGTCCATAGGATCAACAGGACCTCCTTCCATTTTTGCATTAAACTCATCATATCCACCTCGCCCACCCAGAATCCAGGATGTCACCCTCGTGGCGGGGTAAGGTATCTTGCCCCTCATCGACTCCGATGCCATTTCATAACTTTTACAGAGAACAACTTCAAAACTAGGAAGAGCGTACACTACATCACGTCCCGTCCTTCACACAGGAGCCGACCGTCAACAGAACCGACTAAAGTCTTTCCAAAACAAAAAAACAAATTTCAAACCACAGTTTAAGAGAAAATGCACCTGAGATATATTAGAGACTTGCCGGCCTCTCGATGTGTGAATGGGGGGGGGGGTCTGTCTGAGACGCTCTGTCACATTATACAAGGTCTAACGCACAATGGCTTCCCACGGTTGCCAAATTTGGGAACAATATCACGGTTGACTTGCATAGGTACGCCAGTCATATAGTTTGCACAGTGCACAGGACTGATACCACAAAATATCTTTTGGTAAATGAACAGTGAAAGGCCTGGATAGAGTGGATGTGGAGAGGATGTTCCCACTAGTGGGAGAGTCTAGGACCAGAGCCCACAGCCTCAGAATAAAAGGACGTACCTCCAGAAAGGAGGTGATGAGGAATTTCTTTAGTCAGAGGGCGGTGAATCGGTGGAATTTATTGTGGAGGCCAAGTCAATGGATAGTTCTAAGGCGGAGATTGATAGATTCTTGATTAGTATGAGTGTCAGGGGATATGGGGGGAGAAGGCAGGAGAATGGGGTTAGGAGGGAGAGACAGATCAGCCATGATTGAATGGAGGAGTAGACTTGATGGGCCGAATGGCTTAATTCTGCTCCTTGAACTTCTGCCCGTATAAACCTCAGATCTGCAATAAACTAAACGCGCTGATGCAGGAAGTTGGAACTTATATCCACGGTGTGGGTTAGACAATTCACTCGATGCAAGTATGCAGTTAGAATGAAGTGAACCTGACGGAGATACAACACTGTTTTGAGCGCCCAAATGTAACTAAAAACGCAAAGGTAGACAAAAGTGCTGGAGAAACTCAGCGGGTGCAGCAGCATCTATGGAGCGAAGGAAATAGGCAACGTTTCGGCCCTAAATGTTGCCCATTTCCTTCGCTCCATAGATGCTGCCGCACCCGCTGAGTTTCTCTAGCACTTTTGTCTACCTTCGATTTTTCCAGCATCTGCAGTTCCTTCTTAAGAACTAAAACGCAAGTTCAGTTTACAAAATATTCCAATCGATAATTTTTCAGAAGTTGCCTAATTTAAGCAACAAATAAACTCAGATGACAGACACAGAATGCCGGAGTAACTCAGCGGGACAGACAGCATCTCAGGATAGATGGAATGGGCGATGAGTTTGGGTCGAGACTGAAGAAGGGTCTCGACCAGAAATGCCACCCATTCCTTCTCTCCAGAGATGCCGCCTGTCCCGCTGAGTTACTCCAGCTCTCTGTGTCTGTCTTCGGTGTAAACCAGCATCTGCAGCTCCTTCCTGCACGAATAAACTCAAACACTGATATCGACACTAATGTCCACCAGCGTCTTAATTCCTTGGAGGCAGGAAACATGTTCCCGATGTTGGGGGAGTCCAGAATCAGGGGCTACAGTTTAAGAATAAGGGGTAATCCATTTAGAATGGAGATGAGGAAACACTTTTTCACACAGAGAGTTGTGGAATTCTCTGCCTCAGAGGGCGGTGGAGGCAGGTTCTCTGGATGCTTTCAAGAGAGAGCTAGATAGGGCTCTTAAAAATAGTTTTTATCCACGAGTAGTTGCTCTACTCAACAGCCAAAAATCTGTAGCCTCCCTTTGATCTGGTATTTTGTTGGTTCACATGCGTGATCAATGGTGTTTTATCATTAATGTCTTATTATTATTAATGTTTAGTGTTTTCTGAGTCATTCGTAACTGTCACTGTACGTCATGTAGTTACTTGTGGGCAGAGCACCAAGGCAAATTCCTTGTATGTGAATACTTGGCCAATAAACTTACTTACTTACTTAAAGATAGCGGAGTCAGGGGATATGGGGAAAAGGCAGGAACGGAGCACTGATTGGGGATGATCAGCCACGATCACATTGAATGGCGGTGCTGGCCCGAAGGGCCGAATGGCCTACTCCTGCACCTATTGTCTTTCTTCTAGGAACTCTAACCCTTCAAAAGGTCGAAACAAGGTTTTAAGTCCGCGACAAAAAAAAACCTAGTCTTACACTAACTAAAGAGTTGGCAAATGTGACTAATGCGAATCTTAACACAGTTGATAAATCACAGAAATTCTGGACAACACAAAAAGGTTACATGTGTTCAGAACAGTAAAACCCCTTGTGACTCATTTAACAGGCCAAAGAAAATAAAATCTGAATTCAAACTGGAGGTAGTCAGCTGTTCTTAAGTGTTTTAGTGTCACTTCATTAGATTTCATGGTCGAGAGTTACGCTCTGCTCATCTTATAATTAATTAGCATTAACAATACGTCTGGTTTAGTGGTCACAAAAATGCAGTCTTTCAGAATTGGACGCAGTGGTTTCCGGCCCAGCATTTGGCCCGCTCATGTCTGGTAGAAGTGATGGTAGTGGTGGTGGTGTTCGTGGTGGTGGTGGTGTTCGTGTCTCTGAACAATGCGGCCAACGTGTCCGTCGTAGAGCAGGAGGGACGGCAGGTCCTTCACGTGCTCCTGCTCAGCCACCCGCGATGAGGGCTGGAAGGCCTTGTAGGCTTGCTGGGCCTCCCTGGCCTTCTGCCTGTGCTTCCTGTGGCCCGGTTGATGCTGCGCCGGTAGACTGGGAATACCCGGGCCGGCCGCCGTGGCCACCGCTGCCGCCGCGGGAGCAGATGCCGTCGGCACGTGGGGACCCTGCGAGGATTTGCTCCTTCCGACCTTGCCGGCCGCCCCTGTAGCGGCAGCCGCAACTTTACCCGGGGCTTTGGGGGATTTAACCGAATGCTTGCCGTTGTCCTGGCTGCGCAGTCGTTGCTGCATTTCCGCCACCCTGCTGTGCGCGGCGGGATGGCTGGCGTGGCTATATCCGGGGTCGATGGGTTGTGATCGCCTGTGGTGACCGTGCGATGCGTCCGGCTCGTGGGAGCGCGATCGGGCTTGCTGCCAAACCTTCGCCTGGTTCTCCTTCCGCGAGGCCGCCGGAGTTGAACCTGCTTGAGACAGACGCGCGCATTAGTCGCCAAGTAAAGCAGAAGGTGGACACAAAATGCCGGAGTCGCTCGGCAGGATCTCTGGAGAGAAGGAGCTGGGCGACGTTCCGGCTTCGAGACCCTTCTTTGGACAAGTAAAGTTGATGTGGCACGCAACAACAGCTTTTCACTGTACCTCGGTACACATGACAATAAACCAAACTGAGCTGGACGCAAAGGGTACAGAGATGATTTACGAGGATGTTGCCAGGAATCGAGGGTCTGAACTATAGGGAGAGGTCGAGTAGGCTGGGTCTCTATTCCTTGGAGCACAGAAGGACAAGGGTTGATCTTATAGAGGTGTATAAGATCATGAGAGGAATAGATCGGGTGGATGCACAGAGTCTCTTGCCCAGAGTAGGGGAATCGAGGACCAGAGGACATAGGTTTAAGGTGAAGTGGAAAAGATTAAATAGAAATCTGAGGAGTAACTTTTTCACACAAAGGGTGGTGGGTGCATGCAACAAGCTGCTAGAGGAGGTAGTTGAGGCTGGGACTATCCCAACGTTTAAGAAACAGTTAGACAGGTACATGGATAGGAAGAGGTTTGGAGGGTTATGGACCAAACGCAGGCAGGTGGGACTAGTGGATTCGACCTGGTCGAATAACATCTCATCAACTGTTAAGAGAGCGCAGCAGCGGTTGCACTTTCTGCGCCGGATGAGAAGAGCTCATCTCCCCCATCCCATCCTCACTACTTTCTACAGGGGCACCATAGAGAGTATTCTGACCAGCTGTATCTCTGTCTGGTTTGGGGACTGTAGAGCCTCCGACTGGAAGTCTGTGCAGAGAGTGGTGAGGACAGCGGAGAAAATCATCGGGACCTCTCTCCCCTCAATCGGGGATATTGCGACCAAACGCTGTGTGTCTAAGGCCAGCAGTATTATAAAAGACCCCACACATCTCCATCACGGACTGTTCACTCTGCTGCCCTCGGGAAAAAGATACCGCAGCATAAGGAGCAGAACATCAAGGTTCTGCAACAGCTTCTTCCCACGAGCCATCAGACTCCTGAATGCCATGTAATGGGCTGCCACTATTGTCTATTTATCCTTTTCACCCATGCCTATCCTTCGGTTAATTTATTGTGTTGCACAGGGAGCCAAATGCAACGTAATTTCGTTTGAAACTGCATGTATCAATGTATTTCTAAATGACAATAAAGTTTGTTTGACTTGACTTGACTTGACTAGTGTTGCTGGGAAATGTTGGCTGGTGTGGGCAAGTTGGGCCGAAGGGCCTGTTTCCACGCTGTATCACTCTATGAAATGATATTCATCAAACTAATAGCCAGGTTCTATGCGGCTGGTGGGATGGCGATGCCGGCTGCAGCCGGCACCCCGTGGCATGGAGATCAAGCGGAGACCGCAGGAGGCCACACTCCAAAGGCGTGCGGGATTGTAGGTTAATTGGCTTCTGTAAATTGTCCCTAGTGCCCCAGATAGAACTAGTCTATGGGTGATCTGTGGTCGGTGCGGACTCGGCGGGCCGAAGGGCCTGTTTCCACGCTGTATATATAAACTAAACTGAACTCTTAAAGGGTTGGACAGGCTAGATGCAGGAAAAATGTTCCCGATGTTGGGGGAGTCCAGAACCAGGGGTCACAGTGTAAGAATAAGGACTGAGATGAGGAAAAACGTTTTCACACAGAGAGTTGTGAATCTGTGGAATTCTCTGCCACAGAAGGCAGTGGAGGCCGATTTACTGGATGTTTTCAAGAGAGAGTTAGATATAGCTCTTGGGGCTAACGGAATCAAGGGGTATGGGGAGAAAGCAGGAACGGGGAACTAGTTTTAGAAGAAAAGCCATGATCATATTTAATGGCGGTGCTGACTCGAAGGGCCGAATGGCCTACTCCTGCACCTATTTTTCTATGTTCTAAACTAAATTAAACTATGACTTAACTAAGGGAGAATATAAAGATGGATAACACAATCGCAGGCACAGTAACAAGGGACTGAACTGTGGCAATAAAGAGTTGTATGTCTGTGGAATTCTCTGCCTCAGAGGGCGGTGGAGGCCGGTTCTCTGGATGCTTTCAAGAGAGAGCTAGATTGGGCTCTTAAAGATGGCGGAGTCAGGGGATATGGGGAGAAGGCAGGAACGGGGTACTGATTGGGGATGATCAGCCATGATCACATTGAATGGCGGTGCTGGCTCAAAGGGCCGAATGGCCTACTCCTGCACCTGTTGTCCATTGTCTAACATACCTGGTCCAAATTTAGACGTGTAGTTTTCTATCCCTGCCAAGTCAAGGTAGTGGTTTCTCCTTTCCGTGTTGTCATCCAGACAATGCTGAGCGCAGGTGTTGGGCTGGGGATGCTGCTCACTGTTGTGGCGTCTGTCAGATACAGGAGGTTAGTGATGTACAGACCACATGAGGCACAACTCTGTGCAAAAATCACGAATGTATCTGAAGCCCCGACATGCACGGTGATGTCTAGGACACACACACGGTCAACTATATAAAATGGAATGCCATTCAGAACAATATCGTAATGATATGATGCTGTTATGTACGTGGAAACGCAGTGACAATGTGGTCACCAAGGGTCACACCGAGAGAGAGAGAGAGAGAGAGAGAGAGAGAGAGAGAGAGAGAGAGAGAGAGAGAGAGAGCGACAGAGACAGAGAGAGATATAGAGAGACAGAGAGACACAGAGATAGAGGCAGAGAGACACAGAGACAGAAACAGTCAGATAATGAGAGAGAGAGAGAGAGAGAGAGAGAGACGGACAGAAAGAGAGACACAAAGAAAGAGACAGAGAGAGAGACAGAGTGCAAAAGAGACAGAGACAGAGAGAGAGAGAGAGAGAGAGAGAAAGAGAGAGAGAGTGACAGAGACAGAGACAGACAGAGACAGAGATACACAGAGACAGAGAGAAACACACAGAGAGGGAGAGACAGAGAGAGAGTGAGAGACAGAAAGAGAGAGAGACAGAAAGTTCACGGGGACTCTGGAGGCCTTCCGTCAGCGCTGGTCGCCGCGTGGGGTTGAGGCGATTATAAATGAATGTACTGCTGTACTACAATGATCTGTTCATTATAGTGTGATTTTTGATTGTGTTTTGATGTGTTGTATTTTATGATTTGTGTTGAATAAAGTTTTTGAAATGAAAAAAAAAAAAAAAAAAAAAAAAAAAAAAAAAAGAGACAGAAAGAGTGGCCATTCGCGGGTCCAGGCAGCGGGCGGTCGTTAGTCAGGCTAGAGTCGGCTGCCTGCCCCTCTTTCGGGCCTACGTCCGTGCACGTGTGTGTCCCTGGAGAGGGACCACGCGGTGTCCACGGGGACTGGGGGCCTTCCGCCAACGCTGGTCCCCACGTGGGGTTGAGAGTATTTTAAACAATGAATGTACTGTTGTAATACAATGATTTTTTTTTGATATAGTGTAATTTTGATTATGTTTTGATGTGTTGTATCATATGATTGTGTTGAATAAAGTTTTTGGAAAAGGAAAAAAAAAGAGACGGGGAGAGAGAGAGATAGGGAGGGAGAGATGGGGAGTGACAGAGAGAGAGAGCAAATGTGTGACGTAGAGGAAGACGGAGAGAGAGATGGGAGAGAGAGATAGAGACGGGGAGAGACAGACACACGCACACAGGCAGAGGTGGTGAGACAGGGAGAGAGAGACTGAGTGAGAAAGAGGGAGAGGGAGAGATAGAAAGAAGGAGAGAGAGAGAGAGAGAGAGAGAGGACCGCCTTCACTGAGTAGATGAAGATATAATTAGACACACTTCTGATCTGGAAATCACCTGTGAATATTTTTCCAATTGTATAATCTAATTTTTAGTCTAAAATAAAATTGATCAAGGTGGGAAACTGATTACTGAACACTTTAGTGGTTGCATTTTAAGCAATGGACACTATCAAACTTCCATTAATTGGCCACACTGCAAGAATCGGGATGGCACTTGTCGATTGGGAAGGCTCGAGCAGTTTCATGTGTTGCTTACTGGAGAGGCGGGCCAGATCTCTTCTCCGTGTTCTTTGCCTCCTCCACACTCTTGCCGTCAGCCTTTGGCCATGGGCTGCTAACATCTAAGACGGACGAGAGAACCGAGCACATTAGTTTTCCAGCTCTTGAGCTGAGCACGTTCTCACAAGCTAAGCAATAACGTTGTGAGCGCTGGCATAAATGTGAAGCAGGGTCTGGTTATTTATCCACTGCACCATTTGCACTTCATCACACACATCATGTCAATTATCACGTATCTATATACTTCAGGCCAGGTCGGGGGGGGGGGGGGGGGAGGGGAGTTCCCCCCTCCACGGGTACCATGTAACCCCGTGCCACCTGCTCCATGGTCGGATGGTTGGCGACTAAACCGTCTCCCCCACTGCAGGGGGCTGTGGACCCCCAGCAGGACCAACAACAAGACCTGTCAAAGGGCGGATGAGCTTCTAGCGAGCCAACGGCCACCACACTTCAGTAGAAGTTGTGATCACTGTCGTACGTGGCATTGTAAGGAACGATTGTAAAGCACACACACCAAAATCCGATACTTCCAGCGGCGGAAGTCCGCAGGAACTGGAGGACAGAGATGTGTGGTGCGTCCGTCACCGTTCCCGTCGGAAACCAGCACCAGTGCATCGCTAATGTTTTCAACGATGATCTTGTGATCTTGAAGGGGATCAGCGGGTATGGAGAGAAGGCGGGTACAGGATACTGATTGGGGATGATCAGCCATGATCATATTGAATGGCGGTGCAGGCTTGAAGGGCCGAATGGCCTACTCCTGCACCTATTGTCCATGATTCTATGATTCTATGATGATGTACACTGTAAATGGATTTTTTTGAGATCATGTATCGTTTTTCTGCACACAACAAAAAGCTTTTCACTGTACCTCGGAACATGCGGCAATAAACTAAACTGACATGAAACGGAACTGTAAATATCATATGTAGGAAAGAACTGCAGGTGTTGGTTTGAACCGAAGGCTGTCACAAAACGCTGGAGTAACTCAGCGGGTCAGACAGCATAATTTTTAGACATACAGTGTGGAAACAGGCCCTTCATTCCACCGAGTCCGCGCCGACCAGCGAACCGCGCACATTAACGCTATCTCACACGCACGAGGGACAATTTACACATACACCAAGCCAATTAAGATGCACGTCTTTGGGGTGTGGGCCTAGGAGAAAACCCACGCGGGTCACGGGGAGAACGTACAAACTCCGTACAGACAGCACCCGTAGTCGGGATCGAACCCGGGGCTCCATCGCTGCGCCACCGTGCCGCCCTGTAAGCATCTCTAGAGAAAAGGAATAGGCAGAGTTTCGGGTCAAGACCCTTTTTGAGACTGGTCTGAAGAAAAGTCTCGACCCGAAACGCCACCTATTGTTTTTCCCCAGAGAGGCAGTCTGGCCCGCTGAGTTGCTCCAGCTTTTTGTGTCTATCTTACGTAAACGTCAGAAATATGAATATTTTAAACGAACTTAGTTAAGCCCTCAAAGAAATGTTATTTCTACAAGATGACCTTGTGTTCACCGTCAATGCTGTTACCAATTAAGATACGCATTTAAATGGATTCCTTTATAATAAGCCTCCAATGCATTTCCTCCTACATTGACATATCTATAAATCTGGAGGTCGGATTTCTTGATTTTCTTCCAAGAAAATGGAACATAAACTATTCCCCGATCTTTCTAGTACCTCTTGTCTTAATGAGCTTCAAACGGGAAAAATGAAATCAGCCACAAATCCCTTCAACGTCCAATCTTGTTTCCTTTAAGTTGGATACATTCCATCTGTGGAGTGATCAAGGATTCACTATGGTCGCAATCTTTCGTTTCCCCGCAAATCAAAGACATTAGTCTGACTTGAATCATCTGAAAGGGTGTACTGTTAATCCCCGGGATAAGAAAAATATACACAGGCTCTCCTTTTCCGTATGTCTCTCCTCTATTGTGCATGAAAACTGTGCTTCATTAACACACTGTTGCATCATTCCTACTATAACCACATGTCGGAAGACGGCAACCTTCTACTCCATCAATTTCTTAGACAGTTAATTTAATTAGATTTATACAGTGTGGAAACAGGCCCAACTAGCTATTTCAATTGTATACATTTATTTCCAATCTTCTACCTTGGTTGATTAAACAAGTTTTTTTTTTAAATATCAATATTGTGGCATGGTGGTGCAGCGGTAGAGTTGCTGCCTTGCAGCGCCAGAGACCTGGGTTCGATCCTGACTGCGGGTGCTGTCCGTACAGAGTTCAGTTCAGTTCTAGTTCATTGTCACGTGTGCCGAGGTACAGTGAAAAGCGTTTGTTGCGTTTGTAAGTTCTCCTCGTGACCTGCGTGGGTTTTCTCCGGGTGCTCATGTTTCCTTCCACACTCCAGAGATGTACAGGTTTGTAGGTTGATTGGCTTCGGTAGCAAAAAAAGGTACATTGTGTGTAGGATGGTGTTAGCTGTGTGCGGGGATCGCTGGTCAGTATGGACTGGGTGGGCCAAAGGGCCATTTTCTGTGCTGTATCTCTAATGGGCCTGTCCCACTTACACAACTTTTTCGGCGACTGCCGGCACCCGTCATAGATCGTTACAGGTTGCCGAAAATGTTCAACGTGTTGAAAATCCAGCGGCGACCAGAACAAGGTACGACTCTTTGCCCGACTACTAACAACCATACAGGTGTCAACAGGGTGTCGCCCGTATGATCGTGCGTATTCTCCTCAGTCACCCAAAGAGTCGCAGCGTCTTTCTGGTCGCCGCTGGATTTTCAACGTTGAAAAACTTCGGCGACCTGCAACGGCCTATGACGGGTGCCCACTGTCGCCGAAAAAGTCTGGTAAGTGGGACAGGCCCATTAACTAAACTCAAATGAAACGATGGGGAGAAATTCAAGGGTTCAAATTTTCTGTTTCATTTGGAGATGCAGCACGGAAACAGGCCCTTCGGCCCACCGAGTCCGTGCCGAGCAGCGATCCCCGCACATATAACAATTACAGCACGGAAACAGGCCTTCTCTGCCCTTCCAGTCCGTGTTGACCATTTATTTTCCCCTAGCCCCATCTACCTGCCCTCAGACCATACCCCTCCATTCCCTTCCCGTCCATATACCTATCCACTTTACTTTTAAATGTTAAAATCGATCCTGCCTTCATCACTTTTGCAGGAAGATCATTCCACACAGCCACCACTCTCTACACATCAACACTATCCTACACACACTAGGGACAATTTACATTTATACCAAGCCAATTAACCTACAAACCTGGGTCTTTGGGGCGTGGGAGAATACCGAAGAACTCGATGAAAACTCACGCAGGTCACCGGGAGAACGTACAAACTCCACACAGACAGAACCCGTAGTTGGGATCGAACCCGGGTCTCTGGCACTGAGAGTGCTGTAAGGCAGCAACTTTACCACTGCACCACCATGCCAGCCCTAACTCCATGAGATCAGAGGCATAAGTATCTGACTACTGACCTCAGAACACGAAGGACTATTTAAGATGCCAAAAGTCTCCATTATCACAAAGTTCTGGCCGGCTAAAGTGATTTTTTAAATTTGTTTCCCAAAAGTGACCAAGAGACCATTATTTCACAACTGATGAAAATCAAAAAGGAATCTTCAGATGTTGGGCCAAACGCAGGCAAATGGGACCAGCTTAGTTGTGGCATCATGGTCAGCATGGATGTGTTGGGCCGAAGGGCCTGTTTCCATGCTGTCTGATTCGACATGTAGGAAGGAAATGCAGCTGCTGGTTTACATTGAAGATAGGCACAAAACGCTGGAGTAACTCAGCGGGCCAGGCAGCATCTCTGGAGAGAAGGAATGGGTGACGTTTCAGGTCGAGACCCTTCTGCAGACAGAGATAATTCTATGTTCAGTTCAGTTTAGTTAATTGTCACGTGTACCGAGGTGCAGTGAAAAGGTTTTGTTGCGTGCTATCCAGTCAGCGGGCAGACAATGCATGATTACAGTCGAGCCATTTACAGTGATACATGATGAGAGAATAACGTTTAGTGCAAGGTGGAGCCAGTCAAGTCTGATCAAGGATATTCCGAGGGTCACCAAAAAAATAGAAATAATGTCAATAAATGCTGGAAAAACCCAGCAGGTCAGAAGCATCTTTGACCTGGAATGTTAACTCCAATCTTCTTTCCGCAGATGCTGCCGGACCTATTGAGTGTTACCAGTGCATCTGTTTTTGCATCATTTGCCGTGGCATGGTTTTGGTTGGTACAAAGGTCTTTCGCTTACCGGCGTGGCATGTTTGATTGCCTTTTCTCTTTTGCTTGGCATCAGGAGTCACAGATAGCTTTACCCGCAGAGTTTTACTGCTACTCGGGGTGTTGTTGACAGATGTATCCACCACCTCATAGATAGTGTGCAGAAGACTTGTGATATCCTGCAAAGGCAACGAGACAAATACACTGGAAGACTCTTTGTATCAGTTTGCTCGCCCAACTTAAAGCATAACATCAACTAATTTTTTTTGTTTCTTTAGCCGGAGGGTGGTGAATCTGTGGAACTTTAGCCAGAGGGTGGTGAATCTGTGGAACATTAGCCAGAGGGTGGTGAATCTGTGGAACTTTAGCCAGAGGGTGGTGAATCTGCAGAATTCAATGCCACAGGTGGTACAGTGGCGCAGCAGTAGAGTTGCTGCCTAACAGCCCCAGAGACCCGGCTTCGATCCTAACTACTCACAGAATTTGTCCATTCTCCCCGTGACTCTGCATCCCCGTGCTCCCCGTGCTGTCCATTCTCCCCGTGACTCCAGATTCATCCCACACTCCAAAGACGTACATGTTTGAAGGTATAATCGTAAATTGTCCCCAGTGTTTCCAAAAACATGCAGGTTCGTAGGTTAATTGGCTTGGTAGAAATGTAAAATTGTCCCTAGTGGGTGTGTGCGGGGATCGCTGGTCGGCGCGGACCCGGAGGGCCGAAGAGCCTGTTTCCGCGCTGTATCTCTAATCTATATTAAAGACGGCAGCGGAGACAAAGTCATTGGGTATTTTTAAAGCGGAGATTGGCAGGTTCTTGATTAGTTCGGGTCCAGGCTTTACGGGGAGAAGGCAGGAGAATGGGGTTAGGAGGGAGAGATAGATCAGCCATGATTGAATGGCGGAGTAGACTTGATGGGCTGAATGGATATATTCTGCTCCTGTGACATGAACACGATATTTTCTCCGTGTATTTGTTTTAGTGGATTTACAAATAATAATACATTTATTATTTATTCAAATAATAATAGTTTATTTATTCATGTGTATATATATTTATATAACGGTATATAGACACACTGATCTGTTTTGTAGTCAATGCCTACTATGTTCTGTTGTGCTGAAGCAAAGCAAGAATTTCATTGTCCTATCAGGGACACATGACAATAAACTCTCTTGAGTCTTGACATTTAAGCATTTGTTAAAATTTGGTACACAGAAGGAAAAAGGCAGGACTATGATTATATGAATTACTAAACCAAGGGGGACGCGTTGGGTCCCATTCCCTCAACGCGTGGTTGCGGTGGGGGGGGGTGTGGCCTGCGGCGTCACACACACACTAACCACACCACACACACACTAACGACCCCCCTGATATTATATTAATATTATTAATTCGCTCCTTTTACCCCATCCCCGCCCTATCCACTCACGCATAGCCCCCAACTCGCAGGCCCCCCACTGACTGTGAGTCCTGACCAAATAGCATTATAGGATGGATTCAATCTCTATATTCCAAATGGAGACATGGAGATCTGCAGATTCCTGAAATCTGGAGCAAAAACCAAAGTGCTGGAGGAATTCAGCGTGTCAGTCAGCATCTGTGGAGAGAATGGGCAGATGATGATTTTGGATCTTCAGTCTGAAGAAGGGTCCCGACCCGTGACAACTTCAGTCCCTTGCCTCCAGAGATGCTGCCTGACCCGCTGAATTCCTTCAGCACTTTATTTTTTTGCTTCTTAATTTGCATTGCCCGATTCCAACTTTTTTTTAATATCGGCCACTTTGAATGAGATTGTAAATTTTAAAAAGAATCTTAACTACATGCTCTTTTCAAAGTAAAAAGACAGCCTCATTCCGAGTACATGCAAGCAGATATCACCACTGACTACATCGCGTTAAAGTTACACCAGCCACGAAAATCTATCATTGGGCGGCAAGGTAGCGCAGCAGTAGTTGCTGCCTCACAGCGCCAGGGACCAGGGTTCGATCCCGACTACGGGTGCTGTCTGTACGGAGTTTCTACGTTTACCCCGTGACCTGTGTGGGTTTTCTCTGAGATCTTAAGAGAGAGTTAGATAGAGCTCTGGGGGCTAGTGGAGTCAAGGGATATGGAGAGAAGGCAGGCACGGGTTATTGATAGGGGACGATCAGCCATGATCACAATGAATGGCGGTGCTGGCTCGAAGGGCCGAATGGCCTCCTCCTGCACCTATTTTTTATGTTTCTATTTTCTATCTTCGGTTTCCTCCCACACTCCAAAGTTCTACAGGTTTGTAGGCTAATTGGCTTGGTATAATTGTAAGTTGTCCACAGTGTGTGTGTAGGATAGTGTTAATGTGCGGGGATCGCTGGTCGGTGCGGACTTGGTGGGCCGAAGGGCCTGGACCTCTAAACTGAATTAAACAGCCGTTGTTTTCAGATGGCCGGTAAACTACAAAACTGTGAAAGCCGCCCCACAATGATGGATGATAGATGGTGAAAGCCAAATAAATTGGACAAGAAAGTCTCTGGATGCCAATTCACAAGTCTGTTGAAAGAACAATTAGGGAAATCCTTCAATAACCATTTTGCACATTGCTACACAGAACTACCAAAATAATTCCCCTGGGTGAAACTGGGATCCAAGATCCCTTCTGCATTCTGGCAGTGACTATTCAGATTCACAATGCACCAGGAATTTGTGATGAACAAAATGACCAAAGTGCTGGAGTAACTCAACTGGCCAGGCTGCATCCCTGCAAAACATGGATGGGTGACGTTTCAGGTCGGGACCCTTCTTCACACTGATTGTGGAGTGCGGGGGGGGGGGGGGCTGGAAAAGGGGAGAGGCAGGACAAACCGTGGCAGGTAATGGGTGGACACAGGTGGAGGTGGGATTTCGATACGCAGATGTTTGGAATAAAGCCCAGCGACAAAAACAGAAGGCGCGAGACAGGTTTGAAGACAGGAGTTGAGCGAATTTTGAAGGTCTGAAGAAGGGTCTCGACCCGAAACGTCGCCCATCTCCTTCGCTCCTTAGATGCCGCTGCACCCGCTGAGTTTCTCCAGCTTTTTGTGTAACCCTCGATTCTCCAGCATCTGCAGTTCCTTCTTTAACAGAATTTTGAAGCCAGATTGGCTGGAAAACCCGGCGTGTTACTCCAGCACTTGGTGTTCTGTGCAAAGTACTTTCATGGTGGGGCTGGCAAAGGAAGCTAGCTCGGGTGTAAATATAGCATGGAAACAGGCCGTTCGGCCCAACGCCTCCATACTGACCAAGGTGCCCCCGCTAGGGAGGGAGGTGTAATTTGCGACTGCTTCCAACTGAGGAACTGCAAGCAATAAGAGGAAAGATGGCCAAGAATGGGAAATGGAAAATCAGGATTTGACAAGAAGATAAGGAACATCCATCAATACTAAAACACGTTGACTAAATCTTATGTATAAAACAGCAAAGTTAGCTTGGTGCAGTACATATGTTTGTGGACAAAATGGCACCAGTATGCATGATTGATGATGTTTAGGTGAGAGGCACAGCGTAGAAACAGGCCCTTCGGCTCACCTAATCCATGCTGACCATCGGTCACCCGTTCACACTAGTTCTATGTTATCCCACTTTCTCATCCGCTCCCTACACACTAGGGACGATTTACAGAGGGCCAATTAACCTCCTCATCTTTGGGAACGTGGGAGGTAACCGTAGCAGCCGGAGAAAACCCACGTAGGTCACAGGGGGAGAACGTGCAAACTCCGCGCAGACAGCACAAGAGGTCAGGATCGAACCCGGGACTCTGGCGCTGTGAGGCAGCGGCTCCACCCGCTGCGACTCCGTGCCGCCCCCACGGATACGTATCACGTTGCCGGAAAAAATAAATTGCGTTTAACTTTTTAAGAGGTGTGGGTATGCCGTAAAGGTCGCAAAAAAAAAAAGCTCACAGGTTGAATGTAAGAAACGGGTTTTGTAAAATGATTTAAACATTTCTCCTCTGCCACGTTTTACAGATTGGAGACTGCAGCTCTCACAGTCCTGGAAGCAATATCCTCTCCAAACGTGAATGCGATTAATTAAATCAAAACTTCCACGTGGGAGACTGCCAAATTAATTCCTGTCCTCAATCAGATCTAAATTTCCATTTCAGATCTATCACAGAATGCTGTTACTCAGAGCAGGTTATGAGGGCGACGTTATGTGTGCTATTCTTTTCTGTATAAACATCCGTTTTCAAATCCCTGCAATTAGTTTGGAGCACTGCAAATACGTCACAGGCATTACTTTACATTTAGCTTTCGAGATGCAGCGCGGAGTCACCAAGTCCACCGATTCCGCACCCGACCAGCAATCCCCGCACATTAACACTATCCCACACACACTAGGGACAGTTTACATTTATACCAAGCCAATTAATCCACAAACCTGTACTTATTTGGAGTGTGGGAGGAAACCGGAGCACCCGGAGAAAACCCACGTAGGTCATGGAGAGAACGTACAAACTCCGTACGGGCAGCATCAGTAGTCAGGATCGAACCCGGGTCTCTGGCGCTGTGAGGCAGCAACTCTACCGCTGCGCCATCGTGCCACCATGAACAACAAACATACAATTGGAATTGTATTTGAAGAAGGGTCTCGACCCGAAACATTACTGCCTCACCAACTGAGTTTCTCAAGCATTTTTGTCTACCGACAATTGGATTTGGAGTCATTTGTTTGAAAAAAACACACAAGTGACATCATGACCATCGTACTGGGTCTGTCGTCACAGATGCTGGCTTACAAATAAAGATGCAAAGTGCTGGAGTAGCTCAGTGGGTCAGGCAACATCCCTGGAGAACATGGATAGGTGACGTTTCGGGTCATGAACCTTCTTCAGATTGATTGTGGTGTGGTGTGGGGAAGATTATCATCGAGCCATTCACAGTGTACAGATACATGATAAGGGAATGACATTTAGTGCTAAGTAAAGCCAGCAAAGTCCGAAAAAATATGTCTATAAATGAGGTGGACAGTAATTCAGAACTGCTCTCTAGTTGTGGTAGGATAGTTCAGTTGTCTGAAGAAATGGGGAAGAAACTATCCAGTGTGAATCTAGCGTTTAATACTTCTACAATCATCTATAATTCCAAAACACAATAAAGATGATTTAAATTTTTTTTTTTTTAAATCTTTAGATACAGAGCGGAAACAGGCCCTTCGGCCCACCGAGTCTACACCGACCAGCGATCCCAGCACATTAACATTATCCTACACACACTAGGGACAATTGACACTAATACCAAGCCAATTCACCTACAAACGTGTACGTCTTTGGAATAAATTTGGAGTGTGGGAGGAAACCGGACATCTCGGGGAAAACCAAAGGCAGGTCACGGGGAGCACGTACAAACTCCGTCCCGATAAGCATCCGTAGTCAGCATCAAAGCCGGTTCTCTGGTGCTGCAAGCGCTGTAAGGCAGCAACTCCACCGTGCCGTCCACGACAAGATCTACAAGGGCATTGTACAAAGGCGATATGGAGCGTCACCTTCCCGAGCTGGAGCAGAGTGAACACTCACTCAGCACGGTATCAGCGCCTGATTGATTCATTCCACACAACACGTGGGTTTCTCCGTGATGATGCACATTCCGCATGTACAAGCTGTTTAATTGTACAACAAATTACACCGTTCTCACCTACAAACCACCAGATAATTCCAGCAAGTGAAAGCTTTTAATCACTTTAAGCAAATTGGCTGCAAAACGCATGAATGCGACTATTAATAATGACAACCTCCAAATGAGCTCTGAAATACATGGGATTTGGGGATTGGTTTTGGCTTTCAAACTATTATTGTTAGTTAGTTTGTGCGTGTGTGCGCGTGCATGTGTGTGTTTTTTGTGAGTGTGTGCGTGTGCATGTGTGTGTGTTTGTGCATGTGCGTGTGTGTGAGTGTATATACACACACACATATATATATATATATATATATATAATATATATATATATACATACACACATACACATATATATGTACACACACATATATACACACACATATACACATATATATATACACATCTATACACACACACACACACACACACACACACACACACACACACACACACACGCACATATATATCGTGTAGGAAGAAACTGCAGATGCTGGTTTAAACTG
Organism: Raja brachyura; assembly: GCA_963514005.1. Next base: position 6,007,267 of record OY740797.1, on the reverse strand, counting down.
AAGATAGACACAAAATGCTGGAGTAACTCAGCGGGACGGGCAGCATCTCTGGAGAGTAGGAATGGGCGACGTTTTGGAGTCGAGACCCTTCTTCACATATAGTTAGTGTGTGTGTGCGCGTTTATGTATATGTGAGTATGTGTATATACACACACTGAGCTTTTTTTCTTTAGTTTATTATATTGTTTACAGTGTACTATGCTTACATATTCTGTCGTGCTGCAGCAAGCAAGAATGTCATTATCCTGTCTGGGATACATGACAATAACACACTCTTGATTCAATTGACATTACAATTTTGACTCCCATTTATATTAACCGAGGTCCCTGTGAATATAATTAAAATAGAACTAATAGTTCACAACAGAGCACGAAAACTAAATTAGTTAAGCCACTGAATAATATTGAGTTAGGTTATCCAGTGTTTGTCAATCAATAATGTTTCCGAATTTTTTTCAATCATCTCTTTCAGATTAGTTTAGAAATACAGCATGGAAACTGGCCCTTCGGCCCACTGTGTCCTCGCTGACCAACGCTCACCCTGTGCATTAGTTCTATCCTACACATCAGGGACAATTTACAATCTTTGCCGAAGCCAATTAACCTAAGTACCTGTAGGTCTTTGGAGTGTGGGAGGAAACCGGAGCACCCGGACAAAACCCACGCAGGTCACGGGGAGTACGTGCAAACTCCATACAGGCAGCACCGGTGGTCAGGATCAAACTCGGGTCTCTACCGCTGCGCCACCATGCTGCCCAACGCATTGTGAAAGGTATTGGGATTTGATAAAATTAATATGACAAATAATTTATAAATAGACTAAAACGATATTGATTCTGAATTATGCTCCCAGTAGATTCGCTCTGTAGGTTTGTTCTTCGAATTACCTATTTAGTAATTGGATACGGCACATCCCTGAATTATGGCATTATGTATAATGGAAATCCACCCTTATGGAATTCACAAATCACCAGCAAAAACTGTGAGAGACACAAATGGTTGAGGGGGGATCTTATTGAAACATATAAGACTATTAAGGGTTTGGACACGCTAGAGGCAGGAAACATGTTCCCGATGTTGGGGGAGTCCTGAACCATGGTCCACAGTTTAGGAACAAGGAGTAAGCCATTTAGAACGCAGATGAGGAATTTTTTTTTCACACAGAGAGTTGTGAGTCTGTGGAATTCTCTGCCTCAGAGGGCCGGTTCTCTGGATACTTTCAAGAGAGAACTAGATAGGGCTCTTGAAGATAGCGGAGTCAGGGGATATGGGGAGAAGGCAGGAACGGGGTACTGATTGTGGATGATCAGCCATGATCACATTGACGGGCGGTGTTCGTTTGAAGGGCCGAATGGCCTACTCCTGCGCCTGTTGTCTATTGTAATGATATGGACCATAACGTGACCCCTGGTATTCCAGTCAAGAATTAGCGTTACAGGATATCAGTGAGCAGACAGTGTTGTTGGGTCTGCCCTACCATACAGCTTGGGCACACTAGATTCTTTAAACCACAAGCATTGATGCCATGAAAAACAATTTTCAACGAGTTTGAGAACCCATTCCACAAATTACGTGCAAATTTGTTCTGGATTAATTATCCGTTGCAATTTTCAGCAACTCAATAGGAAATAAGGGACATGATATTTAATTGGTGTTTCGCCTACTATTTCTGAATTGCGTCGAAATGGGCAGATTTTTCCTCCACCCTAATTATTGAGCAGTTAATGAATTAGTTTTACATAATCTTATTTAGCGTCCTTGATTCCAGTTGGAGTTGGAAGCGATTTGAGTCGCAGCTCATAGACGGTGTCCACAGAAGCCCTCAACTTGCGGTTCAGTTTAGTTTATTGTCACATGTACCGAGGTACAGTGAAAAGCCTTTGTTGCATGCTAGCCATCCAGTGGAAAGACAGTGCATGATTACTATAGGAGGTCTCATGCTGTGGGGCACCAGAGACCCAGGTTCGATCCTCGTCCTTTATGTGGCGGCTATTTACATACCTTGTGTCTGCAAGCAAATAATTTCACAGTGCCATGTTCATTGTAAAGTATTCATTCATTAAGGTGAGATGCACAAAGTACAAAGGAGGTGTGTGTGTCAAGTTTTTATTTTACAATGGGTGGTGGGTGGTTATGAACACCACAAGCCAGTGCCGGTCCCAAGCCCCGGGCAAAGGAGGAATGTTGGGCGTCGGGCTAGCACCCCTACCCTGTAAAACCCAAAACCCACTATGGAAACAGCAAAGCATAAACTGTACTGGAAATCAGCATGAGTGATGGCGGTCGCCCCTTACAAGTATGACGGGCTCAGGCCAAAGCCTCCGGGACGCTTGTGCCCCGAAGAAGAGTAACATCTTCTCTGCCAAAACTGCTGTGGGACGCAAACCTATCCAGGGTGGAAGACGTCGCACACGACCGAAGAGAATGGCGAAGGTTTCCTGCTCAAAGCACTCAACCGTGTGGGAGGAACTAAGTCTAAGTAAGGTGGCGGTGGTGGTCACATGTGACAATAAAGTATTAATGCATTCATCGATCACCCGTACACTACTTTTATCCTTCGCACTAGGATAGTGGTGCAGCGGTAGAGTTGCTGCCTCACAGCACCAGAGACCCAGGATCGATCCTGACTACGGGCGCTGTCTGTACGGAGTTTGTACATTCTCCCCGTGACCGCGTGGGTTTTCTCCGGGTGCTCCGGTTTCATCCCACGCTCCAAAGACGTGTAGGTTTGTAGGTTAATGGGCTTCTGTAAATGGTCGCTAGTTTTTAACTTATTTCGTTTTAGTTTTAGCTTCAGAGATACAGCGCGGAAGCCGGCCTTTTGGCCCACCGAGTCCACGCTGGCCAGCCACCAGTTCTATCCTACACACACTGGGGACAATTTACAGACGTCAATTAACCTACAAACCTGCACGACTTTGGAGCGTGGGAGGAAACCGGAGCACCCGGAGAAACCTATTCTGAACCAGTTCTAACTATTCAACCAGTAGATCAGAACCAGTTCTATCTAACTACCAGTTCTAACTTAATATCAGTATTCAGCATTGCAATTGTCAAATCATGCATTTTATAGCCGTCAAAAGACAATCTTATATTAAATTATGCTACATTACAAATCACATTTAGTTGGAACATAAATGTTTTAAGTATCGTTAAGAAAAATCCTTTTTGAAAATATAAGGAAATACAAAGCTGTGGTTTGTTCAGGTTACCTCACGTGTGACTTTGCCATTGTTATCGAAGTCATACAAGGTGAATGTCCATTCCTGCCTGCTGTCGTCTTGCACAGACACATCACATTCCAACTCCTGTAAAATGCAGTGTAAGGGCTACTTGAGTCTTTCTCTCAGCACAAAGGTCTTGATACATTCTGCCCTATAACAAACCGGCCAAGTGAAAACCTCGGGAGAAGATGCTGTCCTCCAATTCCACTTGAGTCGACGCCAATAAACATAATCGATACAAAATATATAATAGACCACATCACGTAACGGACCAGCCTCTGCAATTCCTTTTCATTCCAAATAAACATATGTGGTACAGAGTTGGTGCTTGCACATCTTAATTATTAAATTGCATCTCAATTATCCAAGCAGTTTATATTTTAATTGATTCCTCATTGACGATATCAATTACAATAGATCTACTGTGTTAGGCAAGATATCTTTGATTTGCACAGACCACGCTTAATTCCATTAAAGAAATTAGGCAGCGCGGAGGCGCAGCGGTAGAGTTGCTGCCTTTTAACTCCACAGACCCCGTTCCAAGCCCGACTATGGGCGCAGTCTGCACGGAGTTTGTACGTTCTGTCTGTGACAAGTTCCCTCCCACATTCCCAAGACGTGCAGGTTTGTAGGTTTGTTGCCGCAGGTAAGTTGTGAAAAAAATTGTTTCTGGAGAGTGTACGTTAGTGTGTGTGGGGTAGGGAGATGCTTTGTTACATCGCAGACAGACACAATATGCTGGAGTCACTCAGCGCTCCGGATATGCTGCCTGTTACTCCAGCGTTTTGTGTCTATCTTTAGTGTAGGCGGTGATCGCTGTTCGGCGCAGACCCAGTAGCAGGGTTGTCAACTTTCTCACTCCCAAATAAGGGACGAAAGGTCAAAATAAGGGACACATTTGCGACGGCAATCCATTGACTGACTCGGCCGTGGCTGGGTGAATGATGAGTTGGCCAGGGTGCTGGACTGCACACAAAGCCCAGCCGGCGGGCCAGCTGAGGAGTTTTGACCTGGGCCACGTGCAAAGTCCGGCGCCCCATCCAACTCATGAACCAATGATCACCCATGAGAAGGAGGGGTGGTGGTGGTGTTGGCGGTAAGCGAAGGTCCGAAGGTCGGACAGCTGGCCGGGCCGCCGACCGACGGGGCCACGGGCGAGGCGCTGCTGCTGCTGCACTCCATGGGCTGCACTACGTCGGGACGGGTGAGGCGGGGCCAGTCGCGGCGCTCCTTCGACCCGAGTAGTAGCAGTCAAATACGGGACAAGGGCGGTCCTGTATGGGACAAACCAATATAACCCAATATAGGGGATGTCCCGGCTAATATGGAACCCTACTCGGTAGGCCAAAGGGCCTGTTTCCGTGCTGTATCTCTAAAGTCTATAGTAAAGACAACTTCAAAGTAACCAAGATGCTGTAGAAGAGAAGATTAGTTTAACTTGGCTTTCGTGGGCTGTTGGGCCTGTTCCTGTGTTGTATGGACATGAAGAGTTGCCTCAGGTAGATAGACACAAAACGCTGGAGTAACTCAGCGGGACAGGAATGGGTGACGTTTTCAGGGTCGAGACCCTTCTTCAGACTGATGTCAGCGGAGTGGAATGTCTCAGGAAGACAGCCAACATCATCAAAGACCCACACCACCCTGGCCACACTCTCAACTCACTGCAAACAGGAAGAAGACCAGAGCTCACCAGATCATAAGTGATAGGAGCAGAATTAGGCCATTCGGCCCATTAAGTCATTCAATCATGGCTGATCTATCTTTCCCTCTTAGCCCCATTCTCCTGCGCTCTCCCCATAATCCCTGACACCCGAACTAATCAAGAATCTATCAATCTCTGCCTTGAAAATATCCACTGACCTGGCCTCCACAGCCTTCTGTGTCAAAGAATTCCACGGATTCACCACCCTCGGACTAAAGAAATTCCTCCTCATCTCCTTCCCAGAGGAACGTCCTCTAATTGTGAGGCTGTGCCCTCTGGTCCTTGACTCTTCCTATCGCATCCACTCTATCCAGGCCTCTCAGAAGGTACATGAGCCTGAGAACCATGACCCCTGGGTTCAAGACCAGCTACATCCCACAAACTATAGGGCTCTTGAACCAGCCGGCACAGCACCTAACCACAACCCAAGCTTGGCATCAAGTTACTGTATGCTTTCACTTGCACTCTCATGGTCTGGCTTGCCTCGATGAACTGATAATTTAGAATATATTCATTCGAGAGCACCTAGGAATTTGAAGTTGCAAGGAACTGCAGATGCATTTACACAAAATGACACAAAATGCTAGACACAAATGGTAGACACAAAATGCTAGAGTAACTCAGCGGCACAGGCAGCATCTCAGGAGAGAAGGAATGGGCGACGTTTCGGGTCGAGACCCTTCTTCAGACTCCAGCATTTTGTGCCTTCTCTCCTGCGATGCTGCCTGTCCCGCTGAGTTAAGGACCTGTCCCACTTTCACGACCTAATTCACGACCTTTTTTACTCGTGGACATTTTTCATCATGTTGAAAAAAACGCCCCGACCTACTTGATGCCACGTGTACCTACGACTAGCATCACGACCTACCTACGACCTCGTGGCGACCATGCTGCGAGTATGGGTCAAGGGAAAACTCGGCAGAGGTCTTGAAATAGGTCGTGGAGGTGGGACATGCCCATTACTCCAGCATTTTGTGTCTTTTTTCGATTTTAACCAGCAACTGCAGTTCTTTCTTAGACACTTGATGCATTTACTGATACAGACAGACAGATGAAGTTATCTGAAGTTGTAGAATCTGATGTATAATGCAAATTGATGTGAATCTCAGCGGGTCAGGCAACATCTGTGGAGGGCAGGCGAGGTTTTGGGTTGGGACCCTTCTTCATTCTGACGGCTGATTTTTTTATAATGTCGCTTTCAAATTAGTTTCGTTTAGTTTAGAGAAACATATTAAATTATTAAGGGATTGGACATGCTAAATGCAGGAAACATGTTTCCGATGTTGGGGGAGTCCAGAACCAGGCGTCACAGTTTAAGAATAAGCAGTAGGCCATTTAGAACAGAGATTAGGAAAAGCGTTTTCACCCAGAGTTTCATCTCTTTCGCTATTCGACCATGGAGCACGTAGCACAGGATTACATGGTACCCGAGGGGGAATGGTCCACATCACGGAGCGTGTAGGAGGGGAATTGAAGTGCAGAATCAGTCTAAAGAAGGGTCCCATTCCAAAACGTTGCCTGACCATTATCCACAGATGTACAGAGTCTGTGCATTACAGAATAGTGAAAGGCACAGATAGAGTGGATGTGGAGAGGATGTTTCCACTGGTGGGAGAGTCTAGGACCAGAGGTCACAGCCTCAGAATTAAAGGGCGCTCTTTTAGAGAGGAGGTGAGGAGGCATTTCTTTAGTCAGAGGGTGGAGAATCTGTGGAATTCTTTGCCACTGAAGGCTGTGGAGGCCAAGTCAGTGGATATTTTAAAGGCAGAGATAGATAGATTCTTGTTTAGAACGGATGTCGGAGGTTATGGGGAGAAGGCAGGAGAATGGAGTTAGGAGGGAGAGATAGATCAGCCATGATTGATTGGCGGAGTAGACTTGATGGGCCGAATGGCCTAATTCGACTCCTAATCCTTGTGACCTGATGACATCACCAATCCAAGTTCTCCAAGGATTCTGCCTGACCCTCTGAGTTCCTGCAATGTTTGGTATTTTACTAAGAGTACGCCTCATAAACCAGACATGGAAAACCATGTTAAAAATATCTTAGTCCAAATAAATCATTTTGACACGAAGTCACAGACACTGGGAATAGACACAAAATGCTGGAGTAACTCAGCGGGACGGGCAGCATCTCTGGAGAGAAGGAATGGGTGACGTTTCGGGTCGAGACCCCCTCTTCGAACTGAGATTTTGGGGAGAGGGAGACGAGCGATATGGAAGGTTACTGGAGACTGGAATGTTGTGTGGATCACCGATTGCTGGAGCAACTCAGTGGGTCAGGCAGCACTTCTGGAGGACATGCATAGGCGACGTTTCGGGTCCGGACCCTTCTTCAGGCTGATACTCTTGCATATGTCAATAGACAATAGACAATAGCTGCAGGAGTAGGCCATTCGGCCCTTCGAGCCAGCACCGCCATTCAATGTGATCATGGCTGATCATCCCCAATCAGTACCCCGTTCCTGCCTTCTCCCCATATCCCCTGACTCCGCTATCTTTAAGAGCCCTATCTAGTTCTCTCTTGAAAGCATCCAGAGAACCTGCCTCCACCACCCTCTGAGGCAGAGAATTCCACAGACTCACCACTCTCTGTGAGAAAAAGTGTTTCCTCGTCTCAATGGCTTACACCTTATTCTTAAATGCACACGAGCTGAATGCAGATGTATTTTGCGTCCATCTCCGGGTTTAAAGCAGCATCTGCAGTTCCTATCCGCACATTTCATCCCCTCCCCCGCGGCCTGTAGAAGGGCCTCGACCCCGAAACGTCTCTCGTTCCTTCTCTCCGGAGATGCTGCCTGTCCCGCTGAGTTACTCCAGCGCTCTGTGTCTATCTTCTTGTATTTTCTGCAGGTTGGGTCCACTGGTTGGGTCCACAGCTGGCGATGAGACCAGCGGAGAGGCAGTACTCAGGCTGCTGCCAATTCCTGAGCCTTAGTGGGTCAGAGGTTTAACTGCAGCGGAGACTGGAGTTCTGGCCAGTGCTGATGCCAAGTGTGCCAAGACCAACATCTGGGTGTATGAATAATGCCAGTCCATGGTGCACACCTGTGAAAATATCTTCAGCCAAGAGTTCTTATCCAAAGAAGGGTCTCGACCCGAAACGTCGCCTATCTCCTTCGCTCCTTAGATGCTGCTGCACCCACTGAGTTTCTCCAGCCTTTTGTGTAACCCTCGATTCTCCAGCATCTGCAGTTCCTTCTTTAACAGTTCTTATCTATCCCACTGATAGAACTAATGTTACATTCTCCAGACAGCTATTACAAGCCTTACGCTAGTTAGAATAGCTTCTCTCCACTTGCACCGCTAATCGGTTTCCAAAGGAAATTGTGCCGTGGTTAATGGGATGGGAAAGCATCTTAGTTTAGTCTAGTTCAGAGGTACAGCGTGGAAACAGGCCCTTCGGCCCACTGAGTCTGCGCTGCCATGATCACCCCTCACACTAACACTATCCCACACACACACACTAGGGACAAGTTACATTTATACTGAGCCAATTTACCTGCACGTCTTTAAGAGTTTGGGAGGAAACTGAAGATCTCCGACACTAGGGACAATTTAACATTTTTCACTTATACCAAGCCAATTAACCTGCAACCCGTACGTCTTTTGGAGTGTGGGAGGAGACTGAAGATCTCAAATAAAAACCAACGCAGGTCACGGGGAGAACGTACAAACTCTGTACAGACAGCACCCGTAGCCAGGATCGAACCCGGGGCTCCGGAGCTGTAAGGCAAGAAACTCTACCACTGCGCCACCGTGCCTTATCAAAGAACAAGCTCTAAGAATGATAAGGCACAATAAACTCTGAAATCATATTTTACAAAGGATCAAACCCTTCCCTGGACATTGTACATCAACCGCCACTCAAATGATATTTCCATGTCACTTGTTAGACAAAAATGCTGGAGAAACTCAGCGTGTGAGGCAGCATCTAGGGAGCGACTTATTCCTTCGTTCCATAGATGCTGCCTCACCCGCTGAGTTACTTCAGCATTTTTGTCTACCTTCGATTTTTCCAGCATCTGCAGTTCTTTCTTAAACAATTCCATATCACTGCCACAGGTGTCAGCAAGTAGCACGTCACTTCTCATCTGTTTACAGACAAGCTAAAGATAGACACAAAATGCTGGAGTAACTCAGCGGGACAGGCAGCATCTCTGGAGAGAAGGAATGGGTGACGTTTCGTGTCGAGACCCTTCTTCAAGCACACGGTATTGGCGGTTCAGTATTGATGTGGATAGAGAACTGGCTGGCAGACAGGAAGCAAAGAGTAGGAGTGAACGGGTCATTTTCAGGATGGCAGGCAGTGACTAGTGGGGTGCCGCAAGGCTCAGTGCTGGGACTCCAGCTATTTACAATATATATTAATGATTTGGATGAGGGAATTGAATGCAACATCTCGAAGTTTGCGGATGACACAAAGCTGGGGGGCAGTGTTAGCTGTGACAAGGATACTAGGAGGCTGCAAGGTGACTTGGATAGGTTGGGTGAGTGGGTAAATGCATGGCAGATGCAGTGTAATGTGGATAAATGTGAGGTTATCCACTTTGGCGGCAAAAACAGGAGGGTAGACTATTATCTGAATGGTGGCCGATTAGGAAAAGGGGAGATGCAACGAGACCTGGGTGTCATGGTCACCAGTCATTGAAAGTAGGCATGCAGGTGCAGCAGGCAGTGAAGAAAGCGAATGGTATGTTGGCATTCATAGAAAAAGGATTTGAGTACAAGAGCAGGGAGGTTCTACTGCAGTTGTACAGGGTCTTGGTGAGGCCACACCTGGAGTATTGCATACAGTTTTGTTCTCCTAATCTGAGGAAAGACATTCTTGCCATAGAGGGAGTACAGAGAAGGTTCACCAAACTGATTCCTGGGATGGCAGGACTTCCATATGAGGAAAGACTGGATAGACTCGGCTTGTACTCGCTGGAATTTAGAAGAATGAGGGGGGATCTCATAGAGATTTACAAAATTCTTAAGGGGTTGGACAGACTAGATGCAGGAAGATTGTTCCCGATGTTGGGGAAGTCCAGGACAAGGGGTCACAGTTTAAGGATAAGGGGGAAGTCTTTTCGGACCGAGATGAGAAAATCATTTTTCACACAGAGAGTGGTGAATCTGTGGAACTCTCTGCCACAGAAGGTAGTTGAGGCCAGTTCATTGGCTATATTTAAGAGGGAGTTAGATGTGGCCCTTGTGGCTAATGGGATCAGGGGGTATGGAGAGAAGGCAGGTACAGGATACTGAGTTGGATGATCAGCCATGATCATATTGAATGGCGGTGCAGGCTCGAAGGGCCTAATGGCCTACTCCTGCACCTATTTTCTATGTTTCTATGTTTCAGATTCTCCACACGTTCTCCCTCCCACCCCTGTCCCACATATTGCTCCCCCCCCCCACACACTACATTCGTTCCTCCGGCTTCATAACTCTACACCTATAACAGCTGGGACTTGAAAATGGCGCCATGGACTGAAGAAGGGTCTCCCCTCCGAAACGTCACCTATTCCTTTTTATCCAGAGATGCTGCCTGACCCGCTGAGTTACTCCAGCATTTTTGTGTCTACCTTAGGTTTAGACCAGCACCGGCAGTTCCCTCCTGCAGATGAGCTACGCTCGGGAGTAATCTTGGAAGGTGGTGAGAGTATATTTGGCAAGCACATGTCTTGACTAAGAAGGAAATTGACCCAAGTGTGTAGGTTGCAGTCATTGCTTGACGCACACCCTCCTGATGTTCATCCACGTGATGCGTTCATCCACACCGCCTCACGTTTGCGCTCAGTCCGACGAGGCCTACTCGATCTCCCGGTTGCCAACCATTTTAACTCCCCTTCCCATCCCCATATAACAATTACAGCACGGAAACAGGCCTTCTCAGCCCTTCCAGTCCGTGCCGACCATTTATTTTCCCCTAGTCCCATCTACCTGCACTCAGACCATACCCCTCCATTCCCTTCCCGTCCATATACCTATCCACTTTACTTTTAAATGTTAAAATCGATCCTGCCTCCACCACTTCTGCAGGACGATCATTCCACACAGCCACCACTCTCTGAGTAAAGAAGTTCCCCCTCATGTTACCCCTAAACTTCTGTCCCTTAATTCTTATGTCATGCCCTCTTGTTTGAATCTTCCCTACCCTCAATGGGAAAAACTTATCCACGTCAACTCTGTCTATCCCTTTCATCATTTTAAAGACCTCAATCAAGTCCCCCCTTAACCTTCTGCGCTCCAAAGAATAAAGACCTAACTTGTTCAACCTTTCTCTGTAACTTAGTTGCTGGAACCCAGGCAACATTCTAGTAAATCTCCTCTGTACTCTCTCTGGCCTACTCTGACCCACACTGACCTTCCTGATTATGAGGCTGTGACATCTGACCCTGGACTCTCCCACCAGTGGAAACAACCTCTCCACATCCACTCTTATCTATCTATGCCTTTCACTATTCTATAATGCACAGACTCTGTACATCTGTGGATAATGGTCAGGCAATGTTTCCGAATGGGACCTGGGCCTCTTCCATTGCCAGAGCGAGGCCACATGCAAACTCGATGCAGGTGCAGGCTCGAAGAGCCAAATGGCCTACTCCAGCACCTATTTTTCTATGTTTCTATGTTTCTATGCTGCCCGACCCGCTGAGTTGCCAGTTACTCCAGCACTTTGTGACCTTTTGCATAAACCAGCATCTGCAGTTCCTAGTCTCTACATTGCAGCGTTGGTTTTGTGATACTCGGTTTAATACCAGCCGGTTGATTATCGAGAGCTGCCACGTCCGAACTTTCTTGCGACGGTAAATGTTTCCATGGTAAACTTGGGCGACAGTGCGGGTGAAATTCGTAGATCTTCGGAGCGTTCACTCGGATCATGAATTAACCCAGAAAGCGACATCGCCAACTTGCACATCTCATTCACACCGAAGAAGGGTCCCGACCCGAAACGTTACCGATCCATTTTCTCCAGAGATGCTGCCTGACCCGCTGAGTTACTCCAGCACTTTCTGTCTATCATTGGCATAAACCAGCACCTGCAGTTCCTTTTTATTTCATTCACACACTCCCTGTCCCAAAATATGAATTTGGCTATTGGTTTGCTGAATATCGTTTAAAATCACCTGAACTCTTCAGTCTGAGGAAGAGTCTCGACCCGAAATGTCATCCATTCCTTCTCTCCAGAGATGCTGCCTGTCCCGCTGAGTTACTCCAGCATTTTGTGTCTATCTTCGATTTTAACTAGCATCTGCAGTTCTTTCCTAAACACTTTGCTAGTTGGTAAAGTGTGACGTAGTTTCAAGTTTAATGTTTGATGGAGTTAGTTTAGTTTAATGTTAGAGATACAGCGCGGACACAGGCCATTCAGCCCACCGAGTCCGTGCCGACCAGCGATCCCTGCACACTAAAGGGCCTGTCTTTGGCCGAGTTTACCCAAGAGCTCTCCCGAGTTTTAAAAAAAAAGTCAAACTCGTGGTAAGTATGTAGAATGTACGTAGCGGGTACGTCGGAGCTCGTGATGTCTCTTAGCGGCTCGTAACGCTAACGGCAGGTACTCGGGAAATGCGGTAAGCTCGTGAAGTTTTTTCAACATGTTGAAAAATGTCCACGAGAGCCCCGAGTGCCTACGAGCGGCCATTACCGTAATTCTCCGATTTCAAATCAGTGGAAACTCGGGAGAGCTCTTGAATTACCTCGTACAGTGGGACAGGGCCCTTAACACCACTCTACACACACTAGGGATTAATCTCACATTTATACCAAGCCAATTAACCCACAAACCTGTACGTCTTTGGAATGCTGGAGGAAACCTAAGATCTCGGAGAAAACCCACGCAGGTCACGGGGAGAACGTGCAAACTCGGTACAGACAGCACCCGTAGTCTGGCGCTGTAAGGCAGCAACTCTACCGCGATGCCACCGAGCCAGTAAGCAGAAGACATATAATTAATAGACTCATTATTCTCTTATTATAATTAAGAATTATAATCATTCCGACTCTGCAGTTTAGTGGGAGTTAAGACTTTTTTTTTAATGTCCCTCCAGAATGTCCTTTTCCACTATTTTCGTTATAGATGTGAATCCTATTGACTATAAGTTGTATACAGAGTGATGCAGAATTGGTATGGGTAACATTTGCTGTTACTTGAGGCAGTGAAGTATTGATGACTAGGAATCCACCGCAGCTTTGGTCAGGTTTGCTTGAAAAATCACAAGGGATCCTTTAGGAAATGTTACTTTTTATTGCACTTTTATATTTTGCAGCCAGAAAAGTCAGAGGATTTTGTGCATTTTTCCTCCAATGCTCGCCCCTCGAACTTTGCATCTATCATTGATGGATGGGCTTTTGGACAACCAGTTTAGTTTAAGGTCAGGGTACACAAAAGGCTGGAGAAAGTCAGCGGGTGCAGCAGCATCTAAGGAGCGAAGGAGATAGGCGACGTTTCGGGCCGAGACCCTTCTTCAAGGTCACGTGATAGGAGCAGAATTAGGCCAGTCGGCCCATCAAGTCTACTCCGCCATTCAATCGTGGTCAATCTATCTCTCCCTCCTGACACCATTCTCCTGCCTCCTCTCGACACCCGTACTAATCAAGAAATGGGTTGAGTTTGATTTAGAGATACAGCGCGGATGCAGAATCCCTCGGCCACCGAGTCCGCGCCGACCAGCGATCCCCGCACATTAACACTATCCTACACACACACACACTGGGGACAATTTATACCAAGTCACTTAGCCCACAAACCTGTGCATCTTTGGAGTGCAGGAGGAAACTGAAGATCTCAGAGAAAACCCACGCAGGTCACGGGGAGAACGTACAAACTCCGTACAGACAGCGCCCGTAGCCAGGACCCAACCCAGGTCTCTGACGCTGCAAAGCAGCAACTCTACCGCTGCGCCACCGTGCTGCACAGAGTCTTTTGCCCAGAGCGCTTTGTTTATTAGTGCCACGTGTTCAGAGGTACAGTGAAGAGCTCCCATTTGCGTGCTATGCAGTCAAAGAGAAGACTATATACGAATGCAATCAAGCCGTCCACAGTGCACACATATAGATACAAATGACTCTTTCCCTGCTCACCTTTAACCTATGTCCTCTGGTTCTTGATTCCCCCACTCTGGGTAAAACAATCTGTACATTCAATAAAAGATTCTGTTCAAAGTGTTTAGGAAGGAACTGCAGATGCTGGAAAATCGAAGGTAGATAAAAGTGCTGGAGAAACTCAGCGGGTGAGGCAGCATCTACGGAGCGAAGGAAATAGGCAACGTTTCAGGTCATGACCCTTCTTCAGACCCAAAACGTTGCCTATTTCCTTTGCTCCATAGATGCTGCCTCACCCGCTGAGTTTCTCCAGCATTTATGTCTACCTGTTCAAAGTGTTGGTTCTTTAACTAGTTTAGTTTAGTTCCTTATTAACGCATGTGTCTAGGTACAGTGAAAAGCTTTTTGTTGCGTGCCAACCAGTCAGTGAAAAGACTACACATGATTCCAATCGAGCATTCCACAGTGCACAGCTGCGGGATAACGGGAATAGTGCAAGATATAGTCCAGTAATGTCCGATTAAAGATCGAAAGTACGAAGGTCTCCGATGAGGTAGATGGGACGTCAGGACCGTACTCTAGCTGGTGAGGGGACGGTTCTGTTGCCTGATAACCAAGCCCCAAGCTTTGCAGTTCCAAACTACAAGCTGGCCTTCATTTCTCTACCAATGTTACTTGGAAGAGGTATGTGGACAGGGAAGGTTTAGAGGGATATGGGCCAAATGCGGGCAGGTGCAACTAACTTCAATGGGACCAACACCCGGTTACTATGGATGTATATAGACTCAGTGGGCTGTTTCCATGCCTTGGCTGCTTAAATGGGTATCGTATTTCTGGATTACCGTGTGTGAAAATACAATCTCACTGCACCTTGGTACAGGTGATCATAAAGGAGCCGTTGAAGGTGGATGGGGCACCTTGGTCGGCGTGGACAAGTTGGGCAGTGTGGCTCGATGCCTCTCGAACTGCCCCAGCTCACGTTTAACATGGAACCCATTGTCCTAGTCTAGGATGTGACTGAAGATGGAACACGTGTCTTCAGCGCATTGAATTTGCCCGCATTAGAGGACAGAATATGTTACAGATTTACTCTCTTTCCCATTTCAAACTCTGTGTGAGTGGCACAAAGTGCTGGAGTAATTCCGGAATGTCAGGCAGCGTCTCTGGAGTAAAAGGGATGGGTGAGGTTTCGGGTCGGGACCCTTCTTCAGAGTGAAGACCCTTCATCAGACACGTCTGAAGTCAAGGCTGAAGAGGGGCGGCACGTTGGCACAACAGTGGAGTTGCTGCCTTACAGCGCTTGCAGCGCCAGAGACCTGCGTTTGATCCTGACTACGGGCGCTGTCTGTGTGGAGTTTGCACGTTCTCCCCGTGACCTGCGAGGGGTTTCTCCGAGACCTTCGATTACCTCCCATGCTCCAGAGGCGTACAGGTTTGTGGGTTAATTAGCTTGGTGTAAATGTAAAGTTCCCCCAGTGCGTGTAGGATAGTGTTAGTGTGCGGGGATCGCTGGTCAATGCGGACTCGGCGGGCCAAAGGGCCTGCCCCGTGCTGTATTTCTAAACTAAACTAAAGAACCCCAACCAACTTGCACATCTCATTGACACTGAAGAAGGATCTCGACCCCAAACCTCATCTATCCTTTCTTTCCAAAGATCGCACCTGACCCGTTGAGTTACTCCAGCACTTTGTGTCTATCTTCGGTTTATACCAGCATCTGCAGTTCCTTTCTACGCACAACATGTGACTGGCTGCATCTATAAAATATCTATGACTTAAAAAAGAATTTTAGGTTGACAATCTTGCCCTTAAACTGCCAGCAGGCTAAGATCCTTAGTGACCTGTGCACATGATACGTGTTTAAGCAGAGATGTTGAGAATGAAACTTACTTCAAATTTCAATTGCTTCTTCACGCTGCCTTGACCGGCCCCCTTCTCCATTTTCTTCTCCGTTGTGTGACTGAAGCCTTCCACGTTCTCTGGAGGTAGAGCAACTTCAAATTCCAAACAAACAAAGTTTGGGTTAGTAGGAAGTAGACACATTACAAGAGAAGACTTGTATTGTCAGATACAGCAATAGCCCTGTCCCACTGTACGAGTTCGCCCAAGAGCTCTCCCGAGTTTAAAAAAAAATCAAACTCGTGGTAAGTACGTAGCATGTACCTAGCGGGAGCTCGGGGACGTCTCTTAGCGGCTCGTAACGCCTAAAACCGTGTGCGTTAAGTTTGTATGCTAATCTCTTATGTGGGACCTTCTGGAAAGCCTTCTGGAAGTCCAGATATAACACATCCACAGGTTCTCCCTTATCCACTCTAATAGTTACATCCTCAAAAAATTCTATAAGTTTGTAGTTTAATTGCTTCGGGTAGCATTGCAAAATTGTCCCTAGTGTCCCTACTCGGGAAACGCGGTAAGCTCATGAAGACTCGTGAAGATTTTTCAACATGTCCACGAGAGCCCCGAGTACCGACGAGCGGCCATTACCGTAATTCTCCGAGTTTGAATCAGAGGAAATTCGGGAGAGCTCTTGAATGAACTCGTACAGTGGGACAGGACTTCCACTGCGCCTATCTTGAAACTGTGCGTTTTATGCATTGTTATACCATTTCATCAAAATCATAAACCAACCCAGCGATTATAATTTTAAATACACACTAGGGACGATTTGCACTTATACTAAGCCAATTAATCTACAAACCTGTACATCTTTGGAGCGTGGGAGGAAACCGAAGATTTCGGAGAAAACCCACACTGTCACGGGGGAGAACGTACAAACTCCGTACAGACAGCACCCGTAGTCAGGATCAAACCCGGGTCTCCGGTGCTGCGGGCGCGGTAAGGTCAACAACGCGACCGCTGTTTTTGTTTCATTATTTTTCCGTTTAGTTGAGAGCCTTTAGCTCTGACTTACGACGAGATCCAATGACCGAGGGTTGTCCGGAAAAGCATTGGGACCAGTGAACAATTGCACACTAACCAGCCGCCGCTAATAATTTAATAATAATAATAAATATTTGAATTTACATAATAGTCATTACTTACTTTCTATTAATAATTTATCAGAAATAATTCATGTCTGTAATGCAAAGTGGAAGAAAAAAAGAGATTCATTTTTGGTAACTTGCCAATAAATTGAAGAGTTTAGTCAGCTGAGAGCTGAGGAAGATGCATTGGACACACCTTTAATGTAATATATATCAACTACAATCCTTGGCTTGAAAGACTGATGGTGGCTTAGTGGGGTAAAGGTTCATCACGTTATGTATGTCCTTAAGCCAATATCTTAACTATTGTGCCTCAATATTAATAATAGTTCTCATTCAACACATGGGCAACACGGTGGCGCAGCGGTAGAGTTGCTGCCTTACAGAGCCGGAGACCCGGGTTCGATCCCAACTACGGGTGCTGTCTGTACGGAGTTTGCACGTTCTCCCCGCGACCTGCGTGGGTTTTCTCCGACATCTTCGGTTTCCTCCCACACTCCAAGAACATACAAGTTTGTCGGTTAATAGGCTTGGTATGAATGTAAATTGTCGCTAGTGTGTGTAGGATAGTGTTAGTGTGCGGGGATCGCTGGTCGGTGCGGCCTCGGTGGGCCGAAGGGCCTGTTTCCGCGCTGTATCTCTAAAGTAAACTAAATGCTATTAAATGAATGCCTTGAACAATGGTTATTTGATGCGTACTTTAATAATTCATAAAGAAATCAAAAGAAATGTTGTCAGCAAATTGCTAACTTTCACAACAGCCGTATGATATTTAAAACTCACTCTCTGCAACGATGCATGATGACTCTTTCCCCAGATAGTATTATTAAAACTTACTTTGTGATCCAGTAAATCACAAAAAACGTGGCAATAAACCACGTTCCATTTTAAAAACCAGTTTCATTTCATCTTCACTTCAGCCTCATCAAAGTAAGACAGCTACAAATAAAAGGAACTCCACACAAAAGGAGCTCAGGGCTACATAGGGGAGCAGGGAAGTAATTCATTATATGGAAACTGAGGTTTAAAGTCAGGCTAGTATTTTCCGTTGGATTGCTCATGCAAAAGCTAGCTCGGTGCAGTAATGCCATCGACTTAGTGCAGGGGCGGCAACCTAGGGCCCACGGGCCGGATCCGGCCCGTAACCCAAAATCATCCGGCCTGCAGGTGTTTTTTTTTCCAATTCGTTTTTGCGAGCTGGGAAATGTAACCAATCCCGGGAGTGGACGCGAGCTGATTTGGGAACTGCAGCCAGTCCCGGGGCACGCAGGCGCCCATTCGCGGGTCCAGGCAGCGGGCAGTCGACGGCCGCACAGCGGTCGGCTGCCTGCCCCTTTTCCGGGGTTACGTCCGTGCCCGCGTGTCCCTGGAGAGGGAACACTCGGTGCCCGTGGGGACTCTGGAGGCCTTCCGTGAACGGGAGATCGAATGTATTGTTGATAAAAATGTTCATATTTTAATCTGATAACTTTGTTTGTAAAATGCCAATGAAGGCGTTCTTGGATCGTGTTACATACTACTTTGTATTTTTGTTTGTTCTGAATAAAAGTATTTTGTATGGGAAAAAAAGAAAAAAGGGGGGGGGCACGCAGCCGACCTGGGAACGGCAGAAAACGAATCGAAAAACAAGTGTCACACTGTGGCGATAGACGAGGCCCCCCATCCGCTCACAGACATGGGCCCTGCCCCTAGGCAGAACAAGGTTGCCGACCCCTGACTAAAGGGCCTGTCCTACAAGCATGCAACTCTATGCGATGAGCGCGATCAAACTAGAAGCGGGGGCCGCTTGGAGGTCGGGTGATCCCCTGTACAGGGCCGTTCCCACCAGCATGCACCTGCATGCGGCAAACGCGACCAAACCGGCAGCAGGGGCCGTGCGGAGGTCGGGTGAGTGGCGCAACGCGGCACAAAGGGAGGCGAACTTGGAGCGAAGTCTGAAAGGTAAGTTCGCCACGACAGAGAGGGGCACAGAGGCACACACAGAGGGGCACAGAGGCACACACAGAGGGTCATGGAGGCACCTACAGATAGGTTCACGGAAGCACGATGTCGGGGCAGTGTGTAATGCGTCGAGGCGACCGCGAGCCGACAAGCCATTGCCGCTCAGAATTTTTGAACATGGTCAGTTTTTCGGAGCCCCGCGTGATGTCGGGACGAACTCCACACAATTCCGCACGGCTCCGGCGATCGAAGTGGGACCGGCCCCGCGACGCCGAAAGGCTCAAGCGACCACATTGGGTCGCGCTCATCACATGGAGTTGCATGCTTGTAGGACAGGCCCTTTAGTGTCATTGTGAAGTGGAGGCGAGTGGAGAAACGGGGTGTTGCTAAATCACCTTACCCCCCAACAAGGCTGAGACCACACGGCTGATCTGACCCTGTGGGGTTCCCATCAACGTGTTAGAGCCGTACAGCGAGCCAATTGTACTGGCTTGGAAAGGACGATGGTTGGCTCTTCAGTGTAGTTTATTGTCACCTGTACTGAGGTACCGTGAAAAGCTTTTTGTCGCTCACTGCTAGCCAGTCAGCGAGAAAGACAAAACATGATTACATTCGGGCTATTTGCAGTGCACAGATAATTGAGAAGGGAACAATGTTTAGTGCAAGGTAAAGCCAGCAATAGTGTAGGAAGCGACTGCTGATGCTGTGGTTTAAACCGAAGATAGGCGCGATCTCTGGGGAGAAGGAATGGGTGACGTTTGGGGTCGAGTCTGAAGAAGGGTTGCGACCCGAAACGTCACCCATTCCTTCCATCCAGAGATGCCGCCTGTCCCGCTGAGTTACTCCAGCTTTGTGTGTCTATCTATGATTACAATCGAGCCATTTACAGAGTATAGATATATGATAAAGGAATAACATTTAGTGCAAGGTAAAGCCAGTAAAGTTACAGAGAAAGGTTGAACAAGTTAGGTCTTTATTCTTTGGAGCGCAGAAGGTTAAGGGGGGACTTGAATGAGGTCTTTAAAATGATGAAAGGGATAGACAGAGTTGACGTGGATAAGCTTTTCCCATTGAGGGTAGGGAAGATTCAAGCAAGAGGGCATGACATGAGAATTAAGGGACAGAAGTTTAGGGGTAACATGAGGGGGAACCTCTTTACTCAGAGAGTGGTGGCTGTGTGGAATGATCTTCCAGCAGAAGTGGTGGAGGCAGGATCGATTTTAACATTTAAAAGTAAAGTGGATAGGTATATGGACGGGAAGGGAATGGAGGGGTATGGTCTGAGTGCAAGTAGATGGGATTAGGGGAAAAATAAATGGTCGGCACGGACTGGAAGGGCCGAGAGGGCCTGTTTCCGTGCTGTAATTGTTATATGGTTATATGGTTACAAAGGTTTGATCAAAGAGAGTCCGAGGGTCAGCATTGAGGTAGATGACAGTTCAGGACAATCAGAAGCATTTGTTTTCTCTGCCTGGGCGGCACGGTGGCGCAGCGGTATAGCTGCTGCCTTTAAGCGCCAGAGACACGGGTTCGATCCTGACTAGGGTTCCTGTCTGTACGGAATTTGTACGTTCTTCCCGTGACCTGCGTGAGTTTTCTCCAGGTGCTCCGGCTTCCTCCCACACTCCAAAGACGTACAGGTTTGTAGGTTAATTGGCTTGGTATAATTGCAAATTGCCCCTAGTGTGTGTAGGGTAGTGTTAGCGTGCGGGGATCGCTGGTCGGCGCGGACTCGTTGGGCTGAAGGGCCCGTTTTCGTGCTGTATTTCGGAACTACACTAAACTAACCTGCACCCTCTCTACTCTCGCCTTGGGGAGGGGTGCGGAGCTGAAACGTCGCCTGTTTTTTTTCTCCTGGGATGCTGCCTGACCCGCTGAGTTGCTCCAGCATTTTGTGTCAATCTTCATGTCGACGTGTCAGCCGCGCTGCAGCAAGCAAGAATTCCATTGTTCCGTCCCGCGACATACGACAATGGAACTCTTTGAACTCTCTTGTCCCTCGACATTTGGAGAGGAATCAAAGCCATTCCACAAGATAGAGACAAAATGCCGGAGAAACTCAGCCGGCCAGGCAGCGTCTCTGTGGAAAGAGGCGACATTTCAGGTCGAGATCACTTCCCCAGACTGAGAGTCGGGGGAGAGGGAACCAAGTGATACGAAAAAGTACATGGAACAAATTCATAAAAGATATGAGAAAAGCAGATCAAAGCCGGCAA
Source organism: Raja brachyura (assembly GCA_963514005.1). The sequence continues at coordinate 5,986,173 of OY740797.1, read as the reverse complement.
CGATGATCAAGGAAAGGTGGAGCCCACAATGGTCCATTGTTGGCTGTGGGGAAGGTGATAATGAGTAAATAAATATAATCATTGCAGTTCAGTTTTTGGGCTGTTTTTCCAATACTGTACATACTTAACTCCCTTACTCAGATATTGTAGACAATCGGCAACAATAGACACCACCCCCCCCCTCCCCCACAGCCCATGTTCTATTATAACAAGGATCATCCATAATTTATAAAAAGGTTCTTCTATTAAATTGTCATGGAAACAGGCCCATCGGCCCAACTTGCCCACACTGGCCAACATGTCCCAGCTACACTAGTCCCACCTGCCTGCGTTTGGTCCATATCCCTCCAAATCTGTCCTTTCCATGTACCTGTCTATCTGTTTCTTAAACGTTGGGATAGTCCCAGCCTCAACTACCTTCTATGGCAACTCGTTCCATACACCCACCACCCTTTGTGTGTAAAGGTTACCCCCTCAGATTCCTGTTAAATCTTTTCCCTTTCACCTTGAACCGAGGTCCTCTGGTCCTCGATTCCCCTACTCTGGGCAAGAGATCGACCCGATCTATTCCTCTCATGATTTTATACACCTCCACATGATCACCCCTCATCCTCCTGCGCTCCAAGGAATAGAGACCCAGCCTACTCAACCTCTCCCTATAGCTCACACCCTCTAGTCCTGGCAACATCCTCGTAAATCTTCTCTGAACCCTCTCAAGCTTGACAATATCTTTCCTATAACACGGTGCCAGGAACTGAACACAATACTCTAAATGCAGTCTCACTAACGTCTTATACAACTGCAACACGACCTCCCAACTTCTATACTCAATACTCAAAACAGATTGTTTAAGAAGGAACTGCAGATGCTGGAAAATCAAAGGTAGACAAACGCGCTGGAGAAACTCAGCGAGTGCAGCAGCATCTATGGAGCGAAGGGAATAGGCAACGTTTCGGGCCGAAACCCTGAAGGAAATAGGCAACGTTTCGGGCCGAAACCCTTCTTCAGATTGATGTAGGTTGGGGGGGGGGGGGGGGGGGGGGAGAAGAAAGGAAAAAGGAAGAGGAGGAGCCCGAGGGCTGAGGGAGAGCTGGGAAGGGGAGGAGACAGCAAGGGCTCCGGAAATTGGAGAAGTCAATGTTTATGCAGCTAGGGTGCAGACTGCCCATGCGGAATATGAGGGGCTGCTCCTCCAGTTTGCGGTGGTGCTCACTCTGGCCAGTTCAGGACAATCAGAAATTGGAGGAGCAGCGTCTCATATTCCGCTCGGGCAGACTCAAAACAGTTGTTGTTTATCGGTTTAGATGCCACGTTTATTCGAGAAGCCTTGCAGTTCACAGTCTGTATCACGACGGCTGAACTGCCAACCGTGCATTTCCCCCTCGGTTTATCCTATTAAAGAGCAAACTGCCAATTTAAACACTTTATTTGACCATATTCACTTGGAACTCTTTGATCCTCAAATCCCATGCTAAGAAAATGTATTTTGGCCTTAGATCAGACAGAATGAAATAGAATAACTAATTCATTAAGTTAAAATTTAAGGACTGTTTCTATGTTTTAGCCTGAAGAGCGTCCTTTTTTTTTGAAGATGAAAGAAGATCCCCCCACCCCCTTACTTCCTGCCCCCACCCACCCACCTCCACTGGCAGGATGGTGCCCGACCCAGGCGAGTATTTGCGCGCTAGCCACAACGCACACGTCACAAACACTCCACGTTCTTAGATCTCTACTGCTACTGCAACTTTTCTTACTCCCGGCGGGAGTTTGATCTTGTTTGTGCACGTCGGGTTGATTGCATTCGTCGAAACAGGGCGCACCACGTGAAGGTTGCGATCTCCCGCCCCGGCTAGGGTGGTGATGGTGGGGGCAGATACGATCGTGGCGTTGAGGAGATTTTTGGACAGGCACACGGATATGCAGGGAAATGGAGGGTTCGCGGACCATGTGCAGTTTAGTTTAGTCTTGTTTATTGTCTCGTGTGTCACCGTGATACAGTGAAAAGCTTTTGTCACATGCCAACCAGTCAGCAGAAAGACAATACGTGATTAGACACGATTGTAATCGAGCCGTCCACTGTGTACAGTGGAGTGATGTGATTGTAACGCCCGACTGCAGGCCCACCTCTAGGACCAGCACACATAGTGTTGACAGGCAGATAAGAGTTTTGCTTCGGAAGGAACTGCAGACGCTGGTTTAAATCGAAGGTAGACACAGAATGCTGGAGTAACTCAGCGGGACAGGCAGCATCTCTGGAGAGAATGAATGGGTGACGTTTCCGGTCGAGACCCTTTGGTTCTCAGGATATAGTTAGTATCCTGGCAGACCGCTCTATTCAACTGTGAGGCAATGTTATACGGGTCCACCACCGATTTTCCGGCACCCTTGGTTCCAGCGCCTTGCCTGGATTATCCGTTTTGCCGGACCAACAGAGGAGTCGAACGGTACCGGAACGTTCCGCCGAGGGGCCGAGACACCGGATCCGCAAAATCGACTTCGGGCCACAGTTCCGGAGCCCCGCCTGCAGGGGGGGAAAATTCGACCCGCCGATCAGCCGCGGAAGTCTCGATGAGGTCGCGATCGGCCGCCTCAAGCGGCCTGGGCACCATGTTTTCGGGGGGACTTCCGGCAGGGGGGGGGGGGGTGGGGGGGGTTCACTCCAAGTGCGATTCGTAACTGTGTCCGGATTAAAGGAGGTACCCAACCAGCAGTTACTGGAAAAACCAGTGGCGAACCTGTGTTGCATTGTGAAACGAGATGTCACCATTGGGCCCAGTGACAAAGAGGGAACGGCAGTACATTTGCAAGTTAGATTTGGTGTAAATACACATGTCAGCAAAGTGCAGTGATATCATCTCATGTCTAGAGCAGGGGCAGCACAATTTCTAGGCAGTTCTGTTTTTATAGAAGGAGCGAGAAGCTGCAGATGCTGGAATCCTGAGCTAAACACCAGGTACTGGGGGAACTCAGCAGGTCAGGCAGCGTCTGTGGAGAGAATGGACTACGGTGAATGGGATTATCCGCTGAGTTCCTCCAGCACTTTGTGCGTGCTCTCTTGTTAATGAATCTGATTCCAATATCAAAGATTCACACAGAGCGTGGAGGGAGAGCTATATTTCCTCTGTGTAAGAAAGAACTGCAGATGCTGGTTTAAATCAAAGGTAGAAACAAACTGCTGGAGTAACCCAGCGGGACAGGCAGCGTCTCTGGAGAGAAGGCATAGGCGACGTTTCCGGGTCGAGACCCTACTTCAGACTGATGTCAGTGGAGTGGGAGGGTCAAAGATGGAATGTTTAGTACCAAAAAAATAAGGTCGGCATTATACAGGCAATTTTGCTTGATATCCGATTTTTATTCCCCTTTTTTTAATCTTGGAAAAAATGTGGCATCATGTAATGAATGAATAGATAAATGAATTAATATTTTATCGTCACAATTCTTTGCCGTCATACCCGAGGTATGCAAATAGTCACTATGTAAAGGGCATTGACCAAGTTACAAAATATCAGCGGCAGGTCCCCCATTTGTTCCCCCCCTCTCACGGCGGTCCCGCCACGCGGGTCCCCATTGTTCTCCCCCCTCCCCCCCCCCCCCCCCCTCCCCACCGCCCCCCACTCCCCCAAGGTTCTCCTTTGTTCCAATGATTTGCCATCAACTATCGATCAACTTGAAGCCGATATCAATTATCATATTTTGGAAGTTTCAAAGTGAACCTGCTGTCCTGCAGGAAAGTTATGAATTGTGCAAATTATTATACTTAAAATGATTGGGCTTCTTCGAACAAATAATTTCCTACAATTATTACAATTTGAAGTTGTAAAATTGTAATTCAGTGATTAATTATTCTGATTTTCAACTGAAGAAGGGTGTGATTGTAAAATGAGGGGTGTTTTAAATATCACTTTAATCTGCAATACAAATAGTGAACCATTGACTCAGCTGAGTGGCATAGATTCACCACTGATTTTCCGGCACCCCTGGTTCCAGAGCCTTGCCGGACTTCCGTTTTGCCGGACCAACAGAGGAGAGGAGTCCAAAGGTGCCGGAATATTCCACCTAGGCCGCCGGTGGAGGGGGGGCGAGATACCGGCTGGCAGAGTCGGCCTCGGACGTCGGCTACGGGAACTGATCAGCCGGCTCTGGCCGGAGTTCCAGAGTCCCGGCTGCAGGGAGGCAAATTCCACCTGCCGATCGACCATGATGAGGTCGAGATCGGCCGCCTTTTTTTAGATTAGAGATACAGTTTAAACAGGCCCTTCAGCCCGCCGAGTCTGCACCAACCAGCGATCTCCTCAACGGACGTTCTTTTAGGAAGGAGATGAAGAGGAATGTATTTGTTCAGAGGGTGGTGAATCTGTGGAACTCATTTCCACAGAAGGCTGTGGAGGCTGAGTCAGTGGATATCTTTAAGGCGGAAGATAGATAGATTCTTGTAGAAACATAGAGAAACATAGAAATTAGGTGCAGGAGTAGGCCATTCGGCCCTTCGAGCCTGCACCGCCATTCAATATGATCATGGCTGATCATCCAACTCAGTATCCCGTACCTGCCTTCTCTCCATACCCTCTGATCCCATTAGCCACAAGGGCCACATCTAACTCCCTCTTAAATATAGCCAATGAACTGGCCTCAACTACCCTCTGTGGCAGAGAGTTCCAGAGACCCACCACTCTCTGTGTGAAAAAAGTCCTTCTCATCTCGGTCCTAAAGGATTTCCCCCTTATCCTTAAGCTGTGACCCCTTGTCCTGGACCTCCCCAACATCGGGAACAATCTTCCTGCATCTAGCCTGTCTAACCCCTTAAGAATTTTGTAAGTGTCAGAGGTTACGGGGAGAAGGCAGGAGAATGGGGTTGGGAGGGAGAGGATGATTGAATGGTGGAGCAGACTTGATGGGCCGAATGGCCTAATTCTATTCCTATTCCTTATGACCTTATGACCCCATACATTAACACTATCCCACACACATTCGGGACAATTTACATTGATACCAATCCAATTAGCCTAGAAACCAGTACGTCTTTGGAGTGTGGGAGGAAACCGAAGAACTCAGAGAAAACCCACGCACGTCACAGGGAGAACGTACAAACTCCGTATAGAAAGCACCTGTAATCGGGATCAAACGCGGCGCCTCTGTCGCTGCGCCACCGTGCCGCGCATGAGTGATGAATCTCCTTACAGTATTTACCTCTGTGTTGCTGTTTGGAGTTGTTTAGAAGAATCCAGCCTGGTTTGATTTGACATTAGAAAGGGCTGTGATGGTGCGTGCCTTGTATTACTGTGAAGAGTTTTTGGAGATCAGAGAGATGGAGAATATGTGGTTCAACTCCAGCCAATTTGGCACTGGTTTTAGTACTTGGCTCTAATGTGACAGATTAACTTTTTGCATACATGCTGTGTAGGCCTGCAACAAGAATGAAGTCTTAAGTTTTAAAATAACACTTTAAAAGGACGGCACGGCACGGCACAGTAGGTGGCGCAGCGGTACAGTTGCCGTCTTACAGCACTTACAGCGGCAGAGATTCGGGTTCGATCACAACTACGGGTGCTTGTCTGTACCTTCTCCCCGTGACCTGCGTGGGTTTTCTCCTCCTTCGGCTCCCTCCCACACTTCAAAGACGTGCAGGTTTGTAGGTTAATGGGCTTGGGGCAAATGTAAATTGTCCCCAGTCTGTGCGTAGGACAGTGTTAGTGTGCGGGGATCGCTGGTCGGTGCGGACTCGGTGGGCCGAAGGGCCTGTTTCCGCCCTGCATCTCTATAAACTAAACGAATAAACTGAAAAGCTGCCATAAATAAGCAAGCTGTTAAAGTTTGCAACTCGCGGTGAGGAAATATAGTGCAGGCTCGGCGATCGTTTCGCTGAACACCTCCACTAAGTCCGTCTTAAGCTACCTGATCTCCCGGTGGCCCAGCACTTCAACTCCCCCTCCCATTCCCAATCTGATCTTTCCATCCTGGGCCTCCTCCATTGTCAGAGTGAGGCCCAGCGCAAATTGGAGGAACAGCACCTCATATTTCGCTTGGGTTGTTTACACCCCAGCGGTATGAACATTGACTTCTCCAACTTCAAATAGCCTTTGCTTTCTATCTCTCTCCATCCCCTCCCCCTTCCCAGTTCTCCCACCAGTCTTACTATCTCCGACTACATTCTATCTGCCCGCCCCCTATCTGTCCCGCCCCCTCCCCTGACATCAGTCTGAAGGGTCGCTGAGCTACTCCAGCATTTTGTGTCCACCTCCGATTTAAAACCAGCATCTGCAGTTCCTTCCGACACATGGGGTGTGTAGGAAGGGTGAGGTGGAAGGTGATGGGGAGGGAGGAGAACAAAGGAGGACCTGGCATGGATACTTTGTAAGTTTCTCGATGCCCTTTAGGTGGCATCTATTTGCATACCTTGTGTCTGCAAGCAAAGAATTTCACTGTGACTTATCCCTTGTAAAGTACTCATTCATTCATTCATTCATCAAGGTGAGATGAGCAACGTACAATGAAGGTGTGCGGGGCAAATGGTTTTTTTTTCACAGTGGGTGGTGGGTGCCGCCAGTGGGTGGCGGTGGAGGCAGACATACGATGGTGATGCAGAGAATGGAGGGATATGGATCACGTGCAGGCAGATGGGATTGGTTCATCCTGGCACCATGTTCAACGCAGAAATTCTGGGCCGAAGGGCCTGTTCCTGTGCTGTACTGTTCGATGTTCACAACTCCTCTAGACTTTCCCCCTGCACCAAATCCATGCCAGCCATGGATCACCCGTTCTAGGGTTACACAAAAAGCTGGAGAAACTCAGCGGGTGCAGCAGCATCTAAGGAGCGAAGGAGATAGGCGACGTTTCGGGTCGAGACCCTTCTTCAGATCACCCGTTACAAAACCTACCTTGAGCAGCGCTGCAGTTCTGCCGCTCCCGGTGTGCGTGACTTTGGCACCTTTCAGAGGGGGGCGGGCTTAAAGTGCCGTTTTTCTACAGACTGGGCAAATCGATCCATGTCGGGCGATTTCGTTGCGGAGGAAAAATCGCTCCGACACTTCATTAATTAAGGTATTTTTAAATTACGCTAGATTATTTATTATCTAGAGTACTTTAAAAATCACCTTCAAAAGCCGTGAGCGCCGACAACGGGATGGATTTTGTGTAGGGGAGAAAAAAAGGTACACAGTTTATTTTTATATTAAAAGTTAGTTTTTATGGAGGCTTTAATAATATTTTCATGTTGTTTAGATCTACTCATTGAATTTTGTAATTAGCTACAATTAGATAACTAACTAATTATATGCTTTAATTTCAGGTCATCCAAGTAAGATTGTTTCATATTTGTTTCAGAATGCTTCAATCTATAATAACTGAAAATTTCATTGAGTTCTCTTAATTTTTAAGAAAGTTATGGGCTTTTAACGGTTCTAGATCACAGCTTTTGAGTTAAGTCAATTGAAAGACAATGGGGAACAAGATGCTAATTTCCGAGTATGAAAATGGTCATAACTTTCTTAATACTGAAGATATGAAAGTGAATTAGGTGTCAAATTAAACTTCTTTTTATGCTTTATCTGATGGGATAAATTGCAGACTTGATTTTTTTAATCTCAAAATTTTGTAACATTGCTATTCTATGTTATCCTACTTTCTCAGGTTTGTAGGTTAATTGTAGGTTCCGTAAAATTGTAAATTGGCCCTGGTGCGTAGGTAGGATAGTGCTAGTGCGCGGGGGATCGCTGGTCGGCGCGGACTCAGTGGGCCGAAGGGCCTGTTGGCACGCTGTATCTGTAAACTAAACTAACATCTGGGTTTAATGGCACCGTATAATATTATATCATATTATATGCTGAAGATGAAGTGCAGAATAACTCAGTGCGGGTGTGCATGGCAACATAATTAGTAGCAGTTCTTCCTTCAGATACTAAAAAAATTGAAATTTAAAAGCTGCCTCTCAACCCAAAGCAGTCGGCTGTCTGTAGACAAAGAAAATGTTAACGGCTGCCGGGCAATCTTCAAACATTGAACTAAGATGGACCTTCACTTCTATCTGTGCTTCAAGTCAGTGGCTAAACTGTTCAGAGACAAGGAATAATATTTTGCCTTTTAGATTAGTTTATTTAGTTTTAGTTTAGAGATATAGCGCGGAAACAGGCCCTTCGGCCCACCGAGTCCACGCCGACCAGCGACCCCCGCACACACACTAGGGACAATTTTACATTTCTACAAAGCCAATTAACCTACGAACCTGCACGAGTGCGGGAGGAAACCAGAGATCCTGGAGAAAACCCACACAGGTCACGAGGTGAACGGCGGTTCTCGTGGGTAAGGGATGGAACCCGCGTCTGTGGCGCCGTGAGGCAGCAACTCTACCGCTGCGCCACCGTGTCCATTTGGTAAAATTAAAATCCTTGACCTTTGCTCCTTCCCTGGAGATGGAGGGCCGGTGGAGCCCGCGCCCATGCCATTGAAGTCTGCCTCTCGCATTCCCCACATACTGATAGGAATGGAAAGATTCACTATCGGGATACTCCACCTGTCCCATCATGTATCACCCAGACTGCAACCGAGACGGACGCTGACACCTACACCACATGAAACACATCCCGCTGTCTGATCAACACTTCACTTACAATCTCACGGGCTGCAACTTAACCTCAGGAAGCCCAATCATAACCAGAGATCAGTGCTCACCTACTATCTACTTCGGACTATCCGTTCTCCCTCCTTCCCAGCTCTCCCACAGCCTACTGTCTCGTCCTCGTCCTATCTCCCCCCCCCCCCCATCCCCGACCCTCACATCAGCCTGAAGAAGGGTCTCGACCCGAAACGTCACCTATTCCTTCGCTCCATAGATGCTGCCTGTCCCGCTGAGTTTCTCCAGCATTTATGTCTACCTCGGACTAGCCTTGATCGGGACTTTGCTGGCTTTACCTTGCACTAAACATTATTCCCTTATCATGTATCTGTACACTGCAAATGGCTTGATTGGAATCATGCATTGTCTCTCCGCTGACTGGATAGCACGCAACAAAAGCTTTTCACTGTACCTCGGTACACGTGACAATAAACTAAACTGCTAATAGCTGCGATCAATGAGAAAAACATTGCTTCTTCTTCCATTTGGGATCATTAAGAGTCACAGCATCGAAAGAGGCCCTTCGGCCCAACTTGTCAATGGCGACCAATGTGCCCCATCTACACCAGTCCCACCTGCCTGCGTTTGGCCCATATCCCCCTCAACCTGTCCTATCTGTTTACCTGTCCAAATGTCTTTTAAATGTTTTGCTGGTATCTGCCTCAACTACCTCCCCCGGCAGCTCGTTCCATAAACCCGCCACCCTCTGCATCAAATAGTTGCCCCTCTGACTCCTGTTAAATCTTTCATGCCTCACCTAAACCTATGTCCTCCTGTTCTCAATTCCCCTACTCTGGGCAAAAGACACTGTATCTAAAGGGCCTGTCCCACTTGGCGATTTTTTTCGGTGAATTTGCGTGATGACGTACTGACGCGCGGTGTTTTTTCAACTGTCGCACCATTTTTTTGTCGCCGCTGGATTTTGAAACGTTCAAAATCTTGATATGACCATATAACCAAATAACAATTACAGCACGGAAACAGGCCTTCTCGGCCCTTCCAGTCCGTGCCGACCATTTATTTTCCCCTAGTCCCATCTACCTGCACTCAGACCATACCCCTCCATTCCCTTCCCGTCCATATACCTATCCACTTTACTTTTAAATGTTAAAATCGATCCTGCCTCCACCACTTCTGCAGGAAGATCATTCCACACAGCCACCACTCTCTGAGTAAAGAAGTTCGCCCTCATGTTACCCCTAAACTTCTGTCTCTTAATTCTCATGTCATGCCCTCTTGTTTGAATCTTTCCTACCCTCAATGGGAAAAGCTTATCCACGTCAACTCTGTCTATCCCTTTCATCATTTTAAAGACCTCAATCAAGTCCCCCCTTAACCTTCTGCGCTCCAAAGAATAAAGACCTAACTTGTTCAACCTTTTTCTGTAACTTAGTTGCTGGAACCCAGGCAACATTCTAGTAAATCTCCTCTGTACTCGCTCTATTTTGTCGACATCCTTCCTATAATTAGGCGACCAAAATTGTACACCATACTCCAGAATTGGTCTCACCAATGCCTTGTACAATTTTAACATTACTTCCCTACTCCTATATTCAAAGCTCTGATTTATAAAGGCCAGCACACCAAAAGCTTTCTTTACCACCCTATCTACATGCAATTCCACCTTCAGGGAACTATGCACAGTTATTCCTAGATCCCTCTGTTCCACAGCATTCCTCAATTGCCTACCAATATGAAGCCGGCAGTCGCCGAAAAAAGTCGGGAAGTGGGACAGGCCCTTTACTTATCTATTCCCCTCGTGATCTTATACACCTCGATAAGATCACCTCTCGGCCTCTCGCGCTCGCCTGCCCAACCTCCCCGTATCGCTCAGGCCCTCAAATCCTTGCAATATCCCCATAAATCCTCTCTGCTTTCAAGTCAATATCGGCATGCTTTTCCCCTCTTCACAATTAAACTGTTTGCAGGGATTTACTTAATCCCACAATGAAGCTTCTGTTCCTGGCAGCAAAGAGAGATCAGAGAGACAAGCATAGTTGGATAAAAGAGCGTTAAACTCCTGCACTTCAGATTCTATGCTGTTGAAATATCGGCTCAACTATATTTAGTCAAAGCCGCCACTACACAGAAACATCAATCAAACAAATTCATATTTCCAGCAATAAGGAAATCCTACGCTCAAAATATCTGATACAGTTTCATCACCTCGGCAAGGCCAGCAGCATAATCAAGGACCAGTCGCACCCTGGCCGCTCCCTCTTCTCCCCTCTCCACATTTCAAAAGGTACAGAAGTGTGAAAACCCACACTTCCAGATTCGGGTATCATAAGATCACAAGTGATAGGAGCAGAATTAGGCCATTCGGCCCATCAAGTCTACTCCACCATTCAATCATGGCTGATCTATCTCTCCCTCCTAACCCCATTCTCCCGCCTTCTTCCCATAAGCCCTGACATCCATACTAATCAAGAATCTATCTATCTCTGCCTTAGAAATATCCACTGACTTGGCATGTGGCAAAGAATTCCACAGATTCACCAGTTTCTGGTGACAGTTTTTTCCCGGCTGTTATCAGGTAACTGAACCATCCTACCACAACCAGAGAGCAGTCCTGAACTACTATCTACCTCTTTGATGACCCTCGGAGTATCCTTGATCGAACTTTGCTGGCTTTACCTTGCACTAAACGTTATTCCCTTATCATGTATAGACACACTGTAAATGGCTCAATTGTAATCATGTATTGTCTTTCCACTAGCTGGATAACGCGCAACCAACGTTTTTCACTGTACCTCGGTACATGTGACGATAAACTGAACCGAATCACCTCAACAACAGTGTATGAGGTTATGATGCACAATTGTAGCAAACATTATCTGGCCTTCGTTTAAAGAGCTTTTTTTTGTCATTTAAAGAAGGGCCTCAACCCGAAACGTCGCCAATTCCTTCTCTCCGGAGATGCTGCCTCACCTGCTGAGTTTCTCCAGCATTTTTTGTCTAACAATCAATGTTAATTGTTTAAAAAGTGATAAAATACTTGCTTTAAGTTTTCCTGTCGCATAATGCAAAACACCAGAAAAGTGTAACTTATTCCCTGAAATATTATCTTCATTCCTACAGACATTTTGCAAGACATGACATGACATGACAAGAAAAGACACATCGCTAGCCATATAAAGCACTATTGGTGCAGCGGTAGAGTTGCTGCCTCACATAGCCAGAGACTCGGGTTCGATCCCGACTACAGGTGCTGTCTGTACAGTGTTTGTACGATCTCCCGGTGACCTGCGTGGGTTTTCCCCGAGAACTTCGGTTTCCTCCCACGCTCCAAAGATGTGCAGGTTTGTACCTACATTGGCTTGGTGTAATTGTAAATTGTCCCTAGCGTGTGTAGGGTAGTGTTAGTGTGCGGGGATCGCTGGTCGGCGCGGACTCGGTGGGCCGAAGGGCCTGTTTCTCTAAAGTAAACTAATAAACGTTGAATGATACATGCACGCCCTGATTTGCGTAAGGGGTGCGTTCCGTGAACCCTTATGTAAATTGGATCTTACGTAAGTCCCCATCATACCTCACTGAGGTCTCAGCGGCGCCCAGCAGCGTCCAGGACACTTTCTGCGGTGCATGGCCTTCTGGGTAAGCACAGCCACCATTGCCGGCTTCTTTCCGATGTAAAATTGAGTGATTGTACAGTGTTGTGGAAATTACAAACCACCTTGATCGCACTGGGGACTGCGTACAGAACTGTGCACCTAAGCGCGGGTTTACGCAAGGCGACTACTGCGTAAGTAGAGGAGAGTCTGTAACTTCTACAAAGAAGCTAAAGACAGAATATTTGCCAATTCATTGGTAAATTCAACCCCAATGCTAATTTTAGTTTAGATTAGTTCAGAGATACAGCGCGGAAACAGGCCCTTCGGACCACCAAGCCCGCACCGACCAGCGATCCCCTTAAATAGCATTAACACTATCCAACACACACTAGGGACAATTTCCATTTACACCAAGCCAATTAACCTACAAATCTGTACGTCTTTGGAGTGTGGGAGGAAACCGGAGCTCCTGGAGAAAACCCACGCGTGTCACGGGGAGAGAACGTGCAAACTCCATACATAAAGCACCTGTAGTCAAGATCGAACCCGGGTCTCTGGCGCTGTATGGCAGCAACTCTACCGCTGCGCCTCCCTAATTCTTCTAGATTTTAACTTCGCTGCAAAGTTTGCAGATAAACAGAAAAATTAATTCCTCTTGCCTACTCTGACATTTGTTAAGTGAACCACAAGCTCAGAACACATGAATCAACCGGTGACTATGGTACGAAAGGGATTTGCAACAAAACAAAAAAATATTTATTTCTCCTTACTGTCTATTAGACAATAGACAATAGACAATAGGTGCAGGAGGAGGCCATTCGGCCCTTCGAGCCAACACCGCCATTCAATGTGATCATGGCTGATCATCCACAATATATTAATATTAATATTTACCTTCTAAAGGATATTGTTCTTCACTGTATCCTTGCCTGCCAAATTCACCAACCGACCCCTGCAACAGAACATCCAGAGTTATTTTACCTTCAATGCAAAGCGCAGAAATAATTTAGCATCATTTTAAATGAGGATATTTCCTGTACGTAAAATACACAGGCACAGCTTTCTTATAACCGAACTGCTTGAATAGTAGAAGAGAGCAAATCTGCAAAACACAGAACATAGAACAGGAGCAGCAATGTACGTGCCGAACATCATGACGTGGTACACTAATCCTATCTACCTGCACATCATGTGTCGGAAGGAACTGGCTTACACCGAAGACAGACACAAAATGCTGGAGTAACTTAGTGGGGCAGGCAGCACCTCTGGAGAGAAGGAATGGGTGACGTTTCGGGTCGAGACTCTTCTTCAGACTGATCTTACCCCTCTCGCCTTAACGAATGAATGATGAAAGAATGAATGAATGAATACGTTTATTGGCCAAGTATTCACATACAAGGAATTTGCCTTGGTGCTCCGCCCGCAAGTGACAACGCGACATTCAGTAAACAATTAAGAATGAAACATAAAATATTAAAACATTAATAATAAAACATTGCAGTTTAAACATGTGAATGAAATAAAATACCAGAAGAAAATGAGGCTACAGATTTTTGGTTATTGAGTAGAGCTACTATTCGTGGAAAAAAATAAGTTTTTATGTGTGGCTGTGGCGGCTTTGACAGTCCGGAGTTGCCTTCCAGAGGGAAGTGATTCAAAGAGTTTGTGGCCAGGGTGAGAGGGGTCAGAGATGATGTTACCCGCTCGCTTCCTGGCCCTTGCAGTGTACAGTTCACCAATGGAGGGAAGGTTGCAGCCAATAACCTTCTCAGCTGATCGGACGATTCGCTGCAGCCTCCGGGTGTCGTGCTTGGTGGCTGAGCCAAACTAGACTATGTTAGTGAAGGTGAGGACAGACTCTACGATGGCCGTGTAGAATTGGACCATCATTGCCTGTGGCAGATTGGGCTTCCTCTGTTGGGCCTTTTTGACTGCGGAGGCGATGGTGGCCCCCCCACTTCAGTTCCTTGGAGATGATAGTTCCAAGGAACTTAAAAAGGCTCCCACAGATGTGACTGTGGTGTTGTTGATGTTTAAGAAAGAACTGCAGATGCTGGAAAAATCGAAGGTAGACAAAAATGTTGGAGAAACTCAACGGGTGCGGCAGCATCTGTGGAGCTAAGGAATAGGTGGCGTTTTCCTATTCCTTCGCTCCATAGATGCTGCCTCACCCGCTGAGTTTCTCCAGCATTTTTGTCTACCTGTGGTGTTGTTGATGGTGAGTGGGGTGAGGGGAGGGGGAGCTCTCCTAAAGTCTACTATTAATTCCACTGTCTGAAGAGCATTGAGCTCCAGGTTGTCACGAGGGCACCAGGACGCCGGCTGTGTCACTTCCTGTCTGTCGTTAAACGTCTGGTCCTTGATTCCCCTTCTCGGGGTGAAGGGCTCTGTGCACTCACACTAGCTATTCCCTTCATGATTTTGTACACCATGCTATAAGATCACCCCCTCAGCGCCCTGCGCTCCAAGGAATAAAGTCCCAGTCTGTCTAACCTCTCCCTACATTGCTGAAGAAGGGTCCCGACTCGTTACGTCACCAGTCCACGTTCTCCAGAGATGCTGCCTGACCCGCTGAGGTACTTTTGTGTCTTTTCTGCTCCCTGCAGCTCAGGACTTCGATAATTGGTTTGTAGACCAGTGAGACATTAAGGAGCAGTCAAAAAACAAGCTGAATGTGTCGCGTACAAAGGCAGCTGTTTGGGCACAGTTACGTCAAATGACACTTGGCTGTTGAACCCATCCTCATCACTGCACAAGGAAGGTATCTGTAAATTGCATCAACGTTCATAAATTCACAGAAACATAGACAATAGGTGCAGGAGGAGCCATTCGGCCCTTCGAGCCACCACCGCCATTCATTGTGATCATGGCTGATCATCCACAATCTGTAACCCGTGCCTGCCTTCTCCCCATACCCCTCGATTCCCCTAGTCCCTAGAGCTCTATCTAACTCTCTTTTAAATTCATCCAATGAATTGGTCTCCACTGCCTTCTGTGGCAGAGAATTCCACAAATTCCACAAGGGAGAATGCCACACAGTTCATAAGTGATAGGAGCAGAGCTAAGCCATTCGGCCCATCAAGCCTACTCCGCCATTCAATCATGGCTGATCTACCTCTCCCTCCTAACCCCATTCTCCTGCCTTCTCCCCATAACCTCTGACACCCGTACTAAGCGAGAATCTATCTATCTCTGCCTTAAGAAATATCCACTGACTTGGCCTCCACATCCGTCTGTGGCAATGAATTCTACCACCCTCTGACTAAAGAAATTCTTCCTCAACTCCTCCCTAACGGAATGTCCTTTACGTCTGACGTCCTATACCCTCTGGTCCTACCTAGACTCGCCCACAAGTGGAAACTTCCTCTCCACATCCACTCTATCCAGGCCTTTCACTATTCCGTAAGTTTCAAGGAGGTTCCCCCCCCCCCCATCCTTCTAAACTCCATCGAGCACAGGCCCATAGATAAAGGGTCAAAAACTCAGCGCGTAAAGCACGCCTGGAGATGCACTGAAACACACAGATACATCTCCACTGATAAGATTACGAGGATTTTCAGTGCAGTTGCTTCTGGTGGGACTGTGCGCCTCCGCTCCCTGGGTGGCCCGAGCTCAAATGTGCAAGTTGGCGATTGGACCTGGATTCCTGCAGCGTTTGAACTGAACGTGTGGCTGCCATTTAAATCAATAGTCGGTGTATATTAATAGGTTCATGGAAAAACCAGTGACACTGTGTATACATTTCATTTCTGAGACCATCCAAGCTGCACGCAGGCGGGATACTGTGACTCAAGGCCTCTATTTGTGACGGATGGAATTACAACAGTTAAGTCCATCTCGGCTACATGCAAAGCACTGAGAAGCGGAACCCACTCGGAATCTGTTCTTCGCACATTCCAATAAGATTTCACAACATGACCGATGTACAGAATTCCCACTTTGCCTTCTCTGCAGACAGACACAAAACGCTGGAGTAACTCAGCGGGACAGGCAGCATCTCTGGAGAGAAGGAATGGGCGACGTTTTCGGGTCCAGACCCTTCTTCAGACCTGAGAGTCAGGGGAGAGGAAGGCTAGAGATAAGGAAGGGCAAGGTGTGAAAATCACCTCTCCAGAGATGCTGCCTGTCCCACTGAGTTACTCCAGCATTTTGTGTCTATATTTGGTGTAAACCAGCATCTGCAGCTCCTTCATAGACAAGGAATGCTGTTAAGGGCCTGTCCCACTTGCCGATTTATTCGGCGACTGCAGGCGTTATTGAGTGACGTATCAGGGTCACCGAAAGATTTTGAACATTTCAATATCCAGCCACGACAAAAAAAATGTTGCGACACTTGAGGAGCCACCGTGCGCTAAAAGGCCATCACGCCACGTCACCGCCGCGACTTTTTCAGTGACCTGATACGTCAGTCAACGGCGCCGGCAGTCGCTGAAAAAATTCGCCAAGTGGGACAGGCCCTTAACTCAGCGGGACGGGCACCATCCCTGGAGAGAAGGAATGGGTGATGCTTCGGTTCGAGACCCTTCTATTCTCAAGAAGGGTCTCGACCTGGAACGTCACCCACGCCATCTACCCAGAGATGTTGCCCGTCCCGCTGAGTTACTCCAGCATTTTGCGTCGATCTCACGTTAGTTGAGATTATTGCCGCGTGCACTGAGGTACAGCGATAAGCTGTCTTGTTGCGTGCTGTCCAGTCAGCGGAAAGATTACACGTGATTATAATCGAGCCGTCCACAGTGTACAGGTACAGGATACAGGGTATAACGTTTAGTGTCAGATAGAGCCCAGTAAAGTCCGATTAAAGTGGGATCAAGGGTCCCCAGTGAGGTCGCAGCTAGAAGGTCTAACAATTCCTTTTGTTCATTTATGTTTCATTCGCAAGAAGAAGAAGCTAGAGGGATGGTCGGGGCCGCTCTCTAGTTGGTGATAGGATGGTTCAGTTGCAGTTGGGTGAGAAACTGTCCCGGACTCTCAGTCTGAAGAAGGGTCAAAGCCCAAAACATCACCTATTCCTTCTCTCCAGAGATGCTGCCTGTCCCGCTGAGTTAAAGGCCTGTCCCACTTGCCTGACCCGTTGAGTTACTCCAGCATTTTGTGTCAGTCTTCGGTGTAAACCAGCATCTGCAGTTCCTTCCTACACAACTGGCCCAGAATCTGGAGGTGTGTTTTTTACACTTCTGCGCCTCTTGCCTGATGGGAGAGGGGAGAAGAGGGAATCGGCCGGGGTGAGACTTCTTGCTTAAGCTGAAGATGGACACAAAATGCTGGAGTGACTCGGGACAGGCAGCATCTCTGGATGGAAGGAATGGGTGACATTTCAGTTCGAGACCCTTCCTCAGACTTTGTTTATGCAACTTTGGAGGAACGTTTTAGAGGAATATGGGCAATTGAATTCCCTCACAGGAATGTACACGACTAACTATGTGCAATAAACCAAGTTCTTAATGCACCTCGGCTCTGTAACGTCAACATTGCATGAGAGAACCTGGGGATAAGGACCAATGTTGTGTTGGACAAGCCTACACAAGAGAACATTGTGGTCACGGTGGCGCAGCGGGAGAGTTTCTGGCTAACAGCGAATGCAGCGCCGGAGTCATGGGTTCGATCCTGACTACGGGTGCTTGTCCGTACGGAGTTTGCACGGTCTCCCCGTGACCTGCGTGGGTTTTCTCCGAGAACTTCGGTTTCCTCCCCACTGGAGTTTAGAAGGATGAGAGGATATCTCATTGAAACATATAAGATTGTTAAGGGCTTTGACACGCTAGAGGCAGGAAACATGTTCCCGATGTTGGGGAGTTCAGAACCAGGGGTCACAGTTTAAGAATAAGGAGTAAGCCATTTAGAATGGAGACGAGGAAACACTTTTTCTCACAGAGAGTGGTGAGTCTGTGGAATTCTCTGCCTCAGAGGGCGGTGGAGACCAGCTCTCTGGATGCTTTCAAGAGAGAGCTAGATAGAGCTCTAATATAGCGGAGTCAGGAGATATGGGGAGAAGGCAGGAACGGGGTACTGATTGGGGATGATCAGCCATGGTCACAGTGAATGACAGTGCTGGCTCGAAGGGCCAAATGGCCTACTCCTGCACCTATTGTCTATTCTCTATTGACTCCAAAGACGCACAGGTTTGTAGGTTAATTGGCTTGGTATAAATGCAAAAAATGTCCCCAGTGGGTGTGGGATAGTGTTAATGTGCGGGGATCGCTGGTCGGCGCGGACCCGGTGGGTCGAAGGGCTTGTTTCCGCGCTGTATCGCTAAACTAAACTAAACGTCCTGAAATGGAAACTAAGGTGAAGGTTTATCATCTTTTTTTGATCGTTTCGAGCTCGGTGAATAACTTTAGTCTGTAACTAATCTCCCTGTTTTGTTCCCCAATCCCTAAAGGTTAACAGATGTGGCACGGCAAGGTTTAAATAAAGGTTTCTGATCGGCATGCAAAGCCATGAGGCTTGAAAGCCACTAATAAAATTTGACCATGCACCACGCATTGAAACATCAAGGGCTGAGATTTAAGTGGATTATACGGTTAAAACGATGAGAGACGGTGCATTTCAACATTCAATGGCTTTTATTCATTACATTGTTTCTTTAAATCCTCCAAGTATGTTAGGAGCCTTTATTCTCCAATAACCAGGAACAAGTAACAATCTGCTGACCTGGATTTTAAGTCCAAGTGGGTACTAAGGTGGGGTGGAAGGTTTGTCCAAGATGAGGTTCTAGCCCCATCCATGCCCCTGGGTTTAACCAGATCTATCACACTGACCAGTTGCCCACCCAGCTAGCATTTATGTCGAGACGGCAAGAATACAAAAACAGGGATGTAATGCTGAGGCTCTATAAAGCGTTGGTCAGATCGCCTTTGGTGCATTGTGAGCAATGATGGGCCCAGACATAGTGCGGAGCCTGGCCCGTGGTCCCGTCGGTCGGCAGCCCGGCCAGCTGCCCGACCTTCGGACCTTCGCTTACCGCGGACACCACCACCACCACCCCTCCTTCTCACGGCCGATCATCGGTTCATGAGTTGGATGGGGCGCTCCGGTCAAAACTCCTCAGCTGGCCCGCCGGCTGGGCTTTGTGTGCAGTCCAGCGCCCGGCCCAACTCATCATTCGCCCAGCCACGGCTGAGTCTGTCAACGGATTGCCGTCGGGGATTTGTCCCGTATTTTGACATTTTGTCCCTTATTTGGGAGTAAGAAAGTTGTGGGACCTGCACACGTCCCAAAAAAGACGTGCGGATTTGTAAATTGCCCCCGAGTCCTCAAGAAAGTGGGATTGTACAGAACTAATGTTACTGGGTGAGTAAAGGTGGGATGAAAAGGAGGGAAGAAGACATTACGTTATCGCCTTCCGTCACAGTGTGCTACTGTGGATGTTTATGTTCATTTTTATGTAGTTGTGTGCCTTGCGGATTTTTAGATATGACTGAATGGCAAATCAAATTCCTTGTATGTTTTGAATAAATTCAAATACAATACAAATAGCAGGCCCCCCTCGGTCATGGCTGACCATGGGTGATGCACCCTAGTTTGCAGGTGATGTGTGGTCGGATGGAAGCCTGGGCGATGTCATATGGAGGACAGGCATGTCCCCCCTCTCCACGTCGCTGATCGATCCAAAGGAACAGCAGGGCCGTTACAGTTTGGCACCAGCGCCGTCGCAGGAGCTGCCAGAGCGAGGTTGTAGACAACGGCGAACTGCCTTAGGGGCTCCGACTCCGGATTTTCTTGAGGTTCACTCCAGGAGCCTTTTTCATGACTGAATATGGCTACAAGGCAGTGGAGGTTTTAAATCTGAGTTTTCCCTCTCCTAGATAGAAACATAGAAATTAGGTGCAGGAGTAGGCCATTCGGCCCTTCGAGCCTGCACCACCATTCAATATGATCATGGCTGATCATCCAACTCAGTATCCCGTACCTGCCTTCTCTCCATACCCTCCTATCCCCTTAGCCACAAGGGCCACATCTAACTCCCTCTTAAATATAGCCAATGAACTGGCCTCAACTACCCTCTGTGGCAGAGAGACGGACCGCCTTCCCAGGCTGACGAGCCCCATCTGCCCGAGACTCGTGGGGGCGGGAGCGTATAACTTCCCGTGCAGGTCAATAGCACCTGCCCACTGCCCCAAATACAAATAAATGAATTACAAAATCAATGACCCGGTGGGCCGAAGGGCCTGCTTGCATGTTGGAAGCTTTTTGTTGCAGTATGAGGCAGTTTGAGGCAGTGCAGCGTAGGTTCACGAAATTGATCCCTGGGATGGCGGGACTATCATATGAGGAAAGATTGAAAAGACTAGGCTTGTATTCACTGGAGTTTAGAAGGATGAGGGGGGTCTTATAGAAACATATAAAATTATAAAAAGACTGGACAAGCTAGATGCAGGAAAAATGTTCCCAATGTTGGGCGAGTCCAAAACCAGGGGGCCACAGTCTTAGAATTAAGGGGAGGTCATTCAAGACTGAGCTGAGAAAAAACTTTTTTCCCCAGAGAGTTGTGAATTGATGGAATTCCCTGTCACAGAAGGCAGTGGAGGCCAAGTCACTGGATGGATTTAAGAGAGAGTTAGATAGAGCTCTAGGTGCTAGTGGAGTCAAGGGATATGGGGAGAAGGTAGGCACGGGTTATTGATAGGGGACGATCAGCCATGATTACAATGAATGGCTGTGCTGGCTCGAAGAGCCGAATGGCTTCCTCCTGCACCTATTTTCTATGTTTCTATGTTTCTATGAATGTCCATCTTGTTGGATCGACACAAGAACTGCAGCAGACTACTGCCCAAAGCCCCTCATGGTGGATGAGTTCAACTTTATCTGCTGCTCAAGGAAAAAAAAACGAGGCAAATTTGTGAAGTAAAACAGATTGAAAGAATGCGTCTTTCTGTATAACGATGCTGCATTAGCAAAATCCAGACCCGACCACATGCGTCGGAGCAGTTCAAAATGTATATTTAACAATAGGTAAGGCAACGGCAATGTACATTTGTGTAGGGAGGAACTGCAGATGCTGGTTTAAACCGAATATAAACACAAAATGCTGGAGTAACTCAGCGGGACAGACAGCATCTCTGGAGATGAGGAGTGGGTGACTTTTTGGGTCGAGACCCCATCTTCAGACTGGTTAGGGAAGCACCAAACCTGTCGGAAGAAGGGTCTCGAACCGAAACGTCACCCATTCCTTCTCTCCAGAGATGCTGCCTGTCCCACTGAATTACTATAGCTTTTTGTGTCTACCTTTGGAATCTTTACTGCGCCAGCCACAAGGATTTTTTTAAAATAGATATATCTGGTTTGGATGTGAACAGGCAACCAGATGTGTTCATTTTTCCAAGATTATTCCACATTTGGTGGAGATTCATGCCAGGGCTTGGAGTATCTCCTGAACCGCTTGACACGATATGTGGTGGCCGCCCAAATTCCTCCGTGGAAGCATCAGAAGTCATAGGAGCAGAGTTAGGCCATTCGGCCTATCAAGTCTACTCCGCCATTCAATCATGGCTGATCTATCACTCCCTCCTAACCCCACTCTCCTGCCTTCTCCCCATAACCCCTGACACCCATACTATCTATCTCTGCCTTAAATATATCCATTTTGGCCTCTACAGCCTTCAGTGGCAAAGAATTCCACTGATTCACCACCCACCAAATAAAGAAATTTCTCCTCATCTCCTTCCTAAAAGGTCGTCCTTTAATTCTGAGGCTGCGACCTCTAGCCCTAGACTCTCCCACTAGCGGAAACATCCTCTCCACATCCACTCCATCCAAGCCTTTCACTATTCTGTACGTTTCAATTATATCCCCCCGTCATTCGTCTAAACTCCAGCAAGTACAGGCCCAGTGCCGACAAGCGCTCATCATTAGTTAACCTGGGACCTTTGCTGGGATCATTCTTGTAAACCTCATCTGGACCCTCTCCAGAGCCAGCACACCCTGCCTCAGATATGGTGAGTAAATCTCCTGCCCTAGGTTTCCTAGTTTCCCAATGCCTTCTCTCACTCTCTCTTGAAAACATCCAGTGAATCGGCCTCCACTGCCTTCTGTCGCGGATAATTCCACAGGTTCACAACTCTCTGGGTGAAAATGTTTTTCCTCATCTCATTCCGAAATGGCCTTGCCCCTTATTCTTAAACTGTGACCCCTGGTTCTGGACTCCCCCAACACCGGGAACATTTTTCCTGCATCTAGTCTGCCCAATCCCTTGAGAGTTTTATATGTTTTTATAAGATCCTATAAGATCCCCTCTCATCCTTATCAATTAGGGATTGCTTCATATACACAAGGCAGTGTGCATACCAGACAAAACTAACTCTTAACGCACTCAGATGATAGAAACACAAAATTCACACTCCTTAGAGACAAGACCAGGGTGTCACGATGGTGCAGCGGTAGAGTTGCTGCCTCACAGCGCCAGAGACCCGGGTTCCATCCTGTGCTGCCTGTACGGAGTTTGCACGTTCTCCCCATGACCAGCGTGAGTTTTCTCCGACCGGGATCTTAGCAGTTTCCTCCCACACTCAAAAGACGTGCAGGTTTGAAGGTTGATTATCGCCCCCTATGTGTGACTAGGTTAAGTGTTAGTGCGCGGGGATCGCTGGTCGGCACGGACTCGGTGGGCCAAAGGGCTTGTTTCCGCGCTGTGTGTCTAAACTAAACTAATCTAAACTAAATGTACGGCGGCTGTTAATGGAAACAAGTACATATCTGGGGGAGGAATCGCTTTTGAGCTGCAACATGGTGCGATTCATAAATATTAATGAACTTTGGACTTGAGAGAAACTGCGCGGAAACAGGCCCTTCGGCCCACCACTACTACCTCTGGCAGCTTCTTCCACCACCCTCTGCATACAAACGTTACCCTTCAGCTTCCTTTTATATCTTTCCCCTCTCACCTTAAACCTATGTCGTCTGGTTTAGACTTTGGACTCAAGAGATGCAGCATGGTAAGAGGCCCTTCGGCCCATCGTGTCCGCGCTGACCAGCTACCATCCCGTACACTACCACTGTCCTACACACACACACACACCAGGGACAATTTACAGTTTTTACCGAAGCCAATTAACCTACAAACCCACACGTCTTTTGAGAGAGGGAGGATTAAGCGGGTACAGGGGAGAACGTACAAACTCCATACAGACAGCACCCGCAGTCGGGATCGAACCCAGGTCCCTGGCGCTGTGAGGCAGCAACTCTACCGTGCCACCACAAGTTGCCTTTCTAACTTTCAATCAGAGAGTCAAATTCAACGTGGACGGGAACTGAAAATAAATTAATGAAGAGAGGCCATTGCAGCAGTGGGCCTAGTTTGGAAACGTGCCTAGTTATGAGGTGCTGATAGCCTGGCATGCTTTGATATATATATATTGGCATATCAATGGAAATTTTGTTGTCACATACAGTACAAGTACTTTAATAGCTGCAGGCTGTCATTTGAAATAAACATTAGTGTGTTTCTGAAACAACATTCACAGTAAACAGGCCTCATTAGCCTCAATTCTACACAGTGTGAAACGCTTTCGTTTCGTCTCAACCACGCTACGCCGCACAGGGCAGTCAGACGATTGACAGCCACGCCGCACGCAAACACAACAAGCTGGTCACGGAGGGGCAGCGGTGGACTTGCTGCCTCACAGCACCAGCGACCCGGGTTCGATCGCTGACCGCGGGCGCTGTCTGTACGGAGTTTGCACGTCCCTCCCGTGACCGCGTGGGTTTCCTCCGGGTGCTATGGTTTCCTCCCACACTTTCCAAAGACGTGCGGGTTTGCAGGTTAATTGCCCTCTATACACTGCCCCTAGTGCCTAAATGGGGTAACATAGAACTGGTGTGAGCGGGGGATCGATGGTCGGCATGGACTCGGTGGGCCGAAGGGCCTGTTTCTACGCTGTCTTTCAATCAATCCATCAAATGTGGCCCAATGGTTGACTGGAAGGTGGATAGCCAGTGTCACACAGCATGGAAACAGGTCCTTCAGCCCAACTTGCCCATGCTGTTAAAGAAGCACATCTACTCTCATCCCCAGTGGTAGTACGAGTATTGACTTTTCTAACTTCAAGTAACCCTTGCTTTCCCTCTCTCTCCATCCCCTCCACCTTCCCATTTCTCCCACCAGTCTGACCGTCCCCAGATTACATTTTATCTGTGTTTGCTTTGTTGTCTCCTTCTCCCAACTAACAATGATCCATTCTACATCTTCCTTGATCGCCACCCCCCTTGTCTCGTTTTCACACCTTACACATCCTTGTCTCTGCATCTCCCTCTGACTCAGTCTGAAGAAGGGTCTCGACCTGAAGAGTCGCCCATTTCTTCTATCCAGAGATGCAGCCTGTCCCGCTGAGTTACTCCAGCATTTTGTGTCGGTCTACTCTAGTCCCACTTGCCCAAATTTGACCCATCTACATTCCTCCAAACCTATCCAATTACCTGTCCAAACCTCTTTTGTCCTAGTCTGTGCCTCAGGTTCCTTTGGAATCTTTCTCCTCCCACCTCAACGCAAGTCTACTGGTTTGGACTTCAGAGATACAGCCCTTCAGCCCACCAAGCCCACACTGACCAGCGATCCCCGCACACTAACACTATCCTAGGGCCCATATCCAATCTTTACCGAAGCCAATTCACCTGCAAATCTGTACGTCTTTGGAGAGTGGGGGAAAACCGGAGCACCCAAAGAAAGCCCGTGCGGTCACAGGGAGAACGTACAAACTCCGCACAGACAGCACCCATAGTCAGGATCGAACCTGGGTCTCTGGCGCTGTGAGGCAGCAACTCTACCGCTACTTCTCGATTCCCCTACCCTTCAGAAAAAAACTGTGCAATTTCATGTGTTATACTCCTCAATAAGATCAGCCTCCTAAACATCAAGGAATAACATCCTAGATTATGTCAACGCATGATAACAAAGCGAGTGACACTAAGATGGAGGATCATTCATTCACCAATTTGCCATTGTAGATTAGGAAGAAACTGCAGCTGCTGGTTTAGTTCTGGTTAGTTTATTGCTACGTGCACCCAGATACAGGGAAAAGCTTTTCATTGCGTGCTATCCAGTCAGATGAAAGACAATGCACGATTACAATCGAGCCGTCCGCAGTGTACCGATACACGATAACCTCTAGTGCAAGGTAACGCCAATAAAACCCGATCAAAGATAGTCCGAGGGTCGCCGATGAGGTAGATAGTAGTTCAGGACTGCTCTCTGGATATGTACGGATGGTTCAGTCGCCTAATAATAGCTGGAACAAGCTGTCCCCGGATATGGAGGTGTGTGTTTTCACACCTATACCTTTTGTAGCAGCCTGCTGAGATTATTGATTAGAACGGGTGTCAAGGGTTATGGGGAGAAGGCAGGAAAATGGCATTAGGAGGCAGAGATCAGCCATGATTGAATGGCGGTGAATGAATGAATGAATGAATTTACTGGCCAAGTATTCACATACAAGGAATTTGCCTTGGTGCTCCGCCCGCAAGTGACAACATGATATACAGTGACAGTTAAGTATGATACATAGAACATTAATAATAGTGTAGACTCGATGGGCCAAATTGCCTAATTCTCCTCCTATAACTTGTGAACTCGTAACTTGCGTGAATTATTCAACTTTTTGGAGATTGTGCGGACTCGGACTGCGAGTAATTTTACATCCATCGACTGTCCGCTCAATGTCCAGGATAAGTCTCATGCAAGATCCTCACAAACTGCTGGAGATCCTCACCCAGACTGAAGAAGGGTCCCGACCCGAAACATCACCCGTCCTTTTCCTCCCCACAGCTGCTGCCTGACCCGCAGAGTTACTCCAGCGCTTAGTGCCCATCTTCGGTGTGAACCAGCATCCGAAGTTCTTCGTTTCTACATGCTACACATCCCGCTGGATTTTCGACTTTGCCTCCACTAGGCTGCTGGGCGCCATCAACGCCAAGAGCGCCATGCCTTCCCAATTATCGAATGTAAAAATCTCGAGACTTTGTTTTGCGTAAAAATCACTGGGGCTGGCAATCACTTTCAGTTGTGGAACTCGCAAAGCAGTAGAATATTTCTACCCGGTATCCCAGCTCTGAAATTCGATCGCACAACTCCGGCAGCACAGTGTAATCACTACCACGTTATACTTCAGCGCGGGCAGCGAGGGATGAATTCCTAACCTCGCATTTGTCCCACAGTTATCAACTGCAGATGTGCACTGGGTAGAACTGTCAATGCAACGCCAGATTAGTATCAATCCAGAATTTAAACAAAGCTGGAGCAGCTGTTAAACAGCCCAATAAAGTATAAACCGATGACATACCTGCACCATCATAGCTACCTACTAAATTGGAGACCCGCACACCAGCTGTAATCAGACTTTACCTTGCACTAAACGTTATTCCCTTTAGACAATAGACAAGAGGTGCAGGAGTAGGCCATTCGGCCCTTCGAGCCAGCACCGCCATTCAATGTGATCATGGCTGATCATCCCCAGTCAGTACCCCGTTCCTGCCTTCTCCCCATATCCGCTGACTCCGCTATTTTTAAGAGCCCTATCTAGCTCTCTCTTGAATGCACCCAGAGAACCGGCCTCCACCGCCCTCTTTATCCTGTGCCTGTACACTGTGGACAACTCGATTGGAATCATGTACAGTCTTTCCGCTGACTGGATAGCACGCAGTTAAAAAGCTTTTCACTGTACCTCAGTATATGTGACAATAAACCAGAACTAAACATACTGGGTGGGAGGCAGAAAGTAACAGGTAGGTAGCATCTCCAGAGAACTTGGATAGGTAACTTTAAGGTTGGTCATAAGGTCATAAGGGATAGGAGTAGATTTAGGCCATTCGGCCCATCAAGTCTACTCCGCCTTCAATCATGGCCGATCTATCTCTCCCTCCTAACCCCATTCTCCTGCCTTCTCCACATAACCCCTGACACCCGCACTAATCAAGAATCTATCTATCTCTACCTTAAAAATATCCACTGACTTGGCCTCCACAGCTTTCTGTGGCAAAGAATTCCACAGATTCACCATCCAACTCATCATTCGCCCAGCCACGGCCGAATCGGTCAATGAATTGCCGTCAGGAATTTGTCCCTTATTTTGACCCTTTGCCCCTTATTTTGGAGTGGGAAAGTTTTGCCAACCCCAGAGGGAGGGGATGGGGAAGAAACCTGGAAGAGAGGAGGTGCTGGAAAAAGCCGGGCAGGTAACAGGTTGCTAAGAGCGTGGAGGGTTTGTTGATGGGCACAGATGGCTGAACAAAGGCCAGAGAAGAAGAGGCAAGAAGGCGTGAGACAAAAGGATTGAAGACTTGCGAATTGTGAAGCTAGAGGGAGGAATGCGAGCGGAAGAGGAGAAATAGGTGGGAGTCAAGGTGGGGCATGGGGGGGGGGGCGGGTGAAGGGAAAGAGGCAGAGGGGGTAGGTTATGTGGCTACCTAAAATTGGAGCATTCAATGTGTAAGAAGGAACTGCAGATGCTGGTTTACACCGAAGATTGACACAAAATGCTGGAGTAACTCGGCGGAACAGGTGACGTTTCGGGTCGAGACCCTTCTTCCAGTTTCTGTGCTCGATGCCTCTAACTGATGCTGCATGATGCTGAGAACGACATTCTGCACTTTATATCTTTCCAGACACAGAATCACACAGCACAGAAACTGGCCCTTCGGCCCAACCTGCCAATGCTGACCAAGATGCCCCATCTACACTAGTCCCACCTCCCTGCGTTTGGCCCATTTGTCTCTAAACCTTTCCTATCCATGCACCTGTCTAAATGTTATGTATAATACCTCCCTCAACTACCTCCTCTGGCAGCTCATTCCGTACACCCACCGCCCTCTTTGTGAAGAAGTTGCTCTCAGGTCCCAATTAAATCTTTCCCCCCTCATCTTGCACCTCTGTCCTTTGGTTCTTGATCCCCTACTCTGTGTAAAAGACTTTGTACATTCATCCTATCTATTCAATATCCGATATCTGCAATGGGGGTGGAGGTGAATTGGACGGCACACTAGTTTATGGTAGGCCCAGGCTGAAGCCTGATCCGTGTTACAAGGTAGACACGTATTACAAGGCTGTGGAGGCCAAGTCAGTGGATAATTTTAAGGCAGAGATAGACAATAGGTGCATGAGTAGGCCATTCGGCCCTTCGAGCCAGCACCGCCATTCAATGTGATCATGGCTGATCATCCGCAATCAGTACCCCGTTCCTGCCTTCTCCCCATATCCCCTGACTCCACTATCTTTAAGAGCCCTATCTAGCTCCCTCTCTTGAAAGCATCCATTGAACCGGCCTCCACCGCCCTCTGAGGCAGAGAATTCCCCAGATTCGTACTAGTACGGGTGTTAGGGGTTATGGGGGGAAGGCCGGAGAATGGAGGGAGAGATAGATCAGCCATGGGTACACAAACGGCTGGAGAAACTCAGCGGGTGCAGCAGCATCTAAGGAGCGAAGGAGATAGGCGACGTTTCGGGTCGAGACCCTTCTTCAGCGCTTGCCAAAGTGGACTTGGGGGACCAAATCTGCTCCTATCACATGGCCTTATGACCTTATAACCAAGGCAGACTGAATGCAAAGCTGACTTTAAAACAAGCTAGAATGTAGAAAAAGGTATGAAAATCAATGCCAATTACTGATTGTCCCGAGCTGGAATTTACATTGAGATTCAGAGCAAGGTTATCAACTTTTACTATTGCTACGGTGAAAATTTGGAATGTGCGTGTATCTAAACAAGGAAACTCAAGGTTCAGCGATTCACGGGGTTGCAACTTGTGGTTTGTGATGAGAATTTTACACACCGTTCCAGTTGTAAGAATCTCAGAAATAAAGCATCTTTCTTCTATCTATTGTATTTGAATATACCAGCAGCTGCAGTTCCTTATTTCTACATCTTGTATTTCAACTTGACATGATTGTATCTTATGTGCGGGCATCGCTGGTCAGCGCGGACCCGGTGGGTCGAAGGGCCTGTTTCCGCGCTGTATCTGTATGTATAAGCTAAACAGGTAAGAATCTCATTGTTCTATCTGGGACACAGGACAAGATAAACGCTCTTTGACTCTCTTGCTGTGGGCCCGCTGTTGTTTTCTCAGCTCCTGACCCAACCGCATTGTCATGTCTAATGTCCCTCCCCCTCCCCCCAAAACCAGCACGCCGCTGCTAGAGCAGGCTGTCATCTGTGTTCCTAATCAAACATGTCGTCCCAGCAAAGCCCAGATGATGAAAGGGAACCAACTCAACTCCAAAGCCCACCGAAACGACCGCTTCACTGATCAAAGGCCTACGGTCTGCTTCTTGCACCGGATCACCTTAATTAACGGCATTTAAGTGCTCAACAGATTTGATAAACATTTTGTCTCCGGCTACACACAATTTGTGGAGGAAATTTAGGTTTTCATCCAAGAACGTAAGATCAGTGCGCTTGCATGCAAACTTGATGAAAGAAGTCTAATGGTTTAGAAGCAATTCTACATTCGTTGATTCAATAGCTAAAACTCTCAACTAAAGAGGATGGACAGAATCTCTTCATGTCGCACAGAATCAGTATCCATATTCATGTTTTATGGATATGTATTGGAATTCAGGAAATCTAAGAGCATTAGATACAAGGTGGACAAAATGCTGGAGAAACTCAGCGGGTGAGTCAGCATCTATGGAGCGAAGGAAATAGGCAACGTTTCAGGCTGAAACCCTTCTTCAGACTGATGCAGGATGGGGGCCTATTACCCCTAGCTCCATAGATGCTGCTGCATCCGCTGAGTTCCTCCAGCATTTTTGTCTACCTTCGATTTTCCAGCATCTGCAGTTCCTTCTTGAGCATTAGGTAAGGGGGAGATGCAACGAGACCTGGGTGTCATGGTACACCAGTCATTGAAAGTAGGCATGCAGGTGCAGCAGGCAGTGAAGAAAGCAAATGGTATGTTAGCATTCATAGCGAAAGGATTTGAGTATAGGAGCAGGGAGGTTCTACTGCAGTTGTACAGGGTTTTGGTGAGGCCACACCTGGAGTACTGCGTACAGTTTTGGTCTCCAAATCTGAGGAAAGACATCCTTGCCATAGAGGGGGTACAGAGAAGATTCACCAGACTGATTCCTGGGATGTCAGGACTTTCATATGAGGAAAGATTGGATAGACTCGGTTTGTACTCGATGGAATTTAGAAGATTGAGGGGGGATCTTATAGAAACCTACAAAATTCTTAAGGGGTTGGACAAGCTAGATGCTGGAAGATTGTTCCCGATGTTGGGGGAGTCCAGAACAAGGGGTCACAGTCTAAGGATAAGGGGGAATTCCTTTAGGACCGAAATGAGGAAAACATTCTTTACACAGAGAGTGGTGAGTCTCTGGAATTCTCTGCCACAGAAGGTAGTTGAGGCCAGTTCATTGGCTATATTTAAGAGGGCGTTAGATGTGGCACTTGTGGCTAAAGGGATCAGGGGGTATGGAGAGAAGGCAGGTACGGGATACTGAGTTGGATGATCAGCCATGATCACATTGAATGGCGGTGCAGGCTCGTAGGGCCGAATGGCCTACTCCTGCACCTATTTTCTATGTTTCTATTAGATACAACCCACCCTACTTATTTTCCCAATAATGTGTTCTCTCTACACCTCTCTCCCCTCCACCTCTCCCTCCACATCTTCCCCCCCCACCCCTTTCTCTCCCCCCATCCACATCTCCTTGCCCCCCCACACCTCTCCCCCCCCAATTTCTCCCCCCCCACACCTCTCACCTCCAACACATCCCGTCCCCCCCAAACCTCTCCCCTCCCACACATCTCCTCGCCCCCCCACCACACCTCTCCCCCCCAACTTCTCCCCCCCCCCCCACATATCTCCACCCCCCCCCCCCCCCCCACCTGGCAAATCTGTCAGTTATTTCCTCAGCTCCGTGTCCCACCAGGTCAGGATGCAACTCGGATCAATTACAAGAACAACCTTTTATCTCCTTAGAAAGGAAGCGGGAAGATTTTGGGAAAGAGGAACATTTTTGAGAGAGCCGGAGTTCTCATTGCAAGGGGTTAGTCCATCGCATGTTGCAAGGCCGGGGATCAAGCACCTTCCAAGATAGATCTGAAATGGAACATATTTCACTTCAGTTCCATTCAGAGCTCCAGTAGGACTTAATCAACTGGGGGTTACACAAAAAGCTGGAGAAACTCAGCGGGTGCAGCAGCATCTAAGGAGCGAAGGAGATAGGCGACGTTTCGGGTCGAGGCCCTTCTTCAGACCTCCTTAGGCTTAATCAACTGTCCACAGTAACGTTGTCGGTACCCAGTAATAACTGTTCTTCCAAAGAGCATGGTCAACGTGTATTGACATTTCAATGTTGAAACGGGTCTGAAGAAGGGTCTCGACCCAAAACGTCGCCTATTCCTTCGTTCCATAGATGCTGCCTCACCCGCTGAGTTTCTCCAGCATTTTTGTCTACCTTCCATTGACTGGCAAACTGTACCATATCTCTGCTTCTCTCGTTTAGGTACCTCAAGGGAATATTGTGGTCACACAGAGCGTGTTGCTTGGGACAGAAGTAAACTGTTACTCGTCAGTTATGCTTCCCATGTAAATGCTGGAGAAAACTACCTTCTCCCTGTGGGATTTCCCCGGGCTCTCCGGCTTCCTCCCACACTCCAAAGACCTGCAGGTTTGTGGATTAATTGGCTTCGGTAAAATTGTAAAATGTCTCTAGTGCGTGTAGGATAGTGCTAGTGTACGGGGAATCCCTGGCTTCAGTAAATTGTCCCTATTGTGTGATATGTCAATGGCGGCCCAACATAGAACTATAGTGTGCGTGTGATGGTGGGGCGGTGCGGACTTGGTGGGCCAAAGGGCCCGACTCCACGCTGTACCTCTAAACTAAACACACACAGAGTGGTGAGTCTGTGGAATTCTCTGCCTCAGAGGGCGGTGGAGGCAGGTTCTCTGGATGCGTTCAAGAGGGAGCTAGATAGGGCTCTTAAAAATAGCGGAGTCAGGAGATACGGGGAGAAGGCAGGAACGGGGTACTGATTGGGGATGATCAGCCATGATCACATTGCATGGCGGTGCTGGCTCGAAGGGCCGAATGGCCTACTCCTGCACCTATTGTCTATTGTCTAAACATTCTGAGCAGTCTCAAGAAGTGTCTCGCCCCGCAACGTTGCCTATTTCCTTCGCTCCATAGATGCTGCCTCGCCCGCTGAGTTTCTCCAGCATTTATAACTACCGTCTCGACCAAAAACGTCACCCATTCCTTCCCTCCAGAGATGCTGCCTGTCCCGCTGGGTAACTCCAGCATTTTGTGTCTGTCTTCGGTGTAAACCAGCATCTGCAGTTCCTTCCTACACATTACCAGTATTCCTTGAAGCTTTAAATACACTGCCTTAGTGCATTAGTGGCAATCGACAACAGATTAATTTCGCAATACTCGCACTCACAAGTTGACACAACATACATCCAGTCCCATTTCCATTATCACAAATTGAGCCCTCTGAACAATCACACCCTCTTCTGCATCCTCTCCCGACTTAAAAGTTGCAACAGCTTCCAAGCAAAAGGGCAGAACACAGTGGGGGGGGTCTGAGCAACAAAAGAATTGGCTTTAATGAGATCGGATACTATATTTGCCTTTGATCACAAGCCCGCGCCACAGAAACAGCCCGCATCCCTTTTGAGATTTCTTGGACTACATCAATGGGATTGTTTTATGTCGACCCGTC
Source organism: Raja brachyura (assembly GCA_963514005.1). Next base: position 5,953,359 of record OY740797.1, on the reverse strand, counting down.
CGACTCTTTGCAGATAGGGTTAATTGGTCGCCGGCCTTACAAAACATCAAAGGGGAGACTAAAGAGGCACAATCACAGCAAACTCCGCCAACATCACAAGAACGGCCAGCTCCTCCCCTCTTGCCATCCAGGGGCGTGGAGGAAGCGACTCTTACTGCTTGCATTTTACAATCATGCACTTTGCTAATGTCTGCTCTGCACTTTAAAACAAAGAGGCTTGGTTCTTCACCACTAAAACCCCCGTCAGGAATATTGCAGAAGAAAGGTTGGCGCACTCCTTTTCGCCAGCCGGTGCGAATTTTCCAATTTTAAGCGGCAGGGTTTTCACATTTGAGTTTCACTGACACGACCATTCTCAAATCTGAAATTTCCCCCTGGCTTGTTGCGTCTATTCCTGACACATAATTGTGACTTCCTCCAACTAATACGTTCAACGATGAAAAATGAATCGGGCATAAAAAGAGGATTTTCTTTTTGTTAGCATGTAAAGGACAATCTAAAATATAGTTTTTCGTTCAAAAACTGGATTAGGTCCATCTGATTTTCTTTTTAAAGTTTGTTCTTAACACTTTTTACTGCAACCTGGTGTGTGAGGCAACTTAGTTCAAAGCTTCCAGGAAAGCCCAGTGTGCAGCTTTGGAATTCGTCTCAAACTGGACCAATGTCTTTCTCTACAAAAGTTCCATTTTAAATTCTTTCATGCCGACACTAATTGCAATAAACAAGTTAAAGCCACAAAAAAGGACATCCAGAATTTGACATTACTGCATCCGTTTTCCAGATGGCATGGGACGCTTTCGAAGGAAAGAGTATCATTTACCAGTGCATCTTGAAAAAGAACATATTGCTGGGAACAAAGGCAGGCATTCTTGGTTGGATCAGAAGTAATGGATCCCTGGAATTCTGCAAACATGTCCACGCTTTCGACTCATGCCGCCACTGTCCTAAATTCGTGGCCTTGCAGTGCACAAAAGCAATGAATTTCAAACTAGGTGTTACAAACTCGCAATTCCTCGCTGGCATTCCACAGTTCAGCGGCACTTGGCAAAGATATAACACAAGCGTTGCACCCCCCCCCCCCCCCCCCCCCCCAGTCACACAGAACAGGACTTCAAATTACGTTGAAATCTACTGGACAGGTCAAATATATTGAATGAATCACGGTGGTGCAGCGGTAGAGCTGCTGCCTCACAGCGCCAGAGACCCGGGTTCGATCCCGACTAGGGGTGCTGTCTGTACAGCGTTTGTACGCTCTCCCCGTGATCGCGTGGGCTTTCTCTGGGTGATCCGGTTTCCTCCCACATTCCAAAAATGTGCAAGTTTCATAGAATCATACAAAATAGGTGCAGTAGGCCATTCGGCACTTCGAGCCTGCACCGCCATTCAATATGATCATGGCTGATCATCCAACTCAGTAGCCTTCTGAAAGTCCAGATATAACACATCCACAGGTTCTCCCTTATCCACTCTACTAGTTACATCCTCAAAAAATTCTATAAGTTTGTAGTTTAATTGCTTCGGGTAGCATTGCAAAATTATCCCTAGTGTGTAGGATAGTCTAAAGCACCTGTCCCACTGTACAAGGTAATTCAAGAGCTCTCCGGAGTATTAAAAAAATCAAACTCGTGGTAAGCACGTAGATGTACGATGTATGTAGCGGGTACGTCGGAGCTCGGGACGTCTCTTAGCGGCTCGTAACGCTAACGGCAGGTACTTGGGAAACGCGGTAAGCTCGGGAAGACTCGTGAAGATTTTTCAACATGTTGAAAAATGTCCACGAGAACCCCGAGTACCTACGAGCGGCCATTACCGTAATTCTCCGAGTTCGAATCAGGGGAAACTCGGGAGAACTCTTGAATTACCTCGTACAGTGGGACAGGCCCTTTAGTGTACTGGGATTGATGATCGGTGTGGACTCGGTGGGCCGAAGCGCCCGTTTCTGCGCGACATCTCTAAAGTAAAAGTCTAATGAATCCAGTCATGATCCCATGCATAACTGACATTAAAATGAAAGCAAAATCATTCCCAATTAGTATTTATTCTACGATAACAAGTTATGGAAACATGACAATGAACAATCAAATTATTGTAATGTCCTTTTGAGAAACTTATACAGAACAAGTGTGATTCACTTGATTTAGTTTAGAGATATAGTGCAGAAACAGGCCCTTTGGCCCGAGTCCGCACTGATCAGCGGTCTACGCCACTAACACAATCCACAAGCACTGGAGACAATTTTACATGTATACCAAGCCAATTAACCTACAGACCTGCACGTCTTTGGAGTGTGGGAGGAAACCGAAGATCTCGGAGAAAACCCACGCAGGTCACGGGGAGAACGTACAAACTCCGTACAGACAGCACCCGTAGTCAGGATCGAACCCGGGTCTCCGGCGCCGTAAGTCAGCAACTCTACCGCTGTGCCACCGTGTCACGCCAGAGTCTGTTTCCACTTTGCATCTGGTCACTCAACCTTCAAAGGGAATGCATCCAGTTATCTGTCTCCTTACACACGGAACCTCAGTGAGTTTGCATCTTGACAGAGGTGGACAACTTTCATTCTTAATCCAGCATTATTTTCTGAATTGACCAGAAACAATAACTGTGCAGTTTTCCCTTCAACTATCGGGAGAGTATTATTTGTAAGGTGAAAGGAGATAAAGTCAGAACACTAACAAATTTTGAAAAATCCCTCACTGTTTGTACTCCACTTAGATTCAGGGTCTGTTCTCTTCACAATGGCTGGGTGCTGACAAACTCACCCAGGTAAACACAGTAGAACCTGGGTCTCCGGCGCAGTAAGGCAGCAACTCTACCGCTGCGTCACCGTGCTAATTTGATCTCGCAAATTTTCAACATCAAATAATTTGCAAATCAAAGTCCCATCGAATTTAACAACGGATGTTAAAATCACCTTGATGTATCACTTGTGAAATAAGAATTATATTATTTGAATGATTCAACTGCAGATCTAAAGTGGTCTTTTGCCTCAAATGATGTGGCAGAAGGTCACCATCAGTCTACTCTAAACTCCTGTGATGGTTCACCCAATGTGCCGGGATTAGGCCAACGAGACAAGCAACGTTAAAGAAACAGGTGGACAGGTACATGGACAGGACAGGTCTAGAGGGCTACAAGTCAAAGAACAAGGTGCAGCCCATTTAGGACTGAGATGAGGAAAAGCTTTTTCACCCAGAGAGTAGTGAATCTGTGGAAAATCTCTGCCGCAGGAGGCAGTGGAGGCCAATTGATTGGATGTGTTCAAGAGGGAGTTAGATTTAGCTCTTGGGGCTAACGGATTCAAGCGATATGGGGAAAAGGCAACAATGTAATGATCTTGGATGATCAGCCATGATCACATTGAATGGCGGCGCTGGCTCGAAGGGCCGAATGGCCTACTTCTGCACCTATTTTCAATGTTTCTATGAATGGCGGTGCTGGCTCGAAGGGCCAAATGGCCTACTCCTGCACCTACTTTTTTATGTTTCTATCTTTCTATATGGGCCAAACGCAGGCAGGTGGGCCTAGTGTAGATGGGACATGTTGGTCGGCGGGGGCAAGTTGGGCCGAAGGGCCTGTTTCCATGCCTAGAGAGCATGACAACGGAACAACAGCACGACCACACAATTTCATTTTTATTTTGATAATTCTTTGTACAACCTCAGTTCTTGAACAAGGAGGCTGAGCAGAGAACTGTTTCAGCAAATGGTAGTGTTTCTCCAGCAGAGGCTTGGAGTCACTTTCATGTGTGTCTAGATTTTCCGTTTATAACGTGCAGACTCTTAAACAACTTTATCTGTTGCCATGTTTCAGATATTACGTCATAGAATCAACCAGTACTAGTGGCATCAAAGCTTCAAATGATGGTTTAGTTTAGAGATACAGCGTGGAAACAGGCCCTGTGGCCCACCGTGTCCGCGCCGACCAGCGATCCCCGCGCGTTAACGCTATCCTACACACACAAGGAACAGTTTTTTACAATGACACCCAACCAATTAACCTACAAACCTGCACGCCTTTGGAGTGTGGGAGGAAACCGGAGAAAACCCACGCAGGTCACGGGGAGAACGTACAAACTCCGTACAGACAGCACCCGTAGTCGGGATCGAACCCGGGTCTCCGGCGCTGCATTCGCTGTAAGGCAGCAACTCTACCGCTGCTCCACCGTGATGGCCCTAAAGCGGGGACTGAACCCGGTGCCTCATGCATGCAAAGCATGTGCTCTACCACTGAGCTAAATCCCCTACACATTTCACTACAGCTTTTTCCAGAGTTACTCTATCTTTTTGTGTCCATCTTCGGTTTAAGGCAGCATCTGCAGTTCCTTCCTTCCACCATAAACCTATGTCCTCTGGTCCTCAATTCATCTACTCTGGAACGAGTCTACACAATGTATTCCTCTCGTGATTTAATACACCTCTATAAGATCAACGTATGTGAGGAGCAAGGGAGGGTGAACCGGGGTAATGCCTCCAGCGCCTTCAAGGTCGGCTGAAGGAGATGCCCCCGGGACACAAAGGTAGGTGGGCGAGGAGGAGAGGAGAGGAACGTGAGTTTTGATAGCCAGAAGGTTGGACAAAGGCCAGAGATAAATAAACAGAAGGCGTGAGACAAAAGGATTGAAGAGTTGCAAATTGTGAAGCTAGAGGAATGAATGTAGGTGGAACGGGAGGGCGAGTAGGGTTGTCAACTGTCCAGTATTAGTTGGGACATCCCGTATGTTGGGCGAATTTGGTTTATCCCGTATGGGACCGCCCTTGTCCAGTATTTGACGGCTGCTACTCGCGTCGAGGGGACTATCGGGTCGGAGCGCCGCGTCCGGCCCCACCTCACCCGTCCTGACGTAGTGCAGCCCATGGAGTGCAGCAGCAGCAGCGCCTCGCCCGTGGCCCCGTCGGTCGGCAGCCCGGCCAGCTGTCCAACCTTCGGACCTTCGCTTACAGCCGACACCACCACCACCACCCCTCCTTCATCGGTCCATGTATTGGACGGGGCGCCGGACTTTGTGCGCGACATCACGCGGGCCCGGGCCAAAACTCCTCAGCTGGCCCGCCGGCTGGGCTTTGTGTGCAGTCCAGCACCCGGGCCAACTCATCATTCGCCCAGCCACGGCCCAGTCGTTCAACGCATTGCCGTCGGGAATTTGTCCCTTATTTTGACCTTTTGTCCCTTATTTGGGAGTGAGAAAGTTGCCAACACTAGGGTGGGTGGGGAAGGGAGAAACGGATGCAGGCGCAGGGTGGGGGGGGGGGGGGGGGGGGGGGGGGTGTCAGATGTAAACCCGAAATTAGTTTGTAAGTTATCCAAGCAGAATGCGAGGTGCTGTTCCTCTAGTTTGCGTGTGGCCTCATTCTGGCAATGGGTGAGGCCCAGCCCGGACAAGAAGGTCAACGTAGGAATGGGAAAGGCAGAACAAAAGGTTAAGTAACTGGTAGACTGAGACTGAGGAGGTAGCTGAGGCAAGTACTACCTGTCTACTAATAAGAAATATTAAGACAGGTACAAGGATGGGACAGGTTTCGATGGATATGGGCCCAACGCTGGCAGGTGGGACTACTGTAGCTGGGGCATGTTGGACGGTGTGGGCAAGTTGGGCCGAAGGGCCTGTTTCCACGCTGTAACACTCTACGACTTGAAACCTATTTCCCAATTAACAAATGAATACTAATTCAACGCAGCCCACAGCTACAATTCATTAGCCACACAAAATAGATTTGCTCCGTGGCTTACGCGAGTTATCGGCAACACAGACTATCCAAATCACATTTTAATTTCCTCTCCCCAGTGGGCTAATTTAATCTAAGGCTCCAATGGGCAACCACAGTAGGGCCTTTGTTCTTTATTGGGAAATTGTTGCGAAGAGTTTACAGAAATAGAAACTAACTCATTCCACGCCCAAAGATCAAGTGTTTTTGAAGAGGTTCATAAGGTCATAAGTTATAGGAGCAGAATTAGGCCATTCGGCCCATCAAGTCTACGCTGCCATTCAATCATAGCTGATCTATCTCTCCCTCATATCCCCATTCTCCTGCCTTCTCCCCATGATCCCTGACACTAATCACAAATCTGTCAATCTCCGCCCAAAAAATATCCGCTGACCTGGCCTCCACAGCCGTCTGTGGCAATGAATTCCACAGATTCACCACACTCTGACTAAAGAAATTCCTCCTCATCTCCCTCCTGAAAGAACGTCCTTTAATTCTGAGGCTGTGTCCTCTGATCTTAGACTCTCCCGCTAGTGGAAACATCCTCTCCACATCCACTCTCACCAGACCTTTCGCTATTCTGTACGTTTCAATGAGGTCCCCCCCCCCCATCCTGCTAAACTCCAGCGAGTACAGGCCCAGTGCCGTCAAACGCTCATTGTATGTTAACCCACTCATTGCTGGGTTAAATACTCCAGCAGTTTGTGTCTATTTTCGATTTACTGTAAACCAGCCTTTGCAGTTCTTTCCTACACATCCTATAACAAGAGGAATCAAATATAGGAGCAAAGAGGTCCTTCTGCAGTTCTACAGATCCCTAGTGAGACCACACCTGGAGTATTGTGTATAATTTTGGTCCCCTAATTTACGGAAGGACATTCTTGCTATTGAGGGAGTGCAGTGTAGGTTTACAAGGTTAATTCCCGGGATGGCGGGACTGTCATATGCTGAGAGAATGGAGCAGCTGGGCTTGTACACTCTGGAGTTTAGGAGGATGAGAGGGGATCTCATTGAAACATATAAAATTGTTAATGGTTTGGACACACGCTAGAGGCAGGAAACATGTTCCCGATGTTGGGGGAGTCCAGAACCAGGGGCCACAGTTTTAGAATAAGGAGTAAGCCATTTAGAACGGAGACGAGGAAACACTTTTTCTCACAGAGAGTGGTGAGTCTGTGGAATTCTCTGCCTCAGAGGGCAGTGGAGGCTGGTTCTCTGGATGCTTTCAAGAGAGAGTTAGATAGAGCTCTTAAAGATAGCGGAGTCAGGGGATATGGGGAGAAGGCAGGAACGGGGTACTGATTGGGGATGATCAACCATGATCATATTGAATGGCGGTGCTGGCTCGAAGGGCCGAATGGCCTACTCCTGCACCTATTGTCTGTTGTCTATTATCACTGTAAATGCTTCGCAGTCAGTGGAGCGAGGCCAGGACTGGCATTGTGGGGCAGGGAACTCCGTGAGCAGCCACCTATCCCAACACCCACTAAACAGCAGGAGGGCAGTGTTCCAGCTTACGCCTCCCCGCCACAGTCCCCACGAAGATGTCACCGAGCCATCTTCTTCAAGCATGCTGCCTGACCCCCCCCCCCCCCGAGTTACTCCAGTACTTTGCGCCTTTTTTAGTGACCAGCTTCTGCGGTTCCTTGTGGCAATTCTAGTTAAAAAACCGTGGCCCTAGTTAGCATCTTTACTGAAACCAAATATCGATCGTGTTAATACATCATCAATAGCTCTGGGCGGTACAGTGTCATAAACGATGGTCCTTTATAACAATGGCTGTCCGTATATTAAAAGTGTACAGCTGAGTGTAACTATATTGAGCGTACGAGATATCGAATCCTCCACCACCAACCTCTCACCAAAGATGTGAGATTCACTCTGGGGCAGCCAGTTGCCACAGGCTGTGCAGTTCTTTGATAGTATGGAGATAATTATTTGGAGAACTGAAGAATGTTTGAATAAATAAAAATGTTAGCTGGCCCAGCTGTGGGCCACAAGCCTGGAGCAGCCCTGGCTCTTCAAAGCGAGCAGCTTGCCATGACAGTAGGTGTGTATGTGTTGGGGGCGGGGGGGGGGGGGGGGGGGGTCTGTGTGTTTCACCGAGCACGAACAACAGGGGCTTTGTTCAAAAAGCTCTGGGATTCACAAAGTTATACGTCAGCGAGCGTGCTACAACTCTGGGATTCAAAAAAAAAACCTTAGCATTGGGCAAGTGGTACAGAAGTGTGAAAACGCACGCCTCCATATCCAGCAACCTCGCGCTGGCTGCCTCGCCTCGGCAAGGCCACCAACATAACCAAGGACCAGTCTCACCCCGGCCACTCCCTCTTCCATCGGGCAAGAGGTACAGAAGTGTGAAAACGCACGCCTCCAGATTCAGGGGCTAGTTTCCTGTTTAGAAGGATGAGGGGTGGGGGGGGGACCTCATGGAAGCGTACAGATTAGTGAAAGGCTTGGATAGAGTGGATGTGGAGAGGGTGTTTCCACTAGTGGGAGAGTCCAGGACTAAAGGTCACAGCTTCAGAGTTAAAGGACGTTCCTTTAGGAAGGAGATGAGGAGGAATTCCTTTAGTCAGAGGGTGGTGAATCTGTGGAATCTATTGCCACAGAAGGCTGTGGAGGCCAAGTCAGGCGGAGATTGACAGATTCTTGATTAGTGCGGGTGCCAGGGGTTACGGGGAGAAGACAGGAGAATGGGGTTGAGAGGGAAAGATAGGTCAGCCATGATTGAATGGTGGAGTAGACTTGATGGGCTGAATGGCCTAATTCTGCTGCTATCACATGATTTAAATGGCCAATATCACGATTTTCTTCATTCACTCCAGTGAAGACACAAGGAACTGCAGATGCTGGGTTACAAAAAATACAGAATGCTGGAGTAATCGGGCAGTCTGAAGAAGGGTCCTGATCCAAAACGCCACCTATCCCTATACTTCAAGGAGATGTGGAGGAAGGAACTGCAGATGCTGGTTTAAACCGAAGATAGACACAAAATGCTGGAGCAACTCAGCGGGTCAGACAGCATCTCAGGAGAGAAGGAATGGGTGACGTTTCGGGTCGAGACCCTTCTTCGGTTTGAAACGTCACCCAGTCCTTCTCTCCAGAGATGCTGCCTGTCCCGCTGAGTTACTCCAGCTTTTTGTGTCCATCTTACATCCGCGGGATGTTGCCTCATCTACTGAGTTCCTCCAGCACATTGTGTTTTTTCCATGACTAAAGGGGGAACACTTTCCTGCCGAACAATAAACTCAGGAGGAAAGGAAAAAAGATGGAATTTTAAAACCATCCAGAACAGATAAAGCAACCTACATAGGTGATCTTAGGATGGCACGGTGGTGCCGTGGTAGAGTTGCTGCCTTAAACCCCTGTCCCACCGTACGCGTTCATTCCAAGAGCTCTCCCAAGTTTGCCCAGATTCGAACTCGGAGATTTACGGTAATGGCCGCTCGTCGGTACTCGGGGCTCTCGTGGACATTTTTCATCATGTTGAAAATTCTTCACGAGTCTTCCCGAGCTTACCTGCCGTTAGCGAGTCTTCCCGAGTACCTGCCGTTAGCGTTACGAGCCGCTAAGAGACGTCCCCGAGCTCCGACGTACCCACTACGTTCATTCTCCGTGCTTACCACGAGTTTGATTTTATTTAAACTCGGGAGAGCTCTTGGAATGAACTCGTGACGTGGGACAGGGCCATAACAGCGTCAGAGGCCAAGGTACGATCCTGACTACAGGTGCTGTCTGTACAGAGTTAATGCGTTCTCCCCGTGACCGCGTGGGTTTCCTCCGACATTCCAAAGACGTACAGGTTTGTCTGCTAATTGGCTTCAGTAAAATTGCCCCCCCCGTGTGTGTGTGTGTGTGTGTGCACGGGGTGATCGCTGGGGGGTGCGGACTCGGTGGGCTGAAGGGGCCTGTTTACCGCACTGTATCTCTGACACTACACCGCCCAATATTCAGCTGCAGGTCTTCACAAGACGCACAGAAGCCATGGGGCCATGGTGCCGAGGGAGGTATTCAAGCCTCCACGGAAGCAAACAGACTGGATGCAAATTCCAAACGCAGTGGGCCGCCGGGACGTGTGCTCCCTTGTAAAACGCAGAACTCGGCAAAACACAAGAGCCACATCCTTTCTTCTCCTCCACTGAGGCAACACATTCCACCGCTGTAGTCCAGCTATTTGTGCAGCCGACAGCAATCTCCACTAAATAGACCACTAGACTGAGCATTCACCGGTCTTTTAACAGTCATGAGCAGAGAGGACTGGCTTACACTAGCATAGCTTTTTGTTTTAAAACACTTCACTGTTTGGGGGATTTCAATGAGTACCAGCTGCCCCTTTACAGTGCACAAGACCTGTAGTTAACCGGTAAATATATTCCAAACCAAAGGAAATACAGGTAATTCTGAGCATGGTTGGAGAAAGAGATCTTTGTTTTAAAAAGAAAGGCTCCAGCAAACAATGTTAGGGGCCTGTCCCACTTGGCGATTTTTTCAGCAACTGCCGGCGTCATATCAGTGTCGACAAAAGATTTTGAACATTTCAAAATCCAGCGGCGACTTGAAAAAACACCGTACGTCAGTCAATGATGCCGAAAAACATCGCCAATTTGGGCCAGGCCCTTTAATGTAAGAATAAAGGGGTAAGGCCATTTAGGACTGAGATGAGGAAAAACTTTTTCACCCAGAGAGTTTTAGATGCTCAACCATGATCATATTGAATGGCAGTGCTGCCTCGAAGGGCTGAATGGCCTACTCCTGTACCTATTTTTCTATGTTTTTTTTCCCATGCAGTTCGCAACAGGAATAAAAGTACGAGATTCACGAGTCAGGAGCGTCTTATTGTCGTATATACCGAAACGGAACAATACAATTCTCACTTTTATTGGCGACGTTTCGGGTCGAGACCCTTCTTCAGACTCACAGTCCGAAGATGGCTCTCGACCCGAAACGTCACCCATTCCTTCTCTCCAGAATGGCATAACAGATCTGTGAACACAGGCCAATTAACTTACAATGGGGAAAAACAAATCAATTATTGGTTAATTTGATAAACGATAAAATGGAATTGTTAAAAAAAACAACTTTCGTTCAGGAAATGAAGACCAGCAGATATTTATTATAGTGCAGGAAGCATTTGCCTGCCATAGATTTTCTGACTTTAGGAGGTATATAATGGACACATGGCCTTTGGCTCACGGGGTCCACGCTGACCAACGATCACCCTGGACACTAACACTGTCCTACACACTTGGGGACCCTTGCCTCTCAGTCTGAAGAAGGATCCCGACCCGAAACATCACCTATTCCTTCTCTCCAGCCTGATCCGCTGAGTTACTCCAGCTTTCAGAGTAATTTGCGTTGTCAGTTAATGGAGTGAATTTTCATTTATTATTTTACCATCTTCACTTATGCAAAAATAATTTCCCCAAGTTTCAAATAAACAATACATGTAAATTTTATTTGGACAGTTTGCTTTCTGTGTGAATTAGAAATGCTGAAGAAAGTTCCGATATCATTTGCATGGTCCTACTGTAAAATCTCGCCATATAAAACGTGTTGGAGTTACCGTGTAGGAAGGAACTGCAGATGCTGGTTTAAATCGCAGGTAGACACAAAATGCTGGAGTAACTCAGCGGGACAGGCAGCTTCTCTGGAGAGAAGGAATGGGTGACGTTTCGGGTCGAGACCCTTCTTCAGACTCACAGACTCAGTCTGAAGAAGGGTCTCGACCCGAAACGTCACCCATTCCTTCTCTCCAGAAATGCTGACTGTCCCGCTGAGTTGCTCCAGTGTTAGAGTTAATGATCTCTGCTGATTTGAATTTCCCAACTGCAAACAGTTTATTTGGATTATATCTGACATACGCTGCCAAAATAGAAAATGTTAAAAATACTTAACTTTCTCTGAGGGTAACGTCTGTACTGTTTCAGGGAAAAAAATGCTTTGAAGAAGATTATTCAACTGATGCTAACAAATCAGCTGTTCTGCCACATATTAAATTCTTAAGGTGTTAAAGATCGTAGGGAGGAGGTCTGAAGAAGGGTCTCGACCCGAAACGTCGCCTATCTCCTTCGCTCCTTAGATGCTGCTGCACCCGCTGAGTTTCTCCAGCTTTTTTTGTAACCCTTAAATTCTTAAGGGATTGGACAGGCTAGATGCAGGAGAAATGTTCCCCGATGTTGGGGGAGTCCAGAGCCAGGGGTCACCTTTTAATAATAAGGGGTAAACAATTTAGGAATGAGATGAGGAAAAATGTTTTCATCCAGGGAGTTGTGAATCTGTGGAATTCTCTGCCACAGAAGGCAGTGGAGGCCAATTCACTGGATGCTTTCAAGAGAGAGTTAGATTTAGCTCTTAGGGCTAACGGGATGAAGGGATATGAGGAGAAAGCAGGAACTGATTTTGGATGAAATGCCATGATCATATTGAATGGCGGTGCTGGCTCGAAGGGCCGAATGGCCTACTCCTGTACCTATTTTCTATCTTTCTATCTTCACTAAGGAATGTTACCTTGATAGGTTAGATAATAAGATACAGAGAATAGGGAGCTAAACTAGACACACAGAACTGCAGATGCTGGAAGCTCGAGCAAAAAAAAAAACACACAAAGTGCTAGAGGAACTCAGCGGGTCAGGCAGCGTCTGTGGAGGGAATGGATAGGTGACGCTTCGGGTCAGGGCTCTTCTTCAGACCCATCGAGCCACCAAAGAAGGGCTAGGTAGCGCTGTTCCCACACAACGCCAGAGAACCGGGTTCGATCCTGTCTGTGTGTGGAGTTTGCATCCATGGGTGTGATCACGTGGGTTTTTTTTCCCGGGTGCTCCAGTTTCCTCCCACACACCATAGACGCGCTGGTCTGCAGTTTAATTAGCCCCTCTGTAAAATTGACCCTAGTGTGTAGGTGCAGAGGTGGGATAATATTGAACTAATGTGGTCAATGGTCGGCGTAGACTCAGTGGGCTGAGGGCCTTCTCCCTGCTGTATCTTTAATCTGCAGCAGCAGAAAGATTAGGGCGGCACGGTGGCACAGCGCCAGAGACCCAGGTTCCATCCTGACTACGGGTGCTGTCTGTGCGGAGTTTGTACGATCTCCCCGTGACCTGCGCTGGTTTTCCCCGGGTGCTCCAGTTTCCTCCCGCACGGACTCGGTAGGCCGAAGGGCCTGTTTCTGCGCTGTATCTCGAAACTAAACTAAACTTGCCTGGACTATTTAAACTATTTAAAAATCACTGGCATACTGAAAATTGCCGCTAACTACTCCGATCAAACTAATCATTGGCATCTGAGTATTCATAATGTGTGCAAAGGAACTGCAGATTCTGGTTTCAGCTGAAGATGGACACAAAAAGCTGGAGTAACTCAGTGGGTCAGGCAGCATCTCTGGAGACAACGAAAAGGTGGCGTTGCGGGTCGAGACCCTTCATCGGACCCGGAACGTCACATATTCCTTCACTCCAAAGAGGCTGTCTGACCCGCTGAGTTACTCCAGAACTTTGTGCCGATATTCCAAGTATCCATAGATAGACACAAATAGCTGGAGTAACTCAGCGGGACAGGCAGCATCTCTGGAGAGAAGGAACGGGTGACGTTTCTGGTCCAGACCCTTCTTCGATCTTCTCCTGGTTGCGGACTCCTGTCTATGGAGTCCGCAACCAGGAGCCACAGTTTAAGAATAAGGGGAAAGCCATTTAGAACGGAGACGAGGAAACACTTTTTCCACACAGAGTTGTAAGTCTGTGGAATTCTCTGCCTCAGAGGACGGTGGAGGCCGGTTAACCATATAACCATATAACAATTACAGCACGGAAACAGTAGGTATGTTGCAAAACTTACCTTTAGCGGCACTGCAGTTCTGCCGCTCCCCGTGTGCGCGACTTTGGCGCCTTTCAGAGGGGGGCGGGCTTAAAGTGCCGTTTTTCAACAGACTGGGATAATCGATGAATGTCGGGCGATTTAGTTGCGGAAGAAAAATCACTCCGACATTTCATCAATGAAGGTATTTTTAAATTACTCTAGATTATTTATTAACTAGAGTAATTTAGAAATCACCATCAAAAGCCGTGAGCACCGACAACGGGAAGGATTTTCCGTAGGGGAGAAAAAAGGTAAATAGTTTATTTTTATATTAAAAGTTGGTTTTTCGGGAGGCTTTAATAATATTTTTATGTTGCGAAATGGGGTCCCAAAAAATGTATGAACAAACAGTATTTTTCATACTGACTTCACCGCTAACCGCAACGTTCCAATCCACCGCATTCAACTAAAACCCACTCGCTAGTTGATTTAAATGGCCATTAATTTACGGGAATCAAACACTAAATTCTTTCTATTTGGCCCAGAAATTCATGAAAATTAGACTTAAAAATTATGTTATATTGTGGATTATTGTGTAAATGTTATTTGGACACTTAGGCAATTTTAAAAAAGAAATGGATAGATGTTTAGATCTACTCATTGAATTTTGTAATTAGCTACAATTAGATAACTAACTAATTATATACTTTAATATCAGGTAATCCAAGTAAGATTGTTTAATATTTGTTTCAGAATGCTTCAATCTATAATAACTGAAAATTTCATTGAGTTCTCTTAATTTTTAAGAAAGTTATGGGCTTTTAACTTTTCCAGATCACAGCTTTTGAGTTAAGTCAATTGAAAGGCAATGGGGAGCAAGATGCTAATTTCCGAGTATGAAAATGGCCATAACTTTCTTAATACTGAAGATATGAAAATAAATTAGGTGTCAAATTAAACTTCTTTTTATGCTTTATCTGATGGGATAAATTGCAGACTTGAGTTTTTAAATCTCAAAATTTTGTAACATTGCTAGAAACAGGCCTTCTCGGCCCTTCCAGTCCGTGCCGACCATTTATTTTCCCCTAGTCCCATCTACCTGCATTCAGACCATACCCCTCCATTCCCTTCCCGTCCATATACCTATCCACTTTACTTTTAATAGGCACTCTGGATACTTTCAAGAGAGAGCTAGTTAGGGCTCTTAAAGATAGCGGAGTCAGGGGATATGGGGAGAAGGCAGGAACGGGGTACTGATTGGGGATGATCAGCCATGATCACATTGAATGGCGGTGCTGGCTCGGAGGGCCGAATGGCCTACTCCTGCACCTATTGTCTATTGTCTACTGAGTTACTCCAGCTTATTGGGTCTGTCTTCGGTTTAAACCAGCATCTGCATTTCCTTCCTACACATTCTGAGTATTCTCATGCAGTTATGTATAATGCACTGATTTAGAATGATAAACTACCAGCTACACATTACATGGAAACTTTGAATTCCTTGTACTGAAGCCAGTATTTACTTTGCTTGTGGCAGTATCTGTTCAGAACTTGCACGCGTCCTTTTAACCAGACACTGCAAGAGGAATCTGATGCCAGCTTCATTTTACACCACCTATAGCTGGGAGGGAGAAAGGGGCTACCTAAAGGAAAGTACTCATCCCACAACCTTTTATTTTGCTTGTAAATATTTGACAGTGGCTTTCAACATCAGTCATACATCACCCGTGAAATTCCCCACCGTCGAGGGGATCTATCGTAGTCGCTGCCTCAAAACGGCAGCCAATATCATCAAGGACCCACACCATCCTGGCCACACACTCAATTCGCCATTGCCTTCAGGAAGAAGGTACAGGAGCTTGAAAACTGTAACGTCCAGGTTCAGGAACAGCTTCTACCCCACAGCCATCAGGCTATTAAAAACACTACAAGGAATAAACTCTGAGCTCTGAACTGTAAAAGACTATATTATTATTTGTTATTTCCACTATATTTGTTATTTATCGAACTTTTTTTTTTCTCTCTCTTCCCCTGTTATATACAATGTTTACATATTAACATATTCTGTTGTGCTGCAGCAAGTAAGAATTTCATTGTCGCATCCGGGACATATGACAATAAAACGTTCTCGACTCTAGCCTCCAGTGGGTAAATCTCGCATCCCGTGCTTTATTGAAACCAATCTCTAGACTTTAGATACAGCACGGTAACAGGCCGTTCGGCCCACTGAGTCCGCGCCCACCATCGATCACCCCGTACACTAGCACTATCCTACACACCAGGGACCATCAACAATTCTATCGAAGCCAATTAACCTACAAACCTGCACGTCCTTGAAGCGTGAGAGGAAACCCACGCAGTCAAGGGGAGAACGGACAAATTCCATACAGACAGCGCCCATAGTCAGGATTGAACCCGGGTCTCTGGCGCTGTGAGGCTGCAACTCTACCGCTGCGCCACCGTGCCACCCCTAGTAAAGAACTATTGAGCACTCATAGCAATTTTACAGAGGGCCAATTAACCTACAAACCCGCATGTCTTTAGGATGTGGGAGGAAACCAGAGCACTCAGAGGAAACCCACGCGGTCACAGGGAGAACGTGCAGACTCCACACAGATAGCACCCGAGGTCAGGATCAAACCAGGAGCTATGAGGCATCAGTTCCATCAGCTACACCACAGGGACACCCAATAACATGCAAAACAAAGCCGTTTTTAGAGAGCGGTCCTGACCTCCCATCTACCTCATTAGAGACCCTCGCACTCTCTTTAAATCAGACTTTACTAAACGTTATTCCCTCTATCCTGCACCTGTACTCTACGGACGGCTCAATTCTAATCATGTATGGTCTTTCCGCTGACTGGATAGCACACAACGAAAAAACCTTTTCACTGTACCCCGGTGCGCGTGACAACAAACTGAACTAAAACTACCTGGGCTCACGAGAAAACAACTAACCCAAACTTAGACAAAAGCCACAGATGATTCCATGCTCGACACAATCATCTCCCCATTGCCGTTTTTCCAAAGTGTATTTTCAATGCCTTTGGCTGAATTTAATGGGATAATAAGAAAACTAACGGCACAGTCTGCAACTTTACAGAGTGCCTTGCTCATTGTCATTCACGCAAAATGGCTACAAAAACCTTTCACTGCTGTCCACAGGAGCCCAGTCAGCAAGTTCTGATCGGAACGCCCAGGTTCTCTTTAAACAAGTGCTACAGTTATTGCCTTTGCTACCGGACACTACAGCAAACATAAACTCAACCTGGTTAATCCTTTTGACCTCTCAGCAAGGTCAGGTAATGGATTTCTACAAAGATACGCAGCGAAAAAACCTTGCCTAATAGCAGCTCGATTATTTGTGCAGCCAAAAAGCTATCTCAAGTGAGAGAAGTGTCCAAATTGCACTATCGGATGCATACCGACTTATTTACATCACTGAGATATGAAACAGTGCATTGGATTAAATAATAAATATTTATAGAGTGCAGCAAAGTTGTTCTCAGGCAACTGAACACTACCACAACCAGAGAGCAGGCAGTCCTGAACTACTATCTACCTCATTGGTGACCCTCGGACTACCTTTGACAATAGACAATAGACAATAGGTGCAGGAGTAGGCCATTGGGCCCTTCGAGCCAGCACCGCCATTCAATGTGGTCATGGCATTGCGATCATTGATCGGATTTTACACGCTTTATGCTATTCCTTTATCATGCATCTGTACACTGTAAACGGCTCGATTGCCTTTCCGCTGACTGGTTAGCACGCAACAAAGGCTTTTCACTGTACCTCAGCGCACGTGACAATACATTCAAGTGAACTAAAGTCTGCAGTTCGACAAATAGCGAGTGGGGAGGGTGGAGGGAGACAAAGAATGCATTTGTGACATAAAAATTCCAGTCTCTTTTTCCACTTCCAGCAGCTGTTATTCTAACATATTTCATCCGGCCTGGTCGCTGTGCTGCCTGCAATGCCACTCACGCTGTGACATGACTTTGCTTTTCCACTGGTTTTCACCTAAGACCAAGTGCCTTCTGGCAAATTACAAGGTGACTTTGGACGGCTTCCCACTACGCTGCGCTCCTGGTGATTACGTGATTGATGACTGCATCTTCACGAGGCAATTCCAGAAAGACGGTGGCCTCATGAGATGGGCTCTGCTGCCGTCTTTTCACCGACTCGGTCTTAGCAGAAAGGCGAGAGAGCTCCATAAATGGCCCACGTCCTCTGCCCGTTCAAGTACCGTGACCTGCAGTCGAGAAACATGAACCGTCTCCCGATCCACTGATGCTCTCTGACCTTCCCATTTAGCCAGGGTTTTCTTGAACTGCAGCTTTTAAAACAAAACACTGCAGTCTGGCTGAAGCCAAAGAGGAAATTAAAGTTTGCCAGCGTTTGAAAGGAGGAAGAATTTCTTACGGTCAATTTGTGGGCGTCTGTCCAACATTTTAAATCCACAAACAATGTTATTTGCATCTCCTCCAACGTCATCTGCTGTATCCGCAGATCATCGTCTCCTTTGATCTGCCATTTTCACACCTTGCTCTTCCATATCTCTTAGTCTCCCTCTCCCCTGACTCGCAGTCTGAACAAAGGTCTCGACCCGAAGCGTCACCTATTCCTTTCCAGAGACACTGCCTTTCCTGCTGAGTTACTCCAGCAATTTGTGTCTATCTTCAATACTGCAGATCTTACACAGCACTAGCATTTTTAGTAATAAAATTACTTGCCACTGTGAAAACGTCTGGGACTTGAAGAGATGATAGATTAAAATCACAAGGTTGACAAAAATGCTGGAGAAACTCAGCAGGTGAGGCAGCGTCTATGGAGCGAAGGAAATAGGCAACGTTTCGGGTCGAGACCCTTCTTCAGACTGATGTGAGGGTGTGGGGGGGGGGGGGGGTGGGGGGGCGGGAGAAGGAAGGACAATGAAAATCACAATGTGACAAATCCCCCAAGCATTTAATCCAGAATTGAAAGGACCATAGAGCATATAAAGTAATATATTCCATATAAAGACCACATCGTCCATCGGTCTAAAAAAGGGTCTCGACCAAAAAAACCCACCCATTCCTTCTCTCCAGAGATGCTGCCTGTCCCGCTGAGTTACTCCAGCATTTTGTGTCTAATACTCACGGGACAAATATGTATTTAATTATAATGATAACTATCTCGGCTTGACCATTATTTGAATCATCAAAGTAAATGCATAACCTTTGTTGTGAGGGAGAGAGTAAACCTTCGGATATAACAGGAAGACGTAGATACAGTACAAAAGTCATCTACAAACTCAGCCTTCCTACAATCTTCCGTCAACATTTTTGCCTCAAATTATTCGGGGGCTGCACCTACCAAAAATTCCTCACCACGGCAACGATGCCTCATTGAAGATGTTTTGTTCTCCAAGACTGGATGCACCTATAAACCTTTTAGTTTAGATATACAGCATTTTTAATTTTCAGCACCAAAACAGGCCCTTCGGCCCACCGTGTCCATACTGACCAGCGATCCCCGCACAATAACACTACCCTGCACACAATTTTACAATTATTCCAAGCCAATTAACTTAGAAACCGGTACATCTTTTGGAGTGTGGGAGGAAACCCAAGGTCTTGCAGGTCATGGGAAGAACGTGCAAACTCCGTACAGGCAGCACCCGTGGTCGGGATCGAGGCACTGTGACGCTGTGAGGCAGCGACTCTACCGCAGCCCCACCACACCGCTCTGAACTATCACACAAAGTGCTCGCTGCACAATATCCAAAGAGGGCAGCGTCTCGCAATATCTGACACACGCTGAGGTTTGCAAAACGGGGCACAGGATGGGTAGGAAAGAACAGGAATTATTTAGAAATGTGTAGGAAGGAACTACAGATGCTGGTTTAAACCGAAGATAGACTTAAAAAAGGCTGGAGTAACTCACCGGGACAGGCAGCATCTCTGGAGAGAAGTGGGTGACGTTTCAGGTCGAAACCCTTCGTCAGATTATTTAGTAGATGTCTTGCCCAGTAAGGCAGTAGTGTCGCTGCCTTACAGCGCCAGCGACCCAGGTTCGATCCCGACTACGGGCACTTGTCTGTACGTTCTCCCCGTGACCTGTGTGGGTTTTTTCCGAGGTCTTTGGTTTCCTCCCACATTTCAAAGTCGTGCAGCTTTTGTAGGTTAATTTGCTTGGTATAAATGTTAAAAAAAAAAGTCCCTAGTGTGTGTAGGACAGTGTTAATATGCGGGGTACGCTGGTCGGCGCGGACACGGTGGGCTGAAGGGCCCGTTTCTGCGCTCTAACTCCAAACTATAACAAAACTCACAGCCTACTCCTCAATACACTAACGTGATGAGCTACGGTTCTGCATTCATAGAACATGGGACAGTACAGACACAAAGTGCTGCAGTAACAGCAGGTCAGGCGGTGTCCCTGCAGAACACAGATAGGTGACGATTCGCATCCAGACCCTTCTTTTGATTTTGTAAACCAGCATCTGCAGTTCTTTGTTTCTACATAGAACAGTTACAGCACAGGAACAGGCCCTTCAGCCCACAAAGTACATGATTGACAAGCTCGGCCAGCTGTTTGACCTTACCACCGATGCCACCACCCCTCCTTCTCATGGCCCACCGACCTCTGTGTGAAATAACTTCCACAGCACAGCTCCTTTCAACTTTGCCCTTCACCCCTTAAAGCTACACCCTCCAGTCATTGTCATTTCCACCCTGGGGGAAAGGTTCTGACTGTCTACCCTATCTATACCTCTCATTATTTTGCTTCAGGTCTCCCCTCAACCTCTGGCTTTGCAGGGAAAACAATCCAACTCTGTCCAACATCTCGCTATGGTTAACACACGTCAATCCTGGGTCATAAGGTCATAAATCACAAGAAATAATAGTGGAATTAGGCCATTCGGCCCATCAAGTCTACTCCACCATTCAATCATGGCTGATCTATCTCTCCCTCTCAACCCCATTCTCCCGCCTTCTCCCCATAACCCCTGACACCCGCACTGATCTCGAATCCATCTACCTCTGCCTTAAAAATAGCCATTAACTTGGCCTCCGCAGCCTTCTGTGGCAAAGAATTCCGCAGATTCTGCCACCCAGTGACTCCCGTTATAAATTAATTCTTTAACGATTTTTAAATATATTTTTCATGCTGTATTTCTGGTGTTATATACATGGGCCAAATTAAAGTTGCAGGGCATTGGAGTTCTACAACTGAAATGCATTGTGCAACGATGGGTGGTGGATAAGTTATATTTGTCAGTGCATTCAGCATGAGGGAGCAAAGCTAACTGAATGACGGGTGGAATTCGCACATCCTCAGATGGCCTGTCAGCAGTCGGTCGCGGCTGCAAGGCTTCTGTTACCTTTCAGGCGACACCCTGCAGGAACTCAAGATACTGTTCCATTCCATTCACAAGAGTCCATTTCAAGCAGATTTAATTATTTTCTCTTTTCCTCTCATCTGCGTCAGCGTTTGTCAGCACTGGGCCTGTACTCGCTGGAGTTAAGAAGGATTAGGGGAGGGGGGGGGGGGCCTCATTGAAACTTACCGAATAGTGAAAGGCCTGGATAGAGTGGATGTGGAGAGGATGTTTCCCCTAGTGGGAGAGTCTAGGACCAGAGGTCACAGCCTCAGAATTAAAGGGCGTTTAATTTTTCGGAAGGAGATATTTCTTTAGTCAAGAGGGCAATGAATCTGTGGAATTCATTGCCACAGACGGCTGTGGAGGCCAAGTCAATGGATATTTTTAAGGTAGAGAGGGATAGATTCTTGACTAGTGCAGGTGTCAGGGGTTATGGGGAGAAGGCAGGAGAATGGGGTTGAGAGGGAGAGATAGATCAGCCATGATTGAATGGCGGAGTAGACTTGATGGGCCGAATGGCCTAATTCTGCTCCCAACACATGAACATTAGTCACAAGTCAAGTCAATTACCATTTATTTGTATAGCACATTTAAAAAACAACTCTCGTTGGCCAATGTGCTTTACATTTGTTATAAGAATAGTATAAACAAACAAACTACATACATATATGGTAAAGAAAGCTTTTGGTATGCTAGCCTTTATAAATCAGAGCATTGAGTATAGAAGCTGGGATGTAATGTTAAAATTGTACAAGGCGTTGGTGAGACCAAATCTGGAGTATGGTGTACAATTTTGGTCACCCAATTATAGGAAGGATGTCAACAAAATAGAGAGGGTACACAGGAGATTTACTAGAATGTTGCCTGGGTTTCAACAGCTAAGTTACAGAGATAGGTTAAATAAGTTAGGTCTCTATTCTCTGGAGCGCAGAAGGTTAAGGGGGGACTTGATAGAGGTCTTTAAAATGATGAGAGGGATAGACAGAGTTAATGTGGACAAGCTTTTCCCTTTGAGAATAGGGAAGATTCAAACACGAGGACATGACTTTAGAATTAAGGGACAGAGGTTTAGGGGTAACATGAGGGGGAACTTCTTTACTCAGAGAGTGGTAGCGGTGTGGAATGAGCTTCCAGTGGAAGTGGTGGCGGCAGGTTCGTTGGTATCATTTAAAAATAAATTGGATAGGCATATGGATGAGAAGGGTATGGAGGGTTATGGTATGAGTGCAGGCAGGTGGGACTAAGAGAAAAAAGTTGTTCGGCACGGACTTGAAGGGCCGAGATGGCCTGTTTCCGTGCTGTAATTGTTATATGGTTATATGGTTATATATACATATAGCCCTCGCTCAGAGGACGTCAGGAAAGGCTTGGGAGTAGAGACGAGTTTTTAGTCTAGACTTAAAGGAGTCGATGGAGGGGGCAGTTCTGATGGGAAGAGGGATGCGGTTCCACAGTCTAGGAGCTGCAACTGCCTTCCCCATCTTAGTGCACTAGAGAAGGGGAAGTTGGGGGGGGGGGGGGGGGGGGGGGGCAAGAGGAGGCACAATGGCCCTTTAAAAATAAAACCCTTCTCCAAGTGATGAAGTACACAGCCAGCTCATTCTTGGCCCCAGGTGTGAACCCGTCTCCTGCAATCCATTCGTTCACTACGAAGAGGTCCAGACACAGGATTACAGCAAATTCCAAGTAGCCTTGCCGCAGCCAGCTTTAAAACCGGCATTCACACCCAACTTGGAGTCACCGGGTTCACCAGCATCAGGAGTGTTTTATTGTCAAATATGATGTTAGACAGCGCAGAAACGGGCCCTGTGGCCCACCCAGCCCAGGCCGACCAGCGATCACCCCGTACCCCAGCGATGTCCTACACACACACACACACACACACACGGGACAATTTACAATTATTTACCAAAGCCAATTAACCTACAAACCTGCGCGTTCAGTTTAGTTTAAAGATAGTTTGGAAACGGGCCCTTCGGCCCACCCAGTCAGCGCTGACCGGCAATCACCACACACACACACGCACGCACGCACGCACGCACGCACGCACGCCCACACACACACACGCCCACAGAGCTTTGGAGTGCGGGAGGAAACCGGACCACCCAGGGAAAACTCACGCGATAACAATAGACAAGAGATGCAGGAGTAGGCCATTCGGCCCTTCGAGCCAGCACCGCCATTCATTGTGATCATGGCTGATCATCCCCAATCAGTACCCCGTTCCTGCCTTCTCCTCATATCCCCTGACTCCGCTATCTTCAAGAGCTCTATCTAGCTCTCTCTTGAAAGTATCCAGAGAACCGGCCTCCACCGCCCTCTGAGGCAGAGAATTCCACAGACAACTGGGAGAACGTACTAACTTCGTACAGACAGCACCCGTAGTCAGGATTGAACCCGGGTCTCTGGCGCTGTAAGGCCGCAACACTCCCGCTGCACCACCGTGCCGCCAATATAGTCCCGAAACAAAACAATGAAATTCTCACAGCAACACAATAGGTCTGCAAAAACATAGTACTCATGGATATAATAAGCATACAAGAAAAAATTAAATACATTTAAAAAACCCATCTACTCAAAACAAAGTCCCAAGTCCCTAGTGCAACCCAGTCAATTTAGTTGGTGTTTGTAGTGGCAATAACCTGATGTGTAGGAAGGAACTGCAGTACTAGTTTACACTGAAGATAGACACAAAATGCTGGAGTAACTCAGCGGGACAGGCAGCATCTCTGGGTAGAAGTAAAGTGTGATGTTTTGGGTCAAGACCCTTCTTCAGACTGAGGGTCAGGGGAGAGGGAAACACAGAGATAAGGAAGGGTAAGGTGTGAAAAGGAGGTGGGATGGGGCTCAAGGAAGACGTAGAAGAGGACATTGGTTTAAGACGAGTGGGGAAAGATTTAATAGGAACCTGAAGGGCAAATGTTTCACACAGATGATGGTGGGTGTATGGAACGAGCTGCCAGAGGAGGAAGTTGAGACAGGGACTGCAACAACTTTTAAAAAACATTTGGTTGGGTACATGGATAGGAAAGGTCTAATGGGATGAGGGCCAAATGGGAGCGGGTGGGACTAGCATAGATGGGGCATCATGGTCGGCATGGGCACGTTGGGCTGAAGGGTCTGTTTCCATGCTGTATGACTCTATGATGCTACATCCTGCCTTCTCCGTGGATTGTCCCCTTGTCGTGGTGGAGAAGCTTGTGTGGTCCTGAGATCCTGAGAGCGATGCCGTCTGGAGCTACGCTCCTGGTAGGGCCACCCATGGCGGTAAGGTCGAGGGGGAGGTCTCTGACAAAGAGCCAATCCAACCAACGCCTCAACGGTGGAACAGGTGGAGGACGATGGCTGACCTTAGTGGAGCGTCACAACGGCTGGGAAGGCGGATGAAGGCTGCAGCGGAAAAGGGTCTCCGGTCGTCTTGGACTCCACGCCACTGGATCCTGACCCAGATCTGTCAAAGACCGTGGGGCGGCTGTCTGTGCACCAGTCTCCCCACATTAAACAAAGTCACGCACAGGGGTCCTCCATGTGAGGACAGTCATATTATTTCGAGTGACCAATGATGATGTTGATATCCTGCACTCTGTGTCTTCCCCTTTGCTCATCTATTGTACTTGGGTTTTAACTGATTGTACCCGTGTACGGTATATCTGACCTGTTTGGATAGCGTGCAACAAAGCTTCACTGAGCAATGCATCGGTACATAGAAACATAGAAATTAGGTGCAGGAGTAGGCCATTCGGCCCTTCAAGCCTGCACCGCCATTCAATATGATCATGGCTGATCATCCAACTCAGTATCCCATACCTGCCTTCTCTCCATACCCTCTGATCCCCTTAGCCACAAGGGCCACATCTAACTCCCTCTTAAATACAGCCAATGAACTGGCCTCAACTACCCTCAGTGGCAGAGAGTTCCAGAGACCCACCACTCTGCGTGTGAAAAAAGTCTTTCTCATCTCGGTCCTAAAGGATTTCCCCCTTATCCTAAAGCTGTGACCCCTTGTCCTGGACCACCCCAACATCGGGAACAATCTTCCTGCATCTAGCCTGTCCAACCCCTTAAGAATTTTGTAAGTTTCTATAAGATCCCCTCTCAATCTCCTAAATTCTAGAGAGCATAAACCGAGTCTATGCAGTCTTTGTTCATAAGACAGTCCTGACATCCCAGGAATCAGTCTGGTGAACCTTCTCTGCACTCCCTCTATGGCAATAATGTCCTTCCTCAGATTTGGAGACCAGAACTGTACGCAATACTCCAGGTGTGGTCTCACCAAGACCCTATACAACTGAAGTAGAACCTCCCTGCTCCTATACTCAAATCATGCGACAATAATCGACCTAAGCCGAGTAACTGCAAAATACTTTAAGTACCATCACGATCCACAGATGCTGCCTGACCCATTGAGTTTCTCCAGCACTTGGTATTCTTAAATGATAGGAGCAGAATTAGGCCATTCGGCCCGTCAAGTCTACTCCGCCATTCAATCATAGCTGATCTATCTCTCCCTCCAAAAAACCCCATTCTCCTACCTTCTCCCAATAACCTCTGACACCCGTACTAATCAAGAATCTATCTATCTATCTATCTCTGCTTTAAAAATGTCCATCGACCTGGCCTCCATGGCCAGTGTTTTGCTAATGACTATTGTGTCAGATGAGGAAATGTATTTACAGAGCGCCTAAAGCAAAACTGTTCTTGGATTGGAAGTGGCCTGCAGTTGATAATAATTATCTGCACACTTGCACAACACAAACGCATTTTCCAAATTTCTAAAGGATGAATCGCTACAACTTCAAAGCTTTTTTGCTTGACAATAACATCTGATTCACAGCCTCCACACTTGCCTCTGCACAGATGATGTCCAAGCACTTCCTGTTTATTCTGCTTGGGAAGGGACTGCAGATGCTGGTTTAAACCGAAGATAGACACAAAAGGCTGGAGTAACTCAGCGGGACGGGCAGCGTCTCCGGAGAGAAGGAATGGGTGACGTTTCGGGTCGAGACCCTTCATTCAGGCTCAGCGTCAGGGGAGAGGGCAACGAGAGATATAGACGGTGAATGTAGAGAGAGATATCGAACAAATGAGTGAAAGATAAGCATACAGTAAGGGTGATCAAGGAAAGGTGGAGCCCACAATGGTCCATTGTTGGCTTTGGCCTTTAGGCTATAATGAGCCAATTAACCTCAACAGGCACACTAGTACTAGTTCTATGTGCAGGAAGGAACTGCAGATGCTGGTAGACACAAAATGCTGGAGTTACACAGCGGGACAGGCAGCATCCCTGGAGTGGAATGGGTGACGTGACCCAGTCCCTCGACTCTCTGTCCGAAGAAGGGTCTCGGCCCAAAACGTTACCCATTCCTCCTCTCCAGAGATGCTGCCTGTCCCGCCGAGTTACTCCAGCACCAGTTCCACATCACCGTCGGTATCTCTCGATCCCCTTCCCCCCCCCCCCCCCCCGACTCTCGGTCTGAAGAAGGGTCTCCACCCGAAAACTTCACCTGTTCCTGATGATCCAGTCACCTCAAACGATGAGGTTTTGTCGCATTTTGCGCGATTAAACTTTAAAGCCAGTGTGCGTCTAATGTCTAAAGTGCCAGCATCCCAGAGCAAATGACAGAGGTAAGGCTGAAAGTTGAAAAGGGGCAGCAATATCACCACTACACTGGAAACACATCCCATCTGCCTGCCCCAGGAAAAAAATAGCAGACATTCAAAATGTGCCTTGCTACTACACTGGGTTTTGAAAGGTTGCACATCAGATTCTAACAGGCAGCCTGCCAGAATCCAGCCCTTTGATGCAAGCCAAATATCACACAGTACATCTGTAAAACCGTCAGACAAGCCCTTTAATCAGATGTTTTCAAGAGAGAGTTAGATCCAGCTCTTAGGGCTAACGGAATCGAGGAGTATGGGGAGGAAGCAGGAACGGGGTATTGATTTTGGACGATCAGCCATGATCATGTTGAATGGCGGTGCTGGCTCGAAGGGCCGAATGGCCTCCTCCTGCACCTATTTTCTATGTTCCTATGTTAAATAATATTCTTGTCGCCGTTCGCCTGGACTTGGTGCCTGTTTTAAGTCCTCAAACAACCCTCTCCTTCTTCCCCCCCCCCAAATCTATCCTCCCCCCCACCTCCCACCCCCCCTCCAATCCCGCTCAAGACTAAGCTAGTGAGAGGAAACTAACTCTAGATTTGGCTCCACAGAACACACATCTGGCCGGGACAGACCCAAGACGTCACCCATCCCTTCTCCCCACAGATGCTGCCTGTCCCGTTGAGTTACTCCAGCATTCTGGATCTATCTTCAGTTTAAACCAGAATCTGCAGTTCCTTGCTAAACATTCTGTGGGACACTTTTTTTGGGGGGGGGAGGGGGTTGGGGGGGGGGAGGTCTGTGAAATATTCTGCGGGACACTTTTGGAGAGGAGAGGGGGGGAGGGGATTAGGCAGAAACCTACTCTCTCCGGGACACTCTGGGGACAGGGGGGTTGGGAAGTCAAGTCAGATATATGGGCCACTTTTGTTTAGGGAGATGAGGGGTTGGTAGGGAGGTCAGACACTCTGCGGGGCACGAGGGAGGGGGTGGTAGATAAATCAGTCAGATGTCCTATGGGACATTTTTTTAACTGGGGAGGGGAGTGGAGGGGAGAGAGAAGGCAGAACATCTTTATAAAACCGTAGGTAAGTTGACACATTCGCTTGTGCTGCTGCAAGTTAGAAATGCCATTGTTCTTTCTATCTGAAACACACGACAATAAGACACTCCTGACTCTCTCTCAGTAGGTCAGATATCCCAGGGGGGGGCATTTTTAGTTTGTGGGGGCGGGGGGGGGGAAGAGGGAGAGAGAGAGAGAGAGAGAGAGGGGAGGCAGAACATCTTTATAAACACACACACACACAGATTCCCATCTCGGCAAACAAGGAGAGCTGTTAAACACAAACAGGCGTGCAACCAGAAACTAGTTGGGATGTGTGAAGACTTTCCTTCTGTCACCTGGATCAGGGGGTTGCTGGCATTGAAGGAAGCGGTGCAATTTCCAGCCAATCTGTCCCCTCTCCAACACACTCGCCATTGCGAACGTGACTTCTCTCTCTCTCTCTCTCTCTGGGTCTTGCAAGAACACTCTATCTGCTGAGACCTTTGACTGCACAGGGTAGTTTGCAGAGAAAGGGGTTTAAATGAGCAGAAAGTCCAGCAACGAACTGCGTGGAGAGTTCAATTGCATAGTCTGGTTATGTCAATGGGAGAGGCAGAGTTTGGGGGTTTTTTTTGGGGGGTGGGGGTGGGATTTTTAAACCCCTCAGCCCTGTTCTGCTGTCCTGTTCCCGACCAGGGCAAGGGGTATGTGAGACAGGGAGAGAGAGGGAGAGAGGTGGCTTGCTTGCTTGCTTGCTTGCTTGCTTGCTTGCTTGCTTACCGCGGTGGAGAGCCGGCAGGGCTGCCCCTTGCAACCCGGGACCTTATCCTGTGCAGCGACCCATTCCTCCAGCCCCCGGCGATTGAGGCAAGCGTTCACCACGAAACTGTCACCTAAACACACACCAGAAAGGCGACAGAAAGCGATCAGTTCCATTCCTCCCCCTCTGTCACAAGTAACACATGCAAACATGGACGGGGGGGCGGGGGGGGGGTAAAAAAAAGTTAAGGGAAAAAAATAATAAAAATCACACACACACACAATAATTGAAAACAAGCTTTGCTCACCTTCAGGGCTTTCTCTTGGTTTACAAACGGCGGCTGCAGATTAGAAAGAGGGGGGGGTGGAAAATTAAACATGGGTTACTTTTTAGATTTGCTTTTGCAGTGAAATCGATGCAGCGGCTGCGATCAAAAGCTTACCATGTTTCGAGTGGAGTTTGCCCATTGTAGCTGCATCTGCCAGCGGTTTAGAGGCACATTTGGGAGGTGGTGGTGAAGTTAAAGGCAGTAGTAGTCCAGCGCTAGTTGCCACCCTTGCTCCGGTCCGCTCTGCTACATGCAGCAGGCTCACGCCGCCCCTCTCTCTCTCTCACTCACTCACCCCATCCAGTGACTGCTCCTCTGCTCAGCTTCACCCAGCCCTCCCCCTTTCTCTCTCTCACACACACAGGGGAGAGAGGCGGCCACAGCAAAGGAAAAGGGGGGGGGGAGACCCACTTCACAAGCCAGGGGAACACGATTGACACCTTCCCAGAGATTACAGCACCGCTGCTTGCAGCCACACTGTGTTTGTGTGTGTGTGTGTGTGTGTGCTGTGTGGTTAGAGGGCGGCAGATGAAAGGAGGAGGAGGAGGAGGAGGAAGGAGGGAGGGAGGGGGAACTTTCCAAGCCTCCAAAATAAAAGGGCTTCAGCAAACACTTGAAGCAGCTGCCAAGGATGGAGTAACTTCAACACACGCAAGAGGCACTACACACTTTAACATGTAGATCTAAAAAAACTCACTCTCTCTGGGGAAAGCTGCACACACTCAGGACCAGAGGCGAGAAAAATGACTTTCCAGGTGTAGGAAAGAACTGCAGATGTTGGTTCAAATCCAAGGTAGACACAAAATGCCTTCTTCAGACTCTGGGTCTCGTCCTGAAATATCATACCCCATCCATTCCCTCCACAGATGCTGCCTGACCCGCTGAGTTACTCCAGCTTTTTGTGTCTATCTTCGTTTAAACCAGCATCTGCAGTTCCTTCCTGCACATCCCCTTGAAGGATAGGCAGCGTTTTGGATCCGGACCCTTCTTCAGACTGCCCGAGTTACTCCAGCATTCTGTGGATTTTTTTGGGGTAACCCAGCATCTGCAGTTCCTTGTGTCTTCACTGGAGTGGATGAAGAAAATCGTGATATTGGCCTTTTAAGTTCATGTGATAGCAGCAGAATTAGGCCATTCAGCCCATCAAATCTACTCCACCATTCAATCATGGCTGATCTATCTCTCCCTCTCAGATAGATGTCACCTTAGAGTAGACACAAAATGCTGGATTAACTCAGCGGGACAGGCAGCATCTCTGATGAGCATAGAAGCATAGAAACATAGAAAATAGGTGCAGGAGGAGGCCATTCGGCCCTTCGAACCAGCACCACCATTCATTGTGATCGTCCCCTATCAATAACCCGTGCCTGCCTTCGCCCCATTTCCCTTGCCTCCACTAGCCCCTAGAGCTCTATCTAACTCTCTCTTAAATCCATCCAGTGACTTGACCTCCACTGCCCGCTGTGGCAGGGAATTCCATAAATTCACAACTCTCTGGGTGAAAACGTTTTTCCTCACATCAGTCTTAGTGTCCTCCCCTTTATTCTAAGACTGTGGTCCCTGGTCCTGGACTCGCCCAACATTGGGAACATTTTTTCTGCATCTGTTTGGCAGATGCAGTATAATGTGGATAAATGTGAGGTTATCCACTTTGGTGGCAAAAATAGGAAAGCAGACTATTATCTAAATGGTGACCGATTAGGAAAAGGGGAGATGCAGCGCGACGTGGGTGTCATGGTACACCAGTCATTGAAAGTAGGCATGCAGGTGCAGCAGGCAGTGAAGAAAGCGATTGGTATGTTAGCTTTCATAGCAAAAGGATTTGAGTATAGGAGCGGGGGGATTCTACTTCAATTGTATAGGGTCTTGGTGAGACCGCACCTGGAGTATTGCGTACAGTTCTGGTCTCCAAATCTGAGGAAGGACATTATTGCCCTAGAGGGAGTGCAGAGAAAGTTCACCAGACTGATTCCTGGGATGTCAGGACTGTCTTATGAAGAAAGACTGGATAGACGCGGTTTATACTCTCTAGAATTTCGGAGATTGAGAGGGGATCTTATAGAAACTTACAAAATTCTTAAGGAGTTGGACAGGCTAGATGCAGGAAGATTGTTCCCGATGTTGGGGAGGTCCAGGACAAGGGGTCACAACTTAAGGATAAGGGGGAAATCCTTTAGGACCGAGATGAGAAGGACTTTTTTCACACAGAGAGTGGTGGGTCTCTGGAACTCTCTGCCACAGAGGGTTGTTGAGGCCAGTTCATTGGCTATATTTAAGAGGGAGTTAGATGTGGCCCTTGTGGCTAAGGGGATCAGAGGGTATGGAGAGAAGGCAGGTACGGGATACTGAGTTGGATGATCAGCCATGATCATATTGAATGGCGGTGCAGGCTCGAGGGGCCGAATGGCCTACTCCTGCACCTAATTTCTATGTTCCTATGTTTCTATGTTAGCTTGTCCAGTCCTTTTATAATTTTATATGTTTCTATAAGATCCACCCTCATCCTTCTAAACTCTAGTGAATACAAGCCTAGTCTTTTCAATCTTTCCTCATATGACAGTCCCGCCATCCCAGGGATCGATCTCGTGAACCTCGTGAGCAGGAATGGGTAACGTTTCGGGTCGAGACCCTTCTGCAGAGTAGTGGACGGGACAGAGATAGAATGTAGTTGGAGACAGTAAGACTGGTGGGAGAACTGGGAAGAGGGAGGGGATGGAGAGAGTGGGAAAGCAAGGGCTATTTCAAATTATAGAAGTCACCTTTCGAGTAAGTAGTGTTTTTTCACTGTAATTTTGTACCTGTAAATATTCTTATTTTGTTAAAAGAAAAACTGTAGATGCCAGTTTACAAAAAAAGGCACATAGTGCTGGAGTAATCAAGAAATTTAGCTCAATGTGATAGGTCTGAAGAAGGACCCCAAAGCAAAATGGCACCTGCCCTTTCCAATCACAAATGCTGCCCGACCTGTAGAGTTTTGTGACTATCTTTGAGTCTTTTTGTGTCTATCTTCGGTTTCGAAGGCCTTTTATTGTCATGTGTACCAATTAAAGGGCCTGTCCCACTTACGTGTCCTTGGCACGCAAATTACACGACCTCGTGGTCGTGTTGAGCCGCGATGGTCCCATGAAGGTCGCATGCGATTTCATGCGCCCGCACAGTCGTCTGGAGCGCGTGACGTCATTTGAAGATAGAGTAACTCAGCGGGACCGGCAGAATCTCTGGAGAGAAGGAATGGATGACGTTTCGGGTCGAGACCCTTCTTCAGTCGGAATGTCCATCTTCAATTTTCTTGGCCCCGGCTCTGGGAGTAGAAGTGGGGGCGGATCCGGACCACAACGGCCATGAGCCCCAGGCCAAGTTCGGGGATCGTTTGCCCGTTTCTGCTGCTGTTGGAGGTGAGACGTTGCGTCGCGCCAGGGTCTTGGGCCTGTCCCACTTTGGACGTCAGTTCCGCGACAGGCCGTTGGCACGCAAAGATTTTGTTCGCTACAAAAATTTCGGAGCCCCGCGCGATGTCGCGCACAACTCCATACCCCTCCGCGTTTCTCAGTGGGACCAGCCCCCGCGAGGCCATACGATGCCCGTGCGCCTCAACGCGACCATTTGCATGCCAAGGACACGTAAGTGGGACAGGGCCTTAAGGCATCTGCAGTTCCTTCCTAATACAGAGTACTGAGTACAGTTATGGGACCTTCCTTATGCTTTAAGGAAAGGTGTTAATGTGTTGGAATCAACCGACAGAAGGATTACTGCACTAACACCTGGAATCAGAGAACTGTCTCCAGAGGAAAAGTTGGACGTACCAGCACAAACCTGTTGAAATTTAGGCGACTTGGTTGAAACATAAGACCACGAGAGTTCTTGATGGGGTGAATGCGGGGAGGATGTTTCCTCATGTGGAAGAATCTAGAGCTGGGAATCATTTCAAAATAAGGAGTCATCCATTTTTGGCAACAAGGAGGTGGGGGTTTTTTTCTCGGCACTTTGTGAGTCGATGGAACAAACTCTCGTCCTCAAGCAGCTGGTGGGAGCTGTGTTTGAATATATATGTCCAAAAAAGATCGTGACCTAGATGTGTCAAGAGTTAAGAGTGTTTTATTGTCATATGTCCCAGGGGCTTGAGGGCTTCGTCTTAGAAAGTAACACCATTTCACGAGTCAAGAATGCTTTATTGTTAAATGTCCCGAAATGGAACAATGAAATTCTTACTTACAGCAGCTAAACACATATGGAAACATAGAACACTGTAAAGATATAATATACACAGTTCAGTCTATATACAGTGTATCTATATACACAGACACACACACACATATATATGTACATATGTACAATATAATAGACAAAGTTCCATATATATACAGTATGTCTATATACATACGCGCGCACACACACAAATATACACACACACACACCAATATATATATACACACACACACACACCAATATATATACACACACACACCCACACCCACACCCACACCCACACCCACACCCACACCCACATAGGGCGGCACGGCAGTCTAGAGCTGCTGCCTCACAGCGCCAGAGACACAAGTTCGATCCTGACTACAGGTGTTTGTCTGTGCAGAATCTCCTCCCACACTCCAAAGACGTACAGGTTTGTCGGTTAATTGGCTTGGTATAACTGTAAAAAAAACTCTGTGCAGACAACGCCCGTAGTCAGGATCGAACCTGGATCTCTGGCACTGTAAGACTGCAACTCTACCACTACAAAAACCTGTATGGCAATATCTGATCTGATGCAAACTGTACCTCGCCACGATAGTAAACCTAAACCGTCTTACTGTTTGCAATCATATGGCAAAATTATTACAATTAATTCAGTTCACAATCTTGCTTCTTATTATTAATTATTAATTGAAAAACAATTAATGTTACGGTCTTTGTTTATCGCCAACCCCGCCAGCCAGTTGATCTGAAAAAAGAGCCTGGAGTAACTCAGCGGGCCAGGCATCATCTCCAGAGAGAATGAATGGGTGACGTTTCGCGTCGAGACAGAAGGGTCTCAACCTGAAACGTCACCCATTCCTTCTCTCCGGAGACGCTGCCTGACCCGCCGAGTTACTCCAGCTTTTCCTTCCGACACGCCTTGCAAAGCCTGGTCTTCCGCCCAAGTATTGAAAGCAGGGCTGCTTGTTGGGAGACCGCTCTGGGGATGGGAGTCCGGGGCAGTGATACAAGGCCACAGAAGATCTGCCATGGTGCTTGATGATGTGAATCTCCCTCCGACCCTGGAACTAAGCCAGAATCAGGACTTAGAAGAACCCTTTATTCATTCCAAGTACTTCTACATTTGATGCTTTCAATCATTTGGAATTAAAGACAAACATTGTGTAAACAGCCGCGTTAAATGTTGATAAGCAAATTCTCATATGGCATTCGGGTTTCTGAGGAAAAGTTAATGCTTTGACAAAGTATAATTAATTAGCATACAGTTCAAAGTCTTGAATCTTGACTGCTTTCCAGGCCAATTCCACTTGGCTTAGTTCTGCAGACAAGACGTCTCCAGGCCATTCATCCCAAATTAGACAAAGCTAAACATCTCCGCTTAAGAACTGGAAGGATGGGGAGAAGGTGGGAAGCTATGGAGGACTGGGGGAGTGAAGATGGGAAGGAAGGAGAGAGAATTTGTTTGGGAAGTGCCCTTATCGCGATGATGGAAAAAGGGAACAACGACACGCAAATTCGTGAGGCGTTCCATATGTTTTTTAGGGGAGGCACGGTGGCGCAGCGGTAGAGTTGCTGACTCACGGCGCCAGAGACCCGGGTTCCATCCTGACTACGGGTGCTGTCTGTATGCAGGAAGGAACTGCAGATGCTGAGTCTGAAGTAGGGTCTCGTTATTCTTAAACTGTGGCCCTGGTTACATAGAACATAGAAACATAGAAATTAGGTGCAGGAGTAGGCCATTCGGCCTTTCGAGCCTGCACCGCCATTCAATGTGATCATGGCTGATCATCCAACTCAGTATCCCGTACCAGCCTTCTCTCCATACCCCCTGATCCCTTTAGCCACAAGTGCCACATCTAACGCCCTCTTAAATATAGCCAATGAACTGGCCTCAACTTCTGTGGCAGAGAATTCCAGAGACTCACCACTCTCTGTGTAAAGAATGTTTTCCTCATCTCAGTGCTAAAGGAATTCCCCCTTATCCTTAGAACAATCTTCCAGCATCTAGCTTGTCCAACCCCTTAAGAATTTTGTAAGTTTCTATAAGATCCCCCCTCAATCTTCTAAATTCCAGCGAGTACAAGCCGAGTCTATCCAATCTTTCCTCATATGAAAGTCCTGACATCCCAGGAATCAGTCTGGTGAATCTTCTCTGTACCCCCTCTATGGCAATAATGTCCTTCCTCAGATCTGGAGACCAAAACTGTACGCAAACATCCAGGTGTGGTCTCACCAAGACCCTGTACAACTGAAGTAGAACCTCCCTGTTCCTATACTCAAATCCTTTTGCTATGAAAGCTAACATACCATTTGCTTTCTTCACTACCTGCTGCACCTGCATGCCTACTTTCAATGACTGGTGTACCATGACACCCAGGTCTCGTTGCATCTCCCCTTTTCCTAATCTGCCACCATTCAGATAATAGTCTACCCTCATGTTTTTGCCACCAAAGTGGATAACCTCACATTTATCCACATTAT
Organism: Raja brachyura; assembly: GCA_963514005.1. The sequence goes on along the minus strand of OY740797.1, from coordinate 5,918,085 downwards.
ACTGCATCTGCCATGCATCTGCCCATTCACTCAGCCTATCCAAATCACCCTGCAGCCTCCAAGCATCCTCCTCACACCTAACTATACCCCCCAGCTTGGTGTCATCTGCAAATTTGGAGATGTTGCATTGAATTCCCTCGTCCAAATTATTAATATATATTGTAAATAGCTGGGGTCCCAGCACTGAGCCTTGCAGCACCCCACTAGTCACTGCCTGCCATTCTGAAAAGGACCCGTTTACTCCTACCCTTTGCCTCCTGTCTGCTAGCCAGTTCTCTATCCACATCCGATGTTGGGGGTCCAGAAGTCTCGAACCAGGGGCCACAGTTTAAGAATAAGGAGTAAGCCATTTAGAACGGAGACGAGGAAACACTTTTTCTCACAGAGAGTTGTGAGTCTGTGGAATTGTCTGCCTCAGAGGGCAGTGGAGGCCGGTTCTCTGGATGCTTTCATGAGAGAGCTAGATAGGGCTCTTAAAGATAGCGGAGTCAGGGGATATGGGGAGAAGGCAGGAACGGGGTACTGATTGGGGATGATCAGCCATGATCACATTGAATGGCGGTGCTGGCTCGAAGGGCCAAATGGCCTACTCCGGCACCTATTGTCTATTGTCTATTTACCCGAAACGTCACCCATTCCTTCTCTCCAGAGAAGCTGCCAATCCCACTTAGTCAACTTGGAATGACAGATTCATCGTTTTCATCTTTTTGTTTTTTAGAGCCACAACGTGGAAACAGGCTCTTCGCCCCACATGTGCCCACAGCAACTGTCGATTGCCCCTACACTAGTTCCATCCTACACACTACAGACAATGTACAGAATGCAATTGACCTACAAACCTGCACGTCTTTGGAGTGTGGGAGGAAACCGGAGCACCCGGAGAAAACCCACGTGGTCACGGGGAGACATAATCAAGGACCAGTCTCACCGAGGTCACTCCCTCTTCGTCTCTCCTCTCAGGCAAGAGGTACGGAGGTGTTATAATGCACGCCTCCAGATTCATTGGCAGTTTCTTCCCAGCTGTCATCAGGGAACGAGTTGAACCATCCTATAAGAAGGGTCTCGATCCAAAACGTCACCCGTTCCTTCGCTCCAGAGATGCCGCCTGTCCCGCTGTGTGTGTGTTACTTCAGCTCTTTGTGTCCATAGCAACTAGAGAACGGCCCTGAGCTACTATATACCCCATTGGAGACCCTCAGACTATCTTTATTTGGACTTTAAACTGGACTTTATCTAGCACTAAACGATTTTCCCTTTTATCCTGTATCTTTACGCTGTGGACGGCTCGATTGTAATCATGTGTTGTCTTTCCCCTGACTGGTCGGCAGGCGACAAAATCTTTTCACCTGTGTACCTCGGTGACACACCTGACAATAAACGAAACAAAGCTAAAGATACAGACTCCGTACAGACAGCACCCGAGGTCAGGATCGAACCAGGGTCTCCGGCGCTGTGAGGCAGCTCCGTGATGAACAAACTGCACAATCTCATTTACAGACATGTATATTTTAATAAGCGCACCGAGTTCATTCCGCATTTATTAAATATTTATGTCCCTGCAATAAGCTTGGCCATTACCACAGTTTTCATTGTGAATAAGTAAACAGTTCGAGCCTTTTGACAGACATAAACCATGCGATGGCTGGAACGGCCGACCATCTTACTAAAATAAATAGAAAACATCAGAACCAAATAGTGCATCTGCAACTCTCCAAACAAGCTGCTTGTTCGACGCGTTAATGAAAAATGAAATAAATGCAGCTCGTTAAACTGTGTTTTGAACTTTGCGAGAATATTGAATATTTTTTGGACCGGCAGCCTCTCATATAAAGGCAAAAATAAGGGGGAATAAAATCAATCCGCACTGTACATCAAACAGACATCTCCCAGTATATTATTCATACATTCTCCAAAGATCAGCATGTCACAGGTACCGGCAGCTTTCTAGTAACTTAACAAAGTGCAGATCTTCGCACATGGACATAGATGGAATGGTTGATGTGCCTCGAAAAATATCGCAATCCTATCTTCAGAAAAAATGTCCGTAAATCTTTAATGAGGATTCATTGAATAACCATATAACCATATAACAATTACAGCACGGAAACAGGCCTTCTCGGCCCTTCCAGTCCGTGCCGACCATTTATTTTCCCCTAGTCCCATCTACCTGCACTCAGACCATACCCCTCCATTCCCTTCCCGTCCATATACCTATCCACTTTTAAATGTTAAAATCGATCCTGCCTCCACCACTTCTGCTGGAAGATCATTCCACACAGCCACCACTCTCTGAGTAAAGAAGTTCCCCCTCACGTTACCCCTAAACTTCTGTCCCTTAATTCTCATGTCATGCCCTCTTGTTTGAATCTTCCCTACCCTCAATGGGAAAAGCTTATCCACGTCAACTCTGTCTGTCCCTTTCATCATTTTAAAGACCTCAATCAAGTCCCCCCTTAGCCTTCTGCGCTCCAAAGAATAAAGACCTAACTTGTTCAACCTTTCTCTGTAACTTAGTTGCTGGAACCCAGGCAACATTCTAGTAAATCTCCTCTGTCATCGTCACAGAGAGAAGTTGGCTGTTTTAATCGTGTACAGCTGCAAATACCAAAGAAAACGTGTTGATCTCGCTAACTCAATCATGTCGCAAATAATCACAATCTTTCTGTTGGAAAGAGCTGCAGATGCTGGTTTAAATCGACGATAGACACAAAATGCTGGATTCATTCAGCGGGACAGGCAGCATCTCTGGAGAGAAGGAGTGGGTGACGTTTTGGGTCGGGCCCCTTCTTCAGACTCTTTGTCTGAATCATAATCTTAATCTTTGACAATAGACAAAGACCATAGGTGCAGGAGTAGGCCATTCGGCCCTTCGAGCCAGCACCGCCATTCAATGTGATCATGGTTGATCATCCCCAATCAGTACCCCGTTCCTGCCTTCTCCCCATATCCCCTGACTCCGCTATTTTTAAGACTTTGCTGGCATTACCTTAAACTAAATGTTATTCCCTCATCATGTAGGTATGTTACAAAACTTACCTTGAACAGTGCTGCAGTTCTGCCGCTCCCCGTGTGCGTGACTTTGGCGCCTTTCAGAGGGGGGCGGGCTTAAAGTGCCGTTTTTCTTCAGACTGGGCAAATCGATCAATGTTGGGCGATTTCGTTGCAGAAGAAAAATTGCTCCGACATTTCATTAATGAAGGTATTTTTAAATTACGCTAGATTATTTATTATCTAGAGTAATTTAAAAATCACCTTCAAAAGCCGTGAGCGCCGACAACGGGAAGGATTTTGCGTAGGGGAGAAAAAAAGGTAAATAGTTTATTTTTAGATTAAAAGTTGGTTTTTATGGAGGCTTTAATGATATTTTCATGTTGCGAAATGGGGTCCAAAACAAATGTATGAACCGGCTGTATTTTTCATACCGACTTCACAGCAAACCACAACGTTCCAATCCACCGCATTCCACTAAAACCCAGTCGCTAGTTGATTTAAATGGCCATTAATTTACAGGCATTAAACACTAAATTCCTTCCATTTGGCCCAAAAATTCATGAAAATGAGATTTTAAAATTATGTTATATTGTGGATTATTGTGTGAATGTTATTTGGACACTTAGGCAATTTAAAAAAAGTTTATCTTTTCTTAAGAAATGGATAGATGTTTAGATCTACTCATTGAATTTTGTAATTAGCTACAATTAGATAACTAACTAATTATATGCTTTAATTTCAGGTCATCCAAGTAAGATTGTTTCATATTTGTTTCAGAATGCTTCGATCTATAATAACTGAAAATCTCATTGAGTTCTCTTAATTTTTAAGAAAGTTATGGGCTTTTAACGGTTCTAGATCACAGCTTTTGAGTTAAGTCAATTGAAAGGCAATGGGGAACAAGATGCTAATTTCCGAATATGAAAATGGTCATAACTTTCTTAATACTGAAGATATGAAAGTGAATTAGGTGTCAAATTAAACTTATTTTTATGCTTTATCTGATGGGATAAATTGCAGACTTGATTTTTAAAATCTCAAAATTTTGTAACATTGCTACATCATGTACACTGTGAATGGCTCGAATGTAATCACGTATTGTCTTTCTGCTGACTGGTTAGCGCGCAACGAAGGCATTTCACTGTACCTCGGTACATGTGACCTAAAAACTAAACTGAACTAAAGTCTGAAGACGGGTCTCGACCCGAAACGTCACCCATTCCTTCTTTCCAGAGGTGCTGCCTCACCCGCTGAGTTACTCCATCCAGCATTTTGTGTCAAATTCAATCACCTTCAAATTAATAAAAAAGGTCTGAAGAAGGGTCCCAACCTGAACCGTCACCTATCCTTGTTCTCATGAGATGCTGCCTGACCAGCTGTTACTCCAGAACTTTGTGTCTTTTATTTAAACCCGCATTTGCAGTTCCCCGTATCTAATTAATGCAGAGAGGGACGCTGTCAAAATCATTCATAAAGCCAAAGACCAAAGAAGCATTATTTGTTTCAGATTATTTTTGAATATTTTGTAACAGTTCAAGTTCTAATGTGGCAAAGGTTCTTGCGGTAACTAGATGATGGGTGGGTGGGTGGGAGCGTGGGTGAGTTGGTGGGTGGTTGTGTGGGTGGATGGGTGTGTGGGTGTGTGGGTGAGTGGGTGTGTGGGTGTGTGGGTGTGTGGGTGGGTGGGTGTGTGGGTGTGTGGGTGTGTGGGTGAGTGGATGGGCTGGTGAGTGTGTGGGTGGATGGGTGGGTGGGTGTGTGTGTGGGTGTATGGGTGAGTGGGTGTGTGGGTGGGTGGGTGTGTGGGTGTGTGGGTGTATGGGTGGGTGATAAAAGACTTCATAGAAGCACAAGCACCCTCCGCTGGTACTGCCTCTCCATCAACCTGAAACCACAAACACTGTCCCTCCTCCACCATAGTCGCCATACTAGTTTCGCTGTTGTCCCGTTGAATTTCATTTTCTGTATAACTCGTTATCACCCAGCCCACAGCCAACAATGGACCATTGTGGAGAAGGGTCTCGACCCACAACGTCATCCATTCCTTCTATCCGGAGATGTTGTCCATCCCGCTGAGTTACTCCAGCACTTTGTGTCTATTGTGGGATCCACCTTTCCTTGGTTACTTTTTTGCACACCTTCCATGCATTTTGTTCCACATCACCGTCTATATCTCTTGTTGCTCTTTTCCCTGACCCTCAGTCTGAAGAAGGGTCTCGACCCAAAAGGTCGCCTAGGCCTTTTCTCCAGCGATGCTGCCAGACCCGCTGAGTTACTCCAGCTTTTTGTGTCTATCTTCGGTTTAAACCAGCATCTGCAGTTCCTTCCTGCACATAGAAATTAATTTACAGGCTACCTGATATAACATTCTCTCGTCAGCTCAATACACTCGCTCCAATGGGACAAAGTGCTGGCACAATGCAATGGTCCTGACCATTTAGTAAATGAACAATCCCAAAACATTGAAAGGGGGTTGTAAAGGCATTTTAGCTTCTGCATCTGTTCCCAGGGTTCATTAAGTGAATCTGCCTCTTAGGTCCATATCTATATTTATACTGGACGTTAGCTGTTTACTATTAAGAGCAACAAGATAGACAATGTTCCATAGTAAAGAAAGGCTAATCTTGTCAGTTGATACTATACATAGATCTCACAGGCTCCAAGCCAATATTTAATGGGGGACTCCTGTGATATTCAGTGCTGTGAAAGTGACCTGAGATGAAATCCTTCCTTGGAACTATTTGCCGAGCTATGCACAGCTCCTCCATCCAGCCGTCTATTCCCGTCGTTGGCTAGCGGGAGAAAGGGGGGGAAGAAATAGCAGCTCACTTTGGACGGGGAGTTAAGAAAGAAGAGGCACACATCCAGCCATCCTGCGCAACCGATCAGGGTAAAGGTCACGTAAATGGTGACGAGGTAAAGGACCACCAGGGGTTTCAAGCAAAAGCAAATAGCGAGAGGACGTAAAATTCAACAAGGTGGTGTGATAACGGCTTAAAATTCCAAATAATTTCAACTATTTCAAAACTTTCGGGTATGTGAGGTAGGGATGATAAGGGTCACATCTGACAAAAAGAGGCACAAAGTGCTGGAGTAACTCAGCGGATTAGGTAAGTGGCTCTGGAGAACATGAATGGGTGACGGGGAAACAAGGAACTGCAGATGCTGGCTTACAAAAAAAGACACAAAGTGCTGGAGTAATTCAGAGGGTCAGGCAGCGTCTGTGGAGAGCATGAATAGGTGATGTATAAACAAGGAACTGCAGATGATCACGATGCTGTGTTTTGCTCCAGATTCCAGCATCTGCAATCTGTGTCAGCAATCTGGTGAACCTCAGCTGCACACTTTCGAAGGTGCCCCACCTTTAATGGGGCAACACTCCAGATGCGGCCTCAGCAAAGCCTTATAGAGCAGCATCCTGACTTTCTCCTCTTATGCCTCGACCCAGGAGAGTTTTCTAGTCCTGTTATTCACAGACCCTGTAGCAAATACCTCGTGAAGTTTTGAATTGAAAGGAAAGAAGACCGCAAATGCGTCCACACAATTTTGCTTTAAAAATATGAGTTGAACGACTGCCACTTGAATGGGCAGCACAGTGGCGCAGCGGTAGAGCTGCTGCCTCACAGCGCCGGAGACCCGGCTTTGATCCCGACTACGGGTGCTTGTCTGTACGGAGTTTGAACGTTCTCCCCGTGACTTGCGTGGGTTTTCTCCAAGATCTTCGCTTTTCTCCCACAAGGTTTGTAGTTTAACTGGCTTGGCATAAATGTAAATTGTCTCTAGTGTGTGTAGGATAGTGTTAATGTGCGGGGATCGCTGGTCGGCGCGGACAAGGCGGTCCGAAGCGCCTGTTTACGCGCTGTATCGCTACACTAAACTACTTTTGTTTTTAAAGTACATAATAAAGTCTGTAAAAGTGGTGGCTAAGGGATTGATATTAAAAATAAATTCAATTACCCAAAATGTTTAGAGCAAACTTACAAAAGGAAATGGCAACTTTTTAACGCACTTCAGATGGTATGTGTGACTCATTACACAGTTACCACATCAGAAATTCAGGCTAATATACGATAAATAATGGAAATTAAGCATTTTACTGTTGTAGTGTTTGTTATATACTTAAATTGTAAGCTTTGAATGCTTAGATCTGAATTACATCTCTATAGACAATAGACAATAGACAATAGGTGCAGGAGTAGGCCATTCGGCCCTTCGAGCCAACATCGCCATTCAATGTGATCATGGCTGATCATCCCCAATCAGTACCCCGTTCCTGCCTTCTCCCCATATCCCCTGACTCCGCTATCTTCAAGAGCCCTATCTAGCTCTCTCTTGAAAGCATCCAGAGAACCTGCCTCCACCGCCCTCTGAGGCAGAGAATTCCACAGACTCACCACTCTCTGTGAGAAAAAGTGTTTCGTCGTCTCCGTTCTAAATGGCTTACTCCTTATTCTTGAACTGTGGCCCCTGGTTCTGGACTCCCCCAACATTGGGAACATGTTTCCTGCCTCTAGCGTGTCCAAACCCTTAATAATCTTATATGTTTCAATGAGATTCGCTCTCATCCTTCTAAACTCCAGAGTGTACGAGCCCAGCCGCTCCATTCTCTCAGCGTACTAATATCTTTTAACTAAACTAAGCTAAAATAACCATGATGAGAATATAGAGGCATAAATCCAATGGCCAATGCAGGAATATACAGCATATATATATTTATAATATTTAATATCAATTTGCCGGGTTCAGTTGCAGAACCAAAGCCTAGTGTGCAGAAACAATGCATATTAAAAACTTACAGCCAAGGACAGATTTGTACCATTCTGGACTCAAAAAGCTGGAGTAACTCAGGAGGACAGGCAGCATCTCTGGAGAGAAGGAATGGGTGACATTTCGGGTCGCAAAACGTCACCCACTCCTTTTCTCCAGAGACGCCGCCTGTCCCGCTGAGTTACTCCAGCATTTTTGTGTCTATCTTCGGTGGAAACCAGCGTCTGCAGTTCCTTCCTACACAATGAAACACATTAATCAGCTGGAGAAGCTGCTGCCTCACAGCACCGGTGACCTGGGTTTGCTCCTGTCTATGTGGAGTTTGCACGCTCCCCTTGTGACCGCGAGGGTTTCCTCCGGGTGCTCCGGTTTCTTTCCTCATTGCCCACCTCTCCCTAGTTCAGTTAAGTAGAAACACAATGCGTTCCAAACCTCATTCTGTAAATTCAAAATTATATACTTTATACTTTGCTGTGTTATATATTGAACTTACTTTTGTTATTTACAAATGGGTGCCTACTGCGGCTAGTTTAGAGATAGTATGAGTTTATTTTAGAGATAGTATGGAAATAGGCCCTTCAGCGCTCACCAGTAATCACCACACATTAGTTCTGTTCTACACACTAGGGACAATTTACAGAATTCAATTAACCTACAAATCTAACGTCTTACAGCTCCCGTGGTCAGAATCGAACCCAGTATTCCAAAACAAAATTAAATAGAATGTTTCCAAATATTTCTCCTATCTGTGACAAATGTCAATATTTAGCTAATTTAACTCATACTTTTGTAAACTGTATAAAAATTTTAAAATTCTGGGCGGATATTTTTTAAATTATTTCTGAATTTGTTACATAGAAACATAGAAACATAGAAATTAGGTGCAGGAATAGGCCATTCGGCCCTTCGAGCCTGCACCGCCATTCAATATGATCATGGCTGATCATCCAACTCAGTATCCCGTACCTGCCTTCTCTCCATACCCTCTAATCCCCTTAGCCACAAGGGCCACATCTAACTCCCTCGTAAATATATCCAATGAACTGGCCTCAACTACCCTCTGTGGCAGAGAGTTCCAGAGACCCACCACTCTCTGTGTGAAAATATCCAATTGGAACAATTGGAAATATCCAATTGTTAATATCCAATTGGATCCTGATCCAAAACTAACAATATTCGGAATATCAGAACAAAGCCTAAAACTGACAACAAACCAAAGAAATTTCCTTGATTATAGTATAATAAGTGGGAAAAAATTAATATTAAAATTTTGGAAAAACTCAATAACCCCCACAATTAAAATGTGGATTATGGAGATGTCTGAGACCTTACACGTGGATAAATATTAGACGTGTCTTAATTGACAAATCAGAATTATTTGCTAGAATATGGTCTCCATTTATTGAAAGGATAGATTGGTCCAGCACGGAAGCCTGACTGGAACTTGAATCCAGGATTGGATGAAATTACATTTTATAATCTATGGACCTATCTCCAAAATTATGTTATTGGTAAGTTATTTTATTTATTTTTTCTCTCTCTTTCCTTTCTATTTAAAAAAAAATAATAAAATATACATTTTAAAAAAAGAATCGAACCCGGGTCTCTGACGCTGTGAGGCACCGACTCTACCACTGCGCCACCGTGCCACCCCCATGTACCATGGTTCCATATCTGTTGTGCTGGTGCAAGTAAGAATCCATTGCTGCGTTTCGGGACAGATAGCAATAAAACACTTCGGAGTGGCTGAGGAAATTCAGAGTCTCCTTCAATCCTTCTACTCTGGTGCTGTGGAAAGCATCCTGACCGGAACCATCTCAATCTGCTTTGGCAACAGCTCTGCCCAGGACAGGAAGGCTCTGCAGAGCGTTGTGCGTTCGGCCGAACTACACTCGCCCCTTGTAGGACCTGCACACCAGGAGGTGCAGATCCAGAGCCAGCAAGATCATGAAGGACCCTTACCACCCCAGCTATGGACTGTTCCAGCTGCTACGGTCAGGCAAACGCCTCCGCTGTCACGCTGCGAAAACAGAGAGGATGAGACGGAATTTCTTCCCACAGGCCATCAGGACCGTAAACTCTGATCTCACCAGGGCATAAATACCGTTGTGTCTTTTTTATTACTGGTTCTGTCCTGTTCTGTCCTGTTGTTTTGCACAATCCGCAGGCATTGCCGCTTTCATTTCACTGCACAGCTTGTATGTGTACGTGACAAGTAAAGTTGACAACCTGACTTTGACTCCTGTGTCCCTGCCTCTTTCAATGGGCAAGCATGTATTTAAACGTGAAAATTAATGGATCTCATTGCTGTGTGAACGTACTCAGTGGGATCATCAGCAACTTCCCCGATTACACTTTGCGTCGAAAATATTAACTTGCGGCCAAAGTTTAGTTTAGTTTAGTTTCGAGAAACAGGGCGGGAGCAGGCCATTCGGCCCACCGAGTCCGCGCCGACCAACGCTCCCTGTACACTAACACTATCCTACACACACTAGGGACAACGTACATTTACACCAAGCCAATAAACCTACAAACCTGTACGCCTTTGGAGTGTGGGAGGGAAGTGGAGATCTCGGAGAAAACCCACGCAGGTCACGGGGAGAACGTACAAACTCCGTACAGACAGCACCCATAGTCGGGATCGAACTTGGGCCTCTGCCGCTGAAAGCGCTGTAAGGCAGCAACACTACCATTTTTTACATTTCAGAATATTTGAGAAATAAATCTTTTCAATACATGATTCTTACAAAACTCCATCCAACATTCTCAGAGGCTGTACATCCATTCAATACTGTTTACACAAATTACACAAGTTTATCCCCCACCCTTGGCACGCATGTGGCCCACTGGCGTGGAATCCCGTCCCTTATTTTTGAGGGGCGTCTCCACCGCACCCTGCCCCCGATGTCCAGCAGCGGAAGGACCCTAGACTGTGGTCCTCCCCCACCGAGCTTCAGTGCGTCCCTCAGCACGTACTGGCTACTGCCGCGCCACCGTGCCGGCCTGTGTATTAATATTGCACCAAAAGATTAGGCCCAGAGGCCTTGTGAAGTGCTTCCCCTGAGGGCCACCGTGGTTCGGAGGAGAGGTGTTTTACAGCAACATTTGTTACTTTTATGATTTAGTTCCTTCATTTCAGGTTTTTTTTTTTCACTGGGGTCGAATGCCTGAGTTGAGGTTAAGATCCTTATTCCGCTTGGACACAGCTTCCATTTTATGACTTACTGGAACGTTTGAATTATGACCAGCCTCCTAGAGAATGCAAGTCATTTTCACAAAGCATGTTTCCTCTCAGTGTTTCCAAGCACATTGTAATAAAATGAGCTGAAGTTATGCATCAACACACATGTTACATCTGCTCCGCTGTTAACAACTATTCTCTGCTGCCACAACATGCACCAAGCCTTTACCTATCTTTTTTACCGCTGCAATGTACCCCAGCACATTCAACACAGCATTGAGTCCTTTCCTGGGTTGGTATATTTGATGGCCTCCCCAATTTCCGAGCCCCAGTCTGAAGAAAGGTATCGATAGGGTTGCCAACTCCCAAATAAGGGACAAGAGGTCAAGACAAGGGACAAATTCCCGATGGCAATTCATTGACCGACTCAGCCGTAGCTCGTAGCTGGGTGCATGATGAGTTGGCTTGGGTGCTGGACGTCGCACGGTCTGGGCCAAAACTCCTCAGCTGGCCCACCGGCTGGGCTTCTACTGCACGCAACCCATCCAACTCGTGAACCGATGATCGGCCGTGAGAAGGATGGGGGGTGGTGTCGGCGGTAAACAAAGGTCCGAGGGTCGGACAACTGGCTGGGCCGCCGACCCACGGGGCCACGGGCGGGGCGCTGCTGCTGCACTCCATGGGCTGCACTACGTCGGGACGGGTGAGACGGGGCCGGACGCGGCGCTCCAAAATTCTTGAAGTGGCCAAAAACTTTGCGCGCCAACGGCCTGTCGGCACGCAGGCGCATTGCGGTCGTATGCAGCGTCTTGATGACGTACACAGCGTCTTGACGGCGTACGCCTAGCGCGTGGCGTGGTGCGATGACATCACCACCCGGCGTGACGTTGCGTGATGACGTCATCGCCTGGCGTGGAGTTGCGCGATGATGTCACCACCTGGCGTGGCGTTGCGCGATGACGTCACCGCCCAACGTGGTGTTGCGTGATGACGTCACCTCCCGACGCCATGCGATGCCCAAATTCAGTCAGCCCTCCCAGCGTTGTAGCGCATCCCCGCTCCAGGTCCACGGACAAGCGATTGTATCAGACGGTGGTGCCACAAATTTATAGGACAAAGCATACAATGTAAAATGTGATCAGGGGGCCAGTCAGACTGGTCGGAGAACTGGGAAGGGGGAGGGATGGAGAGAAGGGGAGCAATGGGGAAAGAAGCCGGAGCACTCGGAGGAAACCCACGCGGTCACTGGGGCAACATGAAAACGTCTCATCGACACAATCAAACCCAGGTCACTGGTGCTGTGAGGCAGCAGCTCTACCAGCCAATTCATGTGTTTCATTGATGGCCATTCTTACCAGATGGCAGAATGGTACAAATTTGTCCTTAGCTGTAACCATTTAATGCGCATTGTTTTTGCACACTTGGCTTTGGTTCTGAAACTGAACCTGGCAAATGGATAAAAAAATAAATGCTGCATTGGCCATTGCATTCATGCCTCTGTCTTCTCTTCATGTTCAGTTTAGTTTAGTTCAGTTTAGTTTAGAGATATTGGTTTAAGGATGTATTTCAGATCTAACCACTTAAAGCTGACAATTTAATGATATAATTCCCACCACAACATAGTAAAGTGCTTAAATTGCATTATGTGTAGAATATTTGTCTGAATTTCTGATATGTGGTCATTATGTAATTACCAAGCATTAGTCAGAGATATTCATACCGCTGGGTTGTAAGCTGCTCAAGCGAAATATGAGGGTAAGCCTTGCTTTTCACCTCTCTCCATCCCTCCTACATTCTCGTTCTCCGACCAGTCTGACTGTCCTCCTGATTAAATTTTACATTGTAAGCCTCGTTGTCACCTTTCCCTCGCTAACAATTCTACATTTTCCTTGAGCTTTGTCCCTTTTGATTTCTCGTTTTCACACCTTACCCTTCCATATCTCTGTGTCTCCCTCTCCCCTGACTCCCAGTCTGAAGAAGGGTCTTGACCCGAAACGTCACCCATCCCTTCTCTCCAGAGATGATACCTGTCCCGCTGAGTTTCTCCAGCATTTTGTGTCTATCATCAGTGTAAACCAGCATCTGCAGTTCCTTCCTACACATATGTAATCGTAAACCTAATTTGAAGAGACGTTGGTCCCAATCCAAAGTACGTGTGAGAGAAACCGATCAAACCCATATTCAGAAGATCAAAAAGATTGAAAAGACTAGGCTTGTATTCACTGGAGTTTAGAAGGATGAGGGGGAATTTTATAGAAACATATAAAATTATAAAAGGACTGGACAAACTAGATGCAGGAAAAATGTTCCCAATGTTGGGCGAGTCCAGAACCAGGGGCCACGGTCTTAGAATAAACGGGAGGTCATTTAAGACTGAGGTGAGAAAAAACTTTTTCACCCAGAGAGTTGTGAATTTGTGGAATTCCCTGCCACAGAGGGTAGTGGAGGCCGGGATGGATTTAAGAGAGAGTTAGATAGAGCTCTAGGGGCTAGTGGAGTCAAGGGATATGGGGACGATCAGCCATGATCACAATGAATGGCGGTGCTGGCTCGAAGGGCTGAATAGCCTCCGCCTGCACCTATGTTCTATGTTTCCAAAAAGGTGAAAAAACTCCTCTATATGTCAAGGGTGACACGGTGGCGCAGCGGTAGAGTCACGGGAGAGACCCAGGTTCGATCCTGACGACGGGTGCTGTCTGTACGGAGTTTGTACGTTCTCCCCTGTGACTGTGTGGCTTTCCTCCGGGTGCTCCGCTTTCCTCCCACGCTCCCCAGACGTGCGGGTCTTAGAGGTTTATTGACTTCTGTAACTTGTCCCGAGTGTGTTTGAATGGGCGATGGATGGTCGGAGCGGACCAGTGGGCCGAAGAGCGTGTTGGCACTCTATATCTCTAAACTCAACTAAACTAAACTAACCCTTTGAGGTTTTTGAGGGTCTCCTTTAACATTTGCTCTTTAATCGATGCACAGCAGAGCTCTTTAAAAACTTCAGGATGAAAATGTCAACCATGCTTGATGCATGCATCTTCCATGCTTGATGTTCCGTCATGAGTGCTGTACTTAGACTACAAAATAAACTCACCAACTGCTCTACCTGAAAATACCTCAGGGGCTAAATTGTACAGCACCCCTCTTTCCCCCACCCCACACCCCTCCCCCCCCCCCCCCCCGCCTCCCCCTATGAATTGGTACAGGGACCATGATGTGTCGCCTGTAAAGGCCGCGAAAGTGGGATTCGCCCTTAATTTTGCAAACACCTTCAGCACAGTGTACAAAGCTTTGGATGCGTGAGCCTGCGTCGTATGTTGCTGACAGCATGCAGATATCATTCCGTTGTTTAGTTCAGAGACACCGCGCGGAAACAGGCCCTTCGGCCCACAGAGTCCGTGCCGACCAGCGATCCCCGCACACTAACACTGTCCTATACACACACACTGGGGACAATTTCACATTTATACCAGTCCAATTAACCTACAAGCCACTACGTCTTTGGAGTGTGGGAGGAAAAACTGAAGCCGAAAACTGAAAAACTGAAAGGGAGACCCGCGCGATGTCGGGACGAACTCCGCACAATTCCGCACGGCTCCGGCGATCGAAGTGGGACCGGCCCCGTGACACCGTACGGCTCAAGCGACCACGTTAGGTCGCGCTCATCGCATGGAGTTGTATGCTGGTGGGACAGGCCCTTTAGTCTACAATTGTGCCACCGTGCCACCCAATGTGTGTACTCCCATTTATTTTATCGCCTCCAGCTCTCAACCTCCCCCTCCCCACCCCCCACCCCCCCCCCCCACCCCTTACTTTCAGTCTGAAGAAGGGTCTCGACCAGAAACGTCACTCTCCCATTTTCTCCAGAGATGCTGCCTGACCCGCTGAGTTACCAGCACTTTGTGTGTCTCTCTGTGGTATGAACCAGCATCTATAGTTTTTAAGAAGGAACTGCAGATGCTGGAAAATCGAAGGTAGACAAAAGTGCTGGAGAAACTCAGCGGGTGCAGCAGCATCTATGCCGAACATTTCCTTCGCCCCATAGATGCTGCTGCACCCGCTGAGTTTCTCCAGCACTTTTGTCTACCAGCATCTCTAGTTCTCTGTCATGGTCAGTCGCCTGTAAAGGTCGTGAAGGTGGGACAAGCCCAATGGAGAGATATCCGAGAACATAGAACAGTGCTGTGAATATGCAGGGATTGGGGTGCTTGGGGAATGGAAGGTATCCGTTGAGGCAGCATCTTCCCTCCATAGATGCTGCCTCACCCGCTGAGTTGTTCCTGCATTTTGTGTCTACCTTCGATTTTTCCAGAATCTGCAGTTCTTTCTTACACAAGAAGCTGCAGATGCTGGTTTAAACCAAGGATAGATACAAAAAGCTGGAGTAACTCAGCGGGTCAGACAGCATCTCTGGAGAAAAATAATAGGTGACGTTTCGGGTCGAGACATTTCGGGTCGGGTCTGAAGAAGGGTCTCGACCCGAAACGTCACCTTCCTTTTCTCCAGAGATGCTGCCTGACCCGCTGAGTTGCTCCTGCTTTTTTGTGCAACCTGTATCTATTGGGATTCATACGCAGCATTAGTAAGCTCTTCATAGAGTTACTGAGGAACAGTGGAGCAATTGGAGAGGCGACGTTTCGGGTTGGGATCCTTCTTCAGACTTTACACTTCCTCCGCAATAAGGAATAGTCATAGAATTAGGCCATTCGGCCCATCAAGTCTATTCCACCATTCAATCATGGCTGACCTATCTCTCTCTCCTAACCCCATTCTCCTGCCTTCTCCCCATAACCAGTGACACCCGCACTACTCAAGAATCTATCTATCTTTGCCTTAAATATATCCATTGACTTGGCCTCCGCAGCCTTCTGTGGCAAAGAATTCCACAGATTCACCACCCTCTTACTAAAGAAATTCCTCCTCATCTCCTTCCTAAAAGAACGCCCTTTCAAGGGCCTGTCCCACTTTGCCCAAGAGCTCACCCGAGTTTAATAAAAAATCGAACTCGTGGTAAGTACGTAGAATGTACGTAGCGGGTACGTCGGAGCTCGGGACGTCTCTTAGCGGCTTGTAACGCTAACGGCAGGAACTCGGGAAACGCGGTAAGCCCGTGAAGTTTTTTCAACCTGTTGAGAAATGTTCACGAGAGGCCCGAGTGCCTACGAGCGGCCGTTACCGCAATTCTTCGAGTTCGAATCAGGGGAAACTCGGGAGAACTCTTGAATTAGCTCATACAGTGGGACAGGCCGTTAATTGTGCCACAATAACCACTGCCAGAATATCAGGAGTGCACGGCAGTGTCATCAACAATAGTAGAAGCATACATTTACATTCCTTTTCTTGTAAAGAGCAATTTCAAGTTAGATTACATCACTAAGTAAGTATGATACTCACTCCTGGGTAATAAAGTAGTGTTGTGTACAGCTATGACATCCTCCTTCCCATGTACCTGTCAAACTCTCTTTTTTTTGGGTGACACAAACTGTCTCCTCATCACTCAGAAATGCCAATGTGTTACAATCAATGGGTACACAAAAGGCTGGAGAAACTCAGCGGGTGCAGCAGCATCTAAGGAGCGAAGGAGATAGGCGACGTTTCGGGTCGAGACCCTTCTTCCTGTTACAATCAATCATCTGAGATTTTAATCTCTTTTCCATATGGAGTGGATTTTTTTGCACAAACCTAAAACTTTGCTGCCCCAAGCAGACCGAGAACTCTCTCAGCACCAATGTCCCCTCATCGCTGGGAACATTCTGCTCAAAGGCTGGATTATAATCTCTTGCTTACCTTGGAAGCCAATGCCCAGGTAGGTCCGCAATATCATTCCTAGGACCTCAACTGTGATCGAGGAAAGTTCCCTATCATTGATTCTCCAAGTGTCTGTTTGTAGACCAGGTCACCAAATGGTCCTTTTGGCCCCTTATTAACCTTAAGATTCTTTTGGCAGAGGGTGGTGAATCTGTGGAATTCTTTGCCACAGAAGGCTGTGGAGGCCAAGTCAGTGGATATTTTTAAGGCAGAGATAGATAGCTTCTTGATTAGTGCGGGTGTCAAGGGTTATTGGGAGAAGGCAGGAGAATGGGGTTAGGAGAGAGAGACAGATCAGCCAGGATTGAATGGCAGAGTAGACTTGATGGTCCGAATGGCCTAATTCAACTCTTATTCCTTATGACTTCATGACTTTAAAGGACAATTAAGTCAGACACTCAGGCTCATACACTTTTCATAGTTGAACTATACAATAATATATCTGACTTATAATGAGTCTGAAGAAGAGTCTCGACCCGAAACGTCGCCTATCTCCTTCGCTCCTTAGATGCTGCTGCACCCGCTGAGTTTCTCCAGCCTTTTGTACCCTCGATTCTCCAGCATCTGCAGTTCCTTCTTTAACACATATACAATAATATATCTCAATGTTAGTCCTCTCAAAGTGGATCAACTTCACATTTTCATGTAATGATTCCACCATTATCCTAGATGCCTATGCTAGAGACCCTTCTTCAGACTGGGAGTGAGGGGAGAGGGAAACGAGCATAAGGTGTGAAAGCGAGAGATCAAAGGAGACGAAGTTTAAGGAAAATGTAGAATAGATGATTGTTAGCTGGGGAAGGTGACAACGAGCATTACAATGCAAAATTTAATCAGTGCGGCAGTCAGACTGGTTGGAGGACTACGAGACCCTTCTTCAGCCTGAGAGTCAGGGGAGAGGGTGTCTAGAGATATGCAAGGATAAGGTGTGAAAACCACAGATCAAAGCAGAAAATGACAACAGACAATAGACAATAGGTGCAGGAGTAGGGCATTTGGCCCTTCGAGCCAGCACCGCCATTCAATGTGATCATGGCTGAAGAAGGGCCTCGACCCGAAACGTCGCCTATCTCCTTCACTCCTTAGATGCTGCTGCACCCGCTGAGTTTCTCCAGCTTTTTGTGTAATCCCCAATCAGTACCCCGTTCCTGCCTTCTCCCCATATCCCGACTCCACTATTTTTAAGAGCCCTATCTAGCTCTCTCTTGAAAGCATCCAGAGAACCTGCCTCCACCGCCCTCTGAGGCAGGTAAGACAATGGTAAGGAAAAGTGGAAAATAGGTCTCTGATGGATGGTGGGATTAGTTTAATTTAGTATATTTCAGTGTAGATTAGTTTAGTTCAGTTTAGTTCAGTTTAGTTCAGTTTAGTTTAGTTTAGTTTAGTTCAGAGATACAGTGCGATCTCAGGAAGAAAAGCTTGAGCGATTTACGAAAGGTAAATCATGTCTGACAAATCTTGTGGAATTTTTCGAGGATGTAACTAGTAGCGTGGATAGGGGAGAACCAGTGGATGTGGTGTATCTGGACTTCCAGAAGGCTTTCGACAAGGTCCCACATAAGAGATTAGTATACAAACTTAAAGCATACGGCATTGGGGGGTCAGTATTGATGTGGATAGAGAACTGGCTGGCAAACAGGAAGCAAAGAGTAGGAGTAAACGGGTCCTTTTCACAATGGCAGGCAGTGACTAGTGGGGTACCGCAATGCTCAGTGCTGGGACCCCAGCTATTTACAATATACATTAATGATCTGGATGAGGGAATTGAAGGCAATATCTCCAAGTTTGCGGAAGACACTAAGCTGGGGGGCAGTGTTAACTGTGAGGAGGATGCTAGGAGACTGCAAGGTGACTTGGATAGGCTGGGTGAGTGGGCAAATGTTTGGCAGATGCAGTATAATGTGGATAAATGGTGGCAAAAATAGGAAAGCAGACTATTATCTAAATGGTGGCCGATTAGGAAAAGGGGAGATGCAGCGCGACCTGGGTGTCATGGTACACCAGTCATTGAAAGTAGGCATGCAGGTGCAGCAGGCAGTGAAGAAAGCGAATGGTATGTTAGCTTTCATAGCAAAAGGATTTGAGTATAGGTGCAGGGAGGTTCTACTTCAGTTGTACAGGGTCTTGGTGAGACCACACCTGGAGTATTGCGTACAGTTCTGGTCTCCAAATCTGAGGAAGGACATTATTGCCATAGAGGGAGTGCAGAGAAGGTTCACCAGACTGATTCCTGGGATGTCAGGACTGTCTTATGAAGAAAGACTGGATAGACTCGGTTTATACTCTCTAGAATTTAGGAGATTGAGAGGGGATCTTATAGAAACCTACAAAATTCTTAAGGGGTTGGACAGGCTAGATGCAGGAAGATTGTTCCCGATGTTGGGGAGGTCCAGGACAAGGGGTCACAGCTTAAGGATAAGGGGGAAATCCTTTAGGACCGAGATGAGAAGGACTTTTTTCACACAGAGTGTGGTGGGTCTCTGGAACTCTCTGCCACAGAGGGTAGTTGAGGCTAGTTCATTGGCTATATTTAAGAGGGAGTTAGATGTGGCCCTTGTGGCTAAGGGGATCAGAGCGTATGGAGAGAAGGCAGGTACGGGATACTGAGTTGGATGATCAGCCATGATTATATTGAATGGCGGTGCAGGCTCGAAGGGCCGAATGGCCTACTCCTGCACCTAATTTCTATGTTTCTATGTTTCTATGTTTCTAAGTCTGAAGAAGGGACGTGACCGGAAAAGTCACCTATTCCTTCTCTCCAGAGATGCTGCCTGTCCCGCTGAGTTACTCCAGTACTTTGTGTCTATCTTCGGTGCAAACCAGCCCCTGCAGTTCCCTTCCTGCCTAGCATTCCTTTTCTTGGGTTGAACACGATAATCATGTTCCCCTATCTGTCTTTTCTCCAGCTGAACTCAGTTAGAATATCAAACAAGGAAAAATCAATCAGAATCTTTTCATCTGATTTTAGCCAGAAGTCAGCAAAAACTAAATGCTGCAACGCTACTTAAAATTGCATCTTTCTTGCTATAAGCAGAATTAGTTTAAAAAAGTCTCTTGGATCAGAAAAAAATAATCATCCGCCCACCAGCAAAAGAAACAATGATTTTTTTTGTTCTCTATATTCTCTATATTCTCTATATTCTCATGTTAATTTAAATGTTGGGCAAGACATGATGTGTTTTGAAGTGATTCTTCATCTTTATGTTTACTTTTAGACATCAGGAATCTTGCAGCACCAAAGTATGATGGAAATTTGAAGACAATAAAGATGGGATTTGGTCCCTCAAGCCCCAGGGGTTGAGACTGGTCTCAAGGTGGCACTGTGTCGCTGGAGGTAGAGGAGCTGCCTCTCACCGTCAGAGACCCAGGTTCGATCCTAACCTCGGGTGCTGTGTGTGTGTGAACCTTGCATGCTCTCCCTATGACCAAGTAGGTCTCCGGGTTCTCCGTTAATCGGTTTCTCCGTTAATCGGCCCTCTGCAGATTGCCCTCAAGTGTGTTTCCAGTGGATACGAACATAGAGCTAGTGAGAAGAGGCGATAACGGGTCGGTGTGGACTCAGTGGGCTGAAGGGCCTGTTTCAATGCTGTACCTTTCAAACAATGCAGTCAATTAAGTGGCAGGCACCCCGCTTCAATATCCACTCATAGACACAAGAAGCTAGAGTTACTCAGCGGGACAGGCAGCATCTCTGGAGAGATGGAATGGGTGACATTTGCGGTCGAGACCCTTCTTCAGCCTCCGTCTTAAACTCAACCAGTGACACGATGAATTCTGTTACCTTTTCATGAACTGCAAATATATTAAATGAGTATGTTTCTGAAAGGCCACGCATCCAGCTCATTAAAAACCCAGAAAGGGCAACTTGTGTGATATTAATTCATAAATGTTTAATGTATGTTCCTCCTTTGTTCCCTGATCTAATGGATTTTTTGATCCATTAAACTCACATATGTTAATACCGCAAAGAGTAATTGCTAGTTAAAATTATCTTGATTCAAATACGGCTGATAATTAACGATACACACAAAAAAATTGTCCCCGTCCAGATCTCCCCTTCCACTCACATATTCCTGCTGTAATTTAGCTCCATGGCCATACGTTGATATTTCCCATGTGATCTGCCAACTTATTCAGGGAGTGTGTAGAGCAAACGTATTAGATAACGTTCCTGCAAAATGTGTTATTTAAGAAAGAACTTGGAGGCAGGTTCTACCTTTGATTTAAACCAGCATCTGCAGTTCTCCCCTATACATACATAAACATATACATTTAAACACACGCGGAAACACATACACGCACACACACACACACGCACACACACGCACACTCACGCACACGCACACACACATACACACACATGCACGCACACGCACTCACACACACACACGCACGCACACGCACACTCACACACACACTCACACTCACACACACGCACACTCACATACACACAACACACACTCACACTCACACACACATACACGCACACTCACACACACACACACACACACGTGCACACGCGCACACACACACACACGCACGCGCGCACACACACGCGCAGACACACGCACACTCAGATACACACACACACGCACACACACACACACACACATACACGCACACACACACACACACGCACACACATACGCACGTACACATACGCACACACACATACATGCACACACACACACATGCACACACATACATGCACACACACACATACACACATACACAAGCACACACACACGCACACACACATACATATATGGCAGAGTTAGATTCCATCTACCATTCCCAGTGACACTTCTGTAGTCGATCCAGGCCCTTCAGTAAGTGTAGACAACTCTCCTCGCTGAACATATCACGCTCTAAGTTTTAGCCTGAGTGCAATTATTTAATATGTCATGAAGAAGTCTTCGTTCTTCAAATGAAAATTGCATTTTTGGTGCTTAAGGCAACCTCCATGTAAAATAGAAGTGAATTATCTGATCAATGGCAGCTGTGCAGACAGTTTGAATTCAACATGTTAGTCGACCATACGAACTGTTGCTTTGATTAGATCATCAAATCATAATTTTCAAAGTTACTTAACTTATAGCCTAAAATGAGAATATTTTGTACAACATGTTCACACCCAGCTGGGAATATCTTCTCCAATTACAGGAGTACCGGCCCATCAAGTTTTGTCACGTCAAATATTTAGTTCACCTTTAAAGTCTGGATAAGTGTGACACATAAGCGGTAGAGTTGCTGCCTCACAGCGCTAGAGACCCGGGTTCAATCCCGACTATGGGTGCTGTCTGTACGGAGTTTGCACGTTCTCCCCGTG
This sequence comes from Raja brachyura, assembly GCA_963514005.1. Next base: position 5,896,021 of record OY740797.1, on the reverse strand, counting down.
ACCTGCCTGGGTTTTCTCTCAGATCTTCGGTTTCCTCCCACACTCCAAAGACGTACAGGTTTGTAGGTGAATTGGCTTCTGTATAATAGTAAGTTCTCCTTAGTGTGTGTAGGGTATTGTTAGTGTGCGGGGATCGCTGGTCGGCGCGGGCATGGTGGTAATGCTAGATCCATTGCTTATTTTAGATCAGCATTTGATTCATTTTGCAAACTAAAGGTGTTGAATGATCCAGAGGGAAGCAATTAATCAGCCACCGTCTGACTGAACACCAGAAGAGTCCCAACTCGTAACATCCATATCCTTCACACATGCTGCCTGATCCATTGAGTTCCTCCAGCACTTTGTGTTTTGCTCGAGATTCCTGCATCTGCAGTTCCTTGTGCATCTATATCTACTCCTATTCCATTAACTTTAAGGGCCTGTCGTCCCACTTGGCGATTTCTGTCTGCGACTTCCGGCGTCATTGAATGACGTATCAGGGTTGCTGAAAGATTTTCAACATTTCAAAATCCAGCGGCAACAAAAAAAACGTTGCGACACTCGAGGAAACACCGTCGTCATGCCGCATCACCACCGTGTCAGCCGCGACGTTTTCGGTGACCCGATACTTCAGTCAATGATGCCGGCAGTCGCCGAAAAAAACGTCAAGTTAGACAGGCCCTTTGGACCTTAGACTTCAGACCTTTGCGGCGTGGAAACAGACCCTTCGGTCCACCGTGTCCGCTCTGACCAGCGATCGCCCAGCACATTAGCACTATCGTACACACACCCGGGACAATTCACACTTACACCAAGCCAATTAACCTAGAAAACCTGTGCGTCTTTGGAGTGTGGGAGGAAACCGGAGGACCCGGAGAAAACCCACGCAGGTCACGGGGAGAATTAACAGACAGACAAGCACTCCTCATCAGGATCGAACCCGGTTCTCCGGAGCTGTAAAGGGCCTGTGCTACCAGCATCCGACTCCATGCGATGAGCGCGATCAAACTAGAAGCGGGGGCCGCGCGGAGGTCGGGTGATCCCTGTACAGGGCCGTTCCCACCTGCATGCGCCTGCATGCGGCAAGCGTGACCAAACCGGCAGCGAGGGCCGCGCGGAGGTCGGGTGAGTGGCGCAACGCAATGCAAAGTGAGGCGAACTTGGAGCGAAGTCTTAGAGGTAAGTTCGCCAGGACAGAGAGGCACACACACAGAGGGCCACGGAGCCACACACAGAGAGGGTCACGGAGGCACGACGTCGAGGCGGTGAGTAATGCGTCGAGGCGACTGCGAGCCGACAAGCCATTGCCGCGCGGAATTTTTGAACATGGTCATTTTATTGGAGCCCCGCGCGACGTCGGGACGAACTCCGCACAATTCCGCACGGCTCCGGCGATCGAAGTGGGACCGGCCCCGCGACGCCGGACGGCTGAAGTGACCACGTTAGGTCGCGCTCATCGCATGGAGTTGCATGCTGGTGGGACAGGCCCTTAAGGCAGCAACTCTACTTCTGCGCAACCTGTGCAACCCTTGAAGATTTGAGATCTATTTCCACCACAGCAGAAAATGCAAGGAAGAAAGTTTTGAAATGACGAGGATTTGGAAAGGAAATGCGCAGAGAACTATTTTCTTCTTCTTCTTCTGCTTCCGTGTGGCGTGCACAGCCTAAAGTTGTTGGACAACTTGTTCTATTTGATCCTCCGTTTGTGCACGTCGAGTTGATTGCATTAGTCGAAACAGGGCGGACCACGTGAAGGTTGCAATCTTCCACCCCAACTATTTTCTCAGAGTAGAGTATAAAACAAAATGTCATCAATTTCAAATCGTCACACAAGGTGAAGAGTGAGAGAATAAGCGTTCTTATATAAAGATTTATTTGAGTGCTAAACCTTTGCCGTATGCAGTGGTGAAAACAGTTGCCTTTGAATCTTCTAAAGAGAAAGCAGATAAATATTTCAGTTTGAGAATTTACAATAGTGGCTTTGGGGAGACAACACAACCTTAGAATTTGGCTTTGAATTCTAGCAAGGTATCAATTCTTACACATCAGTTTAGTGCAGAGAGCCAGGCCCTTCGGCCCACTGACTGCATGCTAACCCTCGATCACCCGTTCACGCTGGCTCTATGTTATCCCACTTTCTCAGCCACTCCCGACACATTAGGGGCAGTTTTGCAGAGGCCAATTATCCTGCAGATCCGGGCTGCGGGAGGAAACCCGCGCGGTCACGGGGAGAACGTGCAAACTCCACACAGTCAGCCCCCAACGTCAGGATGGAACCCGGGTCACTGGCACTGCGAGGCAGCAGCTCTACCCACTGCACTTTTGTATATAAAGGATTCCTTTGGAGCTCTATAATATAAACTGAGTTTTCATAAATTCAACACGAACAATTCCTACCAGCAACACGTTACAATCCACAGCTAAGGCACCTTTGAAAAGCGCAACCTGTTAAAAATGTTCTGTGCCTAAAGAGGAGGTACTTGAATCAAAGGCAATGTTTTGAAAGCAGAAGGGTCCTCTTTGATGACATTTTGTGGCCAATGTTTATCCCTTAACCAATGCCCAAAGATAGGCACCTAGTAACCCACCACCCCACCACCCCACCACCCCACCACCCCGCCACCCCGCCACCCCCGCCACCCCGCCACCCCGCCACCCCGCCACCCCACCACCCCGCCACCCCCGCCACCCCGCCACCCCGCCACCCGTAGGCAACGTTTTGGGCCAAAGTCTGAAGAAGGCTTTCGGCCCAAAACGTTGCCTATTTCCTTCGCTCCATAGATGCTGCTGCACCTGCTGAGTTTCTCCAGCACTTTTGTCTACCCTAGTGTATATGTTTCTATGTAACTATGTATTATGCGATAGGGTATATTTTCAAAAGATGTAAATCAGATTTTATATATATATCTATAAAACATGCTAAAACATGACTTGCATCTCTCTTCAAAATATTACCTGTCGCATGCATTAAATGTGTATGCTCTATATAGATGCATGTGAGCGTGTGTGTATATTCATAGCACACACACACACACACATATATATATATATATGCACGCACACACATATATATGTGCACATACACAGATATGTACATGTGTGTGTGTATACACACACGCATCTATTAGCATCCTACCACGGTTAATTAATTGACTGTAGGATGATTGCTGAGTAACAGAAACGTTCACGCTTTTAACAGACTCCCTGTACTCACTCTTGAAGCAATTTTGGCTCAGAGATTTTCTGGCTTCTGCAACAGAAAAATGAACCTCGCAAAGAAAGTGAGGGAGAGGGAGCTGGGTAGAAGTTACCTAAAGTTGGAGAATTCAGCGTTCGCACCGTCCCTGCCCGAGTGGAACATGAGGTGCGGATGAGGTACATGACGTGATCCATTAGTAACTCCCTGCACGCTCCTTGCAACTCAACTTCCCATTTATTTGTGTGTCAGTGGCATCTTTGGCTACTGAACAGTCTCTATGTCAATAACGCATAAAGTAAGTGGTTGTGGCACCCCCCCCCCCCCCCCCCCCAGCTCACAGGTTGACACCTGAAAACGATCTCCGCACTCCTGCTCACTTTTTCCTGGCTGTTTGCCAATCCTCCCCGCATGCCAGCACATCACCGCCAACTCCACAGCTGCGGTTTTTGTGACTTAACCTTTCGCGAGCCACTTTTTTCTCACGAAGAGAGATTCGGTTAATCCAAAACTGCAAGCAGAATCTCGGGGGCGGCACGGTGGCGCAGCGCCAGAGCGCTAGAGCGCCCGGGTTCCATCCTCGGAGTGTGGGCGGGAGGGAACAGAAGATCTCGGAGAAAACCCACACGGGTCGCGGGGAGAACATAGGTACAAACTGCACCCGTAGTCGGGGTCCGACCCGGGGTCCCCGGCGGCGCGAGGCGTTACAAGGCGGCAACTCTACTGCCGCCCCACCATGCCGCCCGAACGGCGTGGCGCAATGTGTGATGGGACTGCGAAGGTCAGCTGCGAGGCATAAACGCGGAACTTGTCGACGAATAATCAATAGAAAGGCTATTAAAAAATGTTTTAAAAAGGACACATGACGCTGTCAATTACTGAAGATGAATTAACACTTCGATAAGAATAGATCGCTCTCTGTTCTGAAGATACGACACAAAACGCTGGAGTAACTCAGCGGGACCGGCAGCATCTCTGGAGAGAAGGCATGGGTGACGTTTCGGGTTGAGACCCTTCGTAAAACTGAAGACTGATCATGAAGAAGGGTCTCGACCCAAAACGTCACCCATGTAGTGCATTTGTAGTGCATTTTCGACCAAAGCGCGTCGTGAAAGTACTGTACATATACATTTACTGAATTCATATTTCTGCTCTACATTCTATACTGTATAAGCACAAAAAAGCCTGATTGCAATATGGGCGGCACGGTGGCGCAGAGGTAGAGTTGCTGCCTCACAGCTCCAGGGAACAGGGTTCGATCCTGACTACGGGTGCTGTCTGCACGGAGTTTGCACGTTCTCCCCGTGACCGCGTGGGTTTTCTCCGGCTGCTCCAGTTTCCTCCCGCACCCCAAGCGCGTACGGGTTTGTAGGTTAATTGGGGTTCTGTAAATTGTCTCGAGTGTTTAAGATAGAACCAGTGCACGGGGTAGTCGCTGGTCGGCACGAACTAGGTGGGCCTAAGGGACAGTTTCCGCGCTGCATCTTAAAAAAAAAAGGACGCACATGAAGTTAGAATCGAAGATTAATCGCATTTGACAACATCAAGTTGTCCAAACTTCACTTTCGGGGTCTCGGTGTAGAAGCGGGCACTTTAACTAGAAATAACAGCAGCTGCGAAGCAAATACCAGCTTGTCGTAGACTGCATCACATAATTTGACAGAAACAATTAGTACATTTTAAGTCGAATGATAGCAGCTGTTTAGACATACCATTGATCTACAATAGTTGCCAGGGAAACCAATTAGAAAATCTGGAAATTGCAGTAAGCAGATATGTTTAACATCAACAACCGCAAAGCTTTTTTGATCAAAACACATGGAAATGTTTCCATTCAATCAATCAGTTCTAGATACAGATGTTCCATGAAAAAAGCATTTTCAAAAGGCGCATTTAGCAAGACAATGATTTAATCAGGAGGCAAATGTGGCTTTCATGTGTGCTTCAATATTCCACCCTGATGAAGATCCTTCAGTGCTTCAACATTTCTCAAAGCGACCGTTTGTTCCTTCAGTGAGCAAGCTTGTTTAAAAGAAGATACAGTGTGGAGACAGGCCCTTCGGCCCATCGAGTCTACGCTGACCATCGACCACCCGTTTACACTATTTCCATGTTATCCCACTTTCTCCACCAATCCGCACACATTAGGGGTAATTCTTCAGGGTCCAGTTAACCGGACCAGAGGACATCGGTTGAAGGTGAAGGGGAAAAGATTTAATATGAATGTGAGGGGTAACCTTTTCATACAAAGGGTGATGGGTGTATGGAACAAGCTGCCAGAGGCGGTAGTTGGGGCTGAAGGGCCTGTCCCACTTGGGCAACCTAATCCGCAAGTTCTGGCGAGTTTGCCCTCGACTCATACTCGCAGCATGGTCGACACGAGGTCGTAGGAGGCCTTCGTAACTCTCCTGCATGCTCGAGAGTGGTCTCCGCGTACTCGAGGCCTCAGCTAGGTTGCGCCGTTTTTTTCAATATGTTAAAAAATGCCCGCGAGTAAAAAAAGGTCGCCGTGGAAAAAAATAGAAACTTTTTTTACTCGTAGGTTTAGTCGTAGTAGGTCGGCATGTTAGTCGAAGGTAATCGAGGGTAGTCGAAGGTAGTGGTAGATAGTTTTCATCACAGTCGAAGGGAGGTCGAAGGAGGTCGATGGAGATCGTCTTCACTCTCCACTATTCGGTGTCCAATTTTCCGGAAGTTAGTCGTAGCTAGTTGGTCGAAGGAGTTTAAATCATTTTTTTAAACTCTTCTAAACTCGCCAATTAGGTTGCCCAAGTGGGACAGCCCCTTGAGACTATCCCAACTTTAAAGAAACAGTTAGACAAGTTTAGAGGGATATGGATCAAGCGCAGGCAGGTGGGACTAGTGTAGCTGGGACATGTTGGCCGGCATGGGCAAGTTGGGCCGAAGGGCCTGTTTCCACACTGTGTCACTCTGCAAACCTGACAGGCGCAAAGAAACCAGAGCATCTGGAGGAAACCTTGCTTTCTCATCCACTCTCTGCACACTAGGGGCAAAGTACACAGCCCATTAACCTTCAAACCCGCACGTCTTTGGGATGTGGGAGGAAACCGGAGCTCCCGAAGGAAACCCACGCAGTCACAGGGAGAACGTTCAAACTCCACCACAGACAGCACCCGAGGTCAGGATCGAACCCGAGCCTCGGGCGCTGTGATGCAGCAGCTCTACCCGCTGTGCCACCGTGCCGTGCCGTTCACTGTGTCAAAAATACTGCCCAGACCTGATGCCATCAACAGTAGCATTTGAGGAAAGGACACAGAGTGCTGGAGCAACTCAGCGGGTCAGGCAACATCTCTGGAGAACATGGTTCGGTGACGTTTCGGGTCGGCACCCTTCTACAGGCATTGAGGGGCTGGAATCTTATATTATTGAAACATATGAGATTATTAAGGGTTTGGACACGCCAGAGGCAGGAAACATGTTCCCGATGTTGGGGGAGTCCAGAACCAGGGGCCACAGTTTAAGAATAAGGGGTAAACCATTTGGAACGGAGATGAGGAAACACTATTTCACACAGTGAGTAGTGAGTCTGTGGAATTCTCTGCCTCAGAGGGTGGTGGAGGCCGGTTCTCTGGATACTTTCAAGAGAGAGCTAGATAGGGCTCTTAAAGGTAGCGGAGTCAGGGGATATGGGGAGAAAGCAGGAATGGGGTACTGATTAGGGATGATCAGCCATGATCACATTGAATGGCGGTGCTGGCTCGAAGGGCTGAATGTCCTACTCCTGCACGTATTGTCTATTGCCTATTGTCTATAAAAAAGTATAAATCTGGATCACACAATGTGAGGTGATGGATGAAGGCATTGAAAGAATTAATCAACTCCAGGAGGCAGCGGTCAAATGGAACTGCATGTTTTGGATAAATAATGGAAAATCTAAAACACAGTAGTACAGAAATCCATAACCCATCATGTCAGCGTGTTTTGCATGTTGTCGCTAAGCAATAGCTTGTTATAAATCAAAACATACATTTTCTTTCACGAAGACGGGTGATGAAGGAAGTCTTTTTGAATTGAACTGAAAGATCCCGCAAGGAAACAGGCCCTTCGGCCCATCGGGTCCACGCCGACCAGCGATCACCCGTTCACACTAGTTCCATGTTATCCCCTTTACCCATCAACTCCTGGGACAGAAGCCAATCAGCCTCACGTCCTTGGGATGTGGGAGGAAACCGAAGCCCCGCCGGAGGAAACCCAGGGAGAACGTGCAAACTCCACACAGACACACACATGCAAACGTGCAAACTCCACACAGACCCACACATGCACACACACAGCCGAGATCTTTGCATTTGAAACTATGCAGCTTCTGCTGCTGCTAACATCCAAACGCAACATATCTCCTCCACCGAGGGACCACAAATTGCTTATTAAATCTCTATTTTACTTGCTGAGTGAGAAGACAGCTGCTGGTACTATTAGTATCTGGCAGATCATGAATACGTTGAGTGCAGATTGCCCAGTGGATATACACTCTCATCTCGGGAATCTTAGTGCATTTAGTGTCAGGCGTCTCAGATACCCTGGCATTGCCGCTCATCTCTTTAATTAATACATTGGAAACCTTTCCTATTTTAACTCCAGAAAACAATGCTGCTGTCTTACAGCAATAGGCCACGTTGCTTATTATATTTTTGGAACCGTTTTTTAAATAGTAATTTTCCAAAAAAATCCACACTCCAAAGACATGTATTGTCAATTGTCCCTAGTGTGTGTAGGATAGTGCTAGTGTACGGGGTGATCGCTGGTCGGCACGGACCCGGTGGGCCGAAGGGCCTGGTTTCACGCTGTATCTCCAAACTAAACTAAAGTACACTAAACTAACTCAGCGGGTCAGAATTTTCTTTCGTCTTTTCTTACCTCCAGTAGCCTCCCCTCTACTTTCATTCTGAAGAAGGTTCCCTGACCCGAAACGTCAGTCATCTTTAAGGGCCTGTCCCACCAGCATGCGACTCCATGCGATGAGCTCGACCTAACGTGGTCGCTTGGGCCGTCTGGCATCGCGGGGCCGGTCCCTCTTCGATCGCCGGAGCCGTGCGGAGTTTTGCGGAGTTCGTCCCGACATCGCGCGGGGCTCCGAAAAACTGGCCGCGTTCAAAAATTCCGCGCGGCAACGGCTTGTCGGCTCGCAGTCGCCTCAACGCATTACACACCGACTCGACGTCATGCCTCCGTGACCCTCTCTGTAGGTGCCTCCGTGACCCTCTGTGTGTGTGCCTTTGTGGCCCTCTGTGTGTGTGCCTCCGTGCCCATCTCTGTGTGCCTCCGTGTGTCTCTCTCTGTGCCCCTCTCTGTCCTTGCGAACTTACCATGGACATCGCTCCAACTTCGCGCTACGTCGCGCCACTCACCCGACCTCCGCGCGGCCCCCACTGTCGGTTTGGTCGCGCTCACCGCATGGAATCGCATGCTGGTGGGACAGGCCCTTATTCTCCAGAAATGCTGCCTGTCCCGCTGAGTTACTCCAGTGCTTAGTCTTAAGTAAATAATATATTCAATTTTGGGGCGACCAAGTTTATAGGATTAATTTATTGAATCTCATTTCATTATTGTGTTTGGAATTAATAATAACTTTATGTTTCAGGTAAAGTAATCAAGGAGCAGCCTTTGCTGCTTCTTACAGCACGTGATCTAACATTCCACGCATCAGATCGTGCAAGGCAATATCCACAGTCATCCGTCACAGGTGATGGGAGTAGAATTAGGCCATTCGGCCCATCAAGTCTACTCCACCATTCAATCATGGCTGATCTATCTCTCCTTCCTAACCCCATTCTTCTGCCTTCTGTCAAAGTCAATTCTATTTGTCACATGCACCCGAAGGTGCAGTGAAATGAATTTGCCAGCAGCGATACACTTTAAAAGAACACACAATACACAATAAAATTTAACACAAACATCCACCACAAAGTTCAGCCAGTCCTCCTCCTTCTCCCCATAACCCCTGACACCCGCACCAATCAAGAATCTATCTATCTCTGCCTTAAAAATATCCACTGACTTGTGGCCTCCACAGCCGTCTGTGGCAAAGAATTCCACAGATTCACCGCCCTCTGACTAAAGAAATTTCTCCTCATCTCCTTCCTAAAAGAAAGCCCTTTAATTCTGAGGCTGTGACCTCTGGTCCTAAACTCTCCCACTAGTGGAAACATCCTCTCCACATCCACTCTATCCAGGCCTTTCACTATTCTGTACGCTTCAATGAGGTCCCCCACTCGTTCTTCTAAACTCCAGCGAGCGGAGGCCCAGCACCGACAAACGCTCGTCCTAGGTTAACCCTCTCATTCCTGCGATCATTCTGGGTATCCCCAGCCCTAACGTCTGTAGTCCTGGAAAAACCATTGCAAAGAGACACTCAGGAATCACTTTTGTCACACTCATGACATTTGAGTGTAACTTCATTTAATTGAACTTCAGTCTAACTTTAGTTAGAAATTCTAATTTTACTCCTAAAACTTTTGTTGATGAAATTCAACCTCAGGTATGCGACCAACCCTTGAAGGCTAAACAGAGAAAATAGGTTCAGGAGGAGGCCGTTTGGCCCTTCGAGACAGCATCGCTAGTACAAGATACAAGATACATTTATTCGTCACGTACCAATTGGTACAGTGAAATGTGTGGTCACCATACAGCCATACGAATAATAAAGAGCACAGGACACGATAGTCTTTAACACAGACATCCCCTCACAGCGGAATCAAAGTTTCCCACAGTGAGGGAAGGTTCCACAATTCAGTATTGAAGGAAATGAAGAGCAGTATTGAAAGAAATGACACAAAGTGCTGGATTAACTCAAAGGCTGATCATCCCCAATCAGTACCCCGTTCCTGCCTTCTCTCCACATCCCCTGACCCCGCTATTTTTAAGAGCCCCATTTAGCTCCCTCTTGAAACTATACAGAGAACCGGCCTCCACCGCCCTCTGAGGCAGAGAATTCCACAGACTCACGACTCTCTGTGTGAAGAAGTGTTTCCTTGTCTTCGTGCTACCAGGAGAGTCCTAACTCCTCTGTGTGCTAACGGTTTTAAGAACCTATTATGAAGTGAAAACACGGACAGCCACTGGCAGCAGACCCTTTCAGCCGAGGTAAAACAATGTCCTCATTACGGCGGGGGCAGAGCCTTTAGACAGAGGGTCTTTGTCTGTCCACTAACTCTTCCCACCACATTGAAGCTGCAGGATAGAGTACATGTCGGCAATTAGCACACAGGCCCATGTTGCAAATGGTGCTTGACTACTGAGAACAGGACAGAACACGATGAAAAAAGTAACAGCATGGCAAGCTGGTTGGGACCCCTGCACTGAACGAGGACCTATTGTTAGCATCCTCGCTGGGGAATGATAATAAAACTGTGTTATTTATAAAGCACAGCCACATGAAAGGACACAGTGAACCTGTGAGGTATAGGCGTAGGCACAGGAAGGAATTAGGTCCAGCGATTCTTTCAAACGTTGCTTCTGAGTTACACGCCACAAATATCTGAGGGGAAATTGATGGAATTTTAACATCCTCAGTTTAAAAGTGTCTACTACGTATTAAACTTGTTCACACCACCAGAGGCTTCAGCAAACAAATTAATCCTTTGTTTCCACGGAGCCCGTACGCACAATAATGAGGGGAGAATAGAGGGTGTAGTTTGGAGATTGTGTGTGTGAGTGTGTGTGTGTGTGTGTGTGTGTGTGTGTGAGTGTGTGTGAGTGTGTGTGAGTGTGTGTGAGTGTGTGTGAGTGTGTGTGAGTGTGTGTGAGTGTGCGTGAGTGTGTGTGTGTGAGTGTGTGTGAGTGTGTGTGTGTGAGTGTGTGTGAGTGTGCGTGAGTGTGTGTGTGTGAGTGTGTGTGAGTGTGTGTGTGTGAGTGTGTGTGAGTGTGCGTGAGTGTGTGTGTGTGAGTGTGTGTGAGTGTGTGTGTGTGAGTGTGTGTGAGTGTGTGTAAGTGTGTGTGAGTGTGTGTGAGTGTGTGTGAGTGTGTGTGAGTGTGCGTGAGTGTGTGTGTGTGAGTGTGTGTGAGTGTGTGTGTGTGAGTGTGTGTGAGTGTGCGTGAGTGTGTGTGTGTGAGTGTGTGTGAGTGTGTGTGTGTGAGTGTGTGTGAGTGTGCGTGAGTGTGTGTGTGTGAGTGTGTGTGAGTGTGTGTGTGTGAGTGTGTGTGAGTGTGTGTAAGTGTGTGTGAGTGTGTGTGAGTGTGTGTGAGTGTGTGTGAGTGTGTGTGAGTGTGTGTGTGAGTGTGTGTGAGTGTGTGTGAGTGTGTGTGAGTGTGTGTGAGTGTGTGTGTGAGTGTGTGTGAGTGTGTGTAAGTGTGTGTGAGTGTTGTGAGTGTGTGTGAGTGTGTGTAAGTGTGTGTGAGTGTGTGTGAGTGTGTGTGAGTGTGTGTGTGAGTGTGTGTGAGTGTGTGTGTGTGAGTGTGAGTGTGTGTGAGTGTGTGTGAGTGTGTGTGAGTGTGTGTGAGTGTGTGTGAGTGTGTGTGAGTGTGTGTAAGTGTGTGTGTGAGTGTAAGTGTGTGTGAGTGTGTGTAAGTGTGAGTGTGTGAGTGTGTGTGAGTGTGTGTGAGTGTGTGTAAGTGTGAGTGTGTGAGTGTGTGTGAGTGTGTGTGAGTGTGTGTGAGTGTGTGTGTGAGTGTGTGTGAGTGTGTGTGAGTGTGTGTAAGTGTGTGTGAGTGTGTGTGAGTGTGTGTGAGTGTGTGTAAGTGTGTGTGAGTGTGTGTGAGTGTGTGTGAGTGTGTGTGTGAGTGTGTGTGAGTGTGTGTGAGTGTGTGTAAGTGTGTGTGAGTGTGTGTGAGTGTGTGTGAGTGTGTGTGAGTGTGTGAGCGTGAGTGTGTGTGAGTGTGCATGTGTGTGAGGCAGTGTGAATGTGAATGTGAATGCGAGTGTGAGTGTGCGTGTGTATATGTGTGAGTGTGAGAGTGAATGTGTGCGTGAGTGTGTCTGTGAGTGCACATGCGTGTGTATGAGCGTGTATGAGGGTCAGAGTGTATGCGTTTATGAGAGAGCGGGTGTGTGTATGTGTGTGAAAGCGTGAGTGTATGAAAGCATGTGTGTGTGCATGTGTGAGTGTGTATAAGCGTGTATGAGTGTGTATGAGTGTGAGCGTGCGTTCATTAGTGAGAGGGCGGGTGTGTGAGTGTGTGTGCATGTGTGAGTGAGTGTGTATGAGCGTGTATGAGTGTGAGAGTTCATGCACTTGTGAGAGAGTGTGTGTGCGTGTGTATGTGTGTGAGTGAGTGTGAGTGAGTGAGTGTGAGTGTGTGCCTGTCTGTGAGCGTGTATGGGTGTGAGCGTGCGTGCATTTGTGAGAGGGCAGGTGTGTGTGTGTATGTGTGTGTGTGTGTGTGTGTGTGTGCATGTGTGAGTGAGTGTGTATGAGCGTGTATGAGTGTGAGAGTGCGTGCGCTTGTGAGAGAGCGTGTGTGCGTGTGTATGTGTGTGAGTGAGTGTGAGTGAGTGAGTGTGAGTGTGTGCCTGTCTGTGAGCGTGTATGAGTGCGAGAGTGTGTGCACTTGTTAGAGGGCGGGTGTGTGTGAGTGTGTGTGCATGTGTGAGTGAGTGTGTATGAGCGTGTATGAGTGCGAGAGTGCGTGCGTTTGTGAGAGAGCGGGTGTGCGTGTGTATGTGTGTGTGGGTGAGTGTGAGTGTGCGTGTGTGTGAGTGTGTGCACATGTGTGAATGTGCCTGTGTATGAGCGTGAGAGTGTGTGGGCTTGTGAGAGAGCGGGCGTGCGTGTGTATGTGTGTGTGGGTGAGTGTGAGTGTGCGTGTGTGTGAGTGTGTGCACATGTGTGAATGTGCCTGTGTATGAGCGTGAGAGTGTGTGGGCTTGTGAGAGAGCGGGCGTGCGTGTGTATGTGTGTGTGGGTGAGTGTGAGTGTGCGTGTGCGTGAGTGTGTGCACATGTGTGAATGTGCCTGTGTATGAGCGTGAGAGTGTGTGGGCTTGTGAGAGAGCGGGCGTGCGTGTGTATGTGTGTGTGGGTGAGTGTGAGTGTGCGTGTGTGTGAGTGTGTGCACATGTGTGAATGTGCCTGTGTATGAGCGTGAGAGTGTGTGGGCTTGTGAGAGAGCGGGCGTGCGTGTGTATGTGTGTGTGGGTGAGTGTGAGTGTGCGTGTGTGTGAGTGTGTGCACATGTGTGAATGTGCCTGTGTATGAGCGTGAGAGTGTGTGGGCTTGTGAGAGAGCGGGCGTGCGTGTGTATGTGTGTGTGGGTGAGTGTGAGTGTGCGTGTGTGTGAGTGTGTGCACATGTGTGAATGTGCCTGTGTATGAGCGTGAGAGTGTGTGGGCTTGTGAGAGAGCGGGCGTGCGTGTGTATGTGTGTGTGGGTGAGTGTGAGTGTGCGTGTGCGTGAGTGTGTGCACATGTGTGAATGTGCCTGTGTATGAGCGTGAGAGTGTGTGGGCTTGTGAGAGAGCGGGCGTGCGTGTGTGAAAAATTCCAATACACAAGCACAGCGAGTATTTCCACAACAGCAGAAGGCAAGAGGATATTATGTCTAAATTCCCGGTTATCTATCGTCATCATTATCAAAACAAAACAGTCCATATTTTAATAACTGCCAGTAAACAATATCGGCAGAGCTGTAACAAAGAATTTGCTCACTATTCCCCAGAAGTGCTTTTTGGAGAGAGGAATACATTCGGTCCCCTTTATACGCAGAATGACGGCAGCTGTGAGTGGCTGTTAGCTTTTGTCTTTGAGGTTTTGATGTTCGCCTTCCTTCATGTACACAGGCATTGTCAAAAGGACTGACTCACTTGAAACTGCCACAGCAGGCAAACACTAATGATTGTAGCTATGCCAGGAAAAATACACACGGAGACAGCCGGGACACCAAACAGAATAAACACTCCAATTCACAAGCACATCAAGGGACGAGAATGAACTAAATCATTGCGATAGGTGACATTCAAGGACAGCACCATCTGAAGTGGCATCTAGTTGTCGGGTGCGACAAGATGACATTTATTTTTAAAACTCTCGAGGATACGGAACTTGTTTAAGAAGGAACTGCAGATGCTGGAAAAAATCGAAGGTAGGTAAAAATGCTGGAGAAACTCAGCGGGTGAGGCAGCATCTATGGAGCGAAGGAATAGGTGACGTTTCGGGTCGAGACCCTTCCGGGTCTCGACCCGAAACGTCACCTATTCCTTCAAGAAAAAACATCCACCTAGGATACAGAACTTATTTGTTTTAAATGCGGTGAAAGTGATTTGAGATTGTACGATGATTCAGAGACATTGAAATCCCTCACATTCAAAACTTGAGCTGAATTGAGTAGGAAGGAACTGCAGATGCTGGTTTAAACCAAAGATAGACACAAATTGCTGGAGTAACTAACTCGGCGGGACAGGCAGCATCTCTGGAGAGAAGGAACGGGTGACGTTTCGTGTCGAGACCCTTCTTAGAAGGATGAGAGGGGATCTTACTGAAACGTATAACATTATTTAGGGCTTGGACACGCTAGAGGCAGGAAACATGTTCCCGATGTTGGGGGAGTCCAGAACCAGGGGCCACAGTTTAAGAATAAGGAGTAAGCCATTTAGAACAGAGACGAGGAAACACTTTTTCACACAGAGAGTTGTGAGTCTGTGGAATTCTCTGCCTCAGAGGGCGGTGGAGAGCTAGATAGGGCTCTTAAAGATAGCGGAGTCAGGGGATATGGGGAGTGGGCAGGAACGGGGTACTGATTGGGGGTGATCAGCCATGACAGTGCTGGCTCGAAGGGCCGAATGGCCTACTCCTATACCTATTGTCTATTGTCTATTGCCTATTCAGACGCTAATTCAGACCAAATTGAATTTAATTGAAATGAATTGAATTGGTAGATGCAGTATGGAAACAGGCCCTTCAGCCCATCGGGTCCACGCTGAGCATTGATCTCCCGTTCACACTTGTTCGATGTTATCCCACTTTCCCATCCACTCGTGACACACGAGGGAAAGTTACAGCAGCCAATTGACCTACAAACCTGTACGTCTTTGGGATGTGGGAGGAAACCGAAGAAAACCCACGCGGTCACAGGGAGATCGTGCAAACTCCACACACAGACAGTGGCCGAGGTCGGGAGGTTTTGAGGCAGCAGCTCTACCCGCCGTGCCACCGTGCCAACCAAAAGAAAATTAGTGCTGAAATTATGTTTTGGAGAAATGCTCCAAAATAGGGGCTTTTTTTAAAGCTTTTAGAAAAGGTGCCCAGTACAAAATGGGCAGCATTGTGGCACAACTGGTAGAGCTGCTGCCTCACAGTGCTGGAGACCCGGGTTCGATCCTGACCCCGGGTGCTGCCTGTGTGTTGTTTGCATGTTCTCCCTGTGACCGCGTGGGTTTCCTCCGGGCCATTCGACCCATCAAGTCTATCCCTCCCTCCTAACACCATTCCTCCCACATCGCAAGGACGTGCTTTTTTTTAGGTCAATTGCCCCGAAAGATGAAGAAGTGCGTTAGAACTAGAACGAGTGTGAAGGGGTGATCGATGGTCAGCGTGGACTCGGTGAGCTGAAGGGCCCGTCTCCTTGCTGGATCCTTCAGTCAGTCAACTCAATTCAAACAGTCTATCAAGAAGACTGACTTTCTGCAGAATTTCTTTGCTATTCATTCAGCTAGAATGAAACTATTATCAAAAATCACTCAAGCTTGTATCAGTTCATCGGTTGAATTCCATGAGACAGCCACAGAGAGGACAAACTGTCACCACAGAGAAACTCTTGACCCCACACACTAACACCATCCTCTACACACACTGGGGACATTTTACAATGATACCAAGGCCGTTTAACCTACAAACCTGCACGTCTTTGGAGTTTGTGAGAAAACCAGAGCTCCCGGAGAAAAACCACGCAGGTCACGGGGAGAACGTGCAAACTCCGTACAGACAGACAAGCACTCCTGGTCAGGATCGAACCCGGGTCTCTGGAGCTGTAAGGCAGCAACCTGTGCAACCCTTGAAAACTTGAGAGTGCAAACTCCACACAGCCAGCACCCCATGGTCAGGATCGAACCAGGGTCTCTGACGCTGCGAGGCCACCGTGCCGCCCTCTGGCTGCTTTACCTGAAAGCTCCTAAAGAAGAGGAGCATATATTGACGTAAATCTTCAGACGATCCAGGGTCCGAAGAAGGGTCTCGACACGAAACGTCACCTATTCCTTCTATCCAGAGATGCTGTCTGTCCCGCTGAGTTAATCCAACTTTTTGCATCTTCGGTTTAAACCAGCACCTGCTTACCTTCCAACACAATGGGGGTCTGCGTTCAACTGTGGTCCAAATAGTGAATGGAATACAAAGCACAAGTGTGCATGATTTATATTTTAAGCTGACGTCCACTGCTATAATCACATACACAGTGAAAGACAGCAGGTGAGGAACATAGACGAGAAGTTAGCAACGTGCATGTTATCTCAGTATGACACTTTTGACTGAGAAATCCACCTGTATGTTTAGTTTAACTTAGTTCAGTTTAGAGATACAGCAAGGAAACGGGCCCGTCAGCCCACCGAGTCCGCGCCGACCAATGATGTCCAACAATTTACAAGGAGCCAATGAACCTACAAACCTGCACGCCTTTGGAGTGCGGGAGGAAAGCCCACGGGGGCAGTGTGGTGGAAGCATTTGAAAGCAAGTTGAACTAATATAATCACCACACATTCAGTGTAAGGTCTGCAAAATGACGCAATAGTCGCGGTACTTTAATAATTGAAGATGGAGATGGTGTGAGCTGGGTTGGCAAGTCAGCAGATTGCTTTACATCTTGCCAATTTCTAACGGCATTAAGAGCACAAAGGTAGACACAAAATGCTGGAGTAACTCAGCGGGACAGGCAGCATCTCTGGATAGAAGGAATGGGTGACGTTTCGGGTCGGGACACTTCTTCAGACTGGTTAGAGATCATTCAGAGCATTACATGATCAAGATTCACAATGTGGTTCAGTTCAGAGATACAGCGCGGAAACAGGCCCTTCGGGCCACCGGGTCCGCACCGACCAGCGATCCCCGCCCACTAGGGACAATTTTTACATTTACCAAGCCAATTAACCTGCCAACCCGTACGTCTTTGGAGTGTGGAATGAAATCGAAGATCTCGGAGAAAACCCACGCAGGTCTCGGGGAGAACGTACAAACTCCGTACAGACAGCGCCCATAGTCAGTATCGAACCCAGGTCTCTGGCACTGCATTTGCTGTAAGGCCGCAACTCTACCGCTGCACCACCGTGACCGCCCCCTTATGATCTTATAGAGGTGTATAAAATCATGAGGGGAATAGATCAGGTAGATTCACAGAATCTCTTGCCCAGAGGAAGGGAAATCGAGGACCAGAGGGTTTAGGTTTAAGGTGAAGGGGAACAGATTTAATAGGAATCTAACGGGTAACGTTTTCATACAAAGGGTGGTGGGTGTATGGAACGAGCTGCCAGAGGAGGTAGTTGAGGCTGGACTATCCGAATGTTTAACAGTTAGACAGGTACATGGGTAGGACAGGTTTGGAGGGATATGGCACAAACGCAAGCAGGTGGCTGGGACATGTTGGTCGGTGTGGGCAAGTTGGACTGAACGGCCTGTTCCACGCTTAGATTCACCTTAGAAACATAGAGAATAGGTGCAGGCGTAGGCCATTATGGGCCCTTCGAGCCAGCACCGCCATTCAATATGATCATATTTCTTGTCCTTACCCCATTGCGGACGTTGGACGTTGTCTGTGGAACTGATGCGCTACAATGCTGAGAACTATATTCTGCACTCTGTATCTTCCCCTTTGCTCTGCCTGTTGTACTTGAGTTAGGCCTGACTGCATTCACATCCAGTTCGCACCCAAAATAATGCTTGTCAACGTTCCTCAGTGCACTTGACAATAATGAATCTGAATCTAGTTCTGAAATCAATGATAGGTGCAGAGATTCATCTTCCCCCTTTGCTCTACCTATTGTACGTGAGTATGACGTGATTGTATTTATAAATAGTATATCCGATCTGTTTGGGTAACAAACCTCGGTACACATGACAATAATAAACCTAAATCTAAAGATATCAAAATCTGGGGATGATCAGCCATGATCATATCCAATGGCGGTGCTGGCTCGAAGGGCCGAGTGGCCTACTCCTGCACCTATTGTCTATTGTCTATTGTCTATCTCCCGGTTACCAAACACTTTAACTCCCCCTTGCATTCCCACGCTGACCTTTCTATCCAAGGCCTCTTCCACTGTCAGAGTGAGGCCCAGCGCAAATTGGAGGAACAGCACCTCATATGTCGCTTGGGCAGCTTACACCCCAGCGGTGTGAACATTGATTTCTCTGACTTCATGCAACCTCTGCATTCCCTTTCACTCCATCCCTCCCCCACCCAAGTTGCACCAGCTCTCTGTTCTCACCTGGCACACAGCGGACAATGGCCTGTTTCCTTTATCATCGTTACTTTTTTGTATATCTTTCGTTCATTTGTTCTATATCTCTCCACATCACCATCCTCGTTTCCCGTTCCCATGGCTTTCAGTGTGAAGAAGGGTCTCGACTTGTACTCGATCAGTACGGGTGTCAGATTTATGGGGAGAAGGAAGGAAAATGGGGTTAGGAGGGAGAGATAGATCAGCCATGATTGATTGACTCAATGGGCCGAATGGCCTAATTCTACTCCTATCACATATGACCTTATGACCTTACGACCCGTAACGTCACCCATTCCTTCTCTCCAGAGATACTGCCTGTCCCGCTGAGTTACTCCAGCATTTTGTGCCTTATCTGCGGTTTAAACCAGCATCTGCAGTTCCTTCCGACACCTAAAGTAACGATCTACATTTGCCTTATCGGTCAATTATCTTTTGTGTACTTCAGTTAAGGTGTCCAATGTCAAGTGTGTAGGAAGGAATTGCAGATGCTGGTTTAAACTGAAGATAGACACAAAAAGCTGGAGTAACTCAGCGGGACAGGCAGCATCTCCGGAGAGCAGGCCTGGGTGACGTTTGGGGTCGAGACCCTTCAGTCTGAAGAAGGGTCTCAACCCGTAACGTCACCCATTCCTTCTCTCCGGAGATGCTGCCTGTCCCGCTGAGTTGCTCCAGCTTTTTGTGTCTATCTTCGTGTGTCTTACATCAACATGTTGCATTGGCTTCTCTTTAAGTTTGCTAAGTCTGGTTTATCTTTGAACTTTTTGGACTCGGTGGACTTGCATTCCAGTCTTGCCATGATTCAGTCTGGGGCAAACTTTTTTTTAAAGTCTTATTGAATCTCTGGCCCTGTGATCTTTTTGTTTGAAGTATTTCTAAGACATTCCTCTCTGTTTTTGTTGCTAATGGCCTCGCGATGAAGGGAAACACATGTTTCAGCATATTTCCAACAGGTGGATATTAAGTTTTATTGCTCTCGAACCTCAGTGGGAATCCCCAGTTATCGGACCGCACAGGTGAGGTCGGTCTCTCGATGCTTTCTGCCCATTCGGCTGAAGTCTGACTGCAAGGAACACGTAGCTAAGACCTTGTCAATTGAAGATTGAGATGGTGTAAACCAAAGATCCTATATGGGAGCAAGATAGACCACTCCTGCTTATTTGCAATGGGCTGATGTGTAGCACGCAACGGAGCGGAACGTGGGCCTTTTTATCATCAATTTCCGTAACCGGATCCGACCCAACCCGACCCGGCTCGCAGTGTGATCAACGTTACGGGGGAACAGTTTGTGTTAATAAATTAAAATTCTGAATTTTTTTACCAAAGAACGTCTTTTTTTACGAGTATGTTTCCGTAACCGGCTTCTGTCTCCGCACTAGTATCCTACGGGATCTTTGGTGCGGAGACGGAAGCCGGTTACGGAAATGGGGCCGAAAATGACCCATGAATCTGCCCATGACCGTACGACGTATTTTTTGTAGAGTGGTCTATCTTGCTCCGCTATAGGATCTTTGCTGTAAACTGGGTGAGCAAGTCGGCAGATTGCTTTAGAGTTAAAGAAGCAACTGCAGATGCTGGAGAATCGAGGGTTACACAAAAAGCTGGAGAAACTCAGCGGGTGCAGCAGCATCTAAGGAGCGAAGGAGATAGGCTTTACATCTTGCCAATTTCTAACTCCATTAAGAGCACAAATATAGACACAAAAAGCTGGAGCAACTCAGCGGGACAGGCAGCATCTCTGGAGAGAAGGAACGGGCGACCTTTCAGGGCGAGACTCTTCTTCAATTTTTCCCTCCGAAGAAGGGTCTTGACATATCACCTTATGACCTTCTGACCCGAAACGTCACCCATTCCTTCTCTCCAGAGATGCTGCCTGTCCCGCTGAGTTACTCCAGCATTTTGTGCCCATCTTTGGTTTAAACCAGCATCTGAAGTTCCGTCCTGCACAAGACATTGAATTCACATTACAAAAGTAATTAGAAACTTAAAACACTAATCCTCACAATTACAGACCTTTATATTGGGTCATATGTTCATAAGTGATAGGAGCAGAATTAGGCCATTCGGCCCATCAAGTCTACTCTGCCATTCAATCATGTCTGATCTATCTCTCCCTCCTAACCCCATTCTCCTGCCTTCTCCCCATAACCCCTGACACCCGCACTAATCAAGAATCTATCTATCTCTGCATTAAAAATGTCCACTGACTTGGCCTCCACAGCCTTCTGTGGCAAAGAATTCCATAGATTCACCGCCCTCTGACTAAAGAAATTCCTCCTCCTCTCCTTCCTGAAGGAACGTCCTCTAATTCTGCGGCTGTGATTCACCGCCCTCTACAGCGGCTCCCGTTGCACCTCCGTCCCACTACCGCCAGTGCCCTGGCGATATTCCCGATGTTGGGGAAGTCCAGAACCAGGGGCCACAGTTTAAGACTAAGGGGTAAGCCATTTACAACGGAGATAAGGAAAAACCTTTTCACCCAGAGAGTTGTGAATTCTCTGCCTTAGAAGGCAGTGAAGGTAAATCCACTGGATACTTTTAAGAGAGAGTTAGATAGAGTTCTTATAGATAGCAGAGTCAGGGGATATGGGGAGAAGGCAGGAACGGGGTACTGATTGGGGATGATCAGCCGTGATCACAGTGAATGGCGGTGCTGCCTCGAAGGGCCAAATGGCCTACTCCTGCACCTATTGTCTATTGCCAATTGTCTATTGAACTGCAGATGCTGGTTTGCACAGAAGATAGGCACAAAAAGCTGGAGTAACTCAGGCAGCATCTCTGGAGAGAAGAAATAGGTAACGTTTCAGGTCAGTCTGGAGAGTCTGAAGTGTAGTTTCAACCCAAAACATCACCTATTCCTTTTCTCCAGAGTTGCTGCCTGACCCGCTGAGTTGACCATCATTTTGAGTCTATCATCTAAGGTTTAAAGGGATATGGGCCAAACATGGCCAGGGGTGACTAGTGTAGATGTTGGTCAGCATGGGAAAGTTGGCCGGAGGGCCTGTTTCTCTGCTGTTTGACACTGTGATAGACAATAGACAATAGGAAATAGGTGCAGGAGTAGGTCATTCGGCCCTTTGAGCCAGCACCACCATTCATGGCTGATCATCCCCAATCAGTACCCCGTTCCTGCCTTCTCCCCATATCCCCTGACTCCGCTATCTTTAAGAGCCCTATCCAGCTCTCTCGTGAAAGTATCCAGAGAACCGGCCTCCACCGCCCTCTGAGGCAGAGAATTCCACAGATGTGACGTGGCAACACAAATGTTCACCAGTAGGACAGACTCAAAACTCATTTATCTACATAACCATTCCTTCTCCTTGGAGGTGCAGCACCTCATATGTTGCTTGGGTAGTTTACACCCCAGCGGTATGAACATTGACTTCTCCAATTTCAGGTAGTCCCTGCCTTCTCCCTCCTTACCCTCCCCTTCCCGGCTCTCCCACAGCCCACCTTCTCCGCCTCTTCCTTTCTTCTTCCCGCCCCCCCCCCCACCCCCACATCAGTCTGAAGAAGGGTGTCGACCCGAAACGTCGCCCATTCCTTCGCTCCATAGACGCTGCCTCACCCACTGAGTTTCTCCAGCATTTTTGTCTACCTTCGATTTGTTCCAGCATCGGCAGTTCTTTCATAAACATTCCTTCTCATCGGCACAATTACGCGAAGGCCCTAAATTAAACAAGGAAATACATTTTTATGAAGGGATTTATTGGGTCACATTCAAAAGCAAAAGATTGTATCAGGAAATTAATTGGTGGTAACAGACTATTAGAATCTGTAAATGCTTTTCCAATTAGTGATTTGAACAATTGGTTTTAGGAGCAGTTTCACTGAAAATCAAGATCAAACTTCAAAGCAGAAAGCTTTGTTTAAATAGAAAACACAATTCTTTGTTTAAGAAGGAACTGCAGATGCTGGAAAATCGAAGGTAGACAACAATGCTGGGGAAACTCAGCGGGTGAGGCAGCATCTATGGAGCGAAGGAAATAGGCAACGTTTTGGGCCGAGACCCTTCTTCAGACTTATCTCTTTGGAGTCTGTTAGCAGAGTGAGCTCCAAAATTCAACCAATTTTTCGTGAGTCAAACTATCAAGAGGCTTTTGTTTGAATGACCACTGATGCGCTGGTCTTTGCTTCCCCTATTGAGGCCACCAAGCAGATCCTGTATGGCCAATTGATTGAAAGATACAGCAGGGAAGCAGGCCCTTTGGCCCGCCAAATATACACTGACCATTGTTCACCTGTTCACACTTTCTCACCAACTCCCTACGCACTAGGGGGCAATTTACAGAGGGCCAATTAATCTACAAACCTGCACCCACATTGTTGAGATGTAGGATGAACCCAGTGCTCCATCTTCAGTCTGACGACGGGTCTCGAACCGGAAAACGTCACCCATCCCTTCTCTCTAGAGATGCTGCCTGTCCCACTGAGTTACACCAGTATTTTTCTGTCTATCTTCAGTTTAAACTAGCATCTGCAGTTCCTTCCTGCACGCTCCATCTCGATACATACCTGTTTAACCCTTTCCTCGTCCTCTGTCCCCTTCCAACAATATTCCTTCCACTGTCTTCACACTTCCCCTCTCTCTTTCCCTATCTCCTTGTCTCACACTTTTTGTATTTCCATCTCTGCTCAACCATCTGCCAACCAAAGATCCTATAGCAGAGCAAGATAGACCACTCCTGCAAAATGCAATGGGCTGACATGTAGTACGCAACGGAATGGAACGTGGACCTTTTTTTCATCCATTTCCGTAACCCGAGCAGGCCCGACCCGACTCACAGTGAAATCAGCCTTGTGGGGGAACAGTTTGTGTTAATAAATTTAAATTCTGAAAATGAGGAGAAGATTTTTACCAAAAAACTTTTATTTTTACGAGGATGTTTCCGTAACCGGTTTCCGTCTCCGCACTAGTATCTTTGCTCCGCAACGGGATCTTTGGTGCGGAGACGGAAGCCGGTTACGGAAATGGGGCCGAAAATTACCCATGAATCTGCCCATGACCGTACTACGTGTTTTTCGTTGAGTGGGCTATCTATGCTGCCAACCAAACACCCCCCCTCTCATCTGTATCCACCTATCACTTGTCAGATTTGGACCGGTCCCTGGAGAGGCACAAATAGCTGGAGCGGGTGTCGGAGGTTACGTGGAGAAGGCAGGAGAATGGGGTTAGGAGGGAGCGATAGATCAGCCATGATTGAATGGTGGAGTAAACTTGATGGGCCGAATGGCCTAATTCTGCTCCTAGAACGTATGACCTTATGCAACTCAGCAGGTCAGGCAGCATCAGGTTCCAGAACTCAGGTTCCGGTGGGCGGAGCGACTCGCATCGCAGCGGCCTCTGCAATCCGTCTGTCTTTTTTTATTTTATGTCTCGTTGAGTATAGTTAATGTTTTTTTCTTTTAGCTGGATATGTGTGTGGGGGGGGTGGGGGGGCGGGGGGGGGAAACGTTTTAAATCTTTTCCCTGTACGGAGGACCCGACCTTTCTTCTGTCGGTTCTCCGTTGTCGTCGGGGCCTAACACCGTGGAGCGGCCTCCAACCGGACCTGGGGCTCCAGTCGCGGAGCCTGCGGACTCACCGTCGTGGAGCTGGCCGAGTTCGGAACGGGAGGCGCTGTAGTGGCACGCTGCTGCTGCCCGACCCCGGAGATTCGGAGGCTCCAGCTGTAGGCCGGTGGACAGTAACACCGGGAGCTCGCGGGTCTCTGGTGGGAGACCGCTTTTCGGAGCTCCCACGGCGGCAACGTCTCCCGCCCTAGTTGCGGGATTGAAAATGACTCAGAGCGGGGCCTTACATCGCCCGGCGCGGCTTTAATGGCCACGGCACTTGTTAGCGCCCATCGGGGGCTCCAACATCAAGACCCGGAGCACAGCCTTGCATCGCCCGGCACGGCCTTAATGGCCGCGGGACTTATTTACCATCGCCCGCCGGGGGCTTTGACTCTGACATCGGAGAATGGGGAGTGCAGGGGAGAGATACGACTTTGCCTTCCATCACAGTGAGGAGGAGCTTCACTGTGATGGATGTTTGTGTAAATTGTGTTGTGTCTTGGTTCTTTTCTTGTTTGTATGACTGCAGAAACTAAATTTCGTTTGAACCTCAATGAGGTTCAAATGACAATAAATGGTATTGTATTGTATCTCTGGAGAAAAGGAATAGGTGGCGTTTCGGGTCGAGACCCTTCCTTTTTGTCCTGCCCCCCACATCTCTTCCAGCTGTCTGAAGAAGAGTCCCGACCCGAAATGTTGCCTATTCTATCCATGTTCTCCAGAGATGCTGCCTGGCCTGTTAGTTACTCCAGCACTATGTGTCTTTTTTTTTGTAAACAAGCATCTGCAGTTCCTTGCGTCTAACCTGAAGATGTTTTTTAACACATTGAAGAGATTTTTAGTTCACGGGAGAACTGGATTTTGACATCTTGATTGAAGATTCATTTTTGCGGCAAAATCTTAAGTCACAATCTTTTTGTCCAAGCATAAGTTTGAATTGGGAAAATATCGCTGTTTGTATCAATCACAAGTTCACAAGTTATAGGAGTAGAATTAGGCCATTCGGCCCATCGAGTCTGCTCTGCCATTCGATCATCCTCCTGCCTTCTCCCCAAATCCCTTGACACCCATTCTAATCAATAGCGAATAGGTGCAGGAGTAGGCCTTTTGGCCCTTCAATGTGATCATGGCTAATAATGGCATCAAGAATTTGTCTATCTCTGCCTTAAAAATATCCACTGGCTTGGCATCCACAGCCTTCTGTGGCAATGAGTTCCACAGATTAACCACCCTCTGACTAAAGAGGTTCCTCCTCACCTCCTTTCTAAAAGAGCGCCCTTTAATTTTGAGACTATGACCTCTGGTCCGAGACTCTCCCACCAGTGGAAGCATCCTCTCCACATCCACTCTATCCAAGCCTTTCATTATTCTGTACGTTTCACTGAGATCCTCCCTCGACCTTCTAAACTCCAGCGAGTAGAGGCCCATTGCCACAAATCACTAAAGAATAGAAAGCCACTTTAGAATTTGCATTTATATTTTTTAATCCTTTAATTTGCTCCATGTTCTGACAATTAGTAACGTAGCAACTGGATCAAGGTGCTCCTTCACATCCATACACTCTACCGCAGTCTAAAGACAACCACTGATGATGAACGGGCGACCTCTCTTCAGACTGGTTAAGGATAAGGGAAACGAGAGATATAGACGGTGATGTGGAGAGATTCACCATCTTTATCTCTTATTTCCCTTCTCCCTAACCAGTCTGAGAACGAGTCTCGACCCAAAACGTCACCCGTTCCTTCTCTCAAGAGATGTCCCATCTCCATGGTGTAGATTGGGGCATATCTCCAGAGATGCTGCCTGTCCCGCTGAGTTACTCCAGCTTTTTTGTGTCTATCTTCGGTTTAAACCAGCATCTGCAGTTCCTTCCTGCACATCGGATGATGAATCATTTATTCTCTCTTTGCTAGCAGATTAAAGCATTCAATTTTGCTTATTTGCAATGCGTTAACTCATGAGGTTATATGAACGTATATTAATGTTAAAAAAATTTATTTAACTTCTTTTTTGTTTGTTTTATTATTATCTTATCTATGGTTTAGTTTAGTTTAGTTTAAGAGTAATGTTAAAATTGTACAAGGCATCGGTGAGACCAATTCTGGAGTATGGTGCACAATTTTGGTCGCTAATTATAGGAAGGATGTCAACAAAATAGAGAGAGTACAGAGGAGATTTACTATAATGTTGTCTGGGTTCCAGCAACTAAGTTACAGAGAAAGGTTGAACAAGTTAGGTCTTTATTCTTTGGAGCGCAGAAGGTTAAGGGGGGACTTGATTGAGGTCTTTAAAATGATGAAAGGGATAGACAGAGTTGACGTGGATAAGCTTTTCCCATTGAGGGTAGGGAAGATTCAAACAAGAGGGCATGACATGAGAATTAAGGGACAGAAGTTTAGGGGTAACATGAGGGGGAACTTCTTTACTCAGAGAGTGGTGGCTGTGTGGAATGATCTTCCAGCAGAAGTGGTGGAGGCAGGATCGATTTTAACATTTAAAAGTAAAGTGGATAGGTATATGGATGGGAAGGGAATGGAGGGGTATGGTCTGAGTGCAGGTAGATGGGACTAGGGGAAAATAAATGGTCGGCACGGACTGGAAGGGCCGAGAAGGCCTGTTTCCGTGCTGTAATTGTTATATACTTATATGGTTATATGGTTATTAGTTTAGTTCAGTTTAGTTTAGTTTAGATTAGTTTATTCTCGCTTTTCTGTAGTGCTCTATCCAATCAGCGCAAATATTATATATACTTACAATTGAGCCATCCACAGTGTACAGATACAGGATGAAGGGAATTATGTTTAGTGCAAGATAAAGTCCAGTAAAGTCCGATTAAAGATAGCTGAGGGTCTCCAATGAGGCAGATGGGAGTTCAGCACCGCTCTCTAGTTGTTGGTGGGATGGTTGTGTTGCCTGATAACAGCCGGGAAGGAACTGTCCCTGAATCTGGAGGTGTGTGTTTTCACGCTTCTGTCCTTCTTGTCTGATGGGAGAAGAGGGAATGACCGGGGTGAGATTGGTCAATTATTACTGAGCACAGTGTTTACAGACCTGTAGACTTTAGTCTAGACAGCGGGCTTGCTTCAGTATGCTGCAAATCCCTCCACCACCTGATGCTTGGACACGACAAGCAACCTCAGCCATACCTGTGTGGCAGCTTCACTTATCAACATGATAGACCTCTTTGTTGATCTCCTACCTCGACTGCTTCCATTGGTATGTGCGCAGGAGCCTGAGGTATTCCTGGTGCCTTTTGTGGTTCAAGAATCAAGGACCAGAGGACATTGGTTTAAGGTGAGGGGGGGGGGGGGGGAGATTTAATAGGAACCTTAGGGGCAACGTATGTACATAAAACGTGGTAGATGTATGGAACAAGCTGCTGGAGGAAGTAGTTGAGGCAGGTGCTATCGCAACGTTTAAAAGACATTGGGACAGGTACATGGAAAGGAGATATGGGCAAAATGCAGACAGGTGGGGCATGTTGGCCAGTGTGGGCAAGTTGGGCCAAGGGCCTGTTTCCACACTGTATCACTCTATGACTCTACGACCTCTGGGTGCCCACACAAGCCATACCTCTAGCAGTGGAGCCATGGAAAGCTACACTAGTCAACGACCAAACGTGTTCCTGCAAAGTTTCGAAAGTAGACAACAAAGTTCACAAATGTTTGGTCCAACACGACCATGAAGTTCCCAATGCAGCATCTGTGGTGGAAACCTTCGTGGAATAATGTAGTTTTACCTTTGACGTCATTATTTTCCCAAGGGACAATAAGATATACCACAAAAAGCAGTAGAACTACCACAAAATTAACTTCTAGGGATGGTTAACTCCATGGCGATGGTAATCCAGATACTCAGATCAATGACGGAGACCGGAGTTCAAATCCCATCATGGCAACCAAAGAATTTGGCAACTTATCTTAATAACGATGACCAAAAAGAATATAGGGTTGTTGTAAAATCCACCTGATATATTGTCTGAAGAAGGGCCCCGACCTGAAATGTTACCTATCCATGTTCCCCAGGGATGCAGCCTGACACGCTGAGTTACTCCAGCACTTTATGAATCATCATCTGCAGTTCCTTGTTTTTACCATCCGACACATTATTGGCTTTCAGCAACTCTGCCATCCCTAACGACTCTGGTTTATATGCGATACCTAAAATCCCTGTCCAATTCATTCCAAGAGCTCTCCCGAGTTTAAAAAAAATCAAACTCGTGGTAAGCACGGAGAATGAACGTTGCGGGTACGTCGGAGCTCGGGGACGTCTCTTAGCGCTAACGGCAGGTACTCGGGAAGACTCGCTAACGGCAGGTAAGCACGGGAAGCCTCGTGAAGATTTTTCAACATGTTGAAAAATGTCCACGCGAGCCCCGAGTACCGATGAGCGGCCGTTACCGTAAATCTCCGAGTTCGAATCAGGGCAAACTCGGGAGAGCTCTTGGAATAAACTCGTACCGTGGGACAGGGGTTTAAAATGCCTCTGAAATACCCTCGCAAGCCACTAAGTCGGCCTGGATTTCTTTAACATCACTTGCGGACACAAAACAATGATGGTCATTTATTTCCTGTCCACATGTGCCCAATAAATATCTAGACCTGGAAAATAAACAGATAAAATAGGGCGGCACGCTAGCTTCCTTACAGCGCTTGCAGCGCCAGAGACCTGCGTTCGATCCCGACTACAGGCGCTGTCTGTACGGAGTTTGTACGTTCTCCCCGTGATCTTCGGTTTCCCCCCACACTCCAAAGACGTACAGGTTTGGAGGTCAATGGGCTTGGTGTATGTGGATATTGTCCCTAGTGTGTGTAGAATAGTGTTAATGTGCGGGGATCGCTGGGCGGTGTGGACTCGGTGAGCCGAAGGGTCTGTTTCTGCGCTGTATCGCTAAACTAAACGAAAAAAATTTTAAATCGCTGAATTAAATGTGAGAATGTGATCTCAGTTCTTTAGGTCATCGAAAGAACTAAGAACTGTACCTGGCCTGAAGATCGCAGATCTTTAGATGGAGTTCTGAATAAGGGCCTGAAGAAGGGTCTCGACCTGAAACGTCTCGACCATTCCATCTCTCCAGAGATGCTACATGTCCCACTGAGTTACTCCACCATTTTCTGTCTATCTGCGGTGTAAACCAGTATCTGCAGTTCCTTCCTATACATCTTTGGGTGAGTGATGGATTATACTAGAGTCATGGACTCATAGACTATGTGGAAACAGGCCCTTCGGCCCAACTTGCCCATGTCGATCAACATGCCTGATCCACACTAGTCCCAAACCCCTCTCAACCTATCCTATCTGTGTACCTGTCTAAATGTTTCTTAAACATTGCGACTGTACCTGCATCAACTACCTCCTTTGGCAGCTCGCTCCATACACCCACCATCCTTTGTGTGAAAAAGCTACCCCTCAGATCCACCCCTCATCTCTCCATCCCTCACCTTAAACCCATGTCCTCTGGTTCTTGTTTAAGAAGGAACTGCAGATGCTGGAAAATCGAAGGTAGACAAAAGTGCTGGAAAAACTCAGCGGGTGCGGCAGCATCTACGGAGCGAAGGAAATAGGCAACGTTTCAGGCCGAAACCCTTCATCAGACTGATGTGGGGTGGGGGGGGGGGGCGGGGGGGGGGGGGGCGGGGGGGGGGGGGGGTGTGGAGAAGAAAGGAGAAAGGAAGAGGAGGGAAAGCTGAGAAGGGGAGGAGGGGAGGTTCTTGATTCCCCCACTTTGTGCTAAGGTTGTCTCTAGAAGCCTTTAGGCCATCTTTCTCTGTCAAGTGCCAGGAGGTCTGTGAGGCCCCACCCCACACACAGTAAAGTCCCAAATTCCTGTAAAAAAATGTCCTTAATGAGGGATGAACATATTTATATTGCCAACCAGAGTCTCCAGAGCGAGTTTATGGCATTAATTGCCATCTGGTTTATGATAACTGTTGCTTATTAACACATATAACCACTCCCCCAACTCACAGTGGTTACAATTGTTCATGACTTGAGTTTAGTTTAGTTCAGTTTAGTTTAGAGATACAGAGCAGAAACAGGCCCTTCGGCCCACCGAGCCCGTACTGCCCAGCGATCCCCGCACACTAACACTATCCTACACACACACTAGGGATCTATATTTTATAAAAAGCCAATTAACCTACAAACCTCTGCGTCTTTGGAGTGTGGGAGGAAACTGAAGATCTCGGAGAAAACCAACGCGGTCGCAGGGAGAACGTACAAACTCCGTACAGACAGCACCCGTAATCAGGATCGAACCTGGGTCTCTGGCGCTGAAAGGCAGCAACTCTACCGCTGCGCCACCGCAATGCCCTGGTTTTGATCTGGCTTTGATCTGGTCGAATCCTTATGAGCTTGATGAATAGCAGTCAAGATACAACGATAATCCGGTATCCCATGATGAAATAGTTTTGAGTATGGTCCTCAGAAAGACATATTAAAATAAAGTACTCTTTCAACTTCAGCAGAATGGCCTCACATGTGGCATCTGGGATAAACATTTTAACCAGCAGTAATTCAAAAAAGGTTGTATCTTGAGTGTTCTATGTAAAATATATCAATGGTTTTTGGTTAGTCAAAGAATCATAGAGAGATACAGGCCCTTTGGCCCAACTTGCCCACATGTCCCAGCTACACTAGTCCCACCTGCCTGCATTTGGCCCATTCTTAAGGGGTTGGACAAGCTAGATGCTGGAAGATTGTTCCCGATGTTGGGGGAATCCAGAACAAGGGGTCACAGTCTAAGGATAAGGGGGAATTCCTTTAGGACCGAGATGAGGAAAACATTCTTTACACAGAGAGTGGTGAGTCTCTGGAATTTCATTTCGGAGTCATGTGAGTGACTTCGTGAAGAGCCCGCCGGCGCGCATGCTCGACATATCGTCGTATCGCGTTGCTGCGACGGCTGGCGGAGGAGCGAGCTCCTCGCCAGCCCTTCATAAGGGAACCACGCAGGTAAGTATGCTACCTTAAGTTGGTGGTTCTTGTTGTGTTTGCTTCACAGCAAGAACATGGATGGGAGAGGCCGGAGTTCGAGGAGAAGTCGCCGGCCAGCAGTTCCGGAGCGAGAGTTGTCGGGGGTACCTGCAACGCAGACCGGAACGAGGGCGGAGATGTCGGTGAGCTCTGTATTTTCAGGTCCGGACCCGCCCGCACACCACAGCTCGGAGGAGTCCGACGAGGAGGAGTGTGGTGTGCCGCCAGAGCAGGACGACTCTGCCATGGCAGCCAGGTCGTCAGCAGGCTTGCTGACGGCTTCGAGCAGAAGGGTCCGTGCGGCTGCACGGCCCGTTTCACGCAGCCCTCTGAGAAGGGGAAGGGCAGGAGCCCAGCAGCCTAACCCTGTTGGGGCTAAGGCTCTGCCTGCCGCCAGGGAGCGGTCAGGTTCCAGGACGGGACCCGGGGCAGCTGTGAGGTCCAGCCGTCGCCCCCCAACTTTCGACGCCGGGACGAGTCAGTTGGGGGTCCCGTCACGGTCGCCGAGCCCCCCATGGATGGGTGGGCGAGACCATGCGTCGGCAAGGTCCACGATGTGGGCAGCTGGCAAGCCTGCACGGGCCCAAGGTATCCAGGCTTCGGCTGGTGCCGACACCATGCCGCATCTGTCCATAGAGGCAACGGCTTCCGCTCCCGCTAAACGGAGGCGGTTGAACACGCCCGTGCAGGAATCGCGCAGTTTCGCCTCGGCGGCTGTCGACGACAACTACCGGCACCGGCAGGGCCTCGACGAGGTGCGGGCCGATGACAGGAGCCCCGGCCAATTTTCAGAGCCGGAGGACTCCGACCACCTGAGTGTTCAGGGTGAAGGGCGTATTGACCGGATGGAGCGGCTGCTGGAGCTTCTCCTACAAGGTCAACAACAACAGGCATCCAGCAGCGACAGGCACAGGGCTTCATCACCAGCTTCGTACACCAGCCTGGAGCAGCAGGACGAGGAGGCCGTGGTTGACCCCATCCCACCCCCGCCTGAATTACCGGCGGAGGACCTCCTCGATGTGGCTACCAAATTTGCAGCCCCTCATTCGTTGGGGCTTCCCATCAATACGAAGTTGGCAGCCACAGTGGACTTCCTAAATAATCACCAGCTTCAGGAGGAAGTCCTACTACAAGCCATGAGCCGCCACAAGGCTCCATCAAACTGCAATTCCCTCAACGTGCCTGTGGTCAATACGCCAATATGGGGCAACATCAGTGCGGCTATCCGTCAGCAGGAGCTGAAAATTCAGCGGATCCTGAAACTCCTCATGGCCGGGATTACTGCCTTTGTGCGGTCGGTCGACGGAGAGGAGCTTAATTTGGACCAGGAGGATGCTCTGGCGCTTCTGTGCGCTACTCAAAACGAAATAAACGGCTTTCGGAAAAACAGCATCCGCCCAGCGCTCAACCCTAAGTTTGCAGGGTTGTGCAAACCACCGCCGCCGCCGCCGCCCCGTCAGCTCTTTGGCGAAGACCTCTCCAAAAGGGTCAGAGAGCTGGATGAACAAGCCAAGACCGTGGGGCTCATGCGCTCTCACAGTGCCCCCACGCCATCAAGCTCGAAAGCCCCACTTGGCCGTTCACGAGGGTCTGTCAGCACTTCCACCAGGAATTACCCTCCAGCTCCAAACCGATATCAGCCACCCCAACCCCAGGGGTCTTTTTTAGGACAGGCTCGGCAGAAGCCGAGGTGGAAAATGAGGACGCTACGACCTCAAACCAACCCAGCACCTCCACGACCACCCACTCGTGTCAGGGACCGCCGGTAACCACAGAGGTGAGGCGATCTGGTTCTCTTTTTTCTCTTTGTTTAACTCCACATGTTGGTGGGCGTTTGCGGTTGTTTGCGGGTGCATGGGGTGACATTACCAGCGATGAGTATGTGTTACGGAATATTCAGGGCCATAGTATTGAGTTTATTAATGGGGACATCCCTCCACCTCAGCATAGACCGGGTCGTACTTTCAAACTAACGGCTGCGGAACAGTCAGTAGGCTATAAGGAAATTTTAAGGTTGGAACAGAAAGGGGTCATAGAGAGAACGGTTCATGAGCCCGTTGAATTTGTTTCCAATATTTTTACTAGACCTAAGAAGGATGGAGGCTGTAGAGTCATTATTGATCTAACCACTCTGAATAACTTTGTAACATATACTCATTTTAAAATGGACACGTTTGAAACGGCCAAATCATTGATTTCACAAGGGTGCTTTATGGCATGCATTGATTTACAGGATGCGTACTATACCGTACCTATGAAAAAATATTACAGAAGGTTCTTAAAATTTATCTGGATGGATCAGCTGTGGCAATATAGGGCGTTGCCTAATGGGCTCACCACAGCCCCTCGCTTATTTACTAAATTGGTGAAGCCAATTATGGCTTATTTAAGACAAAGACATCATATTGTTATGGCCTATTTAGATGATATTTTAATTGTCGGCCACACCTTGGAATTAGCACAACAAGGGGTTGCAGCTGCGGTCAATTTGTTCCAACAGCTTGGGTTCATTGTTCATCCAGAAAAATCTAAGTTCTGCCCCACCCAGGTAATTAATTATCTGGGGTTCCAGGTGAATTCCATTAGCATGAGAGTCACCATACCAATTAACAAAATTGAGGAGGTAACACAGGTGTGTACAGACTTGATTAATACTCGTATACCATCGATTCGTCACACAGCTACTGTCATTGGCAAGATTGTGGCTTTGTTTCCGGCAGCCCGGTATGGACCTCTGCATTATCAAAACTTGCAGAGAGCCAAGATCGCTGCGTTGCGACGGCATGCTGGTCATTATGATCGATCAATGCGGCTGCCGCCTGCAGCATTGGATGAATTACGATGGTGGGTTTGCCACATTAGTAAATCGTTCAAAACTATTATTGAGGCGAAACCGATGATATACTTACAAACTGATGCGAGCTCTGATGGCTGGGGAGCTACGAATCAATTCTCTAGTTGTGGGGGTCGATGGGATACCCTTGAGAATACGATGTTGGTATCACAAGGGATCAACTATTTGGAGCTGCTTGCAGCGTTTCACGGACTTCGTGCATATTGTTCCAAGATCATTGGAGCACATGTCCGGCTCCAAATAGACAATACCACAGCGGTGGCATATTTAAACCACATGGGCGGTACCAGGTCAGTTTCATGTGATAAATTGGCTAATTCAATTTGGCTCTGGTGTGTCAAGAGAGACATTTGGATTTCAGCTACCTATTTGCCAGGTGAGCTTAATATTGTGGCGGACGCCAGGTCACGCAAGTTCAATGATAATATTGAATGGATGTTACATCCTGAAATTTTTGCAAAAATCACAGCCAAATTTGGGAAACCGGACATTGACCTTTTTGCGTCCCGGTTGAACCATCAGGTACCAACCTACGTCGCGTGGGAACCAGATCCTGGGGCTATAGCGTTAGATGCATTCTCGCTAGACTGGGGGAATTGCTTTTTCTATGCATTCCCCCCGTTTTGCCTCATCAGTCGGGTATTACGTAAAATTCAGATGGACGGTGCCAAGGGCATCCTTATCATACCCGACTGGCCTACACAGCCGTGGTATCCGATGGTCTTTGACACGCTCAGTGAACCTTGGGTCCGTTTGCAGGGTAGCCCAGAATTAGTTACTCACCCTGTTTCAGGGGAGCCACATCCCTGCCATGGCTATTTAAATTTGTTGGCTTGCAGATTCTGAATCGGCCTTTAGAACAATACGGCCTTTCTACCCGGACCATGGATACCATTGCGGCGTCGTGCCGAGAGTCTACAAGGCGAAGATACCGCTCTCACATCAGGAAGTGGGAAGCCTTCTGCAGCCGCTCTCGCATCACGTACGATGCCGTGACTATAACCGACGTCCTGGAATTCCTCGCGGGGTTGCACCATGATGAACACTTAAGCTACAGTGCCATCAACAGCGCCAGGAGCGCTCTATCATTCTACCTCAATATTGAGGTGGGATCCAACAGGCTAGTGTCCAGGCTCATGCGGGGTATTTTCAATACGAATCCGCCTACACCACGTTACAATATCACCTGGGATGTCAGGGACGTTTTAACTCTGCTCAGGACGTGGTCCCCCATGGAAGGGCTCCAGCTGGACAAACTCACCATGAAGCTGGTGATGTTACTAGCGCTGACTTCAGCACAGAGGGTACAGACACTCCACAAACTACGTGTCGACAGAATGATGTCTACCCCCACAGAAGTAGTTTTCTTTGTTGACGAGCTACTAAAGCAACACAGACCTGGGTGCACAGGGCTGCAGCTGAAGTTCCCGGCATACCCCGCCGATGCTAGGCTATGCTTAGCCTCCCATATCCGTTACTACGTCAAGGTGACGGCAAGCATCAGAGGAATGGAGAGATACCTGCTTGTCACTCATAAGAGACCTCACCATCGAGTGACAACACAGACGATATCCAGGTGGCTTCGAGTCGTCTTGGGTAAGTCAGGTATCGACACTAATGTGTTCAAATCTCATTCCACCAGGGCTGCATCGACGTCGGCGGCGAGGGTCATGGAGGTGCCCATGGACCATATTCTCGCCACAGCAGGATGGGCTAATGAGACGGTGTTCCAGCGGTTCTACAACCGGCCCGTTGCTGCGCCTCTACAGTTCGCAGAAGCCGTGCTAGATGCGGGGCAAGAACGTGGAGATGTCCCCGAATGAGGGGTTTTGATTTGTTTGTTAATAAATATGCTTTGTTTTGCAGTATGGACTAGTCAGCAAGTTATCCTCCCATCCATCCCTGGTAGTGGTGTGACAGCATGGACGTGGTCCAGGGCGTGTCATCACAGAAGCTTTGAAGTCTTCACGAAGTCACTCACGTGACTCCGAAATGAAATAGTAAGATTGAACGAGAACTTACCAGTTCGAAGGTTGATCATTATTTCATGAGGAGTCGAAGTGAGGGATTTCGTGCCCTCCTCGCCCAACCCTCAATCACCTTCAGCTGGTAATCTTAGTCGTTTCATTCTTACTATGTGAAGTCATTTCTTGATTGGTTTCTGTGATTCCACGCCGCTACTTTGAAGTATGTCGAGCATGCGCGCCGGCGGGCTCTTCACGAAATCCCTCACTTCGACTCCTCATGAAATAATGATCAACCTTCGAACTGGTAAGTTCTCGTTCAATCTTACTATTCTCTGCCACAGAAGGTCGTTGAGGCCAGTTCATTGGCTATATTCAAGAGGGCGTTAAATGTGGCTCTTGTGGCTAAAGGCATCAGGGGGTATGGAGAGAAGGCAGGTACGGGATACTGAGTTGGATGATCAGCCATGATCATATTGAATGGCGGTGCAGGCTCGAAGGGCCGAATGGCCTACTCCTGCACCTATTTTCTATGTTTCTATGTTTCTATCCATGCACCTGTCTAACTGCTTCTTAAACATTGGGATAGTCCCAGCCTCAACTACCTCCTCTGGCAGCTTGTTCCATACGCCCACCACCCTTTGTGTGAATAAGTTATGCTCAGGTTCCTGTTAAATCTTTTCCCTTTCACCTTAAACCTCTGTCCTCTGGTTAATGGACATTAATAACTGTTATTCTATTATTCCCTCTCGTTCCTTAAGCACTGGTTCAACTATTCATTCTAAAGAACCTTGTTACTGTTACTTATGTGTATCCAGTTTAGTTTATTGTCAAGTGTACTGAGGTACATAGCTTTTGCTATCACAAAACAAGGTCAGAAATGGTCGTTTAAATGCAAGATTGAAAATTCAGTTATAGATAGGTTCATAAGTTCATGTGACAGGAGCAGAATTAGGCCATTCGGCCCATCAAGTCTACTCCACCATTCAATCATGGTTGATCTATCTCTCCCTCCTAACCCCATTCTCCTGCCTTCTCACCATAACCCCTGACACCCGCACTAATCAAGAATCTATCTATCTCTGCCTTCAAAATATCCATTGACGTGGCCTCCACAGTCGCCTGTGGCAAATAAATTCCACTTAGAGTTGCACATTGCTGAATATTTTAGTTCTCGTTGATAACGTTTAATCAAACAAGCCTGTTGATGTTGAAGTTAGACTTGAGTCTGAAGAAGGGAGTCGGCCCGAAACCCCACCCATCTTTTTTCTCCAGAGATGCTGCCTGAGCCGCTGAGTTACTCCAGCACGTTGTGTCTGTCTTTGCATTAAACCAGCATCCCCAGTGCTTCATTTCTACTGTTGATATTGAACACGCATAGTGAACTAGAAATTTCCCTACGTCCACAATTTAGTTTAGTTTATTGTCGTGTGTGAAAAGCTTTTGTCGGGTGCTATTCAGTCAGGAGAAAGACAATACATGATTACAATCCAGCAATTTAAAGTGTACAGATACATGATAAGGGAATGACATTTAGTGCAAGTTAAAGCCAGCAAAGTCCGATCAAGGATAGTCCGAGGTAGACAAAGATGCTGGAGAAACTCAGCGGGTGAGGCAGCATCCATGGAGCGAAGGAATAGGTGACGTTTCGGGTCGAGAACCTTCTTCTCGAAGGCATAGGCGTGAAGAGCCTATTTGTGCGTAAACACCTCCCGTGCTTTACCCACAAGGACACACTGCAAGAGCAAGGACCACATGTCCCTAGGCCACTTCAAGGACGAAGCCACCCGTTCAAACACTGCAAAATACTTGTCCACATCCTTCTCATTAAACGGGGGAACCAGGCGGATGTTCTTGCTCATATCAAACTCCCTTTCCCCAGAAGAAACTCATAGAAACATAGAAACATAGAAAATAGGTGCAGGAGTAGGCCATTCAGCCCTTCGAGCCTGCACCGCCATTCAACATGATCATGGCTGATCATCCAACTCAGTATCCCGTACCTGCCTTCTCTCCATACCCCCTGATCCCCTTAGCCTCAAGGGCCACATCTAACTCCCTCTTAAATATAGCCAATGAACTGGCCTCAACTACCCTCTGTGGCAGAGAGTTCCAGAGACCCACCACTCTCTGTGTGAAAAAAGTCTTTCTCATCTCGGCCCTAAAGGATTTCCCCCTTATCCTTAAGCTGTGACCCCTTGTCTCCAACATCGGGAACAATCTTCCTGCATCTAGACTGTCCAACCCCTTAAGAATTTTGTAAGTTTCTAGAAGATCCCCTCTCAATCTCCTAAATTCTAGAGAGTATAAACCGAGTCTATGCAGTCTTTGTTCATAAGACAGTCCTGACATCCCAGGAGGCATTCAATTCCTTCTCCCGTATCTCGAGGTGTTTAATCTCAAGCTCTTTCTCCCTTAAGGCCCTCTCCTCCTTTTTCATTTCAAGCTCTAATTGGAGCATGAGCTATGAATAGTCACCTATTCCTTCGCTCCATGGATGCTGCCTCACCCGCTGAGTTTCTCCAGCATTTTTGTCTACCTCCGATTTTTCCAGCATCTGCAGTTCTTTCTTAAATAAAGGATAGTCCGAGGGTCACCAATGAGGTAGATAGTAGTTCAGGACCACTCTCTGGTTGTGCTAGGATGGTTCAGTTGCCTGATAACAGCTGTAATGTTGTGGCATGCAATGCCATCCCATGCATAAACACTTCTGTGTGGAAACCAACAGTAAAGCATATTGCAACCAGGAAAGATTCAAGCCTTTCGAATGATCAAAGGCACAACTGATACAGGAAGTCGCTTCCTCAAGTTGGTCTGCAAGCACAGAACCACCAAGACATTTAATGTTACCAAATTGAAGTATTCTTTCTCCTTTCAAAGACTCATGAAACGGATACCCAGGGGTTGATGGGGACGAGTCAGAGTATAGAGTGAGATCGACCGAGTGACCAAATGATGCCAGCACAATAACCTGGCCCTCAACACCAGCAAAACCAAGGAACTGATTGTGGACTTTGCAAGGAGTAGGATGGGGACCCACAGTCCCGTTTATATCAACGGGTCGATGGTGGAGAGGGTCAAGAGCTTCAAATTCCTGGGCGTGCACATCTGTGAAGATCTTTCCTGGTCCGAGAACACAGATGCAATTATTAAGAAAGCACATCAGCGCCTCTACTTCCTGAGAAGATTACGGAGAGTTGGTCTGTCAAGGAGGACTCTCTCTAACTTCTACAGGTGCACAGTAGAGAGCTTGCTGACCGGTTGCATCGTGGCTTGGTTCGGCAACTTGAGCGCCCAGGAGCGGAAAAGACTACAAAAAGTAGTAAACACTGCCCAGTCCATCATCGGCTCTGACCTTCCTTCCATCGAGGGGATCTATCGCAGTCGCTGCCTCAAAAAGGCTGGCAGCATCATCAAGGACCCACACCATCCTGGCCACACACTCATCTCCCCGCTACCTTCAGGTAGAAGGTACAGGAGCCTGAAGACTGTAACGTCCAGGTTCAGGAATAGCTACTTCCCCACAGCCATCAGGCTATTAAACGCGACTGTAACAAATCTCTGAACATTAATAGACCATTATCTGTTTATTTGTACTTTATCTGCTTATTTATTGATGTGTGTGTATATTTATATAATGGTGCATGGACATACTGATAAGATATGTTCTGTATTCATGCCTACTATATTCCGTTGTGCTGAAGCAAAGCAAGAATTTCATTGTCCTATCTGGGACATATGACAATAAACTCTCTTGTCTTGTCTTGCGATGTTGATTGAAGATTTGTCGTAGATAGTTTAGTTTATCAGAGATACAGCGCGGAAACAGGCCCTTCGGCCCACTGGGTCCACGCCGACCAGCGATCCCCGCACACTAACACTATCTTACACACTTTGGACAATTTTTACATTTACACCAAGCCAATTAACCTACAAAACTGCACGTATTTGGAGTGTGGGGGGAAACCGAAGATCTTGGAGAAAACCCATGCAGGTCACGGGGAGAACGTACAAACTCCGCACAGGCAGCATCCGTGCCGCAGGGTGTCGCCTGTATGGTTGTGAGTATCCGCCCAAAGAGTCGTACCTTTTTCTGGTCGCCGCTGGATTTTCAACACGTTGAAAATTTTTGGAAACCTGCTGCGACTGTGACGGGTGCTGGCAAGTCGCCGAAAAAAATCACGTAAGTGGGACAGGCCCTTCGGTCTAAAGTCTGATTAAGTTATGAATTTCTCATTTCATAGAAAGTTAATTTTATTAAGCCAAAAAGATCTTTCCATTATGTTTTCATAAGTTAATTAAATTTACATTAATGTGTTGCCGGACTCATTTCAACTTTCCAGTACTCCTGTAGTCAAATAAAGCCAAGATATCTCATCGGTCTTTACAGTGATCAGATAAATGTTATCAGGCTTCTGAACCATCCTTCCACAAGCTAGAGAGCAGTCTTGAATCTCCAACCAACTTCACTGCGGACATTGGACTTTGTCCCTGGAACTGATGCGCTACAATGCTGGGAACTACATCCTGCACTCTGTATCTCCCCCTTTGCTCTACCTGTTGTACTTGAGTTTGACTTGACCGTGTTCACATATCGTATTATCTGATTTGTGTTGATAACACTTTTCACTGCACATCAGTACACTTGACTATAATAAACCTTAGCCTAACCTTGAAATCAATGGTAAGTTCATAGATTCATGCTCATGGAGTTGAGAGGATAGACCTTCAACAAGGGTGATTCTGATGATGAAATTGTCCATTTTGCATTTTGTAAAGAAGCTAATTATCTATTGACATAAAATCAACTAAATTCAAAATTCTGGCCTAAATGTTTGTCCAAAATCTGTGGAAAAGACTGAAAAATGACATTAAGTTTTGCATTTTGAATGTTTCCTTGTCAACAACTAAAAATGTACAAAGCGAAGAAAATGAGTTCAGTTCTGTTCATTGTCACAGTGAGAAGCTTTTGTTGCCCGTTATCCAGTCAGCAGAAAGACAATACATGATTATATCATTATGCACCAGTTTCGATAAGGTAGACAAAAATGCTGGGGAAACTCAGCGGGTGAGGCAGCATCTATGGAGCGTTTCGGGTCGAGACCCTTCTTCAGACTGGATAAGAATACATATCGGTTTAGATATTATGCATCAGTTCGATGTAGCATAACAATCTTAACTGGAAGGAAGACACAAGGAACTGCAGATGCTGGTTTACAAAAAAAGACGCAAAGCGCTGGAGTAACTCAGCGGGTCAGGCAGCAACTCCGAAGAACATGGATAGACGACATTTTGAGTCGGGACATTGAGTTACTCCAGCACTTTGTCTCTTTTTTCATTTTACTAAAGTTCACATCACGGCAATACTGTGTATTATCCAAATATGATTCAGATCAAAATTTCTGCTGTGTTCATCGACTTTGCATAACTCCAAGTGCATTTTCAAAGTGCATGAACTCTTGGAATCTTGTAATTGTAATTGCTGTTTGTGATTCTATCCTTTACAATGCATGATTTGTCAAAGGAGGGTTGACGTACTGCAAACGCAGCTTAAACAGTTTCATTATAAGTCCTGATTAAATATTGATATAGGCAAAAAAACATCTTCTCTCTCCTATCATTGCACTTTGCTGATGTCAAACAGATTTGACATTGCAATGTTTTTGGCTGAGGAAGAGAATCTCTGATCAGCTGAAACAGAAAGAACAAAAATACATTCATCAAACAGGGAGCATCCGATAAATTATTGCTTTCCTTGAGACCCATCAGATCTGGCAGCACATTTAAGCCTTTCAGACTAAGTGCCGGCCTACGAGGTGTAATAGCGAATTTGGAGCAGATTTTGTTTTAAGTTACAACATTTGCAGTTCTGTCCACAAATAAAAAGAAGTAAATGAGAATGCCAGACTGTAACCAGTTATTATTAGCTATCCGCCCTCATACAGTTCTACAGCTGAGTTAATCATCACGTGTGTCACCGAGGTACAGTGGAAAGCTTTTGTTGCCTGCTATCCAGTCAGTGGAAAGACACTACATGATTACAATCGAGCCGTCCACAGTGTACAGATTTATGCTGAGAGAATAACGGTCAGTGCAAGGTGAAGCCAGCAAAGTCCGATCAAGGATAGTCCAAGGATAACATAGAAATATAGAAACATAGAAAAATAGGTGCAGGAGTAGGCCATTCGGCCCTTCGAGCCTGCACCGCCATTCAATGTGATCATGGCTGATCATCCAACTCAGTATCCTGTACCTGCCTTCTCTCCATACCCCCTGATTCCTTTAGCCACAAGTGCCACATCTAACTGAGTTGGATGATCAGCCATGATCATATTGAATGGCGGTGCAGGCTCGAAGGGCCGAATGGCCTACTCCTGCACCTAATTTCTATGTTTCTATGTTTCTAACGCCCTCTTAAATATAGCCAATGAACTGGCCTCAACTACCTTCTGTGGCAGAGAATTCCAGAGACTCACCACTCTCTGTGTAAAGAATGTTTTCCTCATCTCGGTCCTAAAGGAATTCCCCCTTATTCTTAGACTGTGACCCCTTGTGACCAATGAGGTAGATGGTAGTTCTGAAGATAGGGTAGATGCTGGGATGTAGAGCGTAGCAGAGAACAGTGTTGAATCAGTGGAATTTATTGCCACTGACAGCGGTGGAGGCCAAGTCATTAGGCATTTTTAAAGCGGAGATTGATTGGTGCTTGATTAGAAAAGCCCCTGTCCCACTTAGGAGACCTAAACAGCAGCCTTTGGTGACCTTGCCCGCCACCCAAGGTTTCCATGAGGTCACTGGAGGTTTTGGTCACTCTCCCTAATGGTCGAAAGTGGTTTCCGCGTGGTCGAGGTCATGTTTAAAACCGGCCTCGACTAAAAATAGGTTGCCGTTTAAAATCATTTTTAGTCGCAGGTCTCGTCGAAGCCGGTATTCTTCATAGTGGAGGAAGGTTTTCAACACATGCGTGGGAGGTGGTAGGGAGTTGCAGGTCAGCTCGACCTTGGTTTTTTTTTGGGTGGCGGGCAAGGTCACCAGAGGTTGCTGTTTAGGTCTCCTAAGTGGGACGGGGCTCTAGGGCATCAAATATTACAAGGAGAAGGCAGGAGAATGGGGTCGAGAGGGAAAGATAGACCAGCCATGATTCAATGGCGAAGTGGATTTGATGGGCTGAATAGCCTAATATTACTCCTACGTCTTATGAACATGAACTTTGTATAGCACAGGGACAGGCCATTCATTCCACAATGAGTCTGTCGAACATGAAGGTAAGTCCAACTCCAATCTGCCTGTACAAAGTGCATATCCCTCCGTAACCATATCCATAATCAAAGTCTGAAGAAGGGTCCCGACCCAAAACGTCACTCATTCCTTCTCTCCATAGATGCTGCCTGCCCGCTGAGTTACTCCAGCATTTAGTGTCTATCCATGATCCATATCCCTCCATTCCCAGCATATCCATGTGCCCATCCAGAAGTCTCTAAAATGCCACTGTCGTATCTGCCTCCAACTAATACCCATGTCAGCAGGTTCCAGGCATCCTAAACTCGCTGTGCAAAAAACATGCCCCCCGCACATCCCTTTAAAACTTTGCCCCCTCATCTTAAAGCTGTGCCCTCTAATCTTTGATGGTGGCTAGAATGTAGAAAGGCAGGGAGAGAGGTTACATCTGCTACACCTCCATATCTGGTGGCTGTTATTGTGTAGATTTATCATTTAGTTTAGTTTAGCTTAGAGATGCAGCACAGGCACAGGCCCTTCGGACCAGCGAGTCCGCGCCGACCAGCGATCACCCCGCACATTAACACTGCCCTAGACACACTCGGGACAATTTTACATTTATAACCCAAGCCAATTAACCAACAAAACCTGTACGTCTTTGGAGTGTGGGAGCAGACCGGAGCACCCGGGGAAAGCCCGCGCAGGTCACGGGAGAACGTGCAAACTCCGTACAGACAGCACCCGCAGCCAGAATGGAACCCGGGGTCTCTGGTGCTGAGAGGCAGCAACTCTGCCGCTGCGCCACCGTTCCGCACAGGTTGAGAAGTAACAACTAAATGCCGGATGACATAAACAGACGTGATAATATTGGAAAGTTTAGGTTAATTACACTAAGCAAAGTTACAGTGAGATGCTTTGTTGTGCATGTTATTCCACCCTACATGACTCTATGACTCTATAACAGAATTTCATGTGCATAAGTCCTAGAAGCAGAATTAGTCTGCCCTACCATTCAATCATGGCTGACCAAGGGCCAGGAAACGAGCGGGCAAAATCATCTCTGACCCCTCTCACCCTGGCCACAAACTCTTTGAATCACTTCCCTCTGGAAGGCGGCTCCGGACTGTCAACGCTCCCACAGCCAGACATAAAAACAGTTTTTATCCA
Source organism: Raja brachyura (assembly GCA_963514005.1). The sequence goes on along the minus strand of OY740797.1, from coordinate 5,851,735 downwards.
CGAGTAGTTGCTCTACTCAACAGCCAAAAATCTGTAGCCTCCCTTTGATCTGGTATTTTGTTGGTTCACATGCTTGATCAATGGTGTTTTATCATTAATGTTTTATTACTATTAATGTGTAGTCATTCGTAACTGTAACTGTACGTCATGTTCTTACTTGTGGGCGGAGCACCAAGGCAAATTCCTTGTATGTGAATACTTGGCCAATAAACTTACTTACTTAATCTTTCGACCCCATTCTCCTGCCTTCTCCCTGTAGCCCCTGACACCCATGCAGTCTCCTTTTTGACTTCTCTCCCTGATGCAATATTTCATCCTCACAACAGGCCGTAATTAAGATCCAGTTAGCACTGTAATTATTATTAAGGCACGGTGGTGCAGTGGTAGAGTTACAACGCCAGAGACCCCGGTTCGATCCCGACCACAGGTGCTATCTGTACGGAGTTTTTACGTTCTCCCCGCGACCTGCGCAGGCTTTCTCCGAGATCTTCGGTTTCCGCCCACATTCCAAAGACGTACAGGGTTTGTAGGTTAATTGGCTTGGTATAAATGTAAATGTAAAATTGTATATTGTCCCTAGTGTGTGTAGGATAGTGTTATTGTGCGGGGTGATCGCGGGTCGGGACGGACTCGGTGGGCCGAAGGGCCTTTTTCTGCGCTAAACTAAACTAAACAGACTGTCATTCAAATCCAGTTAGTGCGTAATTATTATTAAGGAGAAAAGGTGATGAGGGGTGATCCACGGAAACGTTTATCCAGGCTGTCACCATTCTGTGTCACACCCACGAGCAAGAGATGTAAAGAGCATGTCCAACTGGAAACACCACATACTCCTTGGCAGAGATAGACACAAGATGCTGTAGTAACTCAGCGGGAAGGGCAGCGTCTCTGGAGAGAAGGAATGGGTGACATTTCGGGTCGGGACCCTTCTTCAGACTGGAGAGAAGGATCTCGACCGAATGTTGATGTGTGTAGTCAAGATTTAATACCCCAATATTTAATACCCCGATACCCTGGTACTTGACTCGATACAAGTAGCGAGTTTGACATCTCTGTATACTGGAGGAAATATGTTAGCTTTCATAGCAAAAGGATTTGAGTATAGGAGCAGGGAGGTTCTACTTCAGTTGTATAGGGTCTTGGTGAGACCACACCTGGAGTATTGCGTACAGTTCTGGTCTCCAAATCTGAGGAAGGACATTATTGCCATAGAGGGAGTGCAGAGAAGGTTCACCAGATTGATTCCTGGGATGTCAGGACTGTCTTATGAAGAAAGATTAGATAGACTCAGTTTATACTCTTTAGAATTTAGGAGATTGAGAGGGGATCTTATAGAAACTTACAAATTTCTTAAGGGGTTGGACTGGCTAGATGCAGGAAGATTGTTCCCGATGTTGGGGAGGTCCAGGACAAGGGGTCACAGCTTAAGGATAAGAGGGAAATCCTTTAGGACCGAGATGAGAAGGACTTTTTTCACACAGAAAGTGGTGGGTCTCTGGAACTCTCTGCCACAGAGGGTAGTTGAGGCCAGTTCATTGGCTATATTTAAGAGGGAGTTAGATGTGGCTCTTGCGGCTAAGGGGATCAGAGGGTCTGGAGAGAAGGCAGGTACGGGATACTGAGTTGGATGATCAGCCATGATCATATTGAATGGCGGTGCAGGCTCGAAGGGCCGAATGGCCTACTCCTGCACCTAATTTCTATGTTTCTATGGAGGAAATAACGAAGGGTCTCGACCCGAAACATTACCCGTTCCTTATCTCCAGAGATGCTGCACGTCCCGCTGAGTTACTCCAGCATTCTGTGTCTATCTTTGGTTTAAACCAGCATCTGCAGTTCCTTCATGCACGTACTCCTTAGCAGTGTGGAAAAACTTACCCTATCCAAATTAGCCTGCGTTAAATGAGAATAAGGTCATCCGAGCTTTAATAAACTTTGGCAAACCTCGTGTTAAAGCACCATTGATCTGAAGGGAGGGGAGTGTCAATTACTGAAGCCAGCGAAGGAGTTACAAGCATCTTTTAAGTTAATTATCTAACGCTCTTCTCCCTCGACTCCGGCTCCCTTCTCCAGCTCCCCAATCATCTCGAGCTGCCTTTATTGAAGACATCTGCAGCACAGTTCCCAATGAACTCTATATTAGGAAAAGTATGTAGCCTTTCAGCCGAGTGAAGACTTCAAGATGAGGAACCTGTACATTTCCATCCACTTATTTTGCACAGGCAGAATTGGAATGATACAGAAGATGTTTAAGTATTAGAATTTAACATCATTAAAACTCATGCACAGTCATTTCTTTGACTGGATAGCACGCAAACTAAAGACCTTTACTGCACCTCGGCAGCGGTAGATTTGCTGCCTTACAGCGCCAGAGATCCTGGTTCGATCCTGACCACTGGTGCTGTCGGTACGGAGTTTGTATGTTCTCCCCGTGACCTGCGTGGGTTTCCTCCGGGTTCTCCGGTTTCCGCCCACATTCAAAAGAACGTATGGGTTTGTAGATTAATTGGCTTGGTATAAATGTAAAATTGTCCGCAGTGTGTGTAGGATGGTGTTAGTGTGTTTGGGGGGATCGCTGGTTGGTGCAGACTCGGTGGGCCGAAGGGCCTGTATCCGCGCTGTAACTCTAAACTAAACTAAATTGTGTCTCTGATGTGGCCTGATTTGCTGAGTATGTTCTGTTTTTTATTTAGATTTACAGCAAGTGCAGTTTTTACATTTTCATTTTACTTGCTATTTCACCAGTGACTTTTGTTTTTAACTGAATCTTGAATCTAGCATGTGTTTGTTGAATACAATTGAGAAAGAGATGAAAGGACAGAATGAGATTTGCAGAAAAAAAGATGAAAATAACATTTGCTTTAATCATTCTGCGCATATTTACAATCAAAGCCGCAGGGCTTTGAGTTCTTAAAATTCCTACTCATTTTCCATAAAACCAACAGTCACCAAAAGAAGGTTACACAAAAAGCTGGAGAAACTCAGCGGGTGCAGCAGCATCTAAGGAGTGAAGGAGATAGGCGACGTTTCGGGTCGAGACCCTTCACCAAAAGAATTAGTCTTGAGTATATTTTGCAAACTTCAAGCCTTCTAGCTCTTTGCAAAGGTTTAGATGAAAATAAAGACAGTGAACCAGAAATAAATATTAATCCATCCGGCCAAGTTCATCACCCTGTTCTTTACATTCTTGAAGCACAAAGGAACATAGTCCAGCAGTTCATCGAATCTTTGTGTAAATAAAATACTCGCCCCGCGCATCTCCATTAAACATTCTCCCTCTCACCTTACTGCTAGGCTCTCTAGTGTTGGGCATTGCCGCGCCAGGAAAAAGGTTCTGATTATCTACCTCATCTAACCCCCTCAGAATTTTATATACTTCCATCCAGCCTCCTCTCAACCTCCCAAGTTCCAGAGAAACTTCATATGCTGAGCGTCTGAGCGTATGACGGCACTGGGCTTCTACTCGCTGGAGGTTTGGAGAATGGGGGGGCCTCATTAAAACTTACCGAAGGGCAAAAGGCTTGGGTAGAGTGGATGCCTCCAGGTGGCGCTGACGATGGCTGCCTCGCCAACGGTCTGTCTGGTCTTTTTCTTTCTTTGGAGATTATAGTTTGTTGTAAAATGTATGTTTCAGCGTACTTTTAGTGTAGGGGGAACTTTTTTTATCTCTTTCCTTGATGGAGATGCATCTTTTTGCATGTCGTATCTCTGCCCGCACTGCGGCCACTCGCTGGGGATCGATTTCGGGAACTCCAACCGCGGGAGACTGCAGATTTAACATCTCGGAGCTGGCGGTCCCTTTGCCAGGTGTCGACCTCGGAAGCTCCAACTGCGGGAGCCTGAAGACTTTAACATTGTGGAGCTCACGGTCCCTTGGTTAGGGAACAACTTCTGGAGCTCCAAGCCACAGGAGCTTCGATCGCCGGCTGCGGGAGCTTAGATCGCCCCATCTGCGGATGGTTCGACTGCCCTGACCGCGCGAGAAAAAGGAGGAAAGAAGATAAGACTTTATTTCATCACGGTGAGGAATATGGAGCAGCCACTACGGTGGATGTTTATGTCAAATTTTATGTAGTTGTGTGTCTTGTTGCTGTTTTGGTATGACTGTATGGCAAATCAAATGCCTCGTATGTTGCAAAACATACTTGGCTAATAAATTATGATTATGGTTATCATTATGATATGGACAGAATGTTTCCACTGGTGGGATAGTCTAAGACTAGAGATCACAGCCTCAGAATTTTTTAGGAAAGAGTTGGGGAGAAATTTCAGACAGTGGTGAATTGGAAAAAATCCACACAGGTCACAGGGAGAACGTACAAACTCCATACAGACAGCACCCGTAGTTAGAACCGAAGTTCCCGATGTTGGGGGAGTCCAGAACCAGGGGCCACAGTTTAAGAATAAGAGGTAGGCCATTTAGAACAGAGATGAGGAAAAAGTTTTTCACCCAGAGAGTTGTGAATCGGTGGAATTCAGAGGGTTCTCTGGATGCTTTCAAGATAGAGCTGGATAGGGCTCTTAAAGATAGAGGAGTCATTCATTCATTTGTTCTTTATCTCTCCACATCACCGTCTATATCGCTCGTTTCCCTTTCCCCTGACTCTCAGTCAGGGCCGTATTAAGATGAAGAGTGGCCCTAGGCTATTTCACTTGTGAGGGCCCCCCCTCCCAATCCCCCACCCCCATGACTAGAGGACCATGACTACCCGACAGTGACGGAGACAGTGTCACCCAGTGACAGTGATGTTGGGTCCCATGTTCACACAGGAAGGCTGGTCCCACAATGCAATACTCCAACTCACCACCAATTCCAATATTGGTGACCAGTGGGGGGTGGGAGTAGGGGCTTTCTGGAGTACTAGTATGGGTGTTGTTGGCCAAAGGGATTCGTTTCCAGAGGGCTTGAATGGACATTGTGGGCCAAATGGATTATTGGGGTGGCAGCTCAGTCACTCAAGCCTGATGTGCTGGCAGCTCACTCATGGCTGGTGGGCTGGCAGTTGACTCATGGCTAGTCCTTGAAATTCCATTTCAAGCAGGGTGCAAGGTCACCAAATTCAAATGCAGTTTCCTACCATTTCAAGCAGAGTGCAAGGCCACCAAATTCAAGTGCAGTTTCATGCCACTTCAAGCAGGGTGCAAGGCCACCAAATTCAAGCGCAATTTCATACCACTTCAAGCAGGGTACAAGACAACCAAATTCAAGTGCAGTTTCATACCATTTAAAGCAGGGTGCAAGGCCACCAAATTCAAGTGCAGTTTCGTACCACTGCAAGCAGGGTGCAAGGCCACCAAATTCAAGTGCAGTTTCATACCATTTCAAGCAGGGTGAAACTACCATAAAACCACCACAAAACCACACAAAACACCACACTCACAGTTCAATAGACATTGTGTGTTCAGTTGATTCACAGCCCAGACAGTCGTGACCTCTCCCTCCCCCATCTTGCAGAGACTGAGCCATACCAACACTTCTGGGTTTTATAATCTCCCCCCCCACTCCCACCAGAAGGGGCATGGGCTTCATGGTGTGATGGACAGGGGAGAGATTCTCAACATTTTTCATACGCAAACAACACTTTTATTTTTAATTGATAGGAAGAATCCTCTGCACCTGATGAGCGGAGGGGGGCTGAGTAAGATGGCCAAAAATCACAGCCGTAAGTGGTAGCGTTTTATCTAAAATCAATATACAGTGCAAACAGGAAGTTGTCAAGTTTAGACTTTTAATCATTTGCCATTTCAAAACAAACGCCACCAACCATTTGCTGTGCTTTATTTCAAACCAACCACATTTTCATTTTCAAACCACATTAAGGGCACTCAAGGTCAGTAAAACCACACTCACAGTTTACTAGACATGTGTTCAGTATTATTCACAGCTCAGACCGAGAGACATAACTCTCTCGCCCCCCTCCCCCATCGTGCAGAGACTGACTGAGGCACTCATACTTCCGGGTTTTATAGTCCCTCCGGAAGGGGCGTGGCCTTCAGAAGAGAGAATCTAAATTTTTTAAACACTAATAACACTTTTATTTTTCATCAATGGGAAAAATCCTCTGGTTCTGCACAGTGGAGCGGGGCTCTGAGTAAGATGGCCATAAATCACAGCTGTAAGTGGCAGCATTTTTTCTAAAATTAATACACAGAACAATAGGAAGTGATCAAGACTTTTAGTAATATAGATATTTGATTCACCGCGGAGCGGGCAATGCCTTACCTGGATCGCCGTTTGAAGCTCTGGAGTGTTGGGCCTGCTGCTTCAACATCATGGTGCTGTGGTTTACGTAGCTTCCAGCCTCGGGAGGGTCCAAGAGGAGGGAGACAAGAAAAGGATCATCAATGGGGGTGAGGACACCTTCTCATGGAAGAATGGTGTGAGGCGGAGGCAACGGAAGAAGAGCTCCAAATCGCAGCGGGCGCGGAACTCATTGAGGTCGGGATGGAGGGGAACAAAGATGAGGCCTCTGCTGCAGACAATGGTGAACACACGGCAGGGATGGGGGTTGTGGCCGGAGGAAGGCAGGTGGAGTGGACTGAGGCCAAGGCGATGTCTGGTGGGGGGGTGATGGGTGATCGGGGGTAGGGGGGTATGAGGACTGTAGTGTGAGTGGGGAAGAGCTGGGGTCACATCGTTTGAGGGGAATGGGGAAGACCCAGTGAAACAGCCACTGAGGATACCACGGTTGGGTGGGCCTAGCATGAGGACCCAGCGCAGTCAAACCCAGGGGAGTTGGAGGCTGCAGCATGGAAACTTCAGGCTCGGTGCTAAGTCCGGGCTGCAGGTAAGGCTATGGCTGTGGGTTGCTGGAGGGCGGAGGAGTGACGAGGGTCAGCGGGCAAAGCGTGGGAGGTCCCGATGGGCGGATGGTCGGTGGGGTGGCGAGGTTTGACGAGTCCGGTGAGGCAGCGAGATGAGTAGATCCGGTGCGGCGGGGAGGTGGGTAGGCCTCCGATGCGGCGCGGAGCTTCGGCGGGGAAAAAGGGTTAAATAAACTACATACCTTTAGCTTTGTCCTGCACTGGCGATCCGTGATGTTGAAGGCGTCTTTATTCGCGTAGAACGGATTTTCAGCAACAGGTCTTAGTAGCAGTCCGAGCAAATCAAGGATCCAAGGATCTCTGGAGCAAATTCCTCTCCACAACAAATTCCTCTCCACAACCCCAACACCACCAAATCCTCCGGAATCGCAAGCACAGCACCACCGATAGTAGGTTTGTAACAAGGCCACTAGGTCAAAAGTCTTATACACCATGGTAGGCCCCCCTAGATCTCGAGGCCCTAAGCTTAAGCTTGTCCAGCTTATACGTAAATCCTGCCCTGTTCTCAGTCTGAAGAAAGGGTCTCAACCCGAAGCGTCACCCATTCCTTTTCTCTGTAAATGCTCCCTGTCCCGCTGAGTTACTCCAACTTTTTGTGTCCGGCAGCGAAAGATGACTTGTCCAAGGCCAAACCTAAAATAAGTTGATAGTGAACAGTGTTGTCACGGCGGAAGGTACCAATTAACTCTCTAGTTTCCCCAAGATAGACACAAAATGCTGGAGTAACTCAGCGGGACGGGCAGCGTCTATGGAGAGAAGGAATGGGTGACGTTTTGGGTCGAGGCCCTTCTTCAGACTGGGAGGGGGGTCAAGGGAGAAGGAGACGAGAGATATAGATGATGATGTAGAAAGACATGGAACAATGAATGAAAGATATGCAAAATGGTAACAATGATAAAGGAAACAGGCCATTGGTCCCTGTTTGGGTGGGAAGGAACTGCAGATAGACAATAGACAATAGGTGCAGGAGTAGGCCATTCGGCCCTTCGAACCAGCACCGCCATTCAATGTGATCATGGATGATCATCCCCAATCAGTACCCCGTTCCTGCCTTCTCATATCCCCTGACTCCGCTATCTTTAAGAGCCCTATACAGCTCTCTCTTGAAAGCATCCAGAGAACCGGCCTCCACCACCCTCTGAGGCAGAGAATTCCACAGACTCACAACTCTCTGTGACAAAAAAGTGTTTCCTTGTCTCCGTTCTAAATGGCTTACCCCTTATTCTCAAACTGTGGCCCCTGGTTCTGGTTCTCCAGATGCTGATTTAAACCGAAGATAGACACAAAAAGCTGGTGCACCTCAGCGGGACAGGCAGCATCTCTGGAGAGAAGGAATGGGTGACGTTTGCTGCCTGTCCCGCTGAGTTACTCCAGATTTCTGTGTCTAACTTCAGTTCAAACCAGCATCTGCAGATCATTCCTACACATCTATTTTCCCCAGGTGACATAATCAGTGCCGGGATTTTTCACACGCACTGAGTGGATATTTAACTGTTTCCAGTGTGGCTTGAGGAGTCAACAGGTGTGCGAGAGTGAGACCGCATCTTCACTTATAAAGACATTTATACTGGGACGATCTGGCACTTCAAAAGGAGAAGACCAGGAACTGGTCACAGTTGGAGAGAGACCACTTCAACAGCATCCATTTCTTGGTATCTGGACCTCACAAGTTTGGCTGCGAGTTCTAGCCGTAAAACCTTAATCCTGACCATGGGTGCAAGCAATCATAAGGTCATAAGTGAGAGGAGTAGAATTAGGCTATTCGGCCCATCAAGACTACTCCACCATTCAATCAAGGCTGATCTATCTCTCCCTCCTAACCACATTCTCCTGCCTTCTCCCCATAACGTCTGACACCCGTACTGATCAAGAATCTATCTATCTCTGCCTTAAAAATATCCACTGACTTGGCCTCCACAGCCTTATGTGGCAAATAATTTCCCAGATTCACAACTCTCTGACTAAATAAATTTCTCCTCATCTCCTTCCTAAAAGTACGTCCTTTAATTCTGAGGCTATGACCTCTAGTCCTAGACTCTCCTACTAGTGGACATCCTCTCCACTCTATCCAAGCCCTTCACTGTTCTATACATTTCAATGAGGTCCCCCCTCATTATTCTAAACTCCAGCGAGTACAGGCCCAGTGCCGACAAAGGCTCATCATAAGCTAACATACTCATTCCTGATGCTCATTCTCCCCGTGACTGCGTGGGTTTTCTCCGGGTGTTCTGGTTTCCTCCCACACTCCAAAGACATACAGGTTAGTAGGCTAATGGGCTTCGATAAAACTAGCGTGTAGGATAGTGCTATCATAGATCGCTGGTCGGCATGGAATTAGTGGGCCGAAGGGCCTGAGTCCGTGCTGTATTTCCAAAGTTTAAAGACTACCTAAGTATAGAGGAAAAATTGAGCATTGGTGCCTTATAAAATTTATACCTTCAAGAAAGCACTGAGGGTTTGAATGGCATTAGTTGCTTTCGTTCAGTGAAATGGTGCACTGTTTTCATTCCACAGTAACCTATCAAACTGAGAATAAAAGATTGAATTTGGATGCCTGATTTGATAGAAAAATATTCCTTCTGCACAAAGCTCTTTGACCTTCCAGCCTTTCACAATGCACAGCATTTTTCAATATTCAATTGAAAACGTCTCTCAACTGCGTTTCTTTCATAGCCACTCATTTCGTTCTTCTGTACGAACTTCAAGCTCAGCTAAAAAATGTGGTGGAGACCGAGGAGGTCTTACGCTTTCATGAAAGGATGATTTTCTTTGCTAAATCCACAGACAATAAAAAACAGTGCAGGGAAAAAATCCAGCTCCTTTTCAATGGCCCGCAGGAAGCAAGTGCAAGTCAGCAAAACATTCTCAGTTTCTTGGAATAACTATTATTAGCTAATAGAACAGCATAGAATTAGTTTGAACTGACCCATCAACTAAGTCCAAGTTGCATATTTAACGGTCAATAGTACAGTGATATTTTGGATACAGTTCCAGAGGGCGGCACGGTGGCGCAGCGGTAGAGTTGTTGCCTCGCAGCGCCAGAGATCCGAGTACAATCCCGGCTACAGGTGCTGCCTGTACGGAGTTTGTACGTTCTCCCCGTGACCTGCGTGGGTTTTCTCCAGGTGCTCCGGTTTCCCCCAACATTCCAGAGACGTACAGGCTTGTAGGTTAATTGGCTTGGTGTAAATGTAAAAATTGTCCCTAGAGTGTGTAGGATAGTGTTAATGTGCGGGGATCGCTGGTCGGTGCGGACTCGGTGGGCGACAAAACACACTACAAACAGGCTGCAAACATTCATTAACACCTGCCGTAGGAGAATACTTCACATCTGGTGGAGAGACAAAGTAAGCAATGCGGACCTGTGGAAAAGAACAAGCCAGGAGCCCACTGACTTACAAACTCGAAGGAGAAAATGGAGTGGGGTTGGACACACCCTCAGGAAACTTGCCACACACATCACCCGGCAAGCCCTGAAATGGACAATAAAGTTTTCCATGATTCCATGATGACCCGGGTGGGTTTTCTCCGAGATCTTCAGTTTCCTCCCACACTCCAAAGACGTACAGGTTTGTAGGTTAATTGGCTTGGTGTAAATGTAAAAATGTCCCTAGGGTGTGTTGGATAGCACGTTGATGTGTAGGGATCGCTGGTCGGTACAGACTCGGTGGGCCGAAGGGCCTGTTTCTGCCCTGTATGTCTAAAGTATTGTCTAAAAATTCATTAAAGGGCAGAAAAGTGAAGCATATTAATTTGATTTCACCATTACTTGTGGAGTGGATATATGGGCATTTATTCAGCATCGCTACTTGAAAGTACTAATTTAGATGTCCTATGAATAATGCTTGCGAAATCTGGTCGGTGCGGAATCGATGGGCTGAAGGGCCTGTTCCCGCGCTGCATCTCTAAACTAAACTAAACTAAACTAAACTAATCGGAAGAGTCGTCAAGTCTGGAGAATGAGCTGAAAATCAATGGCAGACTCGGAAACATTTTTGAAATACTCGGCCAATACAGGAAATTAATTAAAGTTTGCAAAGTAAAGTTGGAGGGCAATATTTTTCCTCTGGATTTTGTATTTAATTAAAAAGCAAATGTGCATTGGCAGATGAGCAAGCTTGATAAAGCTGCTGTGAAGTAAAAAAACAAGTAGCATTTCAAAAATAATCAAAATAAAAGATGAAGCTGAAATGCAAACAGCATCTGCTAGTTTTTAACAGTAATGGCTAGAGATAGCCACCTTAAAAAAAAGTGTAATGGGGAAATTGCTTCCCTCAATGTGACTTGGTCTTGTTTAGCACAATGTTTAAGGGCCGAAGGGCCTGTTGCTGTGCTGTACTGTTCTACGATCTACGATCTATGGATGTAGAGCACAAGGAGCATAGAGTCTTAAGGGCCTGTCCTACAAGCATGCAACTCTATGCGATGAACGCGATCAAACTAGAAGCGGGGTGATCCCCTGTACAGGGCCGTTCCCACCAGCATGCGCCTGCATGCAGCAACGTGACCAAACCGGCAGCGAGGGCCGCGCAGAGGTCGGGTGAGTGGCGCAACGCGGCGCAAAGTGAGGCGAACTTGGAGCGAAGTCTAAGGTAAGTTCACCAGGACAGAGAGGGGCACACAGAGAGGGGCACAGAGGCACACACACACAGAGGGCCACAGAGCCACACACATAGAGGGTCACAGAGGCACTTACAGATAGGTTCACGGAGGCACGATGTCGGGGCGGTGTGTAATGTGTCGAGGCGACTGCGAGCCGACAAGCCGTTGCTGTGCGGAATTTTTGAACATAGCCAGTTTTTCGGAGCCCCGCGCAATGTCGGGACGAACTCCGCACAATTCCGCACGGCTCCGGCGATCGAAGTGGGACCGGCCCCGCGACGCCGGACGGCTCAAGCGACCACGTTAGGTCGCGCTCATCGCATGGAGTTGCATGCTGGTGGGACAGGCCCTTTAGAGTCGCACACCTTGTTGCTGCCTCACAGCCCCAGAGACCCGGGTTCCATCCTGACTGTGGGCGCTGTCCATGTGGAGTTTGTACCTTCTCCCCGTGACCTGCGTGGCATCTCCGGTTTCATCCCACATTCAAAAGACGTGCAGGTTTGTAGGGTTAACTGGCTTGGTAAAATTGTAAAATTGTCTCTAGTGTGTGTAGGGTAGTGTATCAGCCCTGTCACACGGTACGAGTTCATTCCAAGAGCTCTCCCGAGTTAAAAAAAAAAATCAAACTCGTGGTAAGCACGGGAATGAATGTAGCGGGTACGTCGGAGCCCAGGGACGTCTCTTAGCGGCTCGTGTTGAAAAATGTCCATGAGAGCCCCGAGTACCGACGCGTGGCCATTACCATAAATCTGCGAGTTCGAATCGGGCCAAACTCGGGAGAGCTCTTGGAATGAACTCGTACCGTGGGACAGGGCTTTTAATGTGCGGGGATCGCTGGTTGACGCGGACTCGCCGGGCCAAAGGGCCAGTTTCCGCGCTGTATCTCTAAACTAAACGAAAGTAAACTAAGCATAGTAACAGGCCCTTCGGCCCAACCTGCCCAACCTGCCCATGCCAACCAAGATGACCCATCTACATCAGTCTCACCTCCAGGCATTTGACCCATTTCCCTCTGAAGCATTCCTATCCATGTACCTGTCCGAATGTCTTTTAAGTAGAACGCCTCTTCTTAGTCAAAGACTGCAGGCAATTCTTCACGAATCGTTCCTATCCCAGTCTGCCCCTCATTTCTCTTTCAATTGCCCCATCTAACCCCCTACCTACAATCTGTTCGTGTCTGAAGAAGGGTCTCGACCCGGAAGGTCACCATTCCTTCTCCCCAGAGATGCTGCCTGTCTCGCTGAGTTACTGCAGCGTTTTGTGTCCATGTGTTCTTGCCCTCTCTGTTGGCTGTTCCGCCTCTCAACTTTTCCGCTTCGTCTTTTCCCCCCAATGTCGTTCACTTCCTGATCACTTCCCTCCCCTTCCCGGTTTCCCTCCCCCCTCACAGTCATTGTTCCTGAGTGTTTCCCCAGTGGAGGCCCATAGTGTTCCGTTATTGTGGTGGGATCAACCTGACGGGTTGTAGCTGTTCCTGCCCTTGTTGGTGCCAGGCTCTGACCTCTCCTACCTCTCTTCCAGCTTTCTCCCCCCACCCTCCCCTCCATCACAATCAGTCTGAAGAATGGTCCAAACCTGAAATGTCACTAATCCATGATCATAAGTTCATATGTTACAGCAGCAGAATTAGGCCATTCGGCCCATCAAGTCTACTCTCCCATTCAATCATGGCCGATCTATCTTTCCCTCTCAGCCCCATTCTCCTGCCTTCTCCCCTGACACCCGTACTAATCAACAATCAATCTATCTCTGCTTTAAAAATATCAATTGACCTGGCCTCCACAGTCGTCTGTGGCAATGAATTCCACAGATTCACCACCCTCTGAGTAAAGAAATTCCTGCTCATCTCCTTTCGAAAGGTACGTCCTTTTATTCCGAGGCTATGGCCTCTGGTCCTAGACTCTCCCACTGGTGGAAACATCCTCTCCACGTCCACTCGATCCAGGCCTTTCACTATTCGGTAAGTTTCAATGAGGTCCCCCTCTCATCTTTCTAAACTCCAGCGAGTACAGGCCCAGTGCTGTCAAACGCTCATCATATGTTAACTCAGTCACTCCAGTGCTCCCCAGAGATGCTACCTGGCCCACTGAGTTACTCCAGCACTTTGTGTCTTTTTTTTCTAAACCAGCATCTGCACTTCCTTGCGTATACAGATATCCATGTGATACTTTGAAATATATTCAGGGCATAAAATCTGTTTTAAATAGCTACCATGATTCTTCCTCGTTAAAATGTAATGGTAAGCTGTTTTTCGTTATGAAACCAGCTTTCATCTAATTCAGGTACTAGGGATTCTATTACATAATTACCTGGATAATTGCATCAAATTTGTCTAAAACTGTCTTGATCAGACTAAATTAGGAGGAAATTCAGGTATTTTGAACAAAACCTTTTCATAATCATAATTTATCAGCCGAATATGTTTTGCAACATACGAGGAATTTCATTTTCCATACAGTCATACCAATAAAATGCAACAAGACACACAAAACACATTTTAACATAAACATCCACCACAGTGACTCCTCCAAATTCCTCACTGTGGTGGAAGGTGAAAAAAAGTTTGATCTCTTCCCTCTTGTCCTCCAGCAGTCGGGGGCCTCGAGCCTTCCGTTGACGGGATGATCTTGACTCCCATAGTGGGCGTCCTCGTCAGGGCGATCAAGTTCCTGCATCGGGGGGAATCTCAGCTCCCCTCTGCCGGGCGATCTACCCCGGGTCGGGGCCGGTCGAACGTCGTGTGGCTCTTGGAGCTTCCCCACGTCGGTCTCCACCCGAGACTGCGAGCTCCTTGACGTTAAAGTCCGCAGGCCGCGGGTTAGAGCGTCCATCCTAGGCAAGGAATTGGCTCCGATGGAAACTCCACGTCCCCGCGGAGGGGCTCAAAGTCAGTCCCGAGCGAGGCCTCCAGCTCCACGATGTTTGGCCGCAGAGCGACCGGAGACACAATCCGGAAAACAATCGCATCTCCAGCAAGGTAAGAGATTGTAAAAAGGTTTCCCGCTAACCCCCCCACCCCCGCCCACCCCCCCACAAAACAAACCAGAGAACATTAACACAAACTTTTTAAACACACACAAAAACAAAAAAAAAGACAAAAAGGACAGGCAGACTGTTGGCGAGGCTGCCATCAAAGTTCTCTTCAAAATTCCACGTGAGCTTCAAAGCTTAAACTAATAAATAGGAGTGCTTTCAGGTTAGGCAGAAGTTCACTTGCACCTCCTCCAACCTCATCTACTGTATCTGTTGTTCAAGATGTGGACTCCTGTACATCGGCGAGACCAAACGCAGACTGGGCGATCCGCCTGGACCTAACGGATCTCCCGGTTGCCGGACACTTTAATTCTCCTTCCCATTCCCACACTGACCTTTCTGTCCTCGGTCTCCTCCATTGTCAGAGGGAGGCTAAACGCAAATTGAAGGAACAGCACCTCATATTTCACTTGGGCAGCTTGCAGCCCATTGGTGTGAATATCGATTTCTCTCAAGTCAGGTAACCCCGGCATTCCCTCTCTCTCCATCCCTCCCCCACCCAAGTCACACCAGCTTCTCATTTTCACCCAACAAGCAGCTAAGTTTGAAGAAGGGTCTCGGGTCGCCCATTCCTTCTCTCCAGAGACGCTGCTTGTCCCGCTGAGTTACTCCAGCATTTTGTGTCTATCTGCGGTTTAAACCAGCGTCTGCAGTTCCTTCCTACACAAACAGCTAACAATGGCTTGCTTCCTTTATCATCGTTACCTTTGTGCATATCTTTCATTCATTGTTCTTTATCTCTCTACATCACCGTCTATATCCCTCGTTTCCCTTTCCCCAGACCAGTCTGAAGAAGGGTCTCGACCCTTAACGTCACCCTTTCCTTCTCTCCAGAGATGCTGCCTGTCCCGCTGAGTTACTCCAGCTTTTTGTGTCTATCTACTAAGAAATAGGAAGCTGGTTCACAGCTGTGGAGCTGGGACCATGGAAAATTAAAACCAAGTGTATTCAGTTGCTTATTAAAGCACGTGTCATTCAAACCGCAAGATAATAAGCCTTCCATAAGCACAACTGAAGTCATCTCTGGACATTAATGAGACATATTAAACCAATAAGGACTTTCAACGAGTTTGCAAAATGTGCCTTTGTACATTCTCCACTTAAAATACTTCAAAGGCCTCTCTGATTTACTAAATAAACAAATACCGGATGGAGCTGTTTCAATGTTCTCTCATGAAAATGTATCGTTGTTTAAACAGACTCAAACTGCAAGAGATGGTTCCTCAAGATAAACCCACATCACGCAAATGTTATTTGTCAACAGTTATTCGAGCGGCACGGTGGCACAGCGGATAGGGCTGCTGCCTAACGGCGCCAGACAATAGACAATAGACAATAGGTGCAGGAGGAGGCCATTTGGCCCTTCGAGCCAGCACCGCCATTCATAGAAACATAGAAACATAGAAACATAGAAAATAGGTGCAGGAGTAGGCCATTCGGCCCTTCGAGTCTGCACCGCCATTCAATATGATCATGGCTGATCATCCAACTCAGTATCCTGTCCCTGCCTTCTCTCCATACCCCCTGATCCCTTTAGCCACAAGGGCCACATCTAACTCCCTCTTAAATATAGCCAATGAACTGGCCTCAACTACCTTCTGTGGCAGAGAATTCCAGAGACTCACCACTCTCTGTGTGAAAAATGTTTTCCTCATCTCGGTCCTAAAGGAATTCCCCCTTATCCTTAGACTGTGACCCCTTGTTCTGGACTCCCCAACAATCTTCCTGCATCTAGCCTGTCCAACCCCTTAAGAATTTTGTAAGTTTCTATAAGATCCCCCCTCAGTCTTCTAAATTCTAGTGAGTACAAGCCGAGTCTATCTAGTCTTTCCTCATATGAAAGTCCTGACATCCCAGGAATCAGTCTGGCGAACCTTCTCTGTACCCCCTCTATGGCAAGAATGTCTTTTCTCAGATTTGGAGACCAAAACTGTACACAATTCAATGTGATCATGGCTGATCATCCCCAATCAGTACCCCGTTCCTGCCTTCTCCCCATATCCCCTGATTCCGCTATTTTTAGAGCTCTATCTTGCTCTCTCCTGAAAGCATCCAGAGAACCTGCCTCCATTGCCCTCTGAGGCAGAGAATTCCACAGACTCACCACTCTCTGTGAGAAAAAGTGTTTCCTCGTCTCCGTTCTAAATGGCTTACCCCTTATTCTTAAGGGAACCGGGACCTCTGACCTCTGGTGCTGTCTGTGTGTGGCGTTTGCACGTTCTCCCTGTGACCACGTGGGTTTTCCCCAGGTGCTCTGGTTTCCTCCCACATCCCAAACTGTGTAGGTTAATTGACTTCTGTAAATTGTGTCATAGAAATATAGACAATAGGTGCAGGAGTAGGCCATTCGGCCTTTTGAGCCAGCCACCATTGAATATGGTCATGGCTGATCATCCAAAATCAGTACCCTGTTCTGGCTTTTTCCCCATATCCCTTGATTTCCTTAGCCCTAAGAGCTAAATCTAACTCTCTCTTGAAAAGAGAGTGTCTAGTGTGTAGGAAGTGTATGATTTAATGGGATAACATAGATCCAGTGTGAATGGGTGATCGATGGCCAGTATGGACTCAGTGGGCCGAAGGGCCTGCTTCCATACAGTATCTTTAATCATAATCATAATCTTGTCATCCAAGGACTACAAAGAAATACTGGTGATAGACAAAATAAGCTGGAGTAACTCAGCGAGACAGGCAGCATCTCTGGAGAGAAGGAATGGGTGATGCTTCGGGTCGAGACCCTTCTTCAGACTGAGAGTCAGGTGAAAGGGAAACGGGAGGTGTAGACGGTGATGTAGAGAATTATAGAACAAATGAATTAAAGATATGCAAAAAAGTAACGATGATAAAGGAAACAGGCCATTGTTCGCTGTGGGCTAGGTAGAAAAACTGTTGATAGACACAGAATGCTGGAGTAACTCAGAGGGACAGGCAGCATCTCTGGAGAGAAGGAATGAGTGATGTTTCAGGTCGAGACCCTTCTTCAGACGCCCCAACCCAAAACGTCACCCATTCCTTCTCTCCAGAGATGCTACCTGTCTCGCTGAATTATTCCAGCACTTTGTGTCTATCTTTGGTTTAAACCAGCGTCTGCAGTTCCTTCCTACACGTGCAATAATTGTTGTTCCATTCCCTCAGCCATGGTTTCTGTTCAGCTGCAAATCTCTGTGAGATGACTTTCATCGCCTTCATCGGAGCCGTAAAGAACCTCCATCAGGCATGGCTTCAATTAGCACCTTCCAGCTTCAATAAGAGTTTTCGCACAAAATTGGTCGTTGTGTGTGAGCCAGAAAGCCGGCAACAACTCACTAAATGCTGGATGTTCCCAAACCATCACGTGTATGGGAGCATCGCATAAAATCAATCCATATACGCAACGGGCACATTTGACAACGTTCGTTCGTTGCCTCGTGTGTAAGACGGCGTGGCTCGCTGTTGGCTTCTGTCGTCGTCCAACATGCTGACGGAATTGTCGCCCGACGCGTCACAGCGCGCATCGCGCCGTCGCTTCCAGGGATCGCCACGAGGAGGCTTCTGTCATGATCCCATGACAATGTGAATAATATACATTGATGTTAATGAAGTTTCCCATATTTTAGTCGCAGGCCATATTTAGTTCAGAGATGCAGCATGGAAACAGGCACTTCTGCCCACTGAGACTGCATCGACCACTTGTCACCACTTCACTCTTTTTTATGTCAAAGTAAGCTTCATACCTGCTTTACGGTATGGTACAGCAGTTGCACCGTGGCAGATAGGAAGGCACTACAACGGGTGGTGAAAACCGCCCAGTACATCGCCGGTGCCCCGCTCCCTGCCATGGATGTCCTCCACCGAAAACGGTGTCTGAAACGGGCCGGGAAGATCATCGAGGACCCCTCCCACCCTAACCATGGACTGTTTGCCCTCCTACCATCAGGGAGGCGGTACAGGAGCCTCAGGTCCCGCACTAGTAGGATGAGGAACAGCTTCTACAATAACACCATCGCACTGCTGAACTCGGAGACCCGCCGATAGATTTCTCCAGTCTCTCCGTCCACATTGTCTGCATTCTGTATTTATTCTCTATATTGCTATCACTACGAACTGACGCTAAACTGCATTTCGTTGTACCCATACTTGTATCTGTGCAATGACATTAAAGTTGAATTGAATTGAATTGAATTGAATTCAGAGTAAAATATATATTTACAAACCAGGTACTGTGCAATGATTCTTCCGGCATTCTCAGAGGCTAAACATACATTCAATGCCTAGTAAGGTAGTGTTTACACAACTTTACCCGACACCCTATGTTCTATGTTATCCCACTTTCATATCCACTAGAGGGGAGACACAAAATGCTGCAGTAACTCAGCGGGTGAGGCAGCATCTCAGGAGGGAAGGAATAGGCTGTATCTCCACTCAACTCTAATGTAACTAAACTAAACTAAGTTAAACTAAATTGTAATTGCACAAGACCTTTTGTTCCCCAAATACCAACCAGCTCACATGCTGTAGCCAAACGACTACAGGTGCTTTCAAGTTATAACAAGAGATTGTGGTAACAGCATGTTCCAGCTATGAGTTGATGGGAATGGTTCACAGCTGTTTAGCCCGATGTTGATGAAATAGAACAAGGCTG
This sequence comes from Raja brachyura, assembly GCA_963514005.1. The sequence goes on along the minus strand of OY740797.1, from coordinate 5,832,657 downwards.
AATTTTTTTTTTAAAAGGGTGAGTTCTTGGATCTTATTAACTAATAAATGGCGTAGCAGGTAGAGGTCTGAAGAAGGGTTTCAGCCCGAAACGTTGCCTCCCTCGTCCTTAGATGCTGCTGCACCTGCTGAGTTTCTCCGGTCTTTTGTGTACCCCTAGCAGGTAGAGCCGCTGCCTCACATCACCGTAGACACAGGTCCGACTGACCTCGGGTTCTGTCTGTGTGGAGCTTTCTGTGTCCGCTTGTGTTTCCATCCTCCTGCTCCGGTTTCCTCCCCCACCCCAAAGACGTGAGTGTTTGCAGGTGAATTGGCTTCTGGTAATTCTGGTAATTGAAAGATGTCATAGAATCCCAGAGTGACACAGTGTGGAAACAGGCCCTTCAACCCAACTTGCCCACACCGGCCAACATGTCCCATCTACACTCGTCCCACCTGCCAGTGTTTGGCCCATGTCCCTCTAAACCTGATCTATCCATGTGTCTGTCTACATTTTTCTTAAACGTTGCGATAGTACCTGCCTCACCTACCTCCTCCGGCAGCTCGTTCCACTCACCCATCACTCTTTATCACAGAACGTTATGCACCAGGTTCCTAGTCAATAATAAATATGCTGAAGGCCCTGTTTCCATGCTGCATCTTTCAACTAATTCAATCAATCAAATGCATGGAAAACAAAAATAAAGGAAGAAGGGAGAAGGGGCGGGCCGGTGGCGCAGCGGTAGTTTTGCTGCCTCACCGCGCCACAGACCCGGGTTGCATCCCGACTACGGGTGCTGCCTGTATGGAGTTTGAACGTTCTCCCAGTGACCTGCGTGGGTTTTCTCCGAGATCGTCGGTTTCCTCCCACACTCCAAAGACGTACAGGTTTGTAGATTTATTGGCTTGGTACAAATGTAAATTGTCCCTGGTGTGTGTTGGATAGTGTTAAGGGCCTGTCCTACAAGCATGCAACTTTATGCGATGAGCGCGATCAAACTAGAAGCGGGGGCCGCAAGAAGGTCGGGTGATCCCCTGTACAGGGCCGTTCCCACCAGCATGCGTCTGCATGCGGCAAGCGCGACCAAACCGGCAGCGAGGGCCGCGCGGAGGTCGGGTGAGTGGCGCAACGCGGCGCAAAGTGAGGCGAACTTGGAGCGAAGTCTAAGGTAAGTTCGCCAGGACAGAGAGGGGCACACAGAGAGGGCCACAGAGGCACACACACACAGAGGGCCACGGAGCCACACACATAGAGGGTCACGGAGGCACCTACAGATAGGTTCACGGAGGCACGATGTCGGGGCGGTGTGTAATGCGTCGAGGCGACTGCGAGCCGACAAGCCGTTGCCGCGCGGAATTTTTGGACATAGTCAGTTTTTTGGAGCCCCGCGCGGTGTCGGGACGAACAATTCCGCACGGCTCCGGCGATTGAAGTGGGACCAGCCCCGCGACGCCGAACGGCTCAAGCGACCACGTTAGGTCGCGCTAATCGCATAGAGTTGCATGCTTGTAGGACAGGCCCTTTAATGTGTGGGGGGGATCGCTGGTCAGTGCGGACTCGGCGGGCCGAAGGGCCTGTTTCCGCGCTGTATCTCTGACACTAAAACTAAAACAGAAGTAAACCCTCTGAGGCTGGGAATCTGTCTGAAGCTGAAAATAGCACATTAACTGCTCATAAACGGCATCTGTCGAGAGTGTTTTATTGTCGTGTGTCCCAGATAGAACAATGAAATTCTTACTTTGAAATAAACAAAGTACATTATAAACAATATAATAAACGAGAGACGAGAAAAAAATCAGTGTGACTGTACAGTATATAGACATACTCACAAATACACATATAAATATCATATATATATCATATATATATATTACACACTGTGTGTGTATATATATATATAAATATAATTATATATATATATGTATATACTGTGTGTGTGTATATATATGTATATAGAGAAGACAGACACAAAAAAGCTGGAGTAACTCAGTGGGATAGGCAGCATCTCAGAAAAGGAATGAGTGACGTTTCAGGTCGAGACCTTTCTTCAGATATATATATATATATATATATATACGCACACATATGTACACGCAAAAACAACCCAATAATAGTGCCATAATAGTCTATTGTTGTGTTCAGGGCTTATTTGAGGCTGTCGTGTTTAATAGCCGCACGGATGTCGTGACGAAGCTGCCCCTGGGTTTTTAGTACAGGCTTCTTCTGGACTTCACGCACCCGAGCTGAATCATGAGCCCGCTGCTCCAGGGAGTGCTGCCCTGCCCTGCCAAAACGGCCACCCTTTGGATGAGTCATTAGACAGGAAGGCACCACTCGGGACCATTTCTGTCCAAATGTGATGGTGCATCACAAAATGCGTTTGCGGTGTGACCTTTCCTCTTCTTGGCAAATTAGACATCGTGGTTGTAAACATCTTAATGGGTATTTGTGATCTCAATTGCCAAGAGACTCTCTAACATCCTTCTTGCCAAACCAAGGCGTGCCAAACAATTTCAGCTTCAGATGTTACACTTCAGAGTTTACACATTCAGCACGGAAACAGGCCCTTCGGCCCTCCGAGTCTGCAGCGACCTGCGATCCCCGCACATTAGCACTATCCTACACACACTAGGGACAATTTTTTACTTTTTATACCAAGCCAATTAACCTACAAACCTGGACGTCTTTGGAGTGTGGGAGGAAACTGGAGGAGCCAGAGAAAACCCACACGGTCACGGGGAGAACGTACTAACTTCGTACAGACAGCACCCGGAGTCAGGATCGAACCCGGGTCTCCGGCGCTGTGAGGCAGCAACTCTACCGTTGTGCCACCGTTCCGCGCCCATTCCTAATGTATTGTTTCAAGCAAATATGCGAAATATGTGCAGCGTCTCCGGTGAACATGGCTGGGTGGCGTTTCTGGTTGGGACCCTTCTTCAGTCAGAAGCAACATCACCTGTCCATGTTCTCCACAGACGCTGCCTGATCTGTGGACGTTATGTTGTTCTTGAAGATGTTACGGCATGGTGGCGCAGCAGTAGAGTTGCTGCCTTACAACTCCAACAACCCTGGTTCGATCCTGACTACGGGTGCTGTCTGTACGGTGTTTGTACGTTCTCCCCGTGACCTCGAGGGTTTTCTCCGGGTGTTCCAGTTTCCTCCCACATCTCAAAGACGTGCAGGTTTATAGGAATGACTGGTGTACGGGTGATCGTTAGTCGGTGTGGACTCAGTGGGCCGAAGAGCCTGTTTCTGTGCTGTTTCTCTAAACTAAACCTAAAGACCCATTGGCTTACTCCAGCACTTTTTGTCTTCTTTGGTATACCAGCATCTGCAGTTCCTTATTTCTATAATGTTCACAAATTTTTCCATATATTATATTTTTCCTTCTAGTAAAAGGAACATCTTTCCTTGTTTATTTATTTGAATATTTCACATGTTTAATCGATTATTATTAATGTTTAATGTTTTATGTGTCATTCCTAACTGTCACTGTATGTCATGTTGTCACTTGCGGGTGGAGCATCAAGGCAAATTCCTTGTATGTGAATACTTGGCCAATAAATTTATTCATTCATTCACTCTTATATATAACCACTCTCATCAAGTAAAATGAGCTTCCATTGCTGGAGTTATTTCTGTCTGGACTGCCTACTTATGCTTTGGGCACAAAAAGCTGGAGTAACTCAGCGGGTCAGGCAACATGGAGAGAAGGAATGGGTGACGTTTCGGGTCAAGACCCTTCTTCAGTTAAGAACAGATTGCAGGCAGGGGATTAGATTGGGGAATTGAAGAAGCATTTCAGGACACGACCCTTTGTGGAAATATTACGTTTGAATTTATGGACCTTTATTTTACTTCTAAGATTGACACAGACAGCTGGTGTAAGTCGGCGGGACAGGCAGCGTCTCTGGAGAGAAGGAATGGGTGACGTTTCCAGTCAAGACCCTTCAGGCTGGTCTTGACCCGAAACGCCACCCATTCCCTTTCTCCAAAGATGCTGCCCGTCCTGCGGAGTTACTCCAGCATTTTGTGCCTGTCTGTGGTGAAAAATGGCATCTGCAGTTCCTTCCTACGCATTTATTTTACTTCTGCTCCTTTCTGAGTTGTGCAGCGCGTCGGGTTTGATGCATTGCCAATGTATCGATCGGGTTGACAGCCAGAGAACCTTTGTCTCAGGGTGGAAACATCAAGTACTAGAGGGCATAGCTTTAAGGTTAGAGGGGTAAAGCTTAAAATAAATGTGCGGGGCAGGTTTTATTTCACAGATGGTAGGTGCCCGGAACATGCCGCCAGCGGTAGAGACCGATAAGATAGTGGCGTTGAAGAGACTTTTGGACAAGCACATGGATACACAGGGAATGGAGAAATATCGATTACGTGCAGGCAGCTAATGCTTGGTCTTGGTATCATGTTCAGCACAGACATTGTGGGCCGAAGGGCCTGTTTTTTGGCCCGACTGTTCTATGTTCTATATTCCACGACGGCAACTTATCTTTTGTGTAATATATTTTGTTGCATTTCTCCGCCCATTCGCATATCGAAGGCAATCCTTCATATTGATTTTCCTGGTCTCTCTGCGTTACTCTCAGACTGCGGCTGAACAGAGAGCTGCGATTCCTGTTTGTCCCGTCATTCCTCTCATGCAAGGAGTGGGACAGATGTTCTGCGGTGGAATTAGGTGGCGTTTCCTATTATTATTCTCTTTATGCCTTTAAAGCAACTTTTTTGATGCTCTAAACATTCCCAGGTGCCAAACCGTAGCGTTTAGATCTGAAACCAGCTGTTTGACACTGATAAGACCCCAGGTTCGTCGCAGACTCTTTGTATTGTGATTGTAATAAAAGGAAAAATCAGCCGGTTGGACACGCAGAAAAGTTATCTGAAGTTCACATTACAACTGCACACAATGGTGGCAGGAAAAACAGACTTTAAAAAAAAACCGGAATCTAAAAAAGTCAAGGTTTACAGATGCTCCTCCATTGTGGATTAGTGCACCATTCCCGCCTCTTGTTTCTATTTTAGTTTAGTTTAGCAGAAACAGGCCCCTCGGCCCACCGTGTCCGCACCGACCAGCGATCCCCGCACACTAACACTCTCCTACACACACTTGGGACAATTGACATTTATACCAAGCCAATTAACCTGCAAACCTGTGCGTCTCTTGAAGCGTGGGAGGAAACCGGAGCACCCGGAGAAAACACACGCGGGTCACAGGGAGAACGTACAAACTCCGTACAGACAGCGCCCGTAGTCAGGATCGAACCCGGGTCCCTGGTGCTGTACGGCAACAACTCTACCGCTGCGCTACCGTGTCAGGTTAATTTTTTTACGCAGAGGGTGGTGTGTGTATAGAACGAGCTGCCCGTGGAGGTAGTTGAGGCAAGCACTATTGGGACGTGTAAGAAACATGTAGGCAGGTGCATGGATGGTTTAGAGGGATATGGGCCAAACGCAGGCAGGTGGGACTGGTGTAGATGGGGCATGTTGGTCCGTGTGAGCAAGTTGGACCGAAGGGCCTGTTTCCAGGCTGTGTATGAATTTGATCATTAACTTCAGGTTGTCATAGATGAAAGGTGACAACGCAGAACAGGGTTCGCCATTAGTGGATGCTCTGAATCAGATTAGGCACAGGCGACAAATATCCCCTTGTACTGATCGGGGCAGAGACCAAAGCATAAGTATGTGATGGAAGGAACTGCAGATGCTGGTTTAAACCCAAGATAGCCACATAAAGCTGGGGTAACTCAGCGGGACAGGCAGCATCTCTGGAGAGAAGGAATGGGTGACATTTCGGGTCGAGACCAGTCGGAAGAAAGGTCTCGACCCAAAACGTCACCTATTCCTTCGCTCAATGGAGATGCTGCCTCACCCTGCTGAGTTTCCCCAGCATTTTTGTCTACCAGAATTTGATACCTGCATTGGGATATAATGCATTAGCTATGAGGTACTCAACAGATAACATTGATTACAAATTAGCAAACCAAAACTAATCCCAAAATCATTCTTAATTGTCAATATCGTAAGTTGTTATTTTTAAAATCATTTTTCTTTGGTTGAACAGAGATCTTGAATACCATGTGAATCAAATGGTGTTGCTTTTCCATAAGCTAGAGTACTGTCCGATTCACCTCTATCTACCCCAGTGCGGACAATGGACTTTGTCTCTGGAACTGGTGCGCTACAACACTGAGAACTGTATTCTGCCCTCTGTACCTTCCCCTTTGCTGATACCTGTTGTACTTGAGTGTGACTTGGATGTATTTATGTGCAGTATTAGCCGATCTGTTTGGATAGCATGAGTTTAGAAGGATGAGGGGTTATCTTACAGAAACATATAAAATTGGAGGCCCACAGGAGCCGTTGGAAGAGGAGGAAGAGGAGGAGCAACGCCCGACCGGTAAGCTTAAAAATCCAGCGCGGGGCTGGTTTACCGAAATCCATAATATTCCATTCGGAGAAGTGTTTTTTTCTTTAGGAAGCCGCTGATTGGTGGGAAGTGGAGTAGGGTAAGCAGCTGATTGGCCGTCAGATTCCAGCAGTTTGTTGTGTACTTTGTATGTGTTGAGATTGTGTCCTGTGTAAGGGGGGAGTATGAAGGCCAAGGGCAGTGTGCTGTTGCGAATGTCAGATGTGGGAGGTCAGGGAAGCTGATAGCCCTCCAGACGTCCACATCTGCGCCAGGTGTGTCGAGATGGGGCTCCTAACGGACTGTGTTAGGAACCTGGAGCAGCACCTCGAGGACCTCCGTCTGGTCAGGGAGAATGAGGAGGTCATAGACAGGAGTTACAGGGAGGTGGTCACTCCCAGACCACGGGAGGCAGACAAGTGGGTCACTGTTAGGAAGGGCAAGGGGCAGAGGCAGGGAATAGATAGTAGTGGCTGGTGGCTGTACACCTGGAAAATAGGTACTCATGTTTGAGTTCGATTGGAGCGGACAGCCTATCTGGGGGCAGCAACAGCAGCCGGGCCTCCGGCACAGAGAACGGCCCTGATGCTCAGAAGGGTAGCAAAAAGAGGAGGGCAATTGTAATAGGGGACTCCATAGTTAGGGTGTCAGATTGGCGATTCTGTGGACGCAGTCGGGAGACCCGGATGGTAGTTTGCCTCCCTGGTGCCAGGGTCTCGGATGTGTCGGAACGTGTCGAAAAGATTCTGAAATGGGAGGGAGAGGAGCCTGATGTTGTGGTACACATTGGTACCAATGACAAAGGCAGAAAAAGAGAAGAGGTCCTGAAAGGAGAATTTAGGGAGTTGGGGGGAAAGTTAAGGAGAAGGACCAACAGAGTAACAATTTCAGGATTACTGCCTGTGCCACGTGACAGTGAGAGTAGAAATGGAATGAGGTGGAGGATAAATGCATGGCTGAGGGACTGGAGCAGTGGGCAGGGATTCAAGTTTCTTGATCACTCAGACCTCTTTTGGGGAAGGCATGATCTGTATAAAAAGGACGGGTTGTACTTGAACCCGAGGGGAACCAATATCCTGGCGGGGAGATTTGCAAAGGAGACTTTAAACTAGAAAGGCTGGGGGGGAGGGACTCGGGTAGAGGGGGCTAGGGGATAGGGTGAGGGGCAAGAGGCAGAGAAGGGAAGCACTCGGACCTAAAATGTAGGCGAGAAAGAGGAAAAAGATAATAAACAGAGAATAAGGGATGGTGGGTTTCTAAAATGTGTATATTTTAATGCTACGGGCATTGTAAGAAAAGTGGATGAACTTAGAGCCTGGATTGACACCTGGAAATATGATGTTGTGGCAATCAGTGAAACATGGTTGCGGGAGGACTGTGATTGGAAACTAAATATTCCAGGATTTCGTTGCTTCAGGTGTGATAGAATTGGAGGGACCAGAGGTGGAGGGGTTGCATTGCTTGCCAGAGAAGATATTACAGCAGTGCTTTGGCAGGATAGATTAGAGGGCTCGTCTAGGGAGGCTATTTGGGTGGAACTGAGAAGTGGGAACAGTGTAGCAACACTTTTAGGGTGTATTATAGACCGCCAAATGGGGAGTGAGAATTGGAAGAGCTAATTTGTAAGGAGATAGCAGATATTAGTAGTAAGCACAAGGTAGTGATTGTGGGAGATTTCAATTTTCCAAAAATAGACTGGGAAACACATTCTGTAAATGGCCTGGATGGTTTGGAGTTTGTTAAATGTGTGCAGGATAGTTTTTTGCAGCAATACATAGAGGTATCGACCAGAGAAAGGGCAGTGCTGGACCTCCTGTTAGGAAATGAGGCAGGTCAGGTGACGAAGGTATGCGTTGGTGAGCACTTCGGGACCAGTGATCACAATACCATTAGTTTCAATATAATTATGGGGAGAGTCAGAACTGGACCTAGGGTTGAGATTTTTGATTGGAGAAAGGCTAACTTTGAGGGAATGCGTAATGATTTAAAAGGAGTGAATTGGGACATTTTGTTTTATGGGAAGGATGTAGAAGAGAAATGGAGGACATTTAAAGTGGAAATTGTAAGAGTACAGAATCTTTTTGTCCCTGTTTGGTTGAAAGGAAATGGTAAAAATCGGAAAGAGCCATGGTTTTCAAGGGAAATTGGACACTTGGTTCGAAAAAAGAGAGATATCTACAATGTAAAAAGAATCTTAAGAAAGAAATAAGAAAAGCTAAAAGAAGATATGAGGTTGCTTTGGCAAGAAAGGTGAAAGTAAATCCAAAGGGTTTCTACAGCTATATTAATAGCAAAAGGATAACGAGGGATAAAATTGGACCATTAGAGAGCCAGAATGGACAGCTATCTGCAGAGCCAAAAGAGATGGGGGAGATATTGAACAATTTCTTTTCTTCGGTATTCACCAAGGAGAAGGATATTGAACTCTGTGAAGTAAGGGAAAAAAGTAGAGTAGCTATGGAATCTATGAGATTCAAAGAGGAGGAAGTACTGACACTTTTGAAAAATATAAAAGTGGATAAGTCTCCAGGTCCTGACAGGATATTTCCTAGGACATTGAGGGAAGTTAGTGTAGAAATAGCAGGGGCTATGACAGAAATATTTCAAATGTCATTAGAAACTGGAATAGTGCCGGAGGATTGGCGTACTGCGCATGTTGTTCCATTGTTTAAGAAGGGTTCAAAGAATAAACCTAGCAATTATAGACCTGTCAGTTTGATGTCAGTGGTGGGCAAATTAATGGAAAGGATACTTAGAGATAATATATATAAGTATCTGGATAAACAGGGTCTGATCAAGAACAGTCAACAGGATTTGTGCCTGGAATGTTTTGTTTGACAAAACTTCTTGAATTTTTTGAAGAGGTTACTAGGGAAATTGATGAGGGTAAAGCAGTGGATGTTGTCTATATGGATTTCAGTAAGGCCTTTGACAAGTTCCCCATGGAAGGTTGGTTAAGAAGGTTCAATCTTTGGGTGTTAATGGCAGTGTAGCAAGATGGATTCAACAGTGGCTGAATGGGAGATGCCAGAGAGTAATGGTGGATGGCTGTTTGTCAGGGTGGAAGCCGGTGACCAGTGGGGTGCCTCAGGGATCTGTATTGGATCCACTGTTGTTTGTCATGTACATCAATGATCTAGATGATGGGGTGGAAAATTGGATAAGTAAGTATGCAGATGATACTAAGATAGGTGGTGCTGTGGATAATGAAGTAGATTTTCAAAGTCGACAGAGAGATTTGGGACATTAGGAAGAGTGTGCTGAAAGATGGCAGATGGAGTTTAATGCTGATAAGTGTGAGGTGCTACATCTTGGCAGGACAAATCAAAATAGGACGTACATGGTAAATGGTAGGGAATTTAGGAATGTTGTGGAACAGAGGGATCTGGGAATAACTGTGCATAGTTCCCTGAAGATGGAATCGCATGTAGATAGGCTGGTAAAGAAAGCTTTTGGTGTGCTAGCCTTTATAAATCAGACCATTGAATATAGGAGGAGGGAAGTAATGTTAAAATTGTACAAGGCATTGGTGAAACCAATTCTGGAGTATGGTGTACAATTTTGGTCGCCTAATTATAGGAAGGATGTCAACAAAATAGAGAGAGTACAGAGGAGATTTACTAGAATGTTGCCTGGGTTCCAGCAACTAAGTTACAGAGAAAGGTTGAACAAGTTAGGTCTTTATTCTTTGGAGTGCAGAAGGTTAAGGGGGGGACTTGATTGAGGTCTTTAAAATGATGAAAGGGATAGACAGAGTTGACATGGATAAGCTTTTCCCATTGAGGGTAGGGAAGATTCAAACAAGAGGGCATGACATGAGAATTAAGGGACAGAGGTTTAGGGGTAACATGAGGGGGAACTTCTTTACTCAGAGAGTGGTGGCTGTGTGGAATGATCTTCCAGCAGAAGTGGTGGAGGCAGGATCGATTTTAACATTTAAAAGTAAAGTGGACGGGAAGGGAATGGAGGGGTATGGAGTGCAGGTAGATGGGACTAGGGGAAAATAAATGGTCGGCACGGACTGGAAGGGCCGAGAAGGCCTGTTTCCGTGCTGTAATTGTTATATGGTTATATGGTTAATTATAAAAGGGTACACAAAAAGCTGGAGAAACAGAAAATTCAGAATTGAGAAAATTCAATGTTTAAGCCCAGAGGATGCAGACTCCCCCAGCGGAATATGAGGTGCTGTTCCTCCAACTTGCAGTGTTGCTCACTCTGGCCATGGAGGAGGCCCAGGAGTGGCTGGACAAGCGAGATGCAGGAAAGGACTGGACAAGCTAGATGCAGGAAAAATGTTCCCAATGTTGGGCGAGTCCAGAACCAAGGGCCACAGTCTTAGAATAAAGGGGAGGTCATTTAAGACTGAGGTGAGAAAAAACGTTTTCACCCAGAGAGTTGTGAATTTATGGAATTCCCTGCCACAGAGGGCAGTGGAGGCCAAATCAATGGATGGATTTAATAGAGAGTTAGATAGAGCTCTCAAGCTCTCTAGCGGAATCAAGGGATATGGGGAGAGGGCAGGCACGGGTTATTGATAGGGGTCGATCAGCCATGATCACAATGAATGGCAGTGCTGGTCGAAGGGCCGAATGGCCTCCTCCTGCACCTATTTTCTGTTTCTATGTTTCTTCAAACAAAGCTTTTCACTGTACCTCAGTGCATGTGACAATGACACACCCAAAACTCAACCAAAAGTACAAATCTTCTGCCTGTTTCAGAAAGAAATTCTAGGAAACTAATGTACGAGTCTGCCTATTAATGATGATGGAAGTGAATGCCAGCATTCACCAGATCAAAGGTATGGCTGTTGCCTCACAGCGCCGGAGACCCGCGTTTCCGTTTCAGTTTAAGTTATTGTCACGTCTACCGAGCGTGTTGTTGCGAGCTAACCAGTCAGCGGAAAGACAATACACGATCACAATCGAGCCATTTACTATGAGTGTGCAGATAGGGTTATTGATAGGGGACGATCAGCCAAGATCACAATGAATGGTGGTGCTGGTCGAAGGTTTTCGAATGGCCTCCTCCTGCACGATAATGGGAATAAATGTTTAGTGCAAGGTAAAGCCAGCAAAGTCCAATCAGGGATAGTCCAAGGATCACCAAAGTAGATCGTAGTTCAGCACTGTTCACTGGTTGTGGTAGGATGGTTCAGTTGCCTGATGCATATCTGAGAGGAGTTTGAGAAGATCATGGTTAAAGTATGGAATGTTGCTGTAGGAGTCGAGATTTAGGAGAGAGGGGCGATTGTAATATGAGATTGCGGATCTGTCTCGGTTGCTAGCGCGAAAATAGTCAACTGGGCTGGGCGTCACCTTGGAGGGCTGATCCTGAACTCGGTTTTTACACGTTCTCCCTGTGACCCCATTCTTTTTGATCTCCAAAGAATGGGATCCTCAACATATTTCCTTGTCCAATCATACTGCAGTACCTCAGTATCTTTTATTCCTTCACATTGCTGAAACAGTTGCATTGCCTCGTCATCCTAGATGGTTCTTGCTTCTGACAACGTTGGGCTTTCAAAATCCAAGTACATCGTTTAATCATTAATGTCAGGGAAATGAGGCCCTTCAGCCTACCGAGTGTACCAGAACTACCAGGTCCTTTTGAACATCTACAGTTTCCATTCTGGCCACATGTAAAAAAACATTCACTACTCTTTGGGCAAAGTAGATATTTCTTCACATAATACTCCCTGCGTCAAGTTCAGCCCGTTCATTCAGTTTTGTTTAGTTTAGTTTAGAGATACAGCGTGGCAACAGGCCCTTCAGCCCACCGGGTCCGCATTGACCAGCGATCCCCGCACACTCACACTATCCTACACACTCTAGTGACAACTATTTTGCATTTATACCAAACCAATAAACCCACAAACCTGTACATCTCGAGAGTGTGGGAGGAAACCGAAGATCTCAGAGAAAACCCACGCAGGTCACGGGGAGAACATATAAAAAACTCCGTACAGACAGCACCCGTAGTCAGGATCGGACCTGTGTCTCCGGCGCTGTAAGCGTTGTAAGGCAGTAACTCTACCGCTGCGCCACTGTGACCGCCCTAGTATTTGATAAACAATCATATTTATGAATAAATAATTCCAATCCCCACCTCCTTTGTCTGATGACAATGTTATATTTGACGAAATGTGAACTAGTATTTGGTGTAGGGTTCAGAAGTAAGCTCTTCCTGCCTGTGATCTAGTGCATGGAACAAGTCTACAGTGGATCTATATTTGAGCATCCCCTTTTGACATAAACCACCAAAGAATTATACTTGAGTTTGTTGCATGCAATCCATATAATCATAACCAGAGTCCATGGTGATATGTACAGAATATTGTAGCATGTAAAATGTATCTCAAATTCACCTGGTGTGCAAAGCAGTTTAAGTCTGATTCTGTTCATAAATTTTGCCTTTCAAAATTCAGAACTAGCCAAAACCTCATATACCAATCAATGCTTTTCAGATTCGATCTGGGCCTCACAGAAAATTAATTCTTATTTTTAAATATTTATTGGGATTATACTTTTCTTTTCAAAGCCTATAAATAAAGCAGTCCTCAAAAATTTATCGGCAACATAACTCGTTTCAGAATAGGAATCTGAGGAGTAACCTTTTCACACCAAGGGTGGTTGGTGAATGGAACGAGCTGCCAAAGGAGGTAGTTGAGGCTGGGACTATCCCAATATTTCAGAAACAGTTAGACAGGGTCATGGGTAGGACAAGATTAGAGGGATATGGGCCAAACGCAGGCAGGTGGGCCTACTGTAGCTGGGACATGTTGGCCGGTATGGGCTAGTTGGGCCGAAGGGCCTGTTTCCTATGACTTTGCCTTACAACGCTTACAGCGCCGGAGACACGGGTTCAATCCTGACTTCAATCAATATGTAGATAAATTTTGAATACTGCTCTGAAGTTGTGGTCTTATAATTTTTTTTTTTTAAACGGATGTTGACGTCTTCTATTTTTAAGGTAATGTTCTTGGTTTGGTGGTTCGTTATTCCATGCAGGTTTTAAGGACACAGCTTATATATACACACAAGATATAGAACACAGAACCGTACAGCACAAGAACAGGCCATTCGGCCACAATGTCCGTGCTGAACACAATGCCAAGTCCGACTAACCACCTTTGCCTGCATGTAATCCATATCCCTCCACTCCCTGCATATCCATGTGCCTATCTAAGAGCTTCTTCACTGCCTTTATCCTGTCTACCTCCACCACAACCCCTGGCAGCACATCCCAGGCACCCCCATTCTCTGTCCAAAAAAGTCTTTCCCTGCACATCTTCTTTAATCTTTGCACCCCCCCTCCCACCACCACACCATAAAGCAAACCCTTCTAGTAGTTGACATTTCCATCCTGGGAAAAAGGTTCTGACTGTCTACCCTATCTGTGTCTCCCATAATCTTATGGGAGGCACAGATAGATTTTGTGACTTGATGGGCCGAATGGCCCAATTCTACTCCTATTTCTTATGACCTTATGGGTAATACCCTTTAATCCAGACAGCATTCTGGCAAAGTGCTTCTGTACCCGCTGGGGTACAACTCACAAATTTTGCCCCGTCTATGCCTCTTGCACTAAGTAGACCCTCAACAATATTGGGGAAGTAAAAATTCCGCACTATGACAACCCTATTGCGTTTGCATCTTTCCCTAATCTGTCTGTATATCTGTTCCTCTTCCTCACACTATCAATGACTTGTGAACATTTTATTTATATGTATATATAATTTGTCAAATTGAATACACAAAGTGCTGGAGTAACTCAGCGGGTCCGGCAACATCTCTGGAGAACGTCGTTTAGTTTACTGTCACGTGTGCCAGCGAAAAGCTTTTGTTGCGTGCTACCCAGTCAGCGGAGGGACAATGCATAATTACAATCGAGCCATTTGCAGTGTACAGAAGCATGATAAGAGAAGAACATAAAGGTAAAGGGCCTGTCCCACTGTACGAGGTAATTCAAGAGCTCTCCCGAATTCTAAAACAAATCAAACTCGTGGTAAGCACGTAGAATGTACGTAGCGGGTACGTCGGAGCTCGGGACGTCTCTTAGCGGCTCGTAACGCTAACGGCAGGTAACCGGGAAACGCGGTAAGCTCGTGAAGGCTCGTGAAGATTTTTCAACATGTTGAAAAAATGTCCACGAGAGGCCCGAGTACCTACGAGCGGCTATTAGCGTGATTCTCCGAGTTCGAATCGGGGGAAACTCGGGAGAACTCTTGAATTAGCTCGTACAGTGGGACAGGCCCTAAAAGCCAGCAAAGTCCAATCAAGGATTGTGCGAGGGTTACCAAAGAGGTAGATAATAGTTCAGGGTAGACAAAATTGCTGGAGAAACTCAGCGGGTGCGGCAGCATCTATGGAGCGAAGGAAATAGGCAACGTTTCGGCCCGAAACGCTGCCTATTTCCTTCGCTCCATAGATGCTGCCCCACCCGCTGAGTTTCTCCAGCAATTTTGTCTACCTTCAATTTTCCAGCATATGCAGCTCCTTCTTGAACAGATAATAGTTCAGCGCTGCTCTCTGGTTGTGGTAGAATGGTTCAGTTGCCTGATAACAGCTGGGAAGAAACTGTCCCTGAATCTGGAGGTGTGCGTTTTCAGACAGTGGTCTTTTCCAGACCAGAACCTGACAAGTTACCTATCCGTTCTCCAGAGATACTGCGTAATCCACTGAATTACTCCAGCACTTTGTGTCTTTTTTTGAAATGGAGCATGTGCAGTTCCTTGCGTCTACTCTAGATTGAATGTTTCCCATTTTCAAACTTCAAAAATGATTGTACATCGAGATAACACTAAGAGTACATCTGAATGCCAGTTTGTTTGTTTACGTTGAAACCTCTTACCTTCAAGAACAAAGCTTCTCAGTGGGTTCAAAAGACTAAAGAAAGATCACCACATGGACAAATTGTAGCAGTTTACAAAAGAAAGCGACTTTAACAAGGATAGAGTGAGCAGCAAAGATGCCAACACACAAACATTTTCTGAAGGTAGACACAAAATGCTGGAGGAACTCAGTGGGACAGGCAGCCACCCTACACAGAAGGAATGGGTGTCATTTCAGGTCGAGACCCTTCTTCTGAAGACCGAGGAAGGGTCTCGACCCGAAACATCACCCATTCCTTCTATCCAGAAACGTCACCCATTCCTTCCATCCAGAGATGCTGCCTGTCCCGCTGAGTTCCTCCAGCATTTTGTGTCTACCTTGGAAACGATTTCCGTCATCTTCTGTGGCTGTCAGTGCGGATAATCAGCAACTAATTATCATGCCAGCCACCTATATTATCAGAAATAGCAATTACATTCGAATGCAGAAAAGGCTATTCGGCTTTGGTCAAAAAAGCGAGTCAGAATTCCCAGTAACAGTTGCTTTGGATGATTTAAATTCCATCTGCAGACTGTCGCAGACATTGATTATAATCTACCCATTTCAGATAGTCTTTCCCAGAGCAGCTGTTCCCCATAAAGCAGCAATGAATAACACCATCATCCACGTTATGACTGCAATGCATTCTTAATACCAAGAAGCGGCTGTGATAAATTAAGTGATCTACTTAATGCAAAAATATAAAAAATATTCATCCACATCTAATGCACTGTTTGAAACACTGGCATGAAGTGCACCACTCCAATAATATTTAGAAAGCCTGCTCCATTGGAACATCAGTCTGAGTTCTGCCATTAGTTTTACTTTCTTCGTTTTTTCGTTTTGGAGATACAGCGAGGGAACTTGCCCTTCGGCCCACCGAGTCCGTACGGACCAGCGATCGCCCCGCACACGAACGCTATCCCACACACACACACTGGGGACAATTTTACATTTATACCAAGCCAATTAACCTACAAACCTGCACGTCTTGTGGAGTGCGAGAGAAAACCAGAGCCCCCGGAGAAAGCCCGCGCGGTCACGGGGAGAACGTACAAACTCCGTACAGACGGCGCCCGTAGTCGGGATGGAACCTGGGTCTCTGGCGCTGTGAGGCAGCAACTCTACCGCTGCGCCACAGTGCCGACCTATACAAATTTTATTCTCCCAAATTTGACATTTGCCAGCACTTGACTACACTGATACATACATCTGGCATTGCAACTTAAGGGACTGTCCCACTGCAGTGACCTAATTCGCAAATTTAGAAGAGTTTAGGAGAGTTCGAAAAAATGTCACGTTGAAGACCTCCTTCAACTATGTAGAAGACCTCCTACAACCTCCTTCGACTATGTTGAAGACCAGCTTCGACTAGCTACGACTAGCTACGACAAACCTCGGGAAAATTGGACACTGAATAGTGGAGAGTGAAGACGACCTTCTTGGATCTCCTTTGACCTCCCATCGACTATGATGAATACTGCGGAGCCTGCGGAGCTGCGGCCTTACCTCCGTGGGGCTGGCCAGCCTCGGAGCGTGGGGAGCGGTGGTGGCTCGTCGCTGCGGCCCGACTCCAGAGCTCCAGCTCCAGCTCCAGCTGCGGCCCGACTCCGGGGCTCCAGCTCCAGCTGCAGATTACTACTGGTGGACTGTCGGGATACCGGGAGCTCGCGAGTGGGGAGATGCTCTCCGGTGCTTCTGCAACACAACTTCTCCAGCCCGTGTCGCGGGGTTGGAACGACCCGGAGTGGGGCCGCACATCGCCCGGCGCGGTTTTCATGGCCGCGGGATATTTCAGCGCCCGCCGGGGGCTCCAACGTTGTGACCTTTGGGCCTAGAGCGGGGCCGTACATCGCCAGGCGCAGCCTCAATGGCCGTGGGACTTAACACCACCTGCCTGGGGCTTGGACATTAGGAGAGAAATGGTGCGGGGGAGAGAGAAGAACTTTGCCTTCCATCACAGTGAGGAGGAGATTCACAGTGGTGGATGTTTGTGTAAATTGAATTGTTTGTGTGTTTTTTTTTAATGAATTGTTCTGTTTGTATGGCTTGTAGAAACGGAGTTTCGTTTGAGTCTCTGTGAGGTTCGAATGACAAGTAATAAAATCTAATCTAATCCGATCTAAGACTATCTACGACTACCCTTGAATAAAAAAGTGTCGATTTTTTTCCATGGCGACCTTTTTTTACTCGCGGGCATTTTTTAACGTTGAAAAATACGCCGAGACCTAGCTGAGGCCTTGAGTACACGGGGACTACTCTCGAGCATGAAGGAGGGTTACAAAGACCTCCTCGAATCTTGTGTCGACCGTGCTGCGAGTATGAGTCGAGGGCAAACCCCTCTACCCTGTTTCACCAGAGCTGAGAGAAATAGCCTTTCATTACACAGCTGGCCAGAGGTCATCTGCTCCACCTTCTTCCCTGACACCACTCCACAAGCTTTTAACGTTACATTGAATTCAGCCCTTTGTTTATTTAAAATGACTTCCTCTTCTGATATTATAATTCCTCTTTTTCTGCTACATTCAAAGTAAAGTCGGCAAATTCTGCACCTTCTTACTATTTTCTCCGAGCTTTTTTTTCAATTACATTAGAAATAAAATCCCTAACCATTAAGCTAGGATGTACTGCTAAAGTTAATAGAGATAAGTGTGGAGATGACTGAATACGAGTCAGTTTTATACTGATAGAATGATCCCTAGTATTTCCATCAATACAAGAGTTCATCGTTTTAAGGTGAGAGGAGCAAAGTTTAATGGAGATATGCGGGGCAAGTTTTTTTTGCACAGAAAGTTTTACACAGAAGATAGACACAAAATGCTGGAGTAACTCAGCAGGTCAGGCAGCGTCTCTGGAAAAAAGGAATGGGCGATGTTTCGGGTTTTGACCCTTCATCAGACTGAGAGTCAGGGAGTCTGAAGAAGGGTCTCAACCAGAAACGTCACCCATTCCTTCTTTCCAGAGCTGCTGCCAGACCCGCTGAGTTACTCCAGCATTTTGGTGTCTATCTTCAGGGGGACATTAGCGCTGCAGGAAGGTACCGAAAAAAGCAGAGCCTCAGGATGACTTTGCTCAACTTTGTTCTGCACCTATTCATATTTCCAAGGTCCCCCTCCCTGAATCTGTCTGAATAAGGGTCTCGACCCGACGCATCACCCATTCCTTCTATCCAGAGATGCTGTCGGTCCGGCTGAGTTACTCCAGCATTTTATACCTCTCTTTGGTGTAAACCAGCATCTGCAGTTCCTTCCCACAAGGGCGGTCACGATGGCGCAGCAGTAGAGTTGCTGCTTTACAGCGAATGTGACGCCAGAGACCCGGGTTCGATCTGGATTACACATGCTGTCTGTACGTTCTCCCCGTGACCCGCGTGGGTTTTCATCAAGATCTTCGATTTCCTCCCACACTCCAAGTTTGTAGGTTAATTGGCTTGGTCAAATGTAAAGATTTGCCCCTGGTGGGTGGAGGATAGTGTTAATCTGCCGGGATCGCTGGTCGGCGCGGACCGAAGGGCCTGTTTCCACGCTGATCTCTAAAATAAAATAAACAACATGGTTATGCAGGAAGATAGTAAGATTAAACGAGAATTTACCAGTTTGAAGTTTGATCCTTATTTTATGACGAGTTACGATGAGGGATTTCCCGAAGACCCTGCCAGACATGCATGCGCGACATTCTTCAAAGCAGCAGTGTGGAATCACAGATGACAACAATGACTGAAGATAGTAAGATTAAGAGACACTAATATACCAGTTGACCTTTTGATAGAGGGTTGGGAGCGGAGGGCATGAAATCCCTCATCATAACTCCTCATAAAATAAGGATCAAACTTCAAACTGGTAAGTTCTCGTTTAATCTTACTATTTTACTTCGGAGTCACGTGAGTGACTGCGTGAAAATTTCAAAGCTCTGTGATTACATGCCCTGGATCACGTCCGTGCTCACACACTGCCGTAATACTGATGGAGGAAGTATGTTAACGTATTTCAGACTTGAACAAGCTGAAAAATAATAACATTTGTGTTAATACAACAATTAACCCCTGGACTCGGGGACAACCGCTTAGGGAACAGCACTTAAAACTGACTCCCGCAACGTTGCGGGAGCGGCCACGGGTTTGTTATAAACCGCTGAAATGTAATTTCACTGGCCCAGCCCGCTATTGCGAGGACATGATCCATGAACACTTCCATGGTCCTCGCCGCTGATGTGGATGCAGCCTGGTAGAATAACATTTAAAAAATGTTAGTGTCTTACCTGCTGCACCGAATACCACCTTGAACCATCTGGAGATAGTCTGCACCATCACTCTGTGACGTGGGTTTCCATGGCTGAAACAGATCCGTCTCCATATTCCTGATGGCCATTTTCAGACCTGTAGTCGCAGGTCTGTGTAGTTTAAGCAACTCTTCTATAAAGAAGTCACTTTATTATGGGTCGATCATTCTATCCAGGTTTAATTCCTGTACAGTCTGGACCCGTTGTGCTGTGGTCAGTGCCATTACCATCACCACTTTAAAGGTGAGTAAGTCCAGTGGTAAATCCGTCATAGGCGACCAGCTCCTGAGTAGGGTCAACACCACCCTTATCTCTCAGGTATTATAATATCGTGGTTGGGGAGGGATGGATAGAACATACCCCTCATAGTTTGGATACCAGCTGGTGAGATCCCACTCCAATGTTGAGAGAGGATGACAGTGCACTCCTGGCACTGTATACAGCACTGTAACTGAGGGACTCATCATAATTCTTACAAAATTCTTAAGGGGTTGGACAGGCTAGATGCAGGAAGATTGTTCCCGATGTTGGGGAGGTCCAGGACAAGGGGTCACAGCTTAAGGATAAGGGGGAAATCCTTTAGGACCGAGATGAGAAGGACTTTTTTCACACAGAGAGTGGTGGGTCTCTGGAACTCTCTGCCACAGAGGGTAGTTGGGGCCAGTTCATTGGCTATATTTAAGAGGGAGTTAGATGTGGCCCTTGTGGCTAAGGGGATCAGAGGGTATGGAGAGAAGGCAGGTACAGGATACTGAGTTGGATGATCAGCCATGATCATATTGAATGGCGGTGCAGGCTCGAAGGGCCAAATGGCCTACTCCTGCACCTAATTTCTATGTTTCTATGTTTCTATAATGAAGACCTGTGAGGATTCCAGCACATTGGAGATCATAGCAGATATGTAGGTGGTCTAGGTCCGACTACAGAAACCTCCCATATCCTTATGTAGGTGAGGTACTGCTTCCTAGCGGACTCTCTCTGCACGATGCTGTATGACGTCCATGGTCCTTTATGTTGCAGAATCTGGTTGCATTTTTTGCAACACCTGTCTGATGAAGCAGAATGAGGGAAAGCATAGAAAAACCCATTTCCCCCCAATGTAGTGAGAACTCGTCCATCGCCACTGCCCCAGGATCTGGTGCTCAAGAGACATATGTTGGTATCCAATGGCTCAACCTGGACGCAAGGAGGTCGATATCTGGTGTTTCATATTAGGCTATAGTTTTAGCAAATATTTGGAGGTTCAACATCCACTTGATGTTGTTATTAAATACTTGTGACCTGGTGTCCGCCACTGTATTGAGCTTAACCGGAAGGTACGTAGCTGATATCCAAATATTTCTTTCAATCCACCAGAGCCAAATTAATTTTTTCCAATTCATCACAAGATATTGACTTGATACCACCCATAAGGTTTAATATGCCACCTCAGTGGTATTATTGAAGACGGACATGCGTATGCTGCAGATTAATGCATTAAGCCCGTAGCCCATGGCATGCTCCCAGCATTTCTAAACAGTTTATAGCTTGTGATAGAAGAAAAGTAATGCAAATCCCATCTACCACCGCAACTGGAATGGTGTCGGTAGCTCCCCAGCCCTTGGCGCTTGCATCGGTGTGCAACACAACCAATGGGTTTGATGTAATGATGGGATTTAACAATCATAAACATTGCTAATCCACCATTGTAGCTCGATTTATGCCTTGATTGGCAGCTGCATAGGCCCGTAAAATGTCCAGCATTCGCTTTTAATGCTGAGATTTTTGCTCTTTGCAAGCTTCGAAAGTGTAATGGCCCAAATTATGTGGCTGGAATGTAGCTACAAGTTTACCAATTATCTTAGCAGCATGTCTAATAGTCGGTTTCCTGGCGCAAGCAAGGCTGTTACATGCCTCTATTATGTCTATTGCTTTGTTCGCTGGGATAGTGACAATCAGAATCCATGCATCCCAGAATGTATGTAACCTCCCTCCTACTTGTGAGGTTATACATGCAGCAAGAGAACCAGACCCCCTTACCTCCATGGTTACCGGCGGGCCTGACGTTCTGGTTTCTGGTGTTCTGTCGTTGAGGTGCTGCCGGCATGTAGATCCTTACTGGACTTTCAGGTGGCCCCCGAGGTCTTGCTTATGGTGTTTGTCTGCACACTGCCGGCCTGCTGGAGGGAGGTGGGTTCATCAACCCGACTGCCTTCACCTCCTAATCCAGGTTCTAGACCTATTTGGGCAGGTCGTCACTGAACAGCTGTCTTGGTGGTGGCATCGCAAATGCCTTGCACAACCCCGCGAATATGGGGCTTGGAGTCTGTTTAATGGCGATAATACGGGAAGCGTAATTCCATGACTTATTACGCAGGAGCATCCTCCTGCTCTGCCGTCATCGGGTGAGTCGGTCCCTGCCGCCAAAGCGTGGTACCCTGACGTCCGCACGGGCTTACCGCCACTCCTGACTACATGAGTCTGTGACGGCGCATGGTCGCCGCCTACCGCCTAAGCGGGGCCGCTCGACCGAAATCCGCTGCCACCGGCCTGCACTCTGGCAGCCTGACCCGGTGGTGAGCCGGTACCTCCTGCTCCTGCAGGGCTCCCCGACTTACCAGCAGATCCATCACCGGCCCGCAATCTAGCAGGTTACCCCCAGCGGTATGTCGATGCCTCCCGCTGCAGCGGGGCACGACCTGGGCGCAGCTCTCCTGCTGGTCCACCCTCTGGTGACCTGCATAGTAGGGGAGGCAGAATGTGCCGCGAGCGGGTCACACGTTTGCGCACCTTTGCTCCACTGTCCCTATGCTTAGGGAGTCAGGGTCTTGCCTACCCTGCTCCCGTGCGGTGCTCCTACCACTTTGCATTTCCATGATCAGCCGTGGTGGAGAGACGGGTCCTGGCTGCGCAGGGCTCCCCGATTTCCATGTTCTTATCCCGGCCCGCAGAGCGGGTGCTGCCGGTGTTGCGGGCAGCCCCGGGAATGGTGGCCGCTGATTCCCATCCGAAGTCCCATGGCCCTTGGAGGCATGCTTCGATGCCTTCATTCTGGTCTCCATCCATTGTTTCTGTAAGCAAAGTCTAGTACAGAAGCTCAGCAACTCAAGGTTAGTATCTTACCTGAGGGTCTTTATGAAGCTTCCGGTGGAGGAGCGCACTCTCACCCCCCCCCCCCCCCCCCCCCCCAGCTCCGAAGGTGACCAAACTCTCATGCAGGACCATAGACTGCCGCTAACGGCAAGCCTCCCGCCTATGTAGTGAGTCGGGCCCCGGCTCTGTCTTACTACCTCCATAGGGTAGCGTAGCCGTCAGTCCGCGGTATTCCTGCGGCCTGCGGCGTTGAGTCGGAGCTCCTGCTCTGCCTTCGCTACCCGCGAATGGCAGTCTCCGAGCCCGGACCCTCCTGGATCACAGGCTTACCCAACTTCCGGGGAGTGTTTTTTGAACGAAATTGAAAGGATAATATTACTGACTTAACAAACTTTATGGTAAAATCATGGGGTTTATAATTTCTTCCCCATACCTATAGGAGAAACATGGACAATTATACAATGAAAATTCCTTTGTTTTTGCCTCTCCTTGGCTTCCGGCCAGGCAAGAGGTTGGAACAGGTGTAAGGGTGGCGGTAGTTTGGAAAGTTTCCTTGGGGCAGTTCCCAGCCAGCTGGCACACTCCCACTTTACAATGCTCCACTCATGTAGAGTCGGGGCTGCCGCTCTGCCGTTGCTGACATTGAACGGCGAGCCTGCAAGCCCCACTCCTTCATACATGCGGTCAGCCGCGGTCCTGCGGGCTGTGGTGTAGAGTTGGGCTGCCTCTACCGTCCCTCCGACCGGCGAGCCTGTGAGCCCGGACCCTCCTGGGTCAACGGGCTTCCCCGACTGCAGTCTGTTTCTGCCGCCGCTGACTGCCCACGTCCCGCGGTCCGCAGTCAGTGCAAAGCGGCCTGGAGTGCTCTGTAACAGAGCCCTGAAAAAGGAAAAAGGACCACAGGTTAGTTTTCTTACCTGCAGGTCCCTGCAGTAGAGGAGCAACGCTCCTCCCTGCCTGTCGCTCACATGCGGTCGACGATATGTCGCGCATGCGTGCCTGGCTGGGTCTTCACGAAGTCACTCACGTGACTCCAAAGTAAAATTCATCTTGACATGGTGTTCGGCACAAATAGTGCGGGCCGAAGGGCCTGTTCCCGTGCTGTACTCTTGTCTTCCATGTTAATAGGCAGCTGAGACTTTCCCAGTGACACGTCTGGCATTGAAAAAAAACCACAATGTTTTCTCCGAATAGTTTCACTTTGAAGGTCTCTTGTTCCCCGAGGCTATGAGACCTCGTGTAGAGAGAGATGTCTCTTTTTCATTAGTCAGCTGAGATTCATTTGCAATAAAAGTCTAAAGTAATTTCCTCTTTTCAACAATAAAACGAAAATACTTGCTTGGATGTGACTGCTGCAGAAACTGAACGGTGGATGTAACGTCTCCTTAGATGAAAAACGGTGAGTGATATCTGTACCACTCAAGCCTCCGTGCCGTTTAAATGGAGTACATCAAGTGCTTCGGCAGAAGGCTATGGGTTCTTTGGAGTTGTGTGTTGAGTCACAAAGTGATGACAGCTGTGCTGGAATATATTCGTGGAACTGTACATATTGTCAAGAGTATCAGAAGGAAGAGAATCAATGCCAAAAGGAGATCTTTGGAGATCAACACGTATTAGTATGTCACGTCTGTCAGGAACAGGGTTACGAGCGGCTCGGCAGTCTGTGTAGTGTGAAGAAGCCAGGAACTGCAGGCGCTGGGTTAAAAAAAAAATGCAAATAGACAATAGACAATAGGTGCAGGAGTAGGCCATTCGGCCCTTCGAGCCAGCACCGCCATTCAATGTGATCATGGCTGATCATCCCCAATCAGTACCCCGTTCCTGCCTTCACCCCATATCCCCTGATATGGGGTGAAGGCAGGAACATCTAAAAAGCCGGCTCCGCTATCTTTACAGCCCTATCTAGCTCTCTCTTGAAAGTATCCAGAGAACCGGCCTCCACCTCCCTCTGAGGCAGAGAATTCCACAGATTCACAACTCTCTGTGAGAAAAAGTGTTTCCTCGTCTTCATTCTAAATGGCTTACCTTTTATTCTTAAACTGTGGCCCCTGGTTCTGGACTCCCCCAACATCGGGAACATGTTTCCTGCCTCTAGTGTGTCCAAACCCTTAACAATCCTATATGCTTCAATAAGATCCCCTCTCATCCTTCTTAACTCCAGAGTGTACAAGCCCAGCCGCTCCATTCTCTCAACATATGACAGTCCCACCATCCCGGGATTTAACCTTGTAAACCTATGCTGCACTCCCTCAATAGCAAGAATGTCCTTCCTCAAATTAGGGGACCAAAACTGCACACAATACTCCAGGTGTGGTCTCACTAGGGTCCTGTACAACTACAGAAGGACCTATTTGCCCCTATACTCGACTCCTCTTGTAATAAAGGCCAACATGCCATTCGCTTTCTTCACTGCCTGCTGCACCTGCATGCTTACTTTCATAGACTGATGAACAAGGACCCCCAGATCCCGTTGTACTTCCCCTTTTTCCAACTTGACGCCATTTAGATAGTAATCTGCCTTCCTGTTTTTGATACCAAAGTGGATAACCTCACATTTATCCGCATTAAACTGCATCTGCCATGCATCCACCCACTCCCCCAACCTGTCCAAGTCACCCTGCATTCTCATAGCATCCTCCTTACAGTTCACACTGCCACCCAACTTTGTGTCATCTGCAAATTTGCTAATGTTACTTTGAATCCCTTCATCCAAATCATTGATGTATATTGTAAATAGCTGCGGTCCCAGCACCGAGCCTTGCGGTACCCCACTAGTCACTGCCTGCCATTCTGAAAGGGACCCGTTAATCCCTACTCTTTGTTTCCCGTCAGCACCCTACCCCCAATACCATGTGCCCTAATTTTGCCCACTAATCTCCCATGTGGGACCTTATCAAATGCTTTCTGAAAGTCCAGGTACACTCCATCCACTGGCACTAGCTTGTCCATTTTCCTAGTTACATCCTCAAAAAATCCCAGAAGATTAGTCAAGCATGATTTCCCCTTCGTAAATCCATGCTGACTTGGACCGATCCTGTTACTGCTATCCAAATGTGCGGCTATTTCATCTTTTATAATTGACTCCGGCATCTTCCCCACCACCAATGTCAGGGTAACTGGTCTATAATTCCCTGTTTTCTCTCTCCCGCCTTTCTTAAAAAGTGGGATAACATTAGGTACCCTCCAATCCACTGGACGTGATCCCGAGTCTAAAGAACAGTGGAAATTTCTCATCAATGCATCCACGATTTCTAGAGCTACTTCCTTAAGTACTCTGGGATGCAGACCATCGGGCCCTGGGGATTTATCGGCCTTCAGTCTACCCAACACCATTTCCAGCCTAATGTGGATTTCCTTCAGTTCCTCCGTCACCCCAGATCCTCTGGCCACTAGTATATCAGGAAGATTGTTTGTGTCCTCCTTAGTGAAGACAGATCCAAAGTACCTGTTCAACTCATCTGCCATTTCCTTGTTCCCCATAATAAATTCACCTGTTTCTGTCTTCAAGGGTGCAACTTTGGTCATAATAATGTTTTTCCTCTTCACATACCTAAAGAAGCTTTTACTATCCTGTTTTATATTCTCGGCTAGCTTACCTTTGTACCTCACCTTTTGTCCCCGTATTGCCTTTTTGGTTATCTTCTGTTGCTCTTTAAACATTACCCAATCCTCTTGCTTCCCGCTCATCTTTTCTACGTTGTACTTCTCTTTAATTTTTATACTATCCCTGACGTCCCTTGTCAGCCATGGTCGCCCCTTTCTCCCCTTGGAATCTTTCTTCCTCCTAGGAATGAACTGATCCTGCACCTTCTGTATTATTCCTAGAAATACCTGCCATTGTTGTTCCACTGTCATTCCAGCTAGTGTATCTTACGGGTCGGGATCGGGATCCTTCTCCAGAGCGATTGTAGGGGGGTGGCGTGGGGGGAGCTGGGAGAAAGAAGGGGCAGGAAAAAGTGCGGCAAGTAAAAGGGGAACACAGATGGGGGGGGGAGGGGGGGGGAGAGGGGGGGGAAGTTGAGAGGCAGATGGTCGGACAATGGCCAGAGGTGAACATACAGAAGGCGTTTGATAAAAGGATTGAAGAGTTGTGAATTGTGAAGCCAGAGGAAGGAATGTTTGTGGCGGGGGAAGGGAGAAATAGGTGCAAGTCCAGGTAGGGCACAGGGGAGTGGCATAAAGAAAGGCGAAAGACACAAAATGCTGGGGTAACCCAGCGGGACAGGCAGCATCTCTGGATAGAAGGAATGGGTGACATTTCGGGTCGAGACCCTTCAGGTCCTTCTCTCTAGGCTGGCTGAGCCGCTGAGTTACTCCAGCATTTTATGTCTCTCTTCGGCGTAAAGCAGCATCTGCAGTTCCTTCCACCACAAAGAAACGTGTGTTCTTTGTACTCGCTGGAGTTTAGAAGAATGATGGGGGACCTCGTGGAAACGTATAGAATAGTGAAAGGCTTGGATAGAGTGGATGTGGAGAGGATGTTTCCACTAGTGGGAGAGTCCAGGACCGGAGGTCACAGCCTCAGAATTAAAGGGCATTTCTTTAGAAAGGAGATGAGGAGAAATGTCTTTAGTCAGAGAGTGGAGAATCTGTGGAATTCTTTGCCACAGAAGGCTGTGGACGCAAAGTCAGTGGATATTTTTAAGGCAGAGATAGATAGATTCTTGTTTAGTACGGGTGTCAGGGGTTATGGGGAGAAGGCAGGAGAATGGGGTTAGGAGGGAGAGATGGATCAGCCATGATTGAATGGCGGAGTAGACTTGATGGGCCGAACGGCCTAATTCTACTCCTGTTCTTTATGATTTATGACAGGGTCTTCACCACTGCTTTGTTCAACAACTTTACTCCATGGTGATGTGGGCTGGATCTTGTACTTGACATGAAAGCAGAAAATGCTGGAAATACTCAGCAGGTCAGGCGAAAAATTGGTTGAATTTGGAGCTCACTCTGCTAACAGAGATAAGTCTGAAGAAGGGTCTCGGCCCAAAACGTTGCCTATTTCCTTCGCTCCATAGATGCTACCTCACCCGCTGAGTTTCTCCAGCATTTTTGCCTACCGTCGATTTTTCCAGCATCTGCAGTTCTTTCTTAAACATTAAAAAAAATACAGAGTGCTGGAGTAACTCAGGGGGGTCAGTCTGAAGAGGGGTCTCGTCCCGAAAAGTAGCCTCTTCATGTTCTCTAGAGAAAGCTGGCTCGAACGGCCAAATGGCCTACTCCTGCACCTATTGTCCACTGTCTATTGTTTTTGTGTCTGTCCAAAATGATATCTAACTTCTGCTGGAGCAGACCAGATGGACTGCTCAAACAAAGGCCACGGCGTCGTGACTGGAAACACAATGCATTGACCCATAATGACACTGAGTGGCATTTTAAAATGTAAAGGCGGCCGTCATAATCATTAGCCAAGTATCTTTTGCAGCATACGAGGAATTTCATTTGCCATACAGTCATACAGTTATTAAAGGGGACCATCACACTGACATTTAACAAACCAAGGACCTCGGACCTTTCCCGAACCCACATCTACCTTCAGGCTATTTCAGACAACAGATGCTTTGTTCTCCAACAAACATCAAAATGACAAAAATTCCAAGAAAGATCAGGCAGATTGAGCCTGCGTGTCAAACGTCAACTGAAAAATGTAAATTCAATATACTAATCATTTCTATCAAGGAACAAGGATAGATAGAAAATGCTGGAGCAGCGCAGTGGGACAGGCAGCATCGCTGGAGAGGAGGAATGGGTGACTTTTCGGGGTCGAGACCCTTCTTCTTCAAGAGAGCTAGATTTAGCTCTTAGGGCTAACGGAATCAAGGGGAAAGGGGAAAAAGCAGGAACGGGGTACTGATTTTGGATGATCAGCCACGATCATATTGAATGGCAGTGCTGGCTCGAAGGGCCAAATGGCCTACTCCTGCACCTCTTTTCTATGTGTCTATGTTTCAGACCTGAAACGTCACCCATTCCTACCCTCCAGAAAGGCTGCCTATCCCGCTGAGTTACTCCAGCATTTTGTGTCCATCTTCAGTTTAAACCAGCGTCTGCAGTTTGTTCCTAACATGCAGTTGTTGTGGGCTAATGTGAAAAAGGGCGTTTGAAATACTGACTGGCATATCTCAAGGAAAATAGTGTGTTTAATTATACATTCAAGGCACGGCATTAGGCGGACAAAATGTTAACGAAACTCCGAGCAGGAGCAGCTTACAAATAGTGATTTGTGGGAAACTGGCACTGGAAAAATGCCAGATGAAGAAAAATATTTTCACCCACAGAGTTGTGCATCTGTGGAATTCTCTACCTCAGAAGGAAATGGAGGCCAATTCTTTGGGTGCTTTCAAGAAAGAGTTAGATAGAGCTCTTAAAGGTAGCGGAGTCAAGGTAAATGAAGAGAAGGCAGGAACGAGGTATTGTTTGTGGATGATCAGCCATGAGAGAAGGCAAGTACGGGATACTACGTTGGATGATCAGCCATGATCATATTGAATGGCGGTGCTGGTTCGAAGGGCCGAATGGCCTACTCCTGCACCTGTCTCTACTTATAGGGTTTTCCTGCTGCTCCCCATGACCACCTTAGCACAAACCCCATAAACCGTATTTGGAAACATAGAAACATAGAAATTAGGTGCAGGAGTAGGCCATTCGGCCCTTCGAGCATACACCGCCATTCAATATGATCATGGCTGATCATCCAACTCAGTATCCTGTACCTGCCTTCTCTCCATACCCTCTGATCCCCTTAGCCACAAGGGACACACCTAACTCCCTCTTAAATATAGCCAATGAACTGGCCTCAACTACCCTCTGTGGCAGAGAGTTCCAGAGACTCACCACTCTCTGTGTGAAAAAAGTCCTTCTCATCTCGGTCTTAAAGGATTCCCCCTTATCCTAAAGATTACTAGTGATACTAGTATTTACTAGTTATTAACCCTCACTATTCGTTCCCCTACAACAATCGGTTAACTGTCATTAACTATATATACTAATGAATGATGTTCAATTTTAATGACATTAATGTAGATCATTGGAAATTAACTCACTTTGTTCAGCTTATGCTGTAATTATTGTAATTTATTTATTATTTAGAACCTGGATATCACCTAGTATGACCAATATTTTGTGCCCTTGAACTAAAAAATTGTCTATGGCATGTCAGCATCATTTGCCTTCCCTTCCTATGTCGTTAACCTTGAAGGACATCAACATACCAGATGAGGGTACACAAAAAGCTGGAGAAACTCAGCGGATGCAGCAGCATCTAAGGAGCGAAGGAGATAGGCAACGTTTCGGGTCGAGCTGTTTGTAGTGTGAAAATGAGAAGCTAGTGCGACTTGGGTGGGGGAGAGATAGAGAGAGAAGGAATGCTGAGAAGGGGCTGAGGGAGAGGTGGGAAAGGGAGGAGACAGCCAGGGTTAACAGAATTGAGCATCTGGTAGCCATGGTATGGTCAAACATTGAATTTTCTCAGGGTTACACAAAAAGCTGGAGAAACTCAGCGGGTGCAGCAGCATCTAAGGAGCGAAGGAGATAGGCGACGTTTCGGGTCGAGACCCTTCTTCAGACTGAATTCTGTTAACCCTGGCTGTCTCCTCCCCTTCCCACCTCTCCCTCAGCCCTCGGGCCCTGGCATTGCTTCTCTCTCTATCTCTCCCCCACCCAAGTCGCACTAGCTTCTCATTTTCACACTACAAACAGCTTACAATGGCCTGTTTCCTTTATCATCGATACTCTTTTGCATATCTTTCATTCATTGTTCTTTATCTCTCCACATCACCGTCTATATCTCTCGTTTCCCTGATCCCTAACCAGTCTGAAGAAGGGTCTCGACCCGAAACGTCGCCTATCTCCTTCGCTCCTTAGATGCTGCTGCACCCGCTGAGTTTCTCCAGCTTTTTGTGTAGCCTCGATTCTCCAGCAACTGCAGTTCCTTCTTTAACATACCAGATGAATTGGCCTGTAACTGATACAATAAATGAAGCACAAGTATTCACTGCAGCTGTGCTTGAGTTTATTCACAGTGAACACAAAAATAAGTGGGGTTGCTACAGATAGGGCACAGAAGACAAAAGGTAGTAGGATGGTAGGTAGTCTGTGCACCCACAATGAAGAAGGTATAAAGGCATGTAAGGTGGCAAGACCATCTGGTAGCCATGGTATGGTCAAGGAAGCTGATATGGAGGGAAAGAAAGAGGGCAGCAAAATAATAGCAGTGCTGGTAATGAGTTGCAATGATGATTGAAATAATTGAGAACCAGTTCAACTGACTGGGGGCAGGGGGAGTTAATGGGGGAGTTAATCTTGATTAGATCTAATGCTGGAACAGTTAAGAATAAGAATTCAGAAGGGGAGTGTGGAGCATATTGACGAACATCACAGCACACAAAATTGACATATTGAGTCTGCGAACAACATATCGTCCACTGTCTAAAGCAACCAGAACATTTTCAATGCACCTGCAATAATGATGCTTTCACAATTTGCATGCACTTTCCTGGAAGCCATTGAAAAGGTCACTAGATTAGTTGCGGAATGCATCGCTGTCGGAAAGTCTAAATGCCAGCAAAGCAAAAGCTAAGTTGATGACTAGGCATAGTGTTCAGTGCTTGCCAATGCATTGAAGTTTTCGAACCATCCTTTAGCATGCAAAAGGTCGGAGCAGACAGGCCAATTTGTGGCAGGCAGCATCCGTGTTTGACCTTTCCCAGAACGCTGTGGACAACTTATTGAAGAGTACAAAAGGCAAGTTAATCTTGCTGCAGAGGCAGCTCAGAGGCCCCGTGAAGAAGAAGAATAATGGCGCTTGTCAAATAATGGCAATGCGCAGACTTGGAGGGATATGGGCCACGCGCAGGCAGGTGGGACCAGTGTAGACAATAGACAATAGACAATAGGTGCAGGAGTAGGCCATTCGGCCCTTCGAGCCAGCACCGCCATTCGCTGTGATCAAAGACAATAGACAATAGGTGCAGGAGTAGGCCATTCGGCCCTTTGAGCCAGCATCGCCATTCACTGTGATCATGGCTGATCATCCACAATCAGTACCCCGTTCCTGCCTTCTCCCCGCTATCTTCTCATTCTCTCTATCTAATTCTCTCTTGAAAACATCCAGAGAACCGGCATCCACCGCCTTCTGAGGCAGAGAATTCCACAGACTCACAATTCTCTGTGAGAAAAAGTGTTACCTCGTCTCCGTTCTAAATGGCCGACCCCTTATTCTTAAACTGTGGCCCCTGATTCCAGACTCCCCCAACATCGGGAACATGTTTCCTCCCTCTAGCGTGTCCAAACCCTTAATAATCTTATATTTTTCAATAAGATCCCCTCTCATCCTAAACTCCACACCTGTGAAAGAGGCCGTGCACTCACCCAATCTATTCCCCTCATGATTTTGTACCCGTCTATAAGATCACCCCTCAGCCTCCTGCGCTGCACGGTATAACGTCCTACCCTCCCTGTAGTTCGGCCCCTCCAGTCCTGGCAATATCTTTGTAAATCTTCTCTGCACTCTTTCCAGCTTAATTACTTCCTTCCTATAGCAGAGCGACCAAAACTGAACACAATACTCCGAATACAATCTCGCCAACGTCTTGCATGACCGGAACATAACATCCCAACTTCAATACCCTGAACAATGAATGAAATGTACTTGTTGCCCAGGGGTGCCAAACTCGCCGCCCGTGAGCCGGCTGCTGCGTACAAAGTGATCCAACCCCCGATGCCAGCGCAGGCTGCAGCTGTCCCCGGTGCCGGATCGTGCTATGTTCAGGAGAGCACAGGGCGATCCTGGCGCGCATGAAGTCGCATTTTGTCCGTTACCTAAAATGAGTTAAAATGCGTTTGGCACCACTGTTCTTGCCAATCCTACCACAGTGACGCCACTCTCAGAGATTTAGAAAGTAAACAAAATTAAGTGCAGTATAGATAGTGCAGACTGTCAAAAAAAAATGCCCCGGGTAGAAATGTGAAATGCCAGAGAACATAACTTTGTGGTGAGAGGGGAAAGGTTTAATGGAGATTTATGAGGTATGTTTTTTTTAAACACACAGTGTGTAATAGGTGCCTGGAACATGTTGCCAATAGAAGTGGTAAAAGCAGGCACAAAAGCAATGTTTGAGGCTTAGTATCGAGATACATGGTGGAGACAGACCCTTCGGCCTGCCGCACCAACCAGCGATCCAGGCACATTGACACTATCCTACACACACTAGAGCCAATTACAAGGTAGACAAAAATGCTGGAGAAACTCAGCGGTGCAGCAGCATCTATGGAGCGAAGGAGATAGGCAATGTTTCGGGCCAAAACCTTTCTTCAGACCTTCTTCAGACCAAACCCTTCTTCAGGGCCAATTTACATTTATACTAAGCCAATTAACCTACAAACCTGTACTTCTTTGGAGTGTGGGAGGAAACCGGAGCACCCGGAGAAATTCACAGGGAGAACGTACAAACTCCGTACAGACAGCACCCGTTATGGGGATTGAACCCGGGTCTCTGGCGCTGTAAGGCAGCAACTCTACCGCCATGCCGCCTTGCCGGGGCATTTAGACAGACACGTGAACTGGCAAGGACTGGAGTTATACTGCCATATTAAAGCAGATGTTATTAGTTTAGATTGGCAGCATGGTCAGGGCAGACATGATGGGCTGAAGGGCCTACACCGGTGTCGTACTGTTCTATTCATTCAGAAGGAATGAGACATTGTTTCCTGTGATGTCAGTCTCTAAGATTCTACATTAACTAAGTAATTTCAACAAATAATCAAGCTAGTTCATAGAGCCATGGAATCATACAGTGTGGAAACAGGCCCTTCGGCCTAACTTGCCCACATCAGCCAACATGGCCCAGCTACACTCGTCCCACCTGCCTGCTTTTGGCCCATATCTCTCTAAACCTGTCCTATCCATGCACCTATCAAAATGTTTCTTAATAAATTAAAGGGAATTCATGATTTTTGTTCTTTTAGCCTTGATCTACATTGCTCACGGACAGAAGTTGAAATTCAGCACTGACGTTAATAGCTTTAATGCTCAACGCACAAGAAGCAGTGTCGTTTAGATGGGAAATTTTCTCCAGAAAATCAGCTGCACATTTTCAAAAAATGTGGGATCTGTAACACCACACAGTGAACTTTGATGTGAATCAAACGCAAATTCAGCCTCATTTAACTAAACAAATATGAGCTCAGAGCTTCAAAGCCAAACATTGTCAGTAATTAGATGTTATCGCTAATGTCTTGCATTCATCTCTTAAGCACAAAGCTTCATTATCAGTAAACATTTCCTGATGTTGGCTGTCATCTCCGATGTACCTGCTCTAATGGCCTTCCCATTTTGACAACATTCCAGTTTCCACAGGTGATTTAATCCCAGTTTGAGTCTTTAGTGTTACAGATACAGCACGGAAACAGGCCCTTCGGCCCACCGTGATAGTGCCGACCAGCGATCTCCGCACTCTAAAGGGCCTGTCCCACGTTCACAACCTAATTCACGACCTCTGCCGAGTTTGCCCTTGACTCATACTCGCAGCATGGTCGTCACGAGGTCGTAGGAGGTCGTAGGAAGTCGTAGTAGGTCGTAGGTAGGCCGTAGCAGGCCGTGATGCTAGTCGTAGGTACTTGTGGCATCAAGTAGGTCGGGCAATTTTTCTAGCCTGATGTAAAATGTCCACGAGTAAAAAAGGGTGTGAATTGGGTCATGAAAGTGGGACAGGCCCTTTACACTGTCCTACACACACTAGGGACAATTGTACATCATGGGGAGGGGGTGGGGTGGAGGAGGGGAGGGGAGGGGAGGGGAGGGGGAGGGGAGGGGAGGGGAGGGGAGGGGAGGGGGAGGGGAGGGGGAGGGGAGGGGAGGGGGAGGGGAGGGGAGGGGAGGGGAAGGGGAAGGGGTGGAGGAGGGGAGGGGATGGGGAGGGGAGGGGGAGGGGTAGAGGGGGGAGGGGAGGGGAGGAGGATGGGGAGGGGTGGAGGAGGGGAGAGGAGGGGAGGGGAGGGGGAGGGGGAGGGGAGGGGTGGAGGAGGGGAGGGGGACGGGAGGGGGACGGGAGGGGGGGAGGGGGAGTTATCATAGAAGCTTAGAAGAAGACCACTCGAGTGAAAGAACAACTAGTGGGTCTCGAAGAGTCTCGAGAAG
This sequence comes from Raja brachyura, assembly GCA_963514005.1. The sequence goes on along the minus strand of OY740797.1, from coordinate 5,797,916 downwards.
GGTCTCGACCCGAAACGTCGCCTATCTCCTTCGCTCCTTAGATGCTGCTGCACCCGCTGAGTTTCTCCAGCTTTTTGTGCAACCCTCGATTCTCCAGCATCTGCAGTTCCTTCTTTAACAACTAGTGGCACCACTTTAGTTTAGTTTAGTTTAGGGAAACAGCACGGAAACAGGCCCTTCAGCCCACAGGGTCCGCGCCGACCAGCGATCCCTGCACATTAACGCTATCCCACACACACTAGGAACTATTTTTACATTTACCAAGCCAATTTACCTACAAACCTGGAGGGCTTTAGAATGTGTGAGGAAACCGAATATCTCAGGGAAAACTCATGCAGGTCTTTGGGAGAACGTACAAACTCCGTACAGACAATGCCTGTGGTCGGGTTCGAACCCGGGTTTCCGGTGCTGTAGGCGCTGTAAAAGCTCTGTCCCACTTAGGCAACTCTTTAGGCGACCGCCACCGTGTTGCCCTTCATGTTCATGTTCCCATATATACAGTATCATGGTAGCAGAGTTTAACTTATTCTAACATAGTGTACAAATAATTCAGGAATTAAAAACATTCATGGTTCTACCTTGCATTTTACGAGCACAGATCGACTAAAAGGCCTTAACTGCAAGGCATTATAAGACTAGTCCTAAATTTAGTTTAATTTAGAGATACACGCAGAAACTGGCCTTTCGACCCACCGAATCCACACAGACCAGCGATCCCCGCATATTAACACTATCCTACACACATTAGGGACCATTTTACATTTCTACCAAGCCAATTAACCTAAAAACCTGTACTTCCTTGGAGAGTGGGAGGAAACCAAACATCTCGGAGAAAACCCACGCAGGTCACGGGGAGAAAGTACAAACCGCGTACAGACAAGCAGCCGTAGTCAGGGTCGATCCCGGGTCTCCGGCGCTGTGAGGCAGCAACTCTACCGCTGCGCCACCGTGCCGCCGTAGATGTGCCCTGAGTCATTACAATAACTTGTTCGCCTTAAAATATTCATCCAATATCATCAGAAATATTACTTCCCCCCACCCCCCCCCCCTCCCATTTGAGTTCACCTCAGGTACATTTCATATCCACTCTGAGAAAGATCATCTGCAGGAGCTACCCAAGGGTGACCTGGCTCTGGAATAAAGAAAATCTAATAATAAGATATGGCTTGAGTAAAATCACATTTTATGAATTTAATAGACCATGACCCAATGATATTGCAGATGTAGTAAGCAAATATGGTTATGAACTGATTGGAATCAAATATACAGTACATGATTTTCCATGGGACAAAGACCATTAATACCAAACTTACTCTTTCATAAACCAAACCAGATGTCCCCCTCTTTAAATATTATACTGTCCACAGACTTTACAGCAGCTATTATTATTTAATGGTGTTTTTTTTCCACCACCTGTATTTACAGGGAAGACTTTATGAAACCTCTGAGGCTAAACCAACCTTGACTAACGCAGGTGGCTTTTGGATTCAACTGACAATTGTTACAAATTATATAATGTTCTCTGAACAGAAGTCAATGAGCAAAGATGGCAGTGTTTAGGGTAGCTGGATATTTAGATTTCCTCACATGTTTAACCGATCACTTCTAACACTGCCTAAGTTAATGTGCCTTTGCTAGATTCATTGTGTATATTAAATTAAATCTGAATTTAGTCAGTGGGTTGTAAGGGCCCCGACCTGAAATGTCACCTATCCATGTTCTCTGGAGATGCTGCCAGACCCGCTGAGTTACTCCAGCATTTTGTGCCTTTTTTGTAGAGTATTCAAACCTTGCTGACCAATTTTTCACAGTAAAGAGTTGGTGAACACTTTGTTCCACTCGCCATCCCGGAAATCATAATATTGAAAACTATGCTAGTCTTCTTGTTCTCCTTCTGATTTTGAGGACTATATTAATGTTAGTTTGAATTTCCAACACATCTCCGTGGATTGTCACCATGTCGTGGTGGAGAAGCTTGTGTGGACCTGAGATCCTGAGAGCGATGCCGTCTGGAGCTACGCTCCTGGTAGGCCCACCCATGGCGGTAAGGTCGAGGGGGAGGTCTCTGACAAAGAACAATCCAACCAAGACCTCAACGGTGGAACAGGCGGAGGACGATGGCTGACCTTAGTGGAGCGTCACAACGGCTGGGAAGGCGGATGAAGGCTGCAGCAGAAAAGGGTCTCCGGTCGTCTTGGACTCCATGCCACTGGATCCTGATCCAGATCTGTCAAGGACCGTGGGGTGGCTGTCTGTGCACCAGTCTCCCCACGTTAAACAAAGTCACGCACGGGCGTCCTCCATATAGGGAATAGCACCCTGGAGGCACCCATGGTCAGCCATGACCGAAGGGGGCCTGAGAAGAAGAAGGAGAAGAAGAATTTCCCATACATCCCGCACTTGCTATCTCTTACTTGTTCTTTCTGAACTCTGTTTCCCGCTTCCACCGACTCCTATCATTTTAACTACTTGCACGTCCTATAAAGCTTCACCTTAAATAACCCGGTCACTCTACTCTCCAGAAACTGAGTTGTTGAAAGGTCCTGTTTCTCGTAGCCAAGGATTCATCCTTACCTTGGGAACTGAATTGTTGTCCAAGGCAGTTATATTTCACAATCCTTTTGACTTTTGACTCCAAGGGACCGAGCGCGTGGAACGGATGTGGCCTGCAGCGACACGGAGCGGCGGAGTAACGATGGAGGACACCAACAACATCACCAGGCCAGGCCGACCCCTGTAACTCCAACCCAGTGCCGTCGCCAGGACAACGGGCCTTTAAGGCTAAGTTTAGTCTCCACATTTTTGTTTAGTTTAGTTTAGTTTGGAGATACAGCGCTGAAACAGGCCCTTCGGCCTACCGGGTCCGCGCCGACCAGCGATCCCCGCACATTAACACTATCCTACACACACTAGGGACAATTTACACTTATATCAAGCCAATTAACCTACAAACCTGTACGCCTTTGGAGTGTGGCAGGAAACCGAAGATCTCGGAGAAAACCCACACAGGTCACAGGGAGAACGTACAAACTCCGTACAGACAGCACCCGTAGTCGGGATCGTACCCGGGTCTCTGGCGCTGCATTCACTGTAAGGCAGCAACTCTACCGCTGCTCCATCGTGAACTTTGACACTTGAAGGGTACATGTTGGTGCCAGAAACATGGAGAGTATTATTCTAACTACTATTCTTGCACTCTTTTACTTCAATGTGATTGTGTCTGCATACGGTAAGTATTTTACCAAGTTGTATTCAAAAAAAGGAATCTCACCAGACCTATTTTTAAGGCAGAGATAGACAAATTCTTGATTGGAACGGGTGTCAAGGGTTATGGGGAGAAGGCAGGAAAACGGGATTAGGAGGCAGAGATCGGCCATGATTGAATGGCGGAGCAGGCTCGATGGGCCGAATGGCCTAATTCTAATCTTATAACTTGTGAACTTGTACCGTCTTACAGCAATGACAGAATCACTCCCAGCATTCAATCTCCACTTTACGAGCAAGTATGAATTTCATTGTTCCGTTTCGGTGTATACGACAATTAAATACGCGTGATTCTCTTGCCCCTTGACTGCACAGAGAGCATTCAATCAGCTCTACCATGTTGTTCCCTTCCATCTCAGTGTCCAAAGCAACAAGAACTCACAACAGGGGTGTCAGGATGGCGCAGCGGTACAGTTGCTGCCTTACAGCGCCAGAGACCCGGGTTTGACCCTGACTGCGGGTGCTGTCAGTGCGGAGTTCGTACAAGTTTCCTCCCACACTCCAAAGACATACAGGTTTGTAGGTTAGCCGGCTTACTGTAAAGATTATAAATTGGCCGGATCCTAGTGTGCAGGATAGTGCTAGTGTATGGCGATCGCTGGTCCGCGTGGACCCGTTGGGCCGAAGGGCCTGTTTCCGCGCTGTGTCCCTGACCTAGAATCTCACATGAGACTGAATTTTGAGCGCAACTATGAAACGTCACCTATCCATATTCTCCAGTTACTCCAGCACTTTGTGCATTTTGTTTTAATAAACTAGCATCAGCAGTTCCTTGTGTCTTCACTGAATCTTACAAGCCTTGTGCGTGACACATCGTTCATGGTGCGGTCTCATCATTGTTTAATCCCATTGAAGATTAGTGTCCATTTGCCAAGCAGTATGTTATGCGATTTTTTTTTTGTTATGCATTTTTAGGAAATAGATGTCGGCAGTAAGACCAGCATTAATTTTTCATCTGTTGTGGTTCCTGAGAATGTGGACCTTTTGGCCTGAACTCTGCGGCAGCCCATTTTATGAGGATATTCCCACACTTATGTTCCCCAGTCTGAAGAAGGATCCCGACCCGAAACGTCACCTATCCATCTCCTCCAGAGATGCTTCAGAAGGAACTGCAGATGCTGGTTTACACTGAAGATAGACACAAGATGCTGGAGTAACTCAGCGGGACAGGCAGCACCTCTGGAGACAAGGAACGGGTGACGTTTCAGATCGAGACCCTTCTTCCGACACGCATTCCTTCTATCTGGAGATGCTGCCTGTCCTGCTGAGTTGCTGGTAAGGTCATAAGGAATAGGAGTAGAATTAGGCCATTCGGCCCATCAAGTCTACTCCACCATTAAATCATGGGTGATCTATCTCTCCCTCCTAACCCTAATCTCCTGTCTTCTCTCCATAACCCCTGATACCTATACACTCTGACACCCGACTCCAGCATTTTGTGTCTATCCTTCAGAGATGCTGCCTGACCTGCTGAGTTACTCCAGCACTCTGTATTCTATGCAAGATTCCAACATCTACAGTTTTATGTCTGCAAAGCTATGTCATTTGAGGAACTACTTAATTTTAGTGAATATAATGAATGGAGTAGTATCCTTTTTGTACATCTGACGACTTTCCAACCAGACAGTGGAAATAATGGGCTTGCTTTTGAAGAAGATACGGTGATTTTTTTGCAGATCACAATGATATTACCATAGAGCCACAAGGGACTGCAGGTGCCGGTTTACGAAAATCGAACACAAATGTCTGGACTAACTCAGCATCTCTGGAGAACATGAATTGGTGACGTTTCGGCTCGGGATCCTTCTTCAGACTGATTCTGGTGGGGGAGGAGTGGGAGAAAGTGGGAAGACAGGTGGGGTGGGGTGGGGGGCAGGAAAAAGCTTGGTGAGTGATAGGTGGATACAGGTGAGGAGAGTTTGTTGATGGGCGGACGGCTGGACAAAGGCCAGAGATGAAAAGACAAAAGCGTGTGAGGTAAGGATAGAAGCGGTGTGAACTGTGAAGCTAGAGGAAGGAATATCGGTGGAAGGAGACAGAGGGATGGGGAAGGGGAGAAATGGATGCAAATCTAGATGGGGGGAGGGGTTGGGGGGGTGGTCAGAGAAAGGGGAATGGTGTGTTTGTGGAGTAGCTACCTAAAATTGGAGAATTCAATGTTTATGCCATTAGATTGTAAACTACCTGCGCGGAATATGAGGTGCTGTTTCTCAGTTTCACTATTATATCGACAGATACCAGGCAGTATGATTGAACCTGTAAATGCAGGACATGGGGATAATATATTTGTAGTGGGACATTTCTGGCACCTGGAACCAAAGTTGTAAATATTAATATCTACAAACGCCGGGGTGGGAGATTGCAACATTTAGGTCCGCCCTGTTTCGACAAATGCAATCAACCGGGCACGGTTGTGCACGCCATACGCAAGAAGAAGAATAATAAGAAGACTGCAAACTCAAGGGTTAGCACCTCAAAGATGATCTCTATTCCTTCACAACTAAACACGTACACATTTAAACATATTGTATAGTGCATAGATTAGAAAACTTAGAAGATGGCGCCCAGCCCAGGCCACTATTTGCGTGCTGGCCATAGAAGCAGATCGACAGTCACATATCACAATCCATCCTCACTCTTCAATCTCTACCATTGCAGCAACATTTCTTACTTTAACTCTGATCTTCTTAAACTCCTATTCCCTTAACATTTATCCATACACTGCAAATGGATCAATTGTAATCATCCTATAAACCTAAACCATCCGATAAGAAGGGTGTCGACCTGAAACATCACCCATTCCTTCTCTCCAGCGATGCTGTCCGTCCCGCCGAGTTACTTCAGCTTTTTGTGTCTATACCAACTAGAGAACAGTCCTGAACTATATACCTCATTAGAGACCCTCAGACTATTTTAATTGGACTTTACTGGACTGTATCTAGCACTAAACATTTTTTCCTTTATCCTGTATCTGTACACTGTAAATGGATCGATTGTAATCATGTATTGTCTTTCCGCTGACCGGTTAGCATGCAACAAAAGCTTTTCACTGCACCTCGGTAACACGTGAACTAAACTGAAACTGAGATGAACTGAACATTCCTTTCCCTAACATAAGGAGTTTGATGCCAATTGCATGTTTTATTTGCTCCGCTTTTGAGATTATCGTAGACTGATTAACATGCGTCAGAAACATCAGGTGGACACAAAATGTTGGAGTAACTCAGCGGGACAGGCAGCATCTCTGGAGAGAAGGAATGGTTGACGTTTCAGGAGTCAAGGGTGTTTTATTGCCATAGGTCCCAGATAGGACAATGAAATTCTTAGTTGCTGCAGCACAACAGAATATGTGAACACAATACAAAACGGGAGGGAAAAAAAGTTCAGTGTGTATATGTACACATACACACATGCTCAATATATAGTGGGATAATAATAATTGTCTATTGTAGTTCAGAGCTTATTTGTTGTCATGTTTAACAGCCTGATGGCTGAAGGGAAGAAGCTGTTCCTGAACCTGGACGTTACAGTTTTCAGTCGAGACCCTTCTTCAGACTGAAAGGCAGGGAAAAGGGAAACGAGAGATATGGACGATGAAGTGCCGAAATACAGAACAATGGATGAAATAAATGTAAAGAAGTTGCGATGATAAAGGAAACAGGCCATTGTTAGCTGTTTGTGGGGTGAGAGCGAGAAGCTGGTGCGACTTGGGCGGGGGGAGGGTTGGGGAGAGAGGGAGAGAATGCAGGGGTTACTTGAAGTTAGAGAAATCAATATTCATACCACTGGGTTGTAAGCTGCCTCCCTCAGAAACATGAGTGGGTGTTCCCACAACACCACTGGGGAAACCACACTATTTATGACCTGTTTATTGCTTCACCAACAAACCCAGCTGGTACGTACGGACATCGTGCCATGACTCGTCGATCTAATAGTCCAGACTGACTTGCTCTCCAGTCTTGAAAACAATTTACCTTTCACCGCCGCTTGGCAGGATGACAAAGTTTAAAATTCGCCAGATGGAGAATTAAAATCAGATAGGCACCATTAACTCCCCTGGCCTCTCACTGCTGCTTTATGATCTGTTTTGTGATGAAAGTTTATTTGCAGACTGTTGAAATTAATAGCTCAGATCCTTCCAGTGTATAAAACTCTAATTTAAAAGATAATTGCAATTACAAAATAATTATTAGAACTCCATCTTGAACGGATAACTTAGACTTGGGATTTTATCTGGATAATGGGGTGGAAGATTGCAACCATATAACCATATAACCATATAAAATTACAGCACGGAAACAGGCCTTCTCGGCCCTTCCAGTCCGTGCCGACCATTTATTTTCCCCTAGTCCCATCTCCCTGCACTCAGACCATACCCCTCCATTCCCTTCCTGTCCATATACCTATCTACTTTACTTTTAAATGTTAAAATCGATCCTGCCTCCACCACTTCTGCTGGAAGATCGTTCCACACAGCCACCACTCTCTGAGTAAAGAAGTTCCCCCTCATGTTACCCCTAAACTTCTGTCCCTTAATTCTCATGTCATGCCCTCTTGTTTGAATCTTCCCTACCCTCAATGGGAAAAGCTTATCCACGTCAACTCTGTCTATCCCTTTCATCATTTTAAAGACCTCAATCAAGTCCCCCCTTAACCTTCTGCGCTCCAGAGAATAAAGACCCAACTTGTTCAACCTTTCTCTGTAACTTAGCTGTTGAAACCCAGGCAACATTCTAGTAAATCTCCTCTGTACTCTCTCTATTTTGTTGACATCCTTCCTATAACCTTCACGTGGTCCGCCCTGTTTCGACTAATGCAATCAACTCGACGTGTAAACACAGAAGATCAAATAGAACAAGTTGTCCTACAACTTTAGGCTGTGCACGCCATACGCAATAAGATCTGGATATTAGTCTGAAGAAGATCTGGGCCTGAAACATCACCCGTTCCTTCTCCCCACAGATGCTGAGTTACTCCAGCATTTGGTGTTTACCTCGATATTATCTGGATTTTAATATTGATTAGTTTAGTTTAGAGATACAACGTGGAAACAGGCCCTTCGGCCCACCGAGTCTGTGCCGACCAACGATCTCCGCACATTAACTCTATCCTACACACACTGGGGACAATTTGCATTTGTGCCAAGCCAATTAACCTACACTACTGTACGCTTTTGGAGTGTGGGAGGCAACTGAAAATCTCAGAGAAAACCCACATGGTCACCGGGAGAACGTGCAAACTCCGTATAGACAGCACCCATAGTCAGGATCAAATCCGGGTCTCTGGCGCTGTGAGGCAGCAGCTCTACCCCTGAACCACCGTGCCGCCTTATGAATATGATGCATCAATCTTTTTCCCAGGGACATTTAATTCTAATATCAATTCAATGGTTTTATGGTCATTATGCAAGATTAATTTATGGGAGAAAATTAACTTCCAAAATTAATTACTATTTTAACAAATAAGCTATGTTTCACAGTAGGACCATCCAAAATTGTCAACAATATTATAAATTTGAACATATGCCAGATATATTTGCCGAAACAATGTGGCAATTCATGGCTTATGTTGTACATAAAAGCTGTGCCTTTAGATCACTTCTTGTGGACCTCTGTGGGCCAAGGAAAGCGAAGGGCCCTGAATGGATAGGACAGGTGTGGAGGGATATGGACCAAATGCGATCAGATAGGCCTAGTGTAGGTGGGACGGTGTTGGATGGTGTGGGCGAGTTGGGCCGAAGGACCTGTTCTGAGTATCAGCTAGTGGGCCTGTCCCACTTAGGCGATTCTTTAGGCAACTACAGGCGACTAATTTGTCGCCACATGTTTCTATAGACACAGGTTATAGATTGGGGACGATCAGCCATGATCACAATGAATGGCGGTGCTGGCCAAATGGCCTCCTCCTGCACCTATTTTCTATGTTTCTATGTTCGCCGGTGGTCTCCTCAGTCGCGCAAAAAGTCCTAGCCTCTTTCCGGTCACCGCTAAATTTTCAACATGTTTTCAAATTTTTTGGCGACAGTGGGTTTGAGGCCAATGAGCGTAGGTGCTATCGTAGATCGTCGCCTGGATGACCTAGGTTGTCACGGGTTATTCGGCGACCTGCTACGACTATGACGGTCACTGGCAGTTGCCTAAGCAATCGCCAAGTGGGACAGGCCCATAACGCCCATCTCCTCCCTTCCTTGCCACCCAACAGTTCAGTTTAGTTGAGTTTATTGTCACGTGCACTGGGGTTGAGTGAAAAGCTTTTGTTGCGTCCTATCCAGTCAGCGGAAAGACCATGCATGATCACAATTGAGCCATTTACAGTGCACAGATACATGATAAGAATCCTTGCTACAAGAAGACTTCCAGGACTAGGTAATGGGTATCTGTAAATGGACACTAAATGCTGGAGTGGCTCAGTGGGTCAATCAGAATCTCTCCGCTCTCCGGAGCTCCCGCAATACAGCTTCTCCAGCCCGTGTCGCGGGGTTGGAGCGACCCGGAGCGGGGCCGTACATCGCCCGGAGCAGCCTCAATTGCCATGGGACTTAACACCGCCCGCCTGGGGCTTCGACCTCGGGAGAGAAATGGTGCGGGGGAGAGAGAAGACTTTGCCTTCCATCACAGTGAGGAGGAGATTCACTGTGATGGATGTTTGTGTGAATTGAATTGTCTGTGTGTTTTTTAATGAATTGTTCTGTTTGCATGGCTTGTAGAAACAGAGTTTCGTTCGAGCCTCTCTGAGGTTCGAATGACAAGTAATAAAATCAAATCAAAATCAAAGCATCTCTGGAGAAAAGGAATAGGAGACGTTTCTCAGACTATTCCGACCATTCTTTTTCTCCAGAGATGCTGTGTGACCTGCCGAGTCAATCAGGCATTTTGTGTCAATCTTCGGTATGAATCTGCAGGCAACAAAACATGGAAAGGTACTTTAAGCAATATAAGCTTAATAAAGATGCAGGCAACATACAGAGCGGGCACTATTTTCAGGGAAAGGTCTCGACCACAATGCCAGCACAGGTTCAAATTGGCTACTGAAGTGATCAAAATCCTCAGAGTGCTGTCGGAACCCAGCAAGTCAGGCTGCATCTGGGGAGGGAATGGACAGATGACGTTTGGGGTTGGGACCCTTCGTCAGACGAAGCAGGATCCCAAACTAAAACAAAACGAAACTGCTTCTGTTGAGTGTCGACCAGTTGCCACACCATTCATAATTGCTATGGAACAGAGTGAAAGTAGGAATATGCAAAGATAACCGTCTGAAGAAGGGTCCCGACCCGAGACATCGCCTAACCATGTTCTCAGTACAAAATAGTGTTCCGACCCGAAATGTTGCCTATCCATTCACTCCCTAGGTGTTTAAGAGGGAACTGCAGATGCTGGAAAATCGAAGGTAGACAAAAGTGCTGGAGAAACTCAGCGGGTGCAGCAGCATCTATGGAGTGGCAACGTATGTAAATAGGCAAAGTTTCGGGCCAAAGCCCTTCTTCAGAATGATGTAGGGTGGGTGGGGGGGGGGGGGGGGGGGAGGGCGGGGAGAAGAAAGGAGAAATGAAAAGGAGGAGCCCGAGGGCTGAGGGAGAGCTGAGAAGGGGAGGAGACAGCAAGGGCTATCGGAAATTGGAGAAGTCAATGTTTATGCCACTAGGGTGCAGACTGCCCAAGCGGAATATGAGGGGCTGCTCCTCCAATTTACCCAGGTGCTGCTTGCAAGTAAGAATGTCATTGTTCCATCTGGGACAGTGGACAATAAAACACTCTTGACCCTTAACCCTTGACTCTTGACCCGCTGGGTTCCTCCAGCACTTTGTGTTTTGCTCAAGATTCCAGCACCTGCAGCCTCTGGCATCTCGATTAAAAATCTTGATTTGTTTGACAGTGTTTATGTTTTTTTTTAATTTTATTCCTTCAATTAAAGTGAAAGAATTTACAAAGTTGAGTAACTGGATTTTTCCAAAGTCAACACTGTGACCCCATTTTGAGGTGTTAATTTTAAAGCTCTTGGTAGTTTTTATTAGCTCACCACACTGATTTTCACATGCTTAAACCCCTGTCTCACGGTGCGAGTTGGCTCACGAATGACCCCGAGTTTTCACTCGTGGTGATCACGTACAGCCAACGTAGCGGGAACGTCGGAACTCGCGCGATCAACTTGTCCACTCGTGGCGCTAACGGCAGGTACCCGTGAAACTTGTGAACTCGTGAAAAAAGTCAAACATGTTTGACTTTTTCCACGAGTCAAATTTCGTGGTCAAGTTTAAAATTGAAACATTTAAACTCAGAGTTATATCGTAGTGGCCCGTGCGTTAACTTTAGTGATCCGTGCGTCTACCGTGGGAACTCTTTAATAGACACAAAATGCTGGAGTAACTCAGCGGACCAGGCAGCATCTCTGGAGAGAAGGAATGGAGTCGAGACCCTTCTTCAGACTTACCCAAAAGGCCACCCATTCCTTCACTCCAGAGATGCTGCCAGTCCCACTGAGTTACTCCAGCATTTTGTGTCTATCTATACTTTAGTTTCGGATATGATCAAGTGTAAGAAACGCAAACCAGACTACCTTCACATCAGAGAATCCTAATGTTCCTAATTTGGCCGAGGCACTTCACTGTCGGTGTGTAGGAAGGAACTGCAGATGCTGGTTTACACCGACAATAGACACAAACATGCTGGAGTAACTCAGCGGGACAGGCATCGCATCTGGAGAGAAGGAATGGGTGATGTTTCGGGTCGGGACCCTTCTTCAGACTCCCCGCTCATTCTTCCCTCGTCGATGTGAACTTGTGGGGGTGCGAGGAATCGGGCGTCGCTGTAAGGGGAAGAGAGGTTTTACTGCTGAATTATGCACAACAGAAGCATGAAGTGGGGGTAAGGTCCGTTTAAACTATCTTGTCGTCCCCCCCCCCCCCCCCTAATGTTGGGAGAGAGAGGGGAGAGAGTTGTGCAAACAAACCACGGGAGACTGCATCTTTGGAGGGAAATCATAAAATGTATAGGGATGTTTCGGGCCGGGACCCTAAAGGTTGACTACCCATTTCGCAGATGCCGTTCCTAGCCCCCCTCTCACTCCTCCCCACCCATAGTCTTTGCCTTCTCCCAATTCCACCATCCCTCGCCCCCCCCCCCCCCCCCCCCCCCCCACCCCCCCAAATCTGTCCTCGCCTGAACTGCTGAAGATAACCGAGTGCTTTAAATGCGAATCCCGGACTGCAGCAACAACACACGCCCTGAGCGGGAGAGGAACTTGGTAACTCAAGAGCAAACGGGAGGGGAACTTGGTAACTCTGGAGACGATCTGGGAACATCGCAGATTACCATACCCGTGGGAACTCGCCACAAACACTTGCACATCAACTTGGAATATCGTACACAACCACGAGTCTGTCACTCTGGGTCACTCGTGTGTCAACTCGCACCGTGAGACAGGGCCTTTAAGTGTTGAACCTACAAATGCTTGACCCAAAGTCAAGTTGATATCAGATTAGGCACGTGAAAATATCTAATATATCCAAAACATTTATCAAAGTAATTGATACAATCAAGAATATTTTAAAGTCACTGAGTTGTGTCAAGCCTATGGGTTCATAAGATCATAAAGGTCACAAGCGATAGGAGTAGAATTAGGCCATTCGGCCCATCAAGTCTACTCCGCCATTCAATCATGGCTGATCTATCTCTCCCTCCAAACCCCATTCTCCTGCCTTCTCCCCATAAGCTCGGACACCCGTACTAATCAAAAATCTATCTATCTCTGCCTTACACTGGGATCCCTCGCCGAGATCGCCAGTGTGTGGAGCTCTGTCCAGCGTGACCAGTTGGCTTGGAAGCCGCGGTCTCCGGTAAGGAGGCGGCCGTTCCTGGCACCCCAAGCCGCTGAGAGGATTCTCCCGGGGCACAAACACCAGGCGAGAACAGCCTGAAACATCGGGCCTCCGTAGCAGCGACTGCGGAGGCCTCCATAGGCCCGACTATGGGTGGACATGGGGATGGGGACTGGACTTTGGGCCTTCCCTCATAATGGGAACCATTGTGGGGGGATGTTTTTATGTTTTAATGTTAAACTTCTTCTTTAATGCTATGTTGTATTTTTATTAGTGTGCTGCAAGTACATCTGAATTTATTTATTTATTAAAGTATAAAGTACTTATTATTATTTTATTTTTATTATTAAAAATATCCATTGACTTGGCCACCACCGCCTTCTGTGGCAAAGAATTCCACAGATTCATCACCTGCTGACTAAATAAAATTTTCCTCATCTCCTCCATAAAAGAACGTCCTTTAATTCTGAGGCTATAACCTCTGGTCCTAGACTCTCCCACTAGTGGAGACATCGTCTCGACATCCACTCTATCCACTATACCACGACGTTCACTATACTGTACATTTCAAGGAGGTTATTCCCCTCATCCTGTGGTTGAGCTGTGCATTGGGGAATGGCTCCAAGAATATTTTTCCGTCTGAAGTAAAGAGAATCTTGTTCAATTCATCTTGATTCTAAATGTAAAATGAGCTGTCGTAAATGCAACTTTTTAACAAGCTAGAACTATAAAGCCTGCAGATGGATACATACAAAAAGCAAGATCAATAATGATTTTTAAATCAATACATCTAACACGTCAGATCCCTGCTTCAAAATATGTTTTAATTGCATTCTTCAAAAGATAATTATAAGGACCGAAAAGCCAGGTCAGACTCAGAGCAAGGTCAAGAAAGCAGAAGAACGCAACTGAAAGGGTTTTTTTTTCCCCCAGACATATTATTAGCATTTTAAGACATTTATCAAACCATTTGTGCCCTTTTTTGCGCTTTCTGTGAATCAGAACAGATTTACTGAACCTTAACACGATGAGATGTTTCCAGCTCTTCCCTGCAGCTAATAACAGATGCTGTAGATCACCGAGTGCATCAAAGAGGTATCAACGTGCAAGACACATTCAGGAAATTAATGACAATCATCTGTGTACACAAGGAGGTTACAATTCTACTGCAGAGAATTGATAAGAACGCAGAAGAGAGGATTTTGATCCAAAACTGCCGTCGCGACATTAACCGCCTCGACTTCTCCACTCCCGTCTCACTCCAATCTCTCCGCCCCCGAAACGTACTGCCATCGAGATCAGTCTGAAGAAGGGTTTCGGCCCGAAAACGTTGCCTATCGCCTTCGTTCCATAGATGCTGCTGCACCCGCTGAGTTTCTCCAGCATTTTGTGTACCACATAAGAGAGGACAAAAGGCCCTTCGGCCCACTACTGAATATGAGGCCAAGATAAACTAATCGCATCTGCCAGCACATGATCCATATCCCTCAATTTGCTGCATGTGTAAATCTTAAATAACACTATCGTATCTGCCTCCACCACCGCCCATGCCAGCATTTCCAGGCACTCACCACCCTCTTTGTAAAATAAACGTTGCCTCCACGTCTCTTTTTAAATTTGACCCTTTTACCTTAATGGGCTTGTCCCACATACGCAACTTTTCGGCGACTTGTCGGCACCCGTCGTAGGTCGTTGCAGGTCTCCGAAAATTTTCAACATGTTGAAAATCCAGAACAAGGTACGACTCTTTGGGCAACTACTCACGACCATACAGGCTTCACCCCGCGACATGTCGCCTGTATGGTCATGAGTAGTCTCCTCAGTCAGCCGAAAGAGTCGTAGCGTCTTTCTGGTCGCCGATGGATTTTCAACATGTTGACATTTTTCGGCGACCTGCAACGACCTACGACAAGTGCTGGCAGTCGCCGAAAAAGTTGCGTAAGTGGGACAGGCCCATAAAACTATGTGCTCTAGCCTTTGGTATTCCCACCCTGGGTAATACATTCTGAATCTATCTGAATTGATGCATCTCATCATTTTATATACTTTGATCAGCTCCCCTCTTTAACTTTGGCACTCAAGACAAAACATTCCAAGTCTGCCCAACCTCTGCTTATAGTTAATACCAGATAGTTGCTTCTACACATTGACCCTCCCTAAAGCCCCTGCGTCCTTCCTACAATGGGAAGGCCAGAACTGCACACAATACTCCAAATGCTGCCTCATGACTTCCTGACCCTTCAAGTTCAAGTTCAAGTTCAAGTGTTTACTGTCACCTACTCGTAGGTATGTTACAATACTTACCTTTAGCAGCGCTGCAGTTCTGACGCTCCCTGTGTGTGTGACTTTGGCGCCTTTCAGAGAGGAGCGTGTTTAAAATGCCAATTTTCCCTAGGCAGTCCAAATCGATCCATGTCGGGCGATTTCATCGCTAAAGAGAACCCGCCCCGACATTTCATTCATGAAGCTATTTTTAAACTATGCTAGATTATTTATTAACTAGAGTAGTTTGAAAATCATCTTCTGGAGCTCTGAACGCCGACAGCGGAACGGACCTAACGTAGGGGAGAAAATAAAGTGCACAGTTTATTTTTACATTAAAACTTGGTTTTTTAGGAAGCCTTTAATCACATTTTCATGTTGCGAAATGGGGACCAAAAAAATGTATGAACCGGCAATGTTTTTCATGCCGACTTCACCGCAAACCGCAACGTTCTAATCCACCGCGTTCCACTAAAACCCACTCGCTAGTTGATTTAAATGGCCATTAATTTACAGGCATTAAACATTAAATTCATTTCATTTGGCCTATAAATTAATGAAAATGAGATTTAAAAATCATGTTATATTGTGGATTATTGTGTGAATGTTATTTGGACACTTAGGCAATTTAAATCTTAAGAAATGAATAGATGTTTAGATCTAGTAATTGAATTTTGTAATTAGCTACAATTAGATAACTAACTAATTATATGCTTTAATTTCAGGTCATCCAAGTAAGATCGTTTCATATTTGTTTCAGAATGCTCCAATCTATAATAACTGAAAATGTCATTGTGTTCTCCTAATTTTTAAGAAAGTTATGGGCTTTTAACTGTCCTTGATCACAGCTTTTGTGTTAAGTCAATGGAAAGGCAATGGGGAACAAGATGCTAATTTCCAAGTATGAAAATGGCCATAACTTTTTTAATACTGAAGATATGAAAGTGAATTAGGTGTCACATTAAACTTCTTTTTATGCTTTATCTGATGGGATAAATTGCAGACTTGATTTTTAAAATCTCAAAATTTTGTAACATTGCTACTACTCGACTAAGATACAGTGAAATTTGAGTTACCATACAGCCATACTGAGTGAAAAGAACACAATACACACATAAAATAAAATGTAACGTAAACATCCACCACAGTGGAATCAACCTTCCTCACTGTGATGGAAGGCAATAAAGTTCAGTCATCTTCCTCCTTTGTTCACCGTGGTGGTCGGGGCCTTTGAACCCTCCGGAGTTCGCCGCTGCCGTGGTCCGATGTCCAAGCCCTCTCATCAGGATGATCGAAACTCCGGCGTCGGGACGGATTGGAACACTCCGCGCGCGGCATGGAGCTCCCGAGTCGGCCACTTCTTACCGGAGACCGATGCGTCACGGTGTTAAAGTCCACAGTCCCCGCGGTCTGATACTCAATACCCCGACCAATGAAGGCAAGCATACCACATGCCTTCTTTACCACTCTATCTATCAGATACCTTGCTAGCTAAAAAAATCTCTACACTTAGCAAGAATATAAATGATTTTGTCCAACCCATGTCACTGTTCATCTGATGGGAAGGTCACTTTGGTGTTTTGGAAGTTTGGTGTCTTTATTGAAAGCAATGAGTTATCCCTTTGTCTTACAGCTTCCCCCCCCCCTCCTCCCCCCCCTCCCCCACTCCCCATCCTGCACACACACAGAAAAAGCAAAGATTCCTGTTTGGTTTAGAAATACAGCATGGAAACAGGCCCTTCAGCCCACCAAATCCACTCCGACCAGCCATCCCCGCACACGAACACTACCCTACACACGCTAGGGACAATTTACCTTTATACCAAGCCAATTAACCTACAAAAGTGCATGACTCTGGAACATGGGAGGAAACCGAAGATCTCGAAGAAAACCCACGCTGTCACGGGGAGAACGTACCAACTCCGTACAGACAGCGCCCGTAATCGGGATCGAACCCGGGTCTATGGTGTTGCAAGGCAGCAGCTCTACCGCTATGCCACCGTGTTTCTTTAGTGTATTCCACATTAGTAACAATCTCAATAATCTTGCATGCTAAAACCATTATCATTAGAATATCCTGCATTATTCTGATAATTGATATCTGTAGAAAATGTTCCTGTGCTATTGTCCGATGTTCTATGTTCAGATTGACAGATTAGGAGTGCTTTTTCATTAGATGACCATCTGCCAAAGTTAAACAAGATGGTCCCCGCTACGATGGATAAAATAATAACTTGCGTTTGCCAATAAACCCTGACACCAATGAGAAATGCAGTGTCTTGTCTTGTATCACGAGATCTCTCCGTGGAAACTCAGTCTGCAAACACAAAGTCACAAGATAGGAAAGAGGTGAACAGACATTTCTGAAGCACTTTAACCATATAACCATATAACAATTACAGCACGGAAACAGGCCTTCTTGGCCCTTCCAGTCCATGCCGACCATTTATTTTCCCCTACCTGCACTCAGACCATACCCCTCGATTCCCTTCCCGTCCATATACCTATCCACTTTACTTTTAAATGTTACAATCGATCCTGCCTCCACCACTTCTGCTGGAAGATCATTCCACACAGCCACCACTCTCTGAGTAAAGAAGTTCCCCCTCATGTTACCCCTAAACTTCAGTCCCTTCATTCTCATGTCATGCCCTCTTGTTTGAATCTTCCCTACCCTCAATGGGAAAAGCTTACCCACGTCAACTCTGTCTATCCCTTTCATCATTTTAAAGACCTCAATCAAGTCCCCCCTTAACCTTCTGCGCTCCAAAGAATAAAGACCTAACTTGTTCAACCTTTCTCTGTAACTTAGTTGCTGGAACCCAGGCAACATTCTAGTAAACCTCCTCTGTACTCTCTATTTTGTTGACATCCTTCCTATAATTAGGCGACCAAAATTGTACACCATACTCCAGAATTGGTCTCACCAATGCCTTGTACAATTTTAACATTACTTCCCTACTCCTATATTCAGTGCTCTGATTTATAAAGGCCAGCACACCAAAAGCTTTCTTTACCACCCTATCTACATGCGATTCCACCTTCAGGGAACGGTGCACAGTTATTCCTAGATCCCTCTGTTCCACAGCATTCCTCAATTCCCTACCATTTACCATGCATACGTCATCTTCTTTTCATTTCCATCTTGTTACAAATGTTGACCTCGCTGTCATCGTCCGTCTGTCACAGGGACGCGGGCTTCCGGCGACAATCAGTGGGAGCCATCACTTGTCGCAACAGATGATGGTGGCAGCAGAGTTAGCTTGGGATACTTCCAGTTTCCAGCCACGCCACATGGATGCTTCTCCTATGTGGCCGCTTCATACACATACACAAAGAATCGGGAATATAATTCTGACCAACACATATTGAGCGCGTGGAAAGGAACTGGAGATGCTGGCAAATACCAAAGATAGACACTCGAGTTCAGTTCTTGGACAACACAGCTCGCCCCCTCCATGACACACTGGTCAACCTGAGAAGCAACTTCAGCAACAGACTGGTTCCACCAAGATGCAGCACAGAATGCCACAGGAGATCCGTTTTCCCTGTGGCTATCAATCTGTACAACCCCTCCCCCTTCTGTCATGGGTAGACTGACTCCCCATAGCCCTCCAACCCCCCTCCTCAATCTGTGCACATCCCCAATCCTGGACTTTCCACTTGTCACTTTAATTTCATTTCTGGGGTCAACATAGAAACATAGAAAATAGGTGCAGGAGTAGGCCATTCGGCCCTTCAAGCCTGCACCGCCATTCAATATAATCATGGCTGATCATCCAACTCAGTATCCTGTACCTGCCTTCTCTCCATACCCCCTGATCCCTTAGCCACAAGTGCCACATCTAACTCCCTCCTAAATATAGCCAATGAACTGGCCTCAACTACCTTCTGTGGCAGAGAATTCCAGAGACTCACCACTCTCTGTGTGAAAAATGATTTTCTCATCTAAAAGATTTCCCCCTTATCCTTAAACTGTGACCCCTTGTTCTGGACCTCCCCAAGATCGGGAACAATCTTCCTGCATCTAGCCTGTCCAACCCCTTAAGAATTTTGTAAGTTTCTATAAGATCCCCCCTCAATCTTCTAAATTCCAGTGAGTACAAGCCGAGTCTATCCAGTCTTTCTTCATATGGAAGTCCTGACATCCCAGGAATCAGTCTGGTGAACCTTCTCTGTACTCCCTCTATGACAAAAATGTCTTTCCTCAGATTTGGAGACCAAAACTGTACGCAATACTCCAGGTGTGGTCTCACCAAGACCCTGTACAACTGCAGTAGAACCTCCCTGCTCCTTTACTCAAATCCTTTTGCTATGAATGCGAACATATCATTCGCTTTCTTCACTACCTGCTGCACCTGCATGCCTACTTTCAATGACTGGTGTACCATGACACCCAGGTCTCGTTGCATCTCTCCTTTTCCAAATCGGCCACCATTCGGATAATAGTCTACTTTCCTGTTTTTGCCACCAAAGTGGATAACCTCACATTTATCCACATTATACTGCATCTGCCATGCATTTGCCCACTCACCCAGCCTATCCAAGTCACCCTGCAGCCTCCTAGCATCCTCCTCACACCTAACACTGCCCCCAGCTTCGTGTCATCCGCAAATCCTGTCGTGTTTTACGACTGCTGGCTGACCAACTTCCCTCCTGGGATAATGTTCTATCGTATCATATCGCCTGTATAGTATCATCTGATCTGTTTGGATCCCATGCTAAACGGAGCAGTTAACTATGCCACAGTGCATAAGACAACAATAAGCCCATGCCCAAGTCAAAGTCAAGTACAGGGTCATAAAAAGGAACTGCAAATGTTGGTTTATGCCGAAGATACACACAAAATGTTGGAGTCGCTCAGCAAGTCAGGCAGCATCTCTGGGGAAAAAGGTAGTGTGATGCTTCGGATCAGGACCCTTCTTCACACATATAGATATACTTTAAGATTCATATAGACACAAAACGCAGGAGTAACTCAGCAGGACAAGCAGCATCTCTGGAGAGGAGGATTGGGTGACGTTTCGGGTCGAGACCCTTCTTCATGCTGAGAGTCAGGGGGGGACATATAGTTTAATTTCAGTTGAAAGATACAGTGCGGAAATAGGTCCTTCGGCCCCCCGAGTCCGCACCCACCAGCGATACCCACACACTAACATAAGCCTACACACACTAGGGATAATTTACACTTCAACCAAACCAATTAATCGACAAACATTGTACGTCTTTAGTGTGGGAGGAAACCAAAGAACTTGGAGAAAACCCACACGGTCACAGGGAGTACAGACAGCACCCGTAGTGGGGATCGAGCCCAGGTCTTCGGCGCTGCAAGGCAGCAACTCTACCGTTGTGCCACCGTACTGCCCTCCTTTCACTGAGTGGCAATGAATTTGCCCAAAGTGCAAATAATTAATTATGAGTGTCAAATTGTAACAAAGTTAGACTCAATTACAAACATGGAAACATAGACAATAGGTGCAGGAGGAGGACATTCGACCCTTCGAGCCAGCACCGCCATTCATTGTGATCACGGCTGATCGTCCCCAATCAGTACCCCGTTCCTGCCTTCTCCCCATATCCCCTGACTCCGTTATTTTTAAGAGCCGTATCTAGCTCTCTCTTGAAAGCATCCAGAGAACCGGCCTCCACCGCCCTCTGAGGCAGAGAATTCCACAGAACTTTGAAAGATGATGTGCAAGTTTGCCAGGAATAAATCTGAGCACGTTATTCCGAAAATAGGTGTGTAAATTAAACTTTGGTAGTAATTAGCCAAGCGGGTTATTGTAAAAACGCATAAATCAAAGACACGAAGAATGCAAGATATCCCTTGACTCCACTAGCCCCTAGAGCTCTATCTAACTCTCTCTTAAATCCATCCAGTGACTTGGCCTCCACTGCCCCTGTGGCAGGGAATTCCACAAATTCACAACTCTCTAGGTGAAAAAGTTTTTTCTCACCTCAGTCTTAAATGGCTTCCCCTTTATTCCAAGACTGTGGCCCCTGGTTCTGGACTCGCCCACTCACTAAACATTAATTTGATATCTTCTACATTAACACTTACAGAATATCATTTGAAGACAGATACAATAAGTGGGTCCGGTATCATCTCTGGAGAGAAGCAATGAGAGACGTTTTGGGTTGAGGCCGTTCTCCCCAGAGATGTTGCCTGCCCCGCTGAGTTAAGGGCCTGTCCCACTTGCCGATCTGTCCTGACATTTTGAACATTTCAAAATCCAGCAGCGACAAAGAAAATGTTGTGACATTTGAAAAAACACCGAGCGTCAAAAGTGATCACGCTGCAAAATTTTCGGTGACCTGATACATCAGCCAATTATGCCAGCAGTCGCCGAAAAAATCACCAATTGGGACAGGCCCTTAAACTACTCAGCGGGACAGGCATTCTGTCGAATACAATAGTTGATTTAATCCAACAAAAAAATTGGGTTGAGAAAAAAACACATTTTTTGTTAATCTTCAGAGAGGAGTAAAGGGCCTGTCCCACCAGCATGCAACTCTATGCGATTAGCGCGACCTAACGTGGTCGCTTGAGCCGTCCGGCGTCGCGGGGCCGGTCCCACTTCGATCGCCGGAGCCGTGCGGAATTGTGCGGAGTTCGTCCCGAGTTCGTCCCGACACCGCGCGGGGCTCCGAAAACTGACTGTGTCCAAAAATTCTGCGCGGCAACGGCTTGTCGGCTCGCAGTCGCCTCAACATTTACACACCGCCCCGACATCGTGCCTACGTGAACCTATTTGTAAGTGCCTCCGTGACCCTCTATGTGTGAGGCTCCGTGGCCCTGTGTGTGTGTGTGCCTCGGTGCCCCTCTCTGTGTGCCCCTCTCTGTCCTGGCGAACTTACCTTAGACTTCGCTCCAAGTTCGCCTCACTTTGTGCCGCATTGCGCCACTCACCCGACCTCCGCGCGGCCCCTACTGCCGGTTTGGTTGCGCTTGCCGCATGCAGGCGCATGTTGGTGGGAACGGCCCTGTACAGGGGATCACCCGACCTCCGCACGGCCCCCGCTTCTAGTTTGATCGCGTTCATCGCATAGAGTTGCATGCTGGTGGGACAGGCCCTTAAGTGGTGTGTTAAATGATGAGAAATATAAGATGAACTTGTATTGCCAACTTCACACTACCACGAAGGAGGCCACACTTTTGTAAAACGCTTTTCCCTTCAAAAATTATGATCTCAGAACCTGAGTGCCTCACCTCCAGATTCAGGGACAGTTTCTTCCCAGCTGTTATCAGGCAACTGAACCATCCTACCACAACCAGAGAGTGGTCCTGACCTTCTATCTATCTCTTTGGTGACCCTCCGACTATATTTGAACAGACTTTGCTGGCTTTCCCTTTCACTAAACCTTATTCCCTTATCATGTATCTGTACACTGTAAATGGCTAAATTGTAATCATGCATTCTGCTGACTGGTTAGCACGCAACAAAAGCTTTTCACTGTACCTCGGTACACGTGACAATAAACTAAACTGAAACTGACTGAAACTGACTGAGGGACAGATGTGAACTTTCAAACCCACAACCTTTCAATTGAGAGTAACTGAACCGCTTGAACGGCACGGTGACGCAGCGGTAGAGTTGCTGCCTTGCGGCGCCAGAGACCCGGGTTCGATCCTGACTACGGGCACTGTCTGCACAGAGTTTGTACGTGACCTGTGTGGGTTTTCTCCGGGTGCCCCAGCTTCCTCCCACACTCCAAAGACACAAGTACAGGTTTGTAGGTTAATTGGCTTGATATAATTGTAAGTCGCCCCTAGTGTGTGTAGGACAGTGTTAGCGTGCGGGTGATCGCTGGTCGGCATGGACTCAGTGGGCTGAAGGGCCTGTTTCCACGCTGTATCTCTGAACTAAACTAAATTGAGCCTGCTACATTACAAAACATGCACTTCATAACTTCCTGTTCAAGAAGGTTTAAAGGGATCTACTGTCCACAAATGCCTCTTATTTAAGTAGCGTCGACAAAGGCTGTCTAGACTATAAGGGAACAATAATATTCCATTGTGCAGATGGAGCTTTTATATTGCTTTGATATTCTGATCTGATGCCTGGCCTACTGCTTGTAATGTGACAAGTCACTCTTATATTTATTATTGCATCTAACACCATCCAGCTGTTCAAAGGATTCAAGATAAAATAATTATTTAGGGTATAACATACCAAGCATTTTTTTTTTATGGCTGAAGTCTTCTTGAATAAATATCCTCGATTGTTTAATGCTGTTATTTATTTTCTCTTTAAAACAAGCATTTGTGAGACACATTTCCTGAGCCTTTGGAAAAAAAGGTACAAAAACCCCAAACTCAATGATTCTACTAGGCACGGTGGCGCAGCGGTAGAGTTGCTGCCTAAAGGGCCTGTCCCACCAGCATGCAACTCCATGCGATGAGCGCGACCTAACGTGGTCGCTTGAGCCGTCCGGCGTCGCGAGGCCGGTCCCACTTCCATCGCCGGAGCCGTGCGGAATTGTGCGGAGTTCGTCCCGACATCGCGCGGGGCTCCGAAAAACTGACTATGTTCAAAAATTTCGCAAGGCAACGGCTTGTCGGCTCGCAGTCGCCTCGACGCATTACACACCGCCTCGACGTCGTGCCTCCGTGAACCTATCTGTACCCTCCGTGTACCCTCCGTGACCCTCTATGTGTGTGGCTCCGTGGCCCTCTGTGTGTGCGCCTCTGTGCCCCTCTCTGTGTGCCCCTCTCTATCCTGGCGAACTTACCTTAAGACTTTGCTCCAAGTTCGCCTCACTTTGCGCCGCATTGCGCCACTCACCCGACCTCCGCGCGACCCTCGCTGCCGGTTTGGTCGCGCTTGCCGCATGCAGGCGCATGCTTGTGGGAACGGCCCTGTACAGGGCATCACCCGACCTCCGCATGGCCCCCGCTTCTAGTTTGATCGCGCTCATCGCATGGAGTCGGATGCTGGTAGGACAGGCCCTTTACAGCGCTAACAGCGCCGGAGACCCGGGTTCGATCCCGACAACGGGTGCTGTCTATACGGAGTTTGTACGTTCAACCCGTCACCGCATGGGTTTTCTACGCGATCGTCGGTTTCCTCCCACACTCCAAAGACGTGCAGGTTTGTAAGTTAATGGGCTTGGTATAAAGGTAAATTGCCCCTAGTGTGTTTAGGACAGTGTTCATGAGCAGGGATCGCTGGTCGGTGCAGACTCAGTGGGCCGAAGGGCCTGTTTCCGCACTGTATCTCTGAACTAAACTAAACTAAACTGAAGTGTGGTCCTATTATGAGCAGAAGACCTTTGGTGAGAACATCCTGCATTATTGTCAGCAAACAGACATATTATCAAACTTCACAGCACACAGATCATTTCCATCCAAGCAAAAATCCCTTGAAGAACTCCAATCAATATTTCTCAACCAAAACAGCACAAGAACTTTGGCAATTTGGAATCTTACTATCCAAGGAATGTAAAATCTGCAACACTTCTCCCTGGTTGTTTACAAGTAGTCGCTCTGTGTTCTTGCTTGAAATGTTGACAAGCGAAGAGAATATGAGGGTTAGAAGGAAAATTGTTTCTGGATGACTATTTCTGCATTGTTCGATTAATCAATGAAATAGCCTTCAAACGTTTAATTATCGCATCAACCGAGACTGAGACAACAATTATAAGGTCATCAAAATATTAGAAAATGTTAACATCATTAATCCTGATTGATTCACAGCAGGAATGTTTGAAGGCAGAAATAGACAAATTCTTGATTAGAACGGGTGTCAAGGGTTATGGGGAGAAGGCAGGAAAATGGCATTAGGAGGCAGAGATCAGCCATGATTGAATGGCGGAGTGGACTCGATGGGGCCGAATGGCCTAATTCTACTCCTATAACTTGTAAACTTGTGTGAAATTGAAAGACCTGGGTGAAAGGGGGGTCACGGTGGAGCAGCGGTAGAGTTGCTGCCTTACAGCAAATGCAGAGCCGGAGACCCGGAGAGATCACGACACAAAGCTCATTCTCAATAATGAAATATAATTGTAAAAGGCATAACAAACTAAGTGCCAGTTAAAAGAAACATCACAACAGTCAAAATGACTCCTTCATCTCCCTCGCTCCTGAGATGCCGCTGCACCCGCTGAGTTTCTCCAGCCTTTTGTGTACGGTCAAAATGACTCATTGTAAACTCAGTGTTCTCATCTCCAACAAGGTGATGTGTAAGGAGAGCGTATAAGAAGTCCATACCACAGGGACAAGGAAGTGTTGTTCTCATTGTGCTGAAGGCAAAACATCGCCCACAATGACTTAAAGAAAAGGGTTTGGTTGAGTGGGCATTGTTATAGTAGTGCATTAGTGTACTACCAAAGAGTTGGTGCATCAATACTGTTGCTGATCACAATAACTTACTTGTGCAGGAAGGAACGGCAGATGCTGATTTAAACTGAAGATAGACACAAAAAGGTGGAGTAACTCAGTGGGACAGGCAGCATCTCTGGAGAGAAGGAATGAGTGACAATTTGGCTCGACCCGAAATGTCACCCATTCTTTCTCTCCAGAGATGCTGCCTGTCCCACTGAGTTACTCCAGCGTTTTGTGTCTATCTTCACAATAACTTATTTGCCTGAATAGGTGAACATTTTTGCCAACTGTTCACTTTGCGAAATTAAGGAGAGATGCTCCATCCACAAAGAAAATCTCATCCAGTATTTCAGCCACTTTGGTTAAAGAGTCATAGAGACCAGACACATGCCCTTCCAGCCAACCTGTCCATGCCAACCGGGTGTAATAATGGAGTTAGTCCCATTTGCTGGTGTTTGGCCCATCTCTCTCTAAACTTTTCCTATCCTCGTGCCTGGTGGAGTACCTTCAGTACTTGGGAGTAGTTGGCATGGTGACGCAGCGGTAGAATTGCTGCCTTACAGCGCCAGGGATCGGGTTCCATCCTGACTACGGGTGTTGTCTGTGTGGAGTTTGCACGTTTCTCCCCTTGTGACAGCGTGGGTTTTCTCCAGGCGCTCCGGTTTCCACTCACACTCCATAGTCATGCAGGTCTGCAGATTAATTGGCTTGGTATAAATGTAAATTGTGGGTGTATGGAACAAGGTGGTGGATGTATGGAACAAGCTGCCAGAGGAGGTAGTTGAGGCAGTGACTAACCCAACTTTTAATAAACAGTTAGGCAGGTTCATGGATAGGACAGATTTGGAGGGATATGGACCAGGTGGGACTAGTGTAGATGGGACATGTTGGCCGGCGTGGACAAGTTGGGCCGAAGGGTCTGTTTCCACGCTGTATCACTCTATGGCATTGGTACAACTTCAAATGAAATGTTAAATCTGGGTGTATGTGGAGGAAGACAAAATTTACTTCTTCGAGTTGTGATTTTGTCTTCAAAATACTAATTTGCAAGTAAAACTCGATTTGTTAACACTGCAAGTCTAATAGGCTCGAACTTCCTTACACATACTGAAAGGAAGCCGGAGTGAAAGAATATCCTTAACACACCCACTATTCAAAAGGTTGTGTAAATATTTGACTACTGATTGGCGCCATATTATAGTCTCTTCATCTTGTTACTTGATACATCTTGGTTACAGTGTTACATGTGAGAATCACTGTTAATCCTTAAAGCTATTGTTTTAAGTTTAGAAACTAAATACCTTTAAAAAAAATTTTTTTAAGCCCATGGGGGTTTGGAAACATTTGAACTTTTGTTGTAGGTTTACGCAAAACAGATGAATTCTTCTGCGTAATACAATCGATTTGTATTCAAACGCGCAAGAAACTCTCACAGGTTTAAAAGACCACCTAAACTCATGGCTTGTCGTCCGTAATTCCTCAATGTATTTTCGAGGCTGCAAAGATATAAATATTACTTCACACATTCTAACATACTTCAAATACAACACCCTGCGCAGGAAGGAACTGCAGATGCTGGTGTACATCGGAGATAGACGTTCAAAATTCTGGTGTAACTCAGCAGGGACAGGCGGCACCTCTGGAGAGAAGGAATGGGTGGCGTTTCGGGTCGAGAGTCTGAAGGAGGGTCTCGACCCGAAACGTCACCCATTCCAGCCTGTCCCGCTGTGTTACTCAAATACAACACTGTGAGGACCAGACTCCTGTAGGAAAATGAGACCCTTTTCAGACATAAATAAAGCACTTTATAACATGCTGAATAGCCAGTGGTGTCTGCTAATCCCTGTATAATTGTTCTCAACTGATACCTGCATCAATATAGCAAATAAACTCGCTATCCGTGTCCTTACGCGCCCATCCATTATTCTATGTTTTGTTTGCTGGAACCACATAGAGATGTGGACTCATACAGCACGGAAACAGGCCCTTCGGCCCAACTCGTCCATGCTGACAAAGATGCCCCTTCTAAGCCATTCCCTACTTGTCATCTCTGCACCACCGTGCTGCCGTTAAAAAAAATATTTTCCTAAAAATATTTAAAAATATAATGTGTAAGTGTTTACGGTGTTAATATTTAACCTTTAAATTGAAGCCTGGTGGGATGAACAAAAGTATAGTGCGCCGTATAAAACTGTTTGTGGTTCTTCTCGGGGGCGTTAAGTAAATGTGGCATGTAATGTGAAACTGACTTCAAAAGGCAACTTTCAATTAAGGAATTTACTTTTAACAATTGAAGATAGACACAAAATACTGGAGTAACTCAGCGGGACAGGCTGCATCTCTGGAGAGATGAAATAGGTGGCGTTTCAGGTCGAGACCCTTCTGAAGGAAGTCTGAAGAAGTATGTCGACCCAAAACGTCACCCGTCCCTTCTCTCCAGAGATGCTGCCTGTCCGGCTGAGTTACTCCAGCATTTTGTGTCTATGTTCAGTTTAAACCAGCATCTGCAGTTCCTCCTTACAACTTTTAAGAATGGTTTCCCCAGACAGATTGCAGATGAGTGATTCAAGGGCCTGTCCCACTCAGGCTATTTTTAGACGACTGCCGGCGACTGTCATAGTCGCAGCAGGTCGCCGAGAAAATGGCGACTGGACCCCCCCCTTCGACATAAAATTTGAATTAGAATCATTACTTTAACAAAAAAAAAATCGTAGCCAGCACCGGCGACAACCTATGTCACTTGGTGACAACTACAACAGCACCTACGTCAGGAGAAGTCAAGCTACGCTCATTGGCGTCAAACCCACTGTCGCCGACTGTCTCCGAAAATTTTTTCAACATGTTGAAAATCCAGCGGCGACCAGAAAAACGCTACGACTCTTTGGGTGGCCGAGGAGACGACTCACGACCGTACAGGCTACACCCCGGAGACCATGTGGCAACAGCCTAGTCGCCTGTAGTCGCCTATAAAATCGCCTAAGTGGTCAGAGAATTACCCCGTGTCTTGAGATTTGTTCCTGCATCTCGAGGACAATGAAATTATAGAAATTCATTTCACTTTTTCTCAAATTACATTTCACGTGTGATTAGAATCCTGGTTTTAACGGTCCTCATTAAAATCAGGATTCTAATAACACATAAAATGTCATTTGAAAGAAGTAACGAGAATTTCCCGAGGAAATTACATCAAACTCTTCATCTACAAAAGACACATAAAAGGATAACAAATTTTAAATAGCTATGGCAGCCCAAAGCTATGTATAATGGTTCCTATTAAACTATATAGAACTTAGTGTCACTTCCCAAATACTCCTCCTCAAATACATTTTATCTTTTTTATAAAGCTAAGATCAAACTCTAGAACCATGGCTTTTCAACATTTATCGGTCTTGGCTTCTGATTCCTGAATACGTTTAACACTCAAAATCATCAACAAAAAAATGAACTTTTTCCCATTAATGGTTTTTGCAGATATCAGTCGAAACTGGAATCGCTGGATCCGATGACTTTACATCCATCCATCAAAAGTCATGTTAAAAAAAAAAGTATATTGCACATGGCATGTGTTTTAGATTTAATTCAAAGGATGCATGTTGTGATGGTAACAATTATGTTGTGAGACGGCGGCATGGAAGTTAAAAGACCATCTTCGCCATCGTGGACAAAGTTCAGGGTAAAAAAAGATATTTATAAAGCCAAGCTGTTTGTAGTTCAGGGAGGAAATGGTAGTGTCTCTGGAGCACAGTGTTTCTGGACCTTCCCGGTATTAAATAGGCAAGGTCATGTCAGTTACATGCTTCAGGTCAGGCAGTAAACATCAGCCCATCAAGATAAGAGCAGATCAGCAGATGATATCAATTACCTGCTCTTTCAAGTCATCTGCGTTTTACATCTGCTTTCCTCTCTGTAATACTCAGCAGAGCCAATAAAAGCAGACTGAGGCAGCATTCCACCAGCCCCAGACTGGAGAGGGGTTTGTTTCCCCTTAAAAGTCGCACGTGACTGGTGTTCAGAACTCTTCCTTGAGCTTTGACTTTGATATTTTCTTGAACCATAAATAGTTTTCTTTCATTAGGAAGCTCCCTGAAACATTGCACAAAAAAGAGTGAAATTAAAAATCCCAGCATGGTCTGGATGTAAAGAACTCTGGCAAAGTGCATGATCTTCAGCCATTTTCATACAATTTTTCGCATTCACGATTTTTTTGGTCGTGATTATCGAACTTTTTTAAAATTTCGATATCAATCTGATCTTCCCTTCAAAGATCTTTCCAAATTGCAACATCTGCTTGTAGAGAGTAGAGCTGCTGCATCACAGTGCCTGAGATCCGGGTTAAATCCTGGCCTCGGATGCTGTCTGTGCGGAGTTTGCCCGTTTTCCCTGAGACCGCGTGGGTTTCCACCGGGTGCTCCACTTTCCTCCCACATCCCAAAGACGTACAGGTTTGTAGGTTAATCGGCCCCTCTGTAAATCGTCCCTAGCATTTGGAGAATGGATGAGAAAGTGGGATAACATAGAACTGGTGTGAACGGGCGATCGATGGTCGGTGTGGACTCGGTGAGCCGATCGTCGATCACCCGTCAATGCTGTATCTCTAAACTAAACTCTAAACTAAACACTGCTTGCACCTTACATCATTTAGATATATCACTGGCCTTTATAAACAAAGCTCCCAGGCCACAAAGAATTCAGGACCAAAAGCAAATTGCATTCTGTGTAAGAACTGAAGATGGACACAAAAAGATGGAGTAACTCAGCAGGACAGGCAGCATCTCTGGAGAGAAGGAACGGGTGACGCTTCGGGCCGTGACCTGTCTTCGGACTGGTTTGCATTCCATTGGGTGTGCCCAATAACAACACCATTAATAATTCCTATGGAGCAGGATGAAAGAAGGAATGTCTGAATTACGGGGCCTGTCCTACAAGCATGCAACTCCATGCGATGAGCGCGATCAAACTAGAAGCGGGGGCCGCGCGGAGGTCGAGTGATCCCCTGTACAGGGCCGTTCCCACCAGCATGCGCCTGCATCGGGCAAGCGTGACCAAACCGGCAGCGAGGGCCCCGCAGAGGTCGGGTGAGTGGCGCAAAGTGAGGCGAACTTGGAACAAAGTCTTAAGGTAAGTTCGCCAGGACAGAGAGGGGCACACAGAGAGGGGCGCAGAGGCACACACACAGAGGGCCACGGAGCCACACACATAGAGGGTCACGGAGGCACCTACAGATAGGTTCACGGAGGCTCGATGTTGAGGCGGTGTGTAATGCGTCGAGGCGACTGCGAGCCGACAAGCCGTTGCCGCGCGGAATTTTTGAACATAGTCAGTTTTTCGGAGCCCCGCGCGATGTCGGGACGAACTCCGCACAATTCCGCACGGCTCCGGCGATCGAAGTGGGACCGGCCCCGCGACGCCGGACGGCTCAAGCGACCACGTTAGGTCGCGCTCATCGCATGGAGTTGCATGCTGGTGGGACAGGCCCTTAAGAGTTTCAACCGCAGGAGATGCAACACCTGTCCCTTTGCATCCCCCCTCGACTCCATCCGACCCCGACTGTCTTTTCAGGTGAGGAAGAGGTTCACTTGCACCTCCTCCAACCTCATCTACTGTATCCGCTGTTCCAGCTGTCAACTCCTGGACATCGGCGAGACCAAGCGAGATCATTTCGCTGAACACCTCTGCTCAGTCCGCCTTAACCAACCCGATCTCCCGGTTGCTCAGCACTTTAACTCCCCCTCCCATTCCCAATCTGACCTTTCTGTCTTGGGCCTCCTCCATTGTCAGAGTGAGTCCCACCACAAATTGGAGGAACAGCACCTCATATTTTGCTTGGGCAGTTTACACCCCAGCGATGTGAACATTGACTTCTCTAACTTCAGACAACCTTCTCTCTCCATCCCCTCCCCCTTCCCAGTTCTCCCACCAGTCTTACTGTCTCCGACTTTATTCTATCTCTGTCCCGCCCCCTCCCTTGACATCAGTCTGAAGAAGGGTCTCGACCCCAAACGTCACCCATTCCTTCTCCAGAGATGCTGCCTGTCTCGCTGAGTTACTCCAGCATTTTGTGTCTACCGTAAGAATTTCAATGTTCAGTTTGAGTGTGCGGTCGATGTAGACTCGCTGTTTCCGTGCTGAATCTCAAAACTAAACTAAACTAAAAAAAGGGTCCCGACCCGAAACATTGCCTCTCCATGTTCTCGAGACGAAGCAAGGCTCCGACCCAAAATGTCGTCCGTCCATTCCCTTCCCAGATGCTGCCCGACCCGCTGAGTTACTCCAGCACTTTGTGTTTCCTTATAATAGAAACATAGAAACACGGAAGCATAGAAAATAGTTGCAGGAGGAGGCCATTTGGCCCTTCGAGCCATCACCGCCATTCATTGTGATAATGGCTGATCGTCCCCAATCTATAACCCGTGCCTGTCTTCTCCCCATATTCCTTGATTCCACTAGCCCCTAGAGCTCTATCTAACTCTCTCTTAAATCCATCCAGTGACTTGGCCTCCACTGTCCTCTGTGGCAGGGAATTCCATAAATTCACAACTCTCAAAAGGTTTTTTCTCTCCTCAGTCTTAAATGGCCTCCCCTTTATTCTAAGACTGTGGCCCCTGGTTCTGGACTCGCCCATCATTGGGAACATTTTTCCTGCATCTAGCTTGTCCAGTCCTTTTATAATTTTATATGTTTCTGTAAGATATCCCCTCATCCTTCTAAACTCCAGTGAACACAAGCCTAGTCTTTTTCAATCTTTTCGATAAAACAGCAAAAGTACATTAAATGTGTAGGAAGGAACTGCAGACGCTGGTTTACACTGAAGATAGAATCAAAACGCTGGAGTAACTCAGCGGGACAGGCAGCATCTCTGGAGAGAAGGAACGGGTGACGCTTCAGGTCCAGACCCTTTGTCAGAGATGCTGACTGTCCCACTGAGGACTCCAGCATTTTGTGTCTATTAAAAGTACATTAAAGCTTTTTATCCTGCGGTTCTTGGTTGGGTTATTGTTAAGGCCAGGAAATTAATCCCCAAAGCATAATTTCAATGCGTATATGAAATCAGTAGTTTTCAACTCAGAGTTAACATTCATGAAAGGAAGTCCTTGGTTGAATATTAACAGATTTATTCTGTTTGCAATCATGATATCGCCACCGAACACTTATAATATTCCTAATAATACACAAATCCTAAAATTCCTCAGTGTTGCTTTGTAGATAAAACTAACCTTTGCACAATTACCATCAACATGCATCTTCTGTCAGTACTTCAATGGAATTTAATGCATTGCCACATAATGACCAAAACACCAATTACCCTTTTCTGTTAGAAAAATCAGACTCAAATAAAGTGTCATTTCCTGCAACCTTGATGTACTGAATATTTGAATTCATATTATTGTTTGGTTAACAATTTAAATTGTTCTATTTGAGGCATAAGTATTCCATTGTGTAAAAGGGAACTGCAGATGCTGGTTTAAACCAAAGATAGACACAAAGAGCTGGAGTAGATCGGCGGGACAGGCAGCACCTCTGGAGAGAAGGAATGGGCGACGTTTCGAGACCCTTCTTCCGACCTGAGCCCGACCTCGACCCGAAACGTCATCCATTCCTTCTCTCCAGAGATGCTGCATGTCCCGCTGAGCTACTCCAGCATTTTGTATTATATATCTGCCATTACGCTACTGTGGTTTGCAGAACCATTTCGATTTCCTACCATTCTCTACAATATGAGCACTGTGGCGTTTTGCCGATTGTAAATAACCTGGACATAGGGACAAGGTAAAATTGAAGGATTCTTCATCTATCTTCGCTATTGTCAATTAAACATATCTTGGCAGTGTGAAGGGTCTCGACCCGAAACGTCGCCTATCTCCTTCTCTCCTTAGATGCTGCTGCACCCGCTGAGTTTCTCCAGTCTTTTGTGTAACCCTCGATTCTCCAGCATCTGCAGTTCCTTCTTTAACACATATCTTGGCAATGGTTTTCCTGCTTCTGCCTATTGAACCTATCACTGAAGAAATCGAGTGCCTTACTGAAAATAGAATTGTGTTTGAATCATATTGCAACACAGAAACAGGATTCATTGCCACAGAAGGCTGTCGTGGCCGAATCAATGGATATTTTTAACATGGAGATTGATTCTTCATTAGGGCTGAATGGCCTAATTAGGGCTGAATGGCCAAATTCTGCTCCTAGATTTATGAGCTTTCTTGCCCCTAACCCCTTTTCCCTTTTGAAACAATTGATTTTCTCGAATGTGAGGTTTCCCAGGGATGCAACTATCCTGCAGCAGAAAGACACAAAACACTGGAGTAACTCAGCGGGACAGGCAGCATCTCTGGAGAGAAGGAATGGGTGACGTTTTCGGTCGAAACCCTTCTTCAGGTCAACTCCAGCTGAATATGTCAACAAAATAGAGAGAGTACAGAGGAGATTTACTAGAATGTTGCCTGGGTTCCAGCAACTAAGTTACAGAGAAATGTTGAACAAGTTAGGTCTTTATTCTTTGAAGCGCAGAAGGTTAAGGGGGGACTTGATTGAGATCTTTAAAATGATGAAAGGGATAGACAGAGTTGACGTGGATAAGCTTTTCCCATTGAGGGTAGGAAAGATTCAAACAAGAGGGCATGACATGAGAATTAAGGGACAGAAGTTTAGGGGTAATATGAGGGGAACTTCTTTACTCAGAGAGTGGTGGCTGTGTGGAATGATCTTCCTGCAGAAGTGGTGGAGGCAGGATCGATTTTAACATTTAAAAGTAAAGTGGATAGGTATATGGACGGGAAGGGAATGGAGGGGTATAGTCTGAGTGCAGGTAGATGAGACTAGGGGAAAATAAATGGTTGGCATGGACTGGAAGGGCCGAGAGGGCCTGTTTCCGTGCTGTAATTGTTATATGGTTATATGGTTATGATATCCTACAGCAGAACTACCTGTATTTGGAAATGTACCCTGTGAATTAAACTATATATTATTAACATATACATCGAGAAAATAGCCATTCTAGTGCCAACCCTTAGAAACCACGGTTGATATGGTGGCGCAGTGGTAGAGCTGCTGCCTCACAGCGTCAGAGACCCAGGTTCGATCCTGACTACGGGTGCTGTCTGTACGGAGTTTGTACGTTCTCCCCGTGACCTGCGTGGGTTTTCCCCCGGGATCTCCAGTTACCTCCCACGCTACAAAGAGGTACAGGTTTGTAGGTTAATTGGTTTGGTATCATTTTAATTTGTCCCTAGTGCATGTAGGATAGTGTTAGTGTGCAGGGATCGATGGTCAGCGCGGACTCGATGGACCGAAGGGCCTGTTCCTACACTGTATCTTTAAACTAAACTAAACTACAATGCTTTCCTACCCCATTAACCACTGTTCTTTAGGTGACAAATTTTCGATTCTGCGCTGTTACAATCTTTTTTATTCCTTGGCTTTTCGATCTTGATGACGGCCCATTATGTGACACATCATTCATGCGTTTTGGAAGTCCATATATACTGCATCAGTGCAGTGAACACTTTCATTAATTAATTAAAACGTTCTGTCACTTATGTTGGGCAAATGTCGCCTTTAACAAATTAAGTCTGACTTTGTCTAATCAGTCCCACTTATCCACGTAATTGTTATTTTCTTTCATCATTATTGCTTCCAGAACTTTGTGCACAGCTCGGACTAAACTGCCTAAGAATAAGGAGGTTTAGGCCATTTAGGACTGAGATGAGGAAAAACTGGTTTTCACCCAGAGAGTTGTGAATCTGTGGAATTCTCTGCCACTGAAGGCAGTGGAGGACTATTCACAGGATGTTTTATTTTGGAGAGAGTTAGAGTTAGCTCTTAGGGCTAACAGAATCAAGGAATATGGGGAGAAAGCAGGAACAGGGTATTGATTTTGGATAATCAGCCATGATCATATTGAATGGCGGTGCTGTCTTGAAGGGCCGAGTGGCCTACTCCTTCCTGCACCTATTTTCCCTATTTCCATGTTTCTACGCCTGGTCTGAGGTTACTGGATTTGTCCTCCCTCCCTTTTTGAATTAGAGTGTTTCATTCCCTGCACCCTCGGGCCAATTTACAGAAGCCAGCTAATCTACAAACCCGCACATCTTTGGAATGTGGGAAAAAAACTGGAGCACCCGGAGGAAACCCACATCGACACAGGGAGAACGTGCAACCTCCACACAGACTATAGACAATAGGTACAGGAGTAGGCCATTCGGCCCTTCGACCCAGCACCGCCATTTAATGTGATCATGGTCAGTGAGTAGTCAAGGTCAGGATCAAACTGGGGTCTCTGGCGCAGAGTGGCAGCGGCTCCAACTAACATTCCTCGTCATGTTCCAGTTCCTTTTGAATATTGTAAGAACATCAGAAATGCAAGTAGGATTAGACCCCTCACCCCCTTGTGCCTGCTCTGTCATCTAATAAGATCATGGCTGATTATTTAGTTTAGAGATACACATCGTGGAAACAGGCCCTTCGGCCCACCGAGTCCGCGCCGACCTGCGATCCCCGCACACTAACACTATCCCACACACACTAGGGACACTTTACAATTTTACCAAGCCAATTAGCCCACAAACATCCACATCTTTGGAGAGTGGGAGGAAACCAGAGCACCTGGAGAAGACCCACGCAGGTCACGGGGAAGACGTACAAACTCCATTCAGACAGCACCCGTCGACAGGATCGAACCCGGGTCCCTGGCGCTGTGAGGCAGCAACTCTACCGCTGCGCCACCATGCTGCCATTTTACTGCCCTTCTCCTGCTGTGACGCCAAAGCTTCAATTTCCTTCATATCAAATTTATTTTTGATCTACGTCCTGAATATACTTAGTGACTGAGTCGCCACAGCCGCTGCAAGTAGTAAATGCCAAAGATTTACAACCCTCTGTGTGAAGAAATTAATTTTAATCTCTGCCTGGCGGGGCCAATCCCATATTTTATGGCCATGACCACCGAGTTCACCACGCTGCAGCCAAAGGAAACACCAATTTGGCATCTGCATCGCCAAGCCCTGAAATAATGTTTGTATGGTTCAATGAGATCGCCTCTCATTCTGCTAGACTCAGGGGAGTACATTCCTCTCCTCATGCATCCCAGGAATCAAACGGAGAAGACTTCATGTTGCAGGAAGGAACTGCAGACGCTGGTTTAAACCGAAGATAGACACAAAATGCTGGAGTAACCCAGCGAGACAGGCAGCATCTCTGGAGAGAAGGAACGGGAAATACGTCACAGTGCCTCGGCAAGGCCAGCAGCATCATCAAGGAGCAGTCTCACCCCGAGTCTCAGTCCCTCTTCTCCCCTCTCCCATCAGGCACGAGGTACAGAAGTGCGAAAACACACACCTCCAGATTCATGCAGGCCTGTTTCTTCCCAGCTGTTATCAGATAAATGCACTGTCCTCTCACCAGCTAGAGAGCAGTCCTGACTCCCATCTACCTCATTGGAAA
Organism: Raja brachyura; assembly: GCA_963514005.1. The sequence goes on along the minus strand of OY740797.1, from coordinate 5,760,816 downwards.
TCTTTAACTGGACTTTATTGGACTTTATTTTGCACTCGACATAATATTGCTTACCCTGTATCTGTACACTGTGGACAGCCTAATTGTAATCATGTATAATTTCTTCGCTGACTGGATAGCATGCAACAGAAAGCTTTCCACTGTACCTCAGTACACGTGACAATCATAAACTAAACTTAAACTACGCAAGAAACTGCTATAGCTGGAAACGAGCAAAAAAGACAAAGTGCTGGAGTTACTCAGCGGGTTAGGCAGCCTATCCCTGTTCTCCAGAGCTACTGCCTGACCCACTAAAGGGCCTGTCCCACCAGCATGCAACTCCATGCGATGAGCGCAACCTAACTTGGTTGCTTGAGCCGTCCGGCGTCGCGGGGCTGGTCCCACTTCGATCGCCGGAGCTGTGCGGAATTGTGCGGAGTTCGTCCCGACATCGCGCGGGGCTCCGAAAAACTGACCAGTCGCCTCGACGCATTACACACCGCCTCGACGTCGTGCCTCCGTGACCCTCTCTGTAGGTGACTCCGTGACCCTCTATGTGTGTGGCTCTGAGGCCCTCTGTGTGTGTGTGCCTCTGTGCCCCTCTCTGTGTGCCCCTCTCTGTCCTGGCGAACTTACCTTTAAGACTTCGCTCCAAGTTCGCCTCACTTTGCGCCGCGTTGCGCCACTCACCCGACCTCCGCGCGGCCCTCACTGCCGGTTTGGTCGCACTGGCCGCATGAAGGCGCATGCTGGTGGGAACGGCCCTGTACAGGGGATCACCCGACCTCCGCGCGGCCCCCGCTTCTAGTTTGATCGCGCTCATCGCATGGAGTTGGATGCTGGTGGGACAGGCCCTTAACTCCAGCACATTGTGTATTAAACGGAAGAGCTCGTTACTACGCCCCCTATTTGGTAAGCTCGATAAACTTACTTTATACATTTATTTTATTGCTTACTTATGATGTTAAATTAAAAGTAAAAATGCTGTATAGTGGCACGGTGGTGCAGCGGTAGAGTTGCTGCCTCACCTGGGTTTGATCCCGACTACGGGTGCTGTCTGTACGGAGTTTGTACGTTCTCCTATCAGACCATTCTCCTTTGAGACCTATGTGTGTTTTCTCCGAGACCTTCTGTTTCCTCCCACATTCCAAAGACGTGCAGGTTTGTAGATCAATTGGGCTTGGTATAAATGTAAATTATAGGTTAGTTTAGTTTACTTTAGAGATACAGAGTGGAAACAGGCCCTTTGGTCCACCGGGTCCGCTCCGACCAGCGATCCCCGGACATTAACACTATCCTACACACACTAGGGACAATTATTACATTAATCAAGCCAATGAACCTTCAGACCTGTACGTCTTTGGAGTGTGGGAGGAAACCGAAGATTTCGGAGAAAACCCACGCAGGTCACGGGGCGAACGTACAAATTCCGTACGGACAGAACCCGTATTCGGGATCGAACCCGGGTCTCCGGCGCTGAATTCGCTGTAAGGCAGCAACTCTACCGCTGCACCACCGTGACCGCCCTTTCACCCAGGTCTTTCAATTTCACACCAGTTTACAAGTTATAGGAGTAGAATTAGGCCATTCGGCCCATTTACCATCGCAAATTTACCATTGCACCACGCGTTAGTGAACAGGGATCGATGGTCGGTGTGGGCCGAAGGGCCTGTTTCCACGCTGTATCTACGAAACTAAACTAATCAGTAAACCAGGGGTACACAAAAAGCTGGAGAAACTCAGCGGGTGCAGCAGCATCTAAGGAGCAAAGGAGATAGGCGACGTTTCGGGTCGAGACCCTTCTTCAGACTGGGCTTTCAGGCAGAGACAATGGGTCTGCCGGGGCAGTCGGGTTTGTGGATTAGAGGCAATGGGTCTGCCGGGGCAGTTGAGACAATGGGTCTGCCGGGGCAGTAATTGCAGCAATTTGTGAGCCAAAGGGCCTGTTCCTGTGCTGGACTATTCTATGTTCTATGGTCTATGCTGGAGTAACTCAGCTCGGCGGAGGAGAGGCAGTACAGGTGAGTGATAGGTGGATACAGGTGAGTGTGGGTGGGGGGGGGGGGGGGGGGGATAGGCAGTTAGTCAGAGATGTAAGAAACAAGATAGAAAAAGTGTGAATAGTGAAGAGGAAGGAATATAGGTGAAAGGGGAGCAGGGAAGGGAGAACTTTAGCAGCCAAATTTCTGCCAGGGATAAATTTATACGACTAGGCTTTTAAAACTTCAAATATTTTGAATACTTGAGAGTGAGGTGAAAATCCTTTTAAACAGGGCCATTTGCTTTGTTCATCTTGTTCACTAAAGAATATAAAACAGAAGGAATGTACAAGAAGGAACTGCAGATGCTGGAAAATCGAAGGTAGACAAAAATGCTGGAGAAACTCAGCGGGTGAGGCAGCGTCTATGGAGCGAAGGAAATAGGCGACGTTTTGGGTCGAATCCCTTCTTCAGACAGAAGGAATATTTAACGGTGTGTAAATTTACCCCGAGCAGATAGTTGGTGGGTGAACGTTATGGGTGCAAGTTTAGGCAGGGGGAAGGGGAAGAGGCTAATTACAGCTATTTGTGTTGTGAAGTGTGTTCCATATCAACCATATTCCACGAAGAGCTTCAAATAACTTTCCTTAGCTTCTGTTTCATATTCTTAAGCGCACAAGATGGGCAAAGCAAAAGCAATCTATTTAAAAGGATTTTCACCTCACCTCCAAGAATTCAAAATATTTTACCGTTTAAAACACTGGTTGTGTAAATTTATCCCTGGCGGAAAGTTTGCGGGCTGAAGTTATGGTTAAAGAATGAAAGAATAATAACCTCAGCTGCCGCCGCTGTCTTTGGGGAATCGTGGAGCAAAGAGAGAGGGGAGGGGGGGGGCGGGGGGTTTAATCCCTGCGGGCAAACTTTAACGCAGAAAACTGAAGACATAAATCAGGAGAGACAGCACTCAGATCTGATAACTTCTCCTAAAGATTGCAACCAAAAAAAAAAATCACAACTCTTATGAAAGTTGAAAAGCACGACCTTGGGACATGAACTTGCAGTGGGCAAAAAAAAAAAAATTTTTTTAATCCCAGTCTTCTGAGAATTAAATATAAAACTAAAACTGAACATTACCTCATCGGGCTGGCTGACTCTTCTTCGGATTTTAATCTTTTCACTTAACCATAAACTATGTTCAAGTACTTGGTGTTCCTGCTATATGAGTTGATGTAGGGGATGCCATTTTTTCTGACAGAATTTCAAAAGAATGCCTGTTCCACTGAGAGAGCATGAACTGACAAAAATACATGAGGCGTGAGTTGTGCTTGGATCGTTGTAAGATTTGATATGGAGTAGCAGTCGAGCAGTGTGAGGAGTTCCGTGGGATTTAAGACCGTATTTTTATAGGGTCTGAAAGCAGTGCCTGGGGACTCAGGAATTGTAGAAGCATAGAAACACAGAAAAATAGGTGCAAGAGGAGGCCATTTGGCCCTTTGAGCCAGCACCGCCATTCATTGTGATCATGGCTGATCATCCACAATCAGTAACCCGTGCCTGCCTTCTCCCCATATCCCTTGATTCCACTAGCCCCTATAAACTCACACAGCCTGTGGTGTCGAGAGGACTGGAGGAAGCTTTACATATTTGCTCCATTCCCAGGGGCAGGGAGATAATTCACAGCATCCTCCCTTCTGTTGTCTCGGAGATCAGCTATCATGGAGTCCAGTCTAGTTTGGTTTCAGGCCTCACCGAGTCCGCGCCGACCAGCGATCCCCGCGCACTAGCACTATCCTACACACACTAGGGACAATTGTATCAAAGCCAATTAACCTCTAGACCTGTACGGAGTGTGTGACCTTTGGAGTGTGTGAGGAAAACCGAGCACCCGGAGAAAAACCAACGCGGTCACGGGGAGAACGTGCAAACTCCGTACAGACAAGCACCCGTAGTCAGGATGGAAGCTGGGTCTCTGGTGCCATAAGGCAGCAACTCTACCGCTGCACCACCGTTACCCCCCAGAGTCATTCAGCACAGTAATGGGCCCTTCGGCCCAACTCGTCCATGCTAACCATCTAAGAGTCCCATTTCCCTGCGCTTGGCCGATATCCCTCTATACCTTTCCTATCCATGTACCTGTGCAAGTCTCCTAAATACTGTTCGCTGTTCCTGCCTCAAATACCTCCTCTTTCAGTTCATTCCGTACACCCACGATTTTCAGAGTGAAACAGCAGTGAAAGTGAAGTGTGCTGTCTGATACTATACTCTATCCAGAATTTGTGTTCCATCTTCTTCCTTGTTCCTTAAAATTAGAAATCCAGTGCAACTTTTTAAACTTGTGCAGTCTTTATTTCTGCTGTGTCAAAGCCAACTGGGTAAAACAAAAAAGTCAGGTATGTAAATAAATTATAGTTTCAGGGTACTGATATGCATCCTTCATATCTAATGTCATAAGGTCATAAGTGACAGGAGTGGATTTAAGCCATTCGGCCCTTCAAGTCTACTCCGCCATTCAATCATGGCTGATCTATCTCTCCCTCCTAACACCATTCTCCTGCCTTCTCCCCGTAACCTCTGACTTGGCCTCCACAGCCTTCTGTGGCAAAGAATTCCACAGATTCACCACACTCTGACTAAAGAAATGTCTCCTCATCTCCTTCCTAAAAGACCGCCCTTCAATTCTGAGGCTGTGACCTCTAGTCCTAGACTCTCCCACTAGTGGAAACATCCTCTCCACATCCACTCTATCCAAGCCTTTCACTATTCGGTACATTTCAATGAGGTCCCCTCTCATTCTTCTAAACTCCAGCAAGTACAGGCCCAACGCTCAATGCCTTCAGCTGAGCAGTCAGCAGACCTCTGTATTTAATAGCATGTGGCAATGGAAATCTGGAGATTGCAGACTTTGAAGTCTAGGTTTTTTAATCTTTATTCAACTTCTTTGAAGTCTTCCTGCAGGACTTTCTTCAGCTTGCTGGGGAATTGGCCTCTGCACCATCTCCAGTACTATCACGATCTTCCTACAGTGAGATAACAGAGGGAAAGAAGCCGTTCCTGAGTCTGGCGGTGCGCACTTTCAAGCTTCTGACCAACAGGAGCGGGAAAAGCAGGAACAACCAGGGTGGGAAAGGTGGCTACTTTCCCGAGGCAACTTGAAGTGTAGATGGATTCAATGGAGGGGAATGTGGTGTGTGCGGTGGACTGGGCTACATACACAATTTTACTTCGGAGTCACGTGAGTGATTCCGTGAGGAAGCCCCGCCAGTGCGCATGCGCGTCATTACGTCAGACGCGCTCGGCGCACCGACAGGCTGGAGAGCGCAGCTCCACCAGCGGTAAGTAAAACACCCGCAGGTAAGTGTTTTAAACTTTACCGCTGTTTGCTTGGGTTCCGTAATGCTGGTTGCAGGAACTAGTAGGGACACTGCCAAATGGGAAAAATTAACAGAAAGTAAGGCGAGGTGTGCTACCTGTAAAAGTAAAAGCCAGCCCGCGGGACCGCGGTCAGCGGGCGTACGCCGGCTTTGAGACGCCGACTCCAGAGCCGCCGGCAGTTCAGCCAACGGCAGCAACTCCGGTGCTTCGGAGCACCGTGGCCACTCCAGTAGGGAGGAAAGGCCAAGAGTAAATTATCCAGGCCTGTCGACTCTGATGAGTCAGGCCAGAAAGACTCCCCTCCTACCAACAATAAGGTTAGGGGACGTCTGGATGAGATGGAACACCTCCTAAAGGAAATGCTACAACCATGAGGTGTTCCAGCCCGGGGTATATCCCCAGGGTTCCCCCGCAGCTCTCAGCAGCAACCTCTACCAGAGGTCCGTATATTGCAAGAACCAGATGCCTACAAGTCTGCATGGGGACCCATACCAGCAGCACCATGTCATGGGCTGCATAATACCTCCCTTGGGCATGAGCCGGGAGAACCAGGGCAGCAAGAGTCTGACCCTGAAGTTGGTGATACTGCAGAAGAGCACACACTAAAGCACACGAGCTGCGCTTCAGGTGTGCCGGATGTGGCAGGTAAATTCGCCATACCAGCTGGAACTGGTGAAGAAATAGAGACCTCCCTTATGCATGAGTAGGGAGAGCCAGGGCTGTATGATACTACCGCTGAAGTTGGTGGTATAGCACAGAAGCATACACCAAAGCCAAGAGCTTAGCTCCCGGTTGCCGGTCGTGGCATATAAATTCGTCATGCCGGCAGGAACTGGTAAGGCAAAACATTTGGCCAGAAACATTAATTACATGAACTCTCACCAGTTCCAAAAATTAACAATGGATGAAATACCCAAACGATATGAGACACCTGTAAAGTGTGCATCACTCAGAGAGCCCACTGTAAACCAGTGCATCCGGGGGCAAATGGGTGCAACCATGCGATTGCATGAACCAGGCTACAGAAAGCCTTAAAACTAATCGGATCAGGTATAATCGAAGGGGCACCACTATCAAACTCACAGCGGACATGTTAGCTTGCTGTGTAACGCCCACTTTGAGATCAAACTGCCTGACGGAAAACGCCATCAAGCCAACTTCAATCCGAAATTTGCAGCACTGTGCAGATCATCCAACATAGCCACCAAACTTGTTAAAGAAGGAACTGCAGATGCTGGAGAATCGAGGGTTACACAAAAAGCTGGAGAAACTCAGCGGGTGCAGCAGCATCTAAGGAGCGAAGGAGATAGGCGACGTTTCGGGTCGAGACCCTTCTTCAGAGAGGTTCTGGCAAAATAACTCAGATGACGAGGCAAAGACTTGCATGATGCCGCCTCGTCAACCATACCCCTTCAGATGGGTCACAAACGCTGGTGCGGGGCAAGCCATTGGAATGCACCAGTGCACATCCCCAGCAAAACTAGGAGGCAAAAGAACCCAACAACCATGGCGGTACAAGCAGCTGGACTTGTCCAGGACATATCCTCTAGAGACCAGTCACCAGTAGGGGTAGTTTGCAATTGTTCTACAATGAAGGGTATTGTATAACATCAGAGGAGTTTATACTGGACAGTTTTAGGGGTTTCGAATTCAGTTAATTTGGAATTACCCAAGCAAAAGAAGGATGTTGGATGTCGAGCCATTCTAAGACCTAGCCCGACTGAAACTCCTATGTCCAGTATAAACACTTTCAAATGGAAACTTTCAGTACTGCTAAGCAACTGCTTTCCAAAGGATGTTATATGGCAAGTATAGATCTGAAAGATGCATATTATTCAGCACCAATTCATTACAATACTGCAGATATTGGAAGTTAGTTGGATGCGACAGCGGTGGCAGTTAAAACTTTGCCTAAATAGGTAAACCCAGTCCCAGCTTGTTTACAAAATTGTGGAAACCAGTATGGGGACTACTCTGGGCTCAGAATCACTTGTGATGGCATACTTGCATGGTGTTCTGATCATAGGCAACATTCAGAAGGCAGCTGAATTTCCTTCCAAACAATTACCAAACATATGTTCGAGTGGTTGGGCATTCACCCGACCACATCCAAATTGATGTCATCCCAGAATCATTGACTATTGGGTCATTGATTCAACCAACATATCAGTGACTCTGCCTATGGCCAAAAGTTTAGAAATAGGCCTGCAGCAGTCTGGTAGAAGAACAGCAACCCTCCTTCCAACGAGTGGCTAATGTCATTGGTAAATTAATAGCCTGGAGTGCAATTCGGGCCTCCACACTATCAGAATATGCAACGGGCTAAGGAACAGGCACTCAAAAACATGCAGGTCATTTCGGTAGACCGATGCAGTTGGCAGCCCAAGCTATCACCAAGTTGCAAAGGTGGATAACAAATGTCTCACGTTGCTCTGGTAACATTCTGAGCAAACAACCTTCAGCTGCTTTACAAAGCTGAGGTGAGTGTTTCAGGACGGGGAGCCACTGATAACACGATTCCAGCCGCAACAGCAAATGGAGTATGCAAAAGGCATTAATCCTACAGATGCGTGGGGTAACATATTTCGAATAGTTGGGGGCATTCTATACCGCAAAAAAGCCTACTGTACAACAAATGCATGGCTTACATGTTCAGCTCCAGATTGACAATACCACAGCAATTGTATTACATGGGCGGAATTAGGTCATTATCATTTGACATGAGAATTAAAGGACAGAAGTTTAGGGGTAACATGAGGGGGAATTTCTTTACTCAGAGAGTGGTGGCTGTGTGGAATGATATTCCAGCAGAAGTGGTGGAGGCAGGATCGATTTTAACATTTGAAAGTAAAGTGGATAGGTATATGGACGGGAAGGGAATGGAGGGGTATGATCTGAGTGCAGGTAGATGGGACTTGGGGAAAATAAATGGTTGGCACGGACTGGAAGGGCCGAGAAGGCCTGTTTCCGTGCTGTAATTGTTATATGGTTATATGTGATAGCCTGGCTAAACCCATCTGGCACTGCTGTATTTCCAGGGACATCTGGGTCTTAGCAATCTACCTACTAGGTAGAGATAACGTGGTGGCGGACACCAGGCCACGTGCTGGCGGACACCAGGCCACGTGGTGGCGGACACCAGGCCAAGACAACATAGAATGGATGTTGAATCCAAAAAAATTTAAAAGATGGTCACCCAGTATGGATTGCCAGACATAGATCTGTTGCATCCAGATTAAATCACCGGTTACCTAAATACGTCTCATAGGAACCGGATCCAGGGGCAGCAACGATGGATGTATTTCCGCTACATTGGGGAAGTATACTCTTCTACACTTCCCCATTCTGCCTTATCAGTCAACATCTCACCAAAATTGAGCAGGGCTCTGCTTCAGGCATTTGGTAGTCCCGACTGGGCCTCACAACCATGGTTACCATTGGTTCTGAGATTAATGACACAGCCATTCATGGTTATCCCCAAATGCAGCACCTTGTTGCTTCACCCTGTGACAGGAAAGAGTCACCCTTTCCACAATCATGTTAATCTGTTGATTGCAGATTCTGACGAGACCTTTCCTGGGGCTCGGACTTTCAAGGCGAACCATGGATGTGATGACTACGGCTTGAAGGGATAATACTAAAAAACAATACGTATCTCATATATAAAAATGGGAGATGCTCTGCTTACAGTCAAATATATATCACACTGCAGGCATATCTGATGTATTGGAGTTCCTTGTTACCTTACACTTTGATGAGCAATAGAACTATAATGTCATTAACAGTGCTAGGAGTGCATTGTCCTCCTATTTATGGCAGGGGTCGGGACAACATTCTGTCGGATCTCATCCATTGTGTCCTGATTCATGAGAGGTATTTAACACAAACCCTCCTAGACCTAGATATACGTGAATCTGGGATATGAGCATAGTTCTCACACTGCTTCGTCAACAGGCTCCGATTACATCTCTGTTTCCAAAAAGCTAACACTTAAACTGATCATGCTCATGGCGCTCGTTTCAGCCAAAGGGGTTCCAGACATTACAAAGGTTAAGACTGGACAGCATGCATCTTCTGTAAATAGTATTACGATGTATGTATATGATCTAAATTACACAAATCAGGCCAGGGACGTCCAGAACAAAAATGAGCTTTAGGGCATACCCCATTGACCGGCGACTATTTGTAGTTACGCACCTACCTCAATATTGAGGTCACCAAGAGTCTTAGAGGCTCCACAATAACGATGCTCATCAGTCACAAAACCTCATAGAAAGGTGTCAGTGTAAACCATTTCGAGGTTGCTGAAGCAGGTTTGGATTCTGCTGGAGCAGACACTGATGTGTTTAAATCTCATTCCACCATGGTGGTATAAACACCACAGTGAGGGCACTGGACGCCATTTTTAGTCCAAATCCTTGGGGCCGCAGGATGGTCTAGTGAAGGGATTTTCAACGGTTTTATAACAAACCTATCCTCACAACGGAAGGATTTGGGCATGTTATTTTTGGTCCTGTTTGTAAACACCCCTAGGAGAAAGGGGGTGTTATTGCTTCTTTCGTTATTGAGACATTAATTTGTATAATTCAAACAATGTTCAATACATTATTTGTTTATCCTGTGTCAACCGATGCAGTATGTCGTATGGAACTGGATCTACGGCATGAAATCACAGAGCTTTGAAATCTTCACGGAATCACTCACGTGATTCCCAAGTAAAATAGTAAGATTAAACAAGAACTTACCAGTTTGAAGTTTGATCTTTATTTTATGAGGAGCTACGGTGAGCGATTATGTGCCCTCCGCTCCCGGCCCTCATAATCGCAAAGATCATCTGGTAGTTCTAGTCTCCTGGGTCTTACTATATCACTTTGACTGTAGTTACTGTGATTTCACGCCGCTGCTTTGAAGATTGACGCGCATGCGCACTGGCGGGGCTTCTTCACGTAATCGCTCACCGTAATTCCTCATAAAGTAAGATCAAACTTCAAACTGGTAAGTTCTCGTTTAATCTTACTATTACGTTGGCTACTTTCCCGAGGCAACTTGAAGTGTAGATGGATTCAATGGAGGGGAGTCTGGTGTGTGTGGTGGACCGGGCTACAAACACAAATCTTGCAGGATTAGGCTGAGCTGTTCCTAAACCACGATGGAATGCAACCTGATAGTGTCCTTGAAAAAACACACACACAGTGCTGGAGTGACTCAACAAGTCAGGCAGCCTCTGTGGTGAACATGGATAGGCAACAACATTTCAGATCGGGACCCTACTCCAGACACAAAGATCTGGAGTGACTCAACAAGTCAGGCAGCCTCTCTGGTGAACATGGATAGGCAACGTTTCAGGCCGGGACCCTTCTTCAGACGTAACACAATGAGCTGGAGTAACTCAGTGGGTCAGGCAACATCTCTGGAGAACGTGGACAGGCGACGTTGCAGGTGAGCAGCCTTCCTCAGACTTAGCAGTGTTGAGATAGATAGTATGTTTACTACGATGCATCCACGGAAGTTGGTTAAAGAAGTTGGAGAAGCCGAATTTCTTCAGTCTCCTGAGGAAGGAGAGGTGTTCCAGGACATCAAGGGTGCCAATTCCTGTATTATTTTCTGATGCATCTCTCTTCAATTCACGCAAGGTACAGGATTTAACGGGTTTGGTAGTGACTCACCTTGCCTCCATTTTCCAGATTACCAATTACATTCATTTCTAACCTATCTTCTAAATACACCCGCTGAGTTCCTCCAGCACTTTTGTCCACCTTCTAAATACACTTCTCCCTTCGTGCCAATCCACGCTTCCGAATTTCATTGTGGAAACAAGGAACTTGCAGCCGTTGGTTTGACACGAAAATGACACAAAGTGCTGGAGCAACTCAGCGAGTCAAGAGGACTGGGATAGGAGACGTTCCGGGTCAGGACCATTCTTCAGACATCATAAGAACTAAACAATGAGCAAAAGACCCGATCTAAATGAATGAGGTCACAGATAGAATCTGTAAGCTAGGTTGTTCCAGATTGATCACGAAACACTAATTACCAGATCACTAAATCACTACATCACTGAACTAGGATCCAAACAAAGACCTTCAACTATTCCATAAATGGTATTGCAATTCCAGAATTTCCTAAAATTTGAATGTCCTACGACAAGATTATTAATTAGCCTTTCAAAAATGCATTTGGCTAACGACAATTGCATGAAGAATCGTTATATCCTTTTTTTATAATTAATGTCCAAATTTGATAAATGATATCGCATTGATAAATCCTTGCCTTCATCTAACATCTTCTGCACTGTGTTTAATTAATACAGTGACATCTATGAATTTATATCTACCTCAGTTATAAGTGCGCAGAAAACATCATGAATATCAGAAGTAAATGTTTGTGTTAAAGTAACACAAACATTTTATACGTTTCTTATAGAAACGTATAAAATTATAAAAGGATTGGACAAGCTGGATACAGGTTCCTAATGTTCCTAATGTTGGAGGAGTCCAGAACCAGGGGCCACAGTCTTAGAATAAAGGGGAGGCCATTTAAAACTGAGATGAGAAAAACAAAATTCACCCAGAGAGTTGTGCATTTGTGGAATTCCCTGCCACAGAAGGCAGTAGAGGCCAACTCACTGGATGAATTTAAAAGAGAGTTAGATAGAATTCTAGGAGCTAGCGGAATCAAGGGATATGGGGAGAAGGCAGGCACGGGTTACTGATTGTGGATGATCAGCCATGATCACAATGAATGGCAGTGCAGGCTCGAAGGGCCTAACGGCCTTCTCCTGCACCTATTTTCTATATTTTCTATGTTTTCTAAAGCATGTGGATAAAGTGTCATACCTTACGGGAGATAGAGACAAAATGCTGGAGTAACTCAGCGGAGACCCTTTCTTCTTCAGACCCGAAACGTCACCCATTCCTTCTCTCCAGAGATGCTGCCTGTCCCGCTGAGTCACTCCAGCATTTTGCCTCTATCTTCGGTTTCAACCAGCATCTGCAGTTCCTTCCTACATATACCTGACGGTAGATTCTGAATGCGGGTTTGACCTGATGATCATAAATAAAACTAGGAGCCTTTAATTAATTGCATTGAGATACAAGAGAAAATCTTTGAAATATCATTGCAGAGTTTCCACTGGGAAACTATCCCGAATTTTGAATCCAGTTGGGATGGATAAGGATCAGCTTGCATCAGATAATACGAGCCAATTCTTTGAAACAGCTCTGGTTCACAATAAATCAGACTCTTCAGTTGTGGTTGCTACCTTTGATGTGGAGAAGCCTTTCTTGATAAGGTGTACAAAGTTGTTCCATATTTTGAAAAAGTATGGATTTGGAAATGATTCATGCAGAGGGTTGAAATTTCATGTTATTTTTAAAAAGAGTGCGTTATTAATGCAAAGCAAAACAAAAGCAATCTAATCATACTCATGATCATAATCATACTTTATTAGCCAAGGATGTTTTGCAACATATGAGGAATTTGATTTGCCAAAGAAAAAGCAACAAGACACAAAAAAGACATTTTAACATAAACATCCACCACAGTGACTCCTCCACATTCCCCACTGTGGTGGAAGGTGAAAGAAAAGTTCAATCTCTTCCCTCCTATTTCTCCTTTCACTGAAGGATGCAATACAATTTCTCAGTCTTCCTTTCCGTGTTTGGCTTGGCGTAGGATTCACTGTTGTGGCAATGCAAGTTCATTCAGGCTTTAATCAGAAAAGGGAACGTTCCAGTTTGATGTAGGGCTCCAGTCAGTCTGAGAATATTTGTGGGGTTTTTTTTTTTGCTTTCAGACTGATCACCAGCCACAGTTGCTTGATCAAACTGATTGACATCTCTGGGAAAATGTTGGTTTTGAGATTAATTCTTATTAAGTCCGAGTCTCTTTGAACTGCTTTCCAGAATCTTACAGTTCATTACCGCAGCGAGGGCTTGAGAAACAAAGAAGAAAGTATCTGGGAGGAGCGGTTTACTTAGACCCATCATCCGCATTTTCCATCTGAATTATTCTTTGCTGTCGAAAATCTGCGTCGGCTATGAGATAACAATTTGTATTCTCCAGAAGGAAAGATGACACGCATAAAACGTCAATCACTGCAGCCTCCATTTCTTATCCATCCTGGAGCACGTCGTTAATGAAAATTATAAGTCTACACTCTTTACGACTTCCCTGCTAACATTAATATGTAACCAGTCAAAACCATAACATGAGTTATGGAGTTCGAATAGCTGTTTCTTGGATTACAAGTTTACAAGTTTATTCATGGATAACCCCTTGAGATGGACAGTCATCTCGTTTTCGAGGGGGTCCAACGTAGAACATATTGCACAAGACATAACATACATAGAGGCTCTCATTGACCCACCTACCCACACACCAATCCCAAACCCCTCCATCCCCACTTGTTATAGTTTATAACAATTGTTAATTGACTTTACATATCCAATAATAATAAGTTATGTGTTACAGCATAATGTTGATGCATAATACCATATACCACCTATCATACATCGTACATTAATACATACTATCAACATTATTACATGATATATTATTTCATAGCATTGTGACATAATACAATATAAGACCTTGTTACACTATGCAATACAATAATACATAAGTGTAATGGCCATGCATATAGAAACATAGAAACATAGAAATTAGGTGCAGGAGTAGGCCATTCGGCCCTTCGAGCCTGCACCCGCCATTCAATATGATCATGGCTGATCATCCAACTCAGTATCCTGTACCTGCCTTCTCTCCATACCGTCTGATCCCCCTAGCCACAAGGGCCACATCTAACTCCCTCTTAAATATAGCCAATGAACTGGCCTCAACTACCCTCTGTGGCAGACAGTTCCAGAGACCCACCACTCTCTGTGTGAAAAAAGTCCTTCTCATCTAAAGGATTTCCCCCTCATCCTTAAGCTGTGACCCCTTGTCCTGGACCTCCCCAACATCGGGAACAATCTTCCTGCATCTAGCCTGTCCAACCCCTTAAGAATTTTGTAAGTTTCTATAAGATCCCCTCTCAATCTCCTAAATTCTAGAGAGTATAAACCGAGTCTATGCAGTCTTTGTTCATAAGACAGTCCTGACATCCCAGGAATCAGTCTGGTGAACCTTCTCTGCATTCCCTCTATGGCAATAATGTCCTTCCTCAAATTTGGAGACCAGAACTGTACGCAATACTCCAGGTGTGGTCTCACCAAGACCCTATACAACTGAAGTGGAACCTCCCTGCTCCTATACTCAAATCCTTTTGCTATGAAAGCTAACATACAATTCGCTTTCTTCACTGCCTGCTGCACCTGCATGCCTACTTTCAATGACTGGTGTACCATGACACCCAGGTCACGCTGCATCTCCCCTTTTCCTAATCGGTCACCATTTAGATAATAGTCTGCTTTCCTATTTTTGCCACCAAAGTGGATAACCTCACATTTATCCACATTATACTGCATCTGCCAAACATTTGCCCGCTCACCCAGCCTATCCAAGTCACCTTGCAGTCTCCTAGCATCCTCCTCACAGCTAACACTGCCCCCCAGCTTAGTGTCATCCGCAAACTTGGAGATATTGCCTTTAATTCCCTCATCCAGATTATTAATGTATATTGTAAATAGCCGGGGTCCCAGCACTGAGCCTTGCGGTACCCCACTAGTCACTACCTGCCCGGTATACAATAGCTATGCCAAATGACCACACACAGAGCAAGCTAGATAAAGGAGCTCGAAGACTCCAATACTAGAAACAGGTACATGGTTTTATAAGTAAGGGTAAAAGTGTATTTTTAAATAAACAAAATGAGCTAATAGTTCTTATGGTACTAGGCAGAGTGTTCCAGTCAGAAGGAGCTTTGAATTTAAATGCACGTCTCCCAATTTCTTTGTTCGTTCTTGGAATGAAAAAGAAGGGTTGCTGAATATGTCTTAGTGAATATGAGGGTGTGTATGGTAATAGGTCTTGTTTTAAATAAGAAGGGTAATTGAGATGGATGCATTTAAAGATGAACTGGAACCAGTGGTAGCATCTTCGAGCGTGAGGGGATAACCAGTTTAGAGTTTCGTACATAGAACAGTGGTGAGTTAGATATGGACACCTTAAAATAAATCTGCAGAGACTATTATAAACTACATTGAGGGGTTGAAGATGTGTATCAAATGTATTCTGATAGACAATA
Organism: Raja brachyura; assembly: GCA_963514005.1. The sequence goes on along the minus strand of OY740797.1, from coordinate 5,745,300 downwards.
TCAGCATAATCCAGTGTTGGTGGTAGTAGTTGAGAGACAATTCTTTTCCTCATCTGAAAGGTGAACCAATTTATATGGCGGTAAAGAATAGTTAGATTACAGCTGAGTTTTTTAGTAATCGTCTCAATATGCTGCGTAAATGAAAGCGTTGGGCCTAGCCAAACACCAAGATATTTGAAGTTCAATACTTGTTCTAATGGTGATCGTTCATTAAATGATATAGTCAGATCTACAGACTTACCAAGGCCTTGTCTGGTACCAAATAACATACTGCATGATTTATTTTCATTTAAAGTTAATTTGTTAAATAATAGCCATTTCTGAACAGAAGTAAGATCTGATTGAAGGGATCTTTCAATTTCAGACTAGTTAGTACTAGATGTATATAGCACTGCATCATCAGCATATAGTTGTGTTTGACAGTCAGAACAAATATTAGGGAGGTCGTTTATGAAAATAGAGAAAAGGAGTGGTCCCAAAGACGAACCTTGCGGGACCCCCTTCCCAACAATTAAGGAATTGGATTGACTTCCATTAAAGGTAACACATTGGCGTCTGTTATGAAGGTATGAGTTAAACCACAGTAGATTGTTTTGAGAAAGACCAATTGAGTAAAGTTTATCAAGCAGTAGGTAGTGGTCAACAACATCAAAGGCCTTGGTTAAATCAAGAAAGATGGCACTGGTGGCTTGAAAATATCTGGGAGGAACGGTTTACTTAGACCCATCATCCGCATTTTCCATCTGAATTTGTTGTTGAAAATCTGCGTCGGCTATGAGATAACAATTTGTATTCTCCAGAGGGAAAGATGACACGCATACAACGTCAATCACTGCAGCCTCCACTTCTTATCCATCCTGGAGCACGTCGTTAATGAAAATTATAAGTCTACACTCTTTACGACTGTCCTGCTAACATTAATATGTGACCAGTCAAAACCATAACATGAGTTATGGAGTTCGAACAGCTGTTTCTTGGATTATAGAGGGAGCTGTATGGAAGGGAATTAAAATGACTGCGTTTTACTCGATATATTAAATAAAGCCATTTACCCCTGTCCCACTGTCCGTGTTCATTCAAGAGTTCTCCCGAGTTTGCCCTGACGCGAACCTGGAGATTTACGGTAATGGCCACTCGAAGGTACTCGGGGCTCTCGTGGACATTTTTCAACATGTTGAAAAATCTTCACGAGTCTTCCCGAGCTTACCGCGTTTCCCGAGTACCTGTCGTTACCGTTATGAGCCGCTAAGAGACGTCCCGAGCTCCGACGTACCCGCTACGTACATTCTACGTGCTTACCACGAGCTTGATTTTTTTTTAAAGTCGGGAGAGTTCTTGAATGAACTCGTAAAGTGGGACAGGGCCATTATTGCGAAAAATATTCAAATCTTTTGGAATAATAGCTAAATACGATGCAGGGTGGTGCAATGTATATTTCAGCTCAGTTAGTTTTGTTTATTGTCAGCGAAAAGCTTTTGTTGAATGCTCTCCAGTCAGCGGAAAGACTATACATGATTACAATTGAGCCATTTACAGTGTATGATAAGGGAATAATGTTTAGTTATCATAGTTAAAGTAAGAAACGTTGCTGTAGGAGGAGAAATTTAACAGTGTGGAGCGATTGTTGTACACGACTGTAGATCTGCTTCTGTAGCAGGCACGCAAATAGTCACCTAGGTCGGGCACCTTCTTGGAACCATTATTATCCTGTATTATCTATTGAGAGTTATTCTCTTTTAGATCAATCTATTTTTCTAAATGAAAAATGGTTGTGTGTGTACAGAATCAAGGTTATCCAGAAATTGAACATCCTTGTGTTAAAAATCAGGTGAACAGCAAGAAAATGAAAACTGAAATGTGCGAAGACTCCATTATAACCATGTGTTTAGAACCATAGAGTGATACAGCATGGAAAGGCCCTTCGGACCAACTTGCCCACACTGGCCAACATGTCCCATCTATACCAGTCCCACCTACCCGCATTTGGCCCATACCACTCCAAACCTGGCCTATCCATCCAAACCCTGTCCTATCACTTTTAGAATGTCATGGAAACATATAACGGAAATCATTACCAATTTGTGATCTAACGTGATGGCATTCCGTAATGCACCTATACAAGGTGCCGTGATATGGTATAATCATTCGCTTTTCTCCTGCCCGTTTCATTGTAAACTTCACATAGGTCAGAGTGTCACAGAGTCATACAGTATGGAAGCAGGCCCTTCGGCCCAACTCATCCATACCCAACAAGATGCCCTATCTAATCTCGTCCCATTTACCCATATCACTCTAATCCTTTCCTATCCATGTACCTGTGCCATTGTCTTTTAAATGGTGTTCTAGTACCTGCCTCAGCTACCCCCTCTGGCATCTCCTTCCCTTTACCCACCACCCTCTGTGAAAACGTTGCCCCTCAGGTTCCTATTAAATCTTTCTTCTCTCGCCTTAAACCTACGTCCTCTGGTTTTTGATTCCCCTACTCTGACTAAAGGAGATAAGGCATTCACCTTATCTATTGCCCTAGGCATTGAAAAGAAAAAAGACTGCAAGGAAAAACAAGACAGTTGTGTGAAACACAATTAGAAAATAAGTTGCGAGCCGTGCAAGGGACTCTATAGTATTCTGCTACAGGATAGTATTAGAGTTGTACAGTGGTTCAAGAAACTGATGGCTGGAGGACAGAAGGCGTTTTAAAACTTGATGGTGTGAAACTTCAGGTTTGATGAAAAGTCTGTTTCTCTGTCCACAGATGCTGCTATCTGCCGTGCAACTTTGTCATGTTCCCTTTTATATCAGACGTCCAGCATGGAGTTTTGCTTTTTAACGGAGTGTACACACATAAAAAGGACGCAAAGTGCTGGAGTAACTCAGCAGGTCAGGCAAAGTCCCTGGAGAACACGGATGGGCAACGTTTCGGGTCGGGACCCTTCTGCTGGTGACGCAGCCTGATACCATGTCTGGAGAAGGGTCTCGACCCGAAATGTCCGTCGCGCATTCCTTCTCTCCAAATAAATGGATCTATCACTTCGTCCGGATGATAAACCAAAAGACTTCCTTTAGCTCTGTAAAACTGAATCATTCTATAATTGTTTAAGAAAGAACTGCAGATGCTGGAAAAATCGAAGGTAGACAAAAATGCTGGAGAAACTCAGCGGGTGAGGCAGCATCTGTGGAGCGAAGGGTCTGCGGAAGGGTCTTGACCCAAAACCTCACCTATTCCTTCAGCTTAAGGATAAGGGGGAAATCCTTTAAAACCGAGATGAGAAAGACTTTTTTCACACAGAGTGGTGGGTCTCTGGAACTCTCTGCCACAGAGGGTAGTTGAGGCCAGTTCATTGGCTATATTTAAGAGGGAGTTAGATGTGGCCCTTGTGGTTAAGGGGATCAGAGGGTATGGAGAGAAGGCAGGTACGGGATACTGAGTTGGATGATCAGCCATGATCATATTGAATGGTGGTGCAGGCTCGAAGGGCCGAATGGCCTACTCCTGCACCTAATTTCTATGTTTCTATGTTTCTATGTTTCCTTCACTCCATAGATGCTGCCTCACCCGCTGAGATTCTATAATTGTAATCATGGCGACAGAATACTTTACATAGGCTAACATAAGTTATAATTAATATGAAATTCCTGTTGGTGCCATAATGTAACTAACTAGGCCCTCTTGATGCACATGATTGCACTGGATTCTACAGATGCACCATACAAACTATTTTATTGGGATGCGTCACGGATTGATTTGGGAACAGCGCCATCCAAGACCGCAGAAAATTGCAGCGAATTATGGACGCAGCCCAGACCATCACATAAAACCAACCTCCCTTCTGATGACTCCATCTACACCTCATGCTGCCTCGGCAAGGCCAGCAGCATAATCAGGGACGAGACACACCTCGGCCACTCCCTCTGTTCCCCTCTGTTCCCCTCTCCCATCAGGCAAAAGGTACAGAAGTGTTCAAACGCACACCTCCAGATTCAGGGACAGTTTCTTCCCAGCTGTTATCAGGCAACTGAATCATCCCACCACAACCAGAGAGCAGTGCTGAACCACTATCTACCTCATTGGTGACCCTCGGACTATCCTTAATCAGACTTTACTGGCTTTACCTTGCACTAAACGTCATTCCCTTGTCATGTATGTGTACACTGTAAATGGATCGATTGTAATCATGTATTGTCTTTCTGCTGACTGGTTAACATGCAACACAGGCTTTTCACTGTACCTCGGTACACGAGACAATAAACTAAACTGTAACTGTTGATTATCAATGCATAAAGATTATATGTGAAGCTGCATTCATCTGCTCTTCTGAAAGATTGTAAAAGAAAAACAAATATCAAACCATTTAATTTGGGTTGAGACTAATAGACGTACTTACAAGTAAGGAGGTATAAGACACGGCAAGAGACTACTTGTACAATACTTAAAAGATAAAATCGGCCCCAGCCCCAAGGGATTAAAAGTTAAGAGTACATATCTTAACTGACCTATAATCTCCACGAGCAGTGGAATGAAAGTCTTTTGTAGCCTTTCCAACGCAATGTCAAACATTAAGTGGTGGAATTCCAGTGTTAATCTCACTGAGCTCAACTGCACAAGTGAAATGAATTGAAGACGTGAGAAAAATCCGCAATGCTAATTCCTATCCAGAGGCTCCTGCTTCTCAGTTCACGGAAAGTTACTGCATTCAACCGAAGATAGACACAAAGTGCTGGAGTAACTCAGCGGGACAGGCAGGCAGCATCTCTGGAGGGAAGGAATGGGTGACGTTTCGGGTCGAGACTGGTTAGGTAGAAGGGAACGAGAGATATAGACAGCAATGTTGTAGAGAGATAAAGAACAATAAATGAAAGATATGCAAAAAAAGTAACGGTGATAAAGGAAACAGGCCGTTGTCAGCGCTTTCAGTCTCTGGAACTCTCTGCCACAGACGGTAGTTGAGGCCAGTTCATTGGCTATATTTAAGAGGGAGCTAGATGTGGCCCTTGTGGCTAAGGGGATCAGGGGGTATGGAGAGAAGGCAGGTACGGGATACTGAGTTGGATGATCAGCCATTATCATATTGAATGGCGGTGCAGGCTCGAAGGGCCGAATGGCCTACTCCTGCACCTAATTTCTATGTTTCTATGTTTCTATGTTTGTTGGGTGAAAATGAGAAGCTGGTGCAACTTGGGTGGGGGAGGGATAGAGGGAGAGGGAATGTCAGGGCTACCTGAAGTTAGAGAAGTCAATGATCATACCACTGGGCTGTAAGCTGCCCAGGCGAAACATGAGATGCCCTTCTACCAATTTGCGTTTCGCCTCCCTCTGACAATGGAGGAGACCGAGGACAGAAAGGTCAGTGTGGGAATGGGAAAGGGAGTTCAAGTGTTTGGCAACCGGGACATCAGGTAGGTCCAGGCGTACAGAGCGAACATTCAAGTGATGTGTGATTTGATTAACACTGGGGGAAAAGTTGAACCATATTACGGGCAGCAGAGTGGTGGCTTCTGTAAACTGGCCCCCAGTTAGTGGAAGGGCAAGCGGGAGCTAGCTGATAGACGTGTGTGTGAAGGGAACAGATTACGTGGGAATGGAAGTGTTTAAGAAAGAACTGCAGATGCTGGAAAAATCGAAGATGGACAAAAAAGCTGGAGAAACTCAGCGGCTGAGGCAGCATCGGTGGAGAAAAGAAATCGGCGATGTTTCGGGACACAAAAGGTCGCCTATTCCTTCTCTCCACAGATGCTGCCTCACCCACTGAGTTTCTCCAGCATTTTTTGTCTACCGCGGGAATGGAAGTGATGAAATAGCTCTTCGTGCTGGGGTAGACTTGATGGACTGAATGGCCACCATTTGTGGCATTGATAATTTGAATTACCCACCCACCAATGCCCAGGATAATTCTGCTCTATACCTTACTGCAGGGTCGGTTCCAACAAGGACCCGGGAGGTGAATTCCCTAGCTGAGTTGAGCGTGACACCCATTCACATCGAGTGTGCATTTGACCAAACGTTGCACCAAGGTACCTGATAAACTGAAGTTAATGGGGATCAGAGAATAAGTGATCTAGTGGTTAAACGTACATCCAGCACATCCAGCGGGAGATGGGAGTGATAGTTGGAAGTTATTTATCTAGGCCCCAGTATATCACTGCCCGAGTTCCTCGTGATCGTGTCAGCTATGGGCAGCACGGTGGCGCAGCGGTAGAGTTGCTGCCTCATGGCGCCAGAGACCCGGGTTCGATCCCGACTACGGGTGCTGTCTGTACGGAGTTTGTTCGCGTTCTTCCCGTGACCTGCGTGGGGTTTCTCTGAGATCTTCGGTTTCCTCCCACACTACAAAGATGTGCAGATTTGGTATAAATGTAAAACATTGTCCCCTAGTCTGTGTAGGGTAGTGTTAATGTGCGGGGATCACTGGTCTGTGGGGACTCAGTGGGCCGAAGGGCCTGTTTCCGCGCTGTATCTCTAAACTAAACTAAATCTTCAGATGCCTCATCACAATCGATTGCCAGATGCCCGGTCGATCTCCCAGTTACTAAACACTTTAACTCGCAATTAGAATATTGAGACCACATTTAGAATATTGTGTTCAGTTCTGGGCACCGTGTTAAAGGAAAGATATTGTCAAGCTTGAAAGGGCTCAGAAAAGATTTACGAGGATGTTGCCAGGACGAGAGGGTGTGAGCTACAGGGAGACGTTGAGTAGGCTGGGACTCTATTCCTTGGAGCGCAGGAGGATGAGGGGTGATCTTATAGAGGTGTACAAAATCATGAGTGGAATAGATCAGGTAGATGCACAGACTCTCTTGCGCAGAGCTGGGGAATCAAGGACCAGAGGACATAGGTCCAAGGTGACGGGGAACAGATTTGATAGGAATCTGAGGGGTATCTTTTTCACACAAAGGGTGGTGGGTGTATGGAACGAGCTGCTAGAGGAGGTAGTTGAGGCTGGGACTGTCCCAACATGTAAGAAACAGTTAGGTACATGGAAAGGACAGGTTTGGAGGGATATGGATCAAGGCAGGCAGGCGGAGTCAGTGCAGCTGGGACATGTTGGCCAGCATGGGCAAGTTGGGCCGAAGGGCCTGTTTCCACACTGTATCACTCTATGACTCCCTTTCCAACAATTCCCACACTAACGTTTCTGTCCTGGGCCTCCTCCACTGTCAAGGTGATGCCACACGCTATCCTCAGGAACAACGCCTCATATTTCGCTAGGGCAGCTTACAACCCAGCAGTATGAAAATTGATGTCTCTAATTTCGAGTAACCCTTGCTTTCTCTCCTCCCCTCCCCCACCCGAGTCGCCCTGATAGTTCCACTGTTTGCAGCCATATGCCCCCTGCAATATCACCTCTTCCACAGCCCACAATGGATCATTGTGGGCTCCACCTTTCCATGGTCATCAGTGCCGGCTCTGATTTGTTCTGAACCTTTTCATACCTCTAGTTCCCTCTCCCCTGACTCTGCCTGAAGAAAGGTCTAGACTCAAAACTTCACCTGTTCCTTTTCTCCATAGATGCTGCCTGACCTGAGTTACGTACTCCAGCATTTTGTGTCTAGCCTCATCTATTTTGTGCCAATCACTTATCATTGACATTCAATATGGACATCCACCCAGCGATGCACCATGTTTGCATTGAATCCCATCAAACCTGTGGCTCCTCTGAATGCCAGGAATGATAGGGGACATAGAAGATGCACTGGAACAGCTCCAGGAACTTGCGGAATCCCTGCAACTTCATAAGTTCATATACGCTGGGAGCAGAATTAGGCCATTCGGCCCATCAAGTCTACTCCACAATTCAATCATGGCTGATTATCTCTCCCTCCTAACCCCATTCTCCTGGCTTCTCCCCATAACCCCTGACACCCGTGCCAAGTCACATATCATGCAAACATGGAAAGACGTGAGCATCCTTTCAGGATCTACATCCTGGAAACCGTGAATGGACAGCGCTGTCGACCTTCTCTCCGAGGATTGCTCCCTATCACCTTTTCAATTGCTTTTAAGAAAAACAAATGAAAAACAATTAGGACAAGTAACAGCAGTTAAGTCAAAAGCCATTTGTGCTAAAGATAGACCCAAAATCCTGAGTAACTCAGCGGGACAGGCAGCATCTCTGGAGAGAAGGAATGGGTGACGTTTCTGGTCGAGGCCCTTCTGAAGGAAGTTGCAGAAGAGTCTCGACCCGAAACGTCACCCATTCCTTCTCTCCAGAGATGCTGCCTGTTCCGCTGAGTTATGCCCCTGTCCCACTTATGCCCCTGTCCCACTTAGGAAACCTGAACGGAAACCTCTGGAGACTTTGTGCCCCACCCAAGGTTTCCGTGCGGTTCCCGGAGGTTCCCGGAGGTTTTTGTCCTCCGGCAATCACCTTCAACTAGCAACGCAACCGGCTTCAACTAAAAAATTACAGATTTTTAAAACGAAAACCACTTTCGATCATTAGGGAGACTGACAAAAACCTCCGGGAAACTCCGGGAAACGCACGGAAACCTTGGGTGGGGCACAAAGTCTCCAGAGGTTTCCGTTCAGGTTTCCTAAGTGGGACAGGGGTACTCCAGCATTTTTACCGATCCTTCGGTGTAATCCAGCATCCGAAGTTCATTCCTAGCCATTTGTGCAGGTTTGCCACTTAGAAAATCATCCCTAGAAATTTCCTTGGCGTTTTTGACAGTTTTACAACATGGTAAGTTCCTTTTACACGAGTTATAATGAGGCCCACAAATGGAGAATAGAAATGATCAGGGTGACTTAGACTGAGCGTGTGACGACACTTCTCATCAGCTGGAATGTGCTGCGGTGGGTGAGATGATCACTTGTCTAACGTGTTGCCTCTCCAGCTATGGAAGTCTTGATCACATGCAACTCGAACAGCGTGGGCTCACATCAAGCAGGCTACCTTCATACTTTCAACCAGAGTACATGTCAGACTGCTGGGTTTTTACAGAACAGCTACATAATTCATCGCCTGCGACATCATAGAGATATTGCAGAGAAAGGGGCCTTCTGGTTTTTTGGGCTTCTGCAGTTGAAGGAAATGGCATCCATGTTGTTCACAAGTTCACAAGTTACAGGAGTAAGACCATTCGACACATCGAGTCCACTCCGGCATTCATTCATGGCTGATCTCTACCTCCTAACCCCATTCTCCTGCCTTCTCCCCATAACCCTTGACACCCGAACTAATCAAGAATCTATCTATCTCTGCCTTAAAAATATCCACTGACTTGGCCTCCACAGCCCTCTATGGCAATGAGTTCCACAGATTAACTACCCTCTGACGAAAGAAGTTCCTCCTAACCTCTTTTCTAAAAGAGCGCCCTTTATTTCTGAGACAGTGACCTCTGGTCCCAGACTCTCCCACCAGTGGAAACATCCTCTCCAGGGTCTCGACCCGAAACGTCGCCTATCTCCTTCGCTCCTTAGATGCTGCTGCACCCGCAGAGTTTCTCCAGCCTTTTTTGTGTACCCTCGATTCTCCAGCACCTGCAGTTCCTTCTTTAACTCTCCACATCCACTCTCTCTATTCATTTTATTATTCTGTAAGTTTCAATGAGTTCCCCCCTCAACATTCTAAACTCCAGCGAGTACAGGCCCAGCGCTGTCAAACGCTCATCATTTGCTGAACCACTCATTCCTGGAATCATTCTTGTAAGCCTAAAATGTTGTATTGTGAGTTTCTACATAAAACCCCTTTGACATTCTCAGTTTGAAGAAATTTTACTTACGAAATGTACCAATTTTGTCTGACAACAGCAGGACATCCTACATTAATTGTTATGGTGTCTCAGGGCATAGTATTAAGATGCCCGGGGTAAAGTTTCAAGGAGATGTACGGGACAAGTTTTTTATACGGAGGGTGTTATGTGCCTAGAACGCGTTGCTAGGATTGGTGGTTCTTTCTGCTCTATGTTCTTTTTTTTAACCATTTATTGAATATTATTATTATTATTAAGGTTTCAGGTTTGTAGGGACAGATAGAAAAACGTAGATACACTTGAAACAGTCATCTGATGTTTGCATCATAGTGCTTTAGCCAAAGCTAATTCGCAACACTTGTCCCTAGTAGGGCTTTTGGGTAAAAATGATAATACAGATTAACATTATTAAAAATGGGAAAATGGAAATGGAAATGAGATTAAAAATGGAAAAGAGAAAAAGCCATACAGAGAGAGCACAGTGTAAAAACTAAATATGAGAACAAGATTGTTGTTGAATTAGCCGCAGTTTTGTGTTTCTTTTGAATGTGACATATGTAGGGATACATTTCAAGTGGTCTGGCAGTGAGTTCCATAATTTTGTCCCTTTTACTGAAAAGACAGTTTGAGCAAAAGATGTTCTGCAGAAGGGGATACTACAATTGCCCTTTGACGCTGCTCGGGTGGTGGATCTGGCACCACTTTGCAGTCTTGTTATTGTTTTGCACAGCAGCTGGGGAGCAGCACCATTTAGGCACCTGAAGACCAATTTAACTAAATGTAAGGAAATAAAGTTAGCACAACTCAGGATCTTATATTTGCTTAGATATGCGTTTGCTGAACTCTTCAGAGAAGCAAAACCAGTGACTCTCAGTCTGAAGAAGGGTCTCGACCCGAAACGTCATCGATTCCTTTTCTCCAGAGATGCTGCCCGACCCGCTGAGTTACTCCAGCATTTTGTGTCTATCTTCAAAACAATTTAAAGACTGGCCTGCAAGTGATGAATCATAACGCTGACAATGGACGAAGAAAGGTCGGTACGGGAATGGGAAATATAGTTTAGTTTAGTTTATTGTCAGGTGCACCGAGGCGCTGTGAAAAGCTTTTTGTTGCTTGCCAACTGGTCAGCGGAACGACTGTACATGATTACATTCGAGCCGAAGATCGACACAGAATGCTGGAGTAACTCAGCGGATCAGACAGCATCTCTAGGGAAAAGGAATAGGTGACGTTTGGGGTTCAGACTGGGACCCCCTGACTGCACATTACCAATGTTCCCACACATTACATTCGAGATGTTCGCAGTGTGCAGATACTGATACAGATACAGGGTACAGACGTTGACAAATATGGTGCAGTTTTCAGGCAAAGACGTGTGGATGAGCTTTGTTGAGCAGAGAGAATTGGAGCCCTTACTTCCAGAGATAACAAAGATATGGATGATCATTTTCAGCAGTTGATGAACTAAGCCTTGTAACTGAGGAATAAAAACACAGTCTACATTCTACTGTAAATATGCTTCGGGCATGAACATCAAAATATTTTTGTAAAACACTTACACCGTTCATGCTGGCATGGTGCCAAGTATTAAGTGCTGCCTGAGTGTGTTTAGAAATTAAATTGACAGATCATATACAGCGGCAGAAATGCAGGGGAAAACATTTGTACTGGCATTTCACACAGTATTACATTAATGGCTGTACACAACTTTACTGATAGGGTAATCATCATTAACTTATCAGAGTCAGGTTTATGTTTGTAAATAGTGGGTGTCTTAAAATCAACCTCACGTGTAAATCAGGTTCACTTTCTGATTGGATGTGTAGGAAGGAACTGCAGATGCTGGTTTACACCAAAGATAGACAAAAAATGTTGGAGTAACATGGAATGTTGGAAGATTGTTCCCGATGTTGGGGGGGGTCCAGAACAAGGGGTCACAGTCTAAGGATAAGGGGGAAATCCTTTAGGACTGAGATGAGGAAAACATTCTTTACACAAAGAGTGGTGAGTCTCTGGAATTTCATTTCGGAGTCACGTGAGTGACTTCGTGAAGAGCCCGCCGGCGCGCATGCTCGACATATCGTCGTAACGCGTTGCTGCGACGGCTGGCGGTGGAGCGCGCTCCTCGCCAGCCCTTCATAAGGGGCCACGGAGGTGAGTATTCTACCTTTAGTTGGTGGTCCTTGTTGTCTGATTATGTCTTGCAGCAAGGACATGGATGGGAGTTCGAAGGGCCGGAGGACGTCAGGACGAGTTCGCCGGTCAACAGTTCCGGGGCCTTTACCATCGGCAGTACCTGCAGCGCAGGCCGGGACTCAGGCGGAGATGTGGGTAAGTCCTGTGATTACAGGTCCAGGTCCGCCAGCACACCACAGCTCGGAGGAGTTCGACCAGGAGGAGTGTGGTGTGCCGCCAGAGCAGGGGGACCCTGCCATGGCAGTCAGGTCGTCAGCGGGCTCGCTGGCGACCTCGAGCAGGGCACGTGCCGTTGCACGGTCTGCTCCACTCAGCCCTCCGAGAAGGGGGAGGGCAGGAGCCCAGAAGCCTAACCCTGTTAGGGCTAAGGCATTGCCTATCGCGGAGGAGCGGTCAGGTTCCAGGGCGAGACCCGGGGCGGCTGTGAGGTCCAGCCGGCACACCCCGACTCTCGACGCCGGGACGGGTCGGTCGAGTCGGGTCTCGTCACGGTCGCCGAGCCCCCCATGGATGGGTGGGCGAGACCATGCGTCGGCAACGTCCACGATGTGGGCAGCCGGCAAGACTGCGCGGGCCCCAGGCAGCCATGCTTCGGCTGGTGCCGACACCTCGCCGCAAGTGCCCTTAGTGGCAGCGGCTTCAGCTCTCGCTAAACGGAGGCGATTGAACACGCCCGCGCAGGAATCGCGCAGTTTCGCCTCGGCGGCTGTTAGCGACAACTACCGGCACCGGCAGGGCCTCGACGAGGTGCGGGCCGATGACAGGAGCCCGGTTTTCTTTTCAGAGCCGGAGGACTACGACCACCTGAGTGTTCAGGGTGAAGGGCGTATTGACCGTATGGAGCGGCTGCTGGAGCTCCTGCTTCAACGTCAACAACAGCAGGGCAGCAACAGGCACAGGGCGTCTTCACCAACATCTACTATCAGCCTGGAGCAGCAGGAGGAGGAGGTTCTGGTGGATCCCGTACCAACTCCGTTGGAGGTGCCAGCGGAAGAACTCTTGGATGTGGCGACCAAATTCGCGGCCCCACATACGGCTGGTCTTCCTCTAAATACAAAGCTGGCAGCCACAGTGGACTTTCTTAATAATCAGGTGCTGCAGGAAGAAGTCCTCATCCAGGCTATGAGCCGGCACAAGGCTCCATCAAACTGCAACTCCCTCAACGTGCCTGTGGTCAATACGCCAATATGGGGCAACATCAGTGCGGCTATCCGTCAACAGGAGCTAAAATTGCAGCGGATCCTGAAACTCCTCACGGCCAGTATTACCGCCTTTGCGCGGTCGGTGGACGGGGACGAACTGAATTTGGACCAGGAAGATGCTCTGGCCTTATTGTGCGCGACCCAGCACGAAATCAACGGGTTTCGCAAAAACAGCATCCGCCCAGCACTCAACCCGAAGTTTGCAGGATTGTGCAAACCACCGCCGCCGCCGCCGCCGCCCCGTCAGCTCTTTGGTGAGGACCTCTCGAAGAGAGTCAAAGAGCTTGACGAACAAGCCAAAACGGTGGGGATCATGCGCTCTCAGAGTGCCCCCACACCGTCAGGCTCAAAAGCTCCATACATTCGCTCACGAGGGTCGGCCGGTGCCTCGACGAGGACTCGCCCTCTAGCTCCACAACGACAACAGCACCAGAACCAGCACCAAGGGTCTTTTTTAGGACAGGGTCGGCAGAGACCTTTGTGGAAATCGAAGACGCCGCGCCCTCAAGCCAACCCAGCACCTCCACGGCCACCCACACGTGTCAAGGACCGCCGGTAACCACGGAGGTGAGGGGGTCTGGTTCTCTTTTTTCTCTCTGTTTAACTTCCCATGTTGGTGGTCGTTTACGGTTGTTTTTGGATGCATGGGGTAATTTTACTGGTGATGAGTATGTGTTGCGGAATATTCGGGGGCATACAATTGAGTTTATTAATGGCGACATTCCTCCATCCCAGCACATGCCTGGTCGTACGTTCAAATTGTCTGCTGCAGAACAGGCAGCAGGTTACAAGGAAATTTTAAGTTTGGAACAGAAGGGTGTGATTGAGAAAACAGTGCATGAGCCAATTGAATTTGTTTCGAACATATTTACTAGACCTAAGAAGGATGGAGGCTGTCGTGTCATTATTGATCTAACCCGTTTGAATACGTTTGTAACATATACTCATTTTAAAATGGATACGTTTGAAACAGCCAAATCATTGATTTCTCATGGCTGCTTTATGGCATGCATTGATTTGAGGGATGCATATTATTCAGTATCCATCCAGAAAGATGATAGAAGGTTTTTGAAATTTATCTGGATGGGGCAACTTTGGCAGTATAAGGCTTTGCCTAATGGGCTTACTACAGCCCCTGGATTGTTCACTAAATTGGTGAAGCCAATCATGGCTTATTTGAGACAACGACATCACATAGTTATGGCCTATTTAGATGATGTCTTTATTGTGGGCCACACCCTGCAATTGGCTGAACAGGGTGTTGCAGCTGCTGTCAATATATTTCAACAATTAGGATTCATTGTCCATCCAGAGAAATCGAAGTTCTGCCCTGCCCAGGTAATTGATTACCTAGGGTTCACGGTGAACTCAATGAGCATGAGGATAACTATACCAATTAACAAAATTGAGGAAGTCACTAAGGTGTGCAGAGATTTAATTGGCACCAATATACCATCGATTCGGCATACAGCCACAGTAATTGGCAAGTTAGTGGCTTTGTTTCCGGCAGCACGATATGGACCTTTGCATTATCAGAATTTGCAAAGAGCTAAAATTACTGCGTTAAAACGGAACGCTGGTCATTACGATCGATCTATGCAGCTGCCGTCCGAAGCGATAACTGAGTTGCAATGGTGGGTGTGTCACATTAGCAACTCATTTAAGCCTGTCAGGGAGGCTAATCCGGTGGTATATTTACAGACTGATGCAAGCTCCAATGGCTGGGGAGCTACTGATAATTGCTCTAGTTGTGGGGGCAGATGGGACACCCTTGAGGCATCGATGTTGTTGACTCAAGGGATTAACTATTTGGAGTTGCTGGCAGCATTCCACGGACTTCGTGCATATTGTTCCAAGCTTGTTGGAGCACACGTCCGTCTCCAAATAGACAACACCACAGCTGTGGCATATTTAAACCATATGGGTGGTACCAGGTCAGTTTCGTGTGACAAATTGGCTAACTCAATTTGGCTCTGGTGTATTCAAAGAGACATTTGGATTTCAGCTACCTATTTGCCAGGTGAGCTTAATACTGTGGCGGACACCAGGTCACGCAAATTTAATGACAACATTGAATGGATGTTGCATCCTGAGATTTTTTCTAAAGTCACAGCCAAATTTGGTAAACCATTGACCTTTTTGCGTCACGGTTGAACCATCAGGTACCAGCCTACGTTTCATGGGAACCAGATCCTGGGGCAATAGCGCTAGATGCATTCTCGCTGGACTGGGGGAATTGGTTTTTCTATGCCTTCCCTCCGTTTTGCCTCATCAGTCGGGTATTGCGAAAGATTCAGGCAGATGCTGCCAAGGGCATCCTTATTATACCCGACTGGCCCACACAGCCTTGGTATCCGGTGGTCTTTGACATGCTCAACGAACCTTGGGTCCTTTTGAAGGGTTGCCCACAATTGGTTACTCACCCTGTCTCAGGGGAGCCACATCCCTGCCATGGCTATTTAAATTTGTTGGCTTGCAGGTTCTGAACAGGCCGTTAGTCCAATACGGCCTCTCGGCTCGGACCATGGATACCATCGGGGCGTCGTGTCGAGAGTCCACAAGGCGAAGATACCGCTCGCATATTAAGAAGTGGGAAGCCTACTGCAGCCGCTCTCGCATCACGTACGATGACGTGACAATAACCGACGTCCTGGAATTCCTCGCGGGGTTGCACCATGATGAACACTTAAGTTACAGTGCCATCAACAACGCCAGAAGTGCGCTATCATTCTACCTCAAGATTGGGGTAGGATCCAACAGGCTAGTGTCCAGACTCATGCGGGGTATATTCAATATGAATCCGCCTACACCACGCTATAATATCACCTGGGATGTCAGGGACTATTAACCCTGCTCAGGACGTGGTCTCCCATGGAAGGGCTCCAACTGGACCAACTCACCATGAAGCTGGTGATGTTACTAGCGCTGACTTCAGCTCAGAGGGTACAGACACTACACAAACTGCGTGTCGACAGAATGACAGCTACCCCAACAGAAGTAGTCTTTTTCGTTGACGAGCTACTAAAGCAGCATAGACCTGGGTGCACAGGGCTGCAGCTGAAGTTCCCGGCATACCCCGCAGATGCTAGGCTATGTTTAGTCTCACATATCCGCCACTATGTCAAAGTGACGGCACGCATCAGAGGAATGGAGAGATACCTGCTTGTCACTCATAAGAGACCTCATCATCGAGTGACAGTCCAGACGATATCCAGGTGGCTTCGAGTCGTCTTGGGTAAGTCAGGTATCGACATTAATGTGTTCAAGTCTCATTCCACCAGGGCTGCATCGACGTCAGCGGCGAGGGTCATGGAGGTGCCCATGGACCAAATTCTCGCCACAGCAGGATGGGCGAATGAAGCTGTGTTCCAGCGTTTTTATAACAAGCCTGTTGCTGCTCCTCTACAGTTCGCAGAAGCCGTGCTGAATGCAGGTCAAGAACGTGGAGATGTCCCCGCATGAGGGGTTTTGATTTGTTATTAATAAATATGCTCTTGTTTTGCAGTATGAACTATTGAGCAAGTTTGTCCTCCCATCCATCCCTGGTAGTGGTGTGTCAGCATGGACGTGGTCCAGGGCGTGTAATCACAGAAGCTTTGAAGTCTTCACAAAGTCACTCACGTGACTCCGAAATGAAATAGTAAGATTGAACGAGAACTTACCAGTTCGAAGGTTGATCTTTATTTTATGAGGAGTCGAAGTGAGGGATTTCGTGCCCTCCTCGCCCAACCCTCAATCACCTTCATCTGGTAATCTTAGTCAATTCAATCATACTATGCGAAGTCATTTCTTTTGTTGGTTTCTGTGATTCCACGCCGCTACTTTGAAGTATGTCGAGCATGCGCGCCGGCGGGCTCTTCACGAAATCCCTCACTTCGACTCCTCATAAAATAAAGATCAACCTTCGAACTGGTAAGTTCTCGTTCAATCTTACTATTCTCTGCCACAGAAGGTAGTTGAGGCCAGTTCATTGGCTATATTTAAGAGGGCGTTAGATGTGGCACTTGTGGCTAAAGGGATCAGGGGGTATGGAGAGAAGGCAGGTACGGGATACTGAGTTGGATGATCAGCCATGATCACATTGAATGGCGGTGCAGGCTCGAAGGGCCGAATGGCCTACTCCTGCACCTATTTTTCTATGTTTCTATGTTTCTATGTTTCTATGTTTCGAACCCAGCGGGACAGGCAGCATCTCTGGATGGAGGGAATGGGTGACGTCTTGGGCCTTCCATCCAGAGATGCTGCCTGTCCCGCTGAGTGAGTCCAGCTTTTTGTGTCTCTCTTAATGAGAGTGAGGTCCAAGTGTAGAAATGCTGGCAGGAGCTCCTCGTCCATTCACAGTGCTTCTCAAGAAATTCTGTTCAATCAGTCCCCGGGAGAGACTCAATTAGTCATTAAGCAGCAATTAGTGAAAGTCTAAAATCAAGAAGGAATGCCTAAGCATCCAAGGAAACAAGGAAACTGCGGATGCCGGTTTACAAAAAGAGGAGACAAAATGCTGGAGTAACTCGTGTTTAAGAAGGAACTGCAGATGCTGGAAAATCGAAGGTAGACAAAAATGCTGGAGAAACTCAGCGGGTGCAGCAGCATCTGTGGAGCGAAGGAGATAGGCAACGTTTCAGGCCAAAACCCTTCCTCAGACTGAGCTTCAGACTCAGTCTGAAGAAGGGTTTCGGCTCGAAACGTTGCCTATCTCCCTCACTCCATAGATGCTGCTGCACCCGCTGTGTTTCTCCAGCACTTTTGTCTACCTGCTGGAGTAACTCAGCAGGTCAGGCAGCATTCCTGGGGAACATGGATAGGTGATGTTTCAGTTTCAGTTTATATTTGCATCACAGTTTGCATCACAGTGTGATGGAATGCATCACATGCATCACATGGACACACTGCATCACAGTTTGGTATGGCAACTGCTCTGTCTCCGACCGGAAGGCATTGCAGAGGGTGGTGAAAATTGCCCAACGCATCACCGGTTCCTCGCTCCCCTCCATTGAGTCTGTCCAAAGCAAGCGTTGTCTGCGGAGGGCGCTCAGCATCGCCAAGGACCTCTCTCACCCCAACCATGGACTGTTTACCCTCCTACCATCCGGGAGGCGCTACAGGTCTCTCCGTTGCCGAACCAGCAGGTCCAGGAACAGCTTCTTTCCGGCGGCTGTCACGCTACTCAACAACGTACCTCGGTGACTGCCAATCACCCCCCCCCCCGGACACTTATTGTTATTTATTCAAATCATTTGCTGTGTCGCTCTTCCAGGGAGATGCTAAATGCATTTTGTTGTCTCTGTACTGTACACTGACAATGACAATTAAAATTGAATCTGAATCTGAATCTGAATTTATTGTCATGTGTACCGAGCTACAGTGAATAGCTTATGTTGCGTGCTATCCAGTCAGCAGAAAGATAATGCATGATTACAATCGAGGCATTGACAGTGTATAGGGTTGGGAACATTCTTCAGACTGAACAGTGAACATTGGTGAACAGTGTTAGCACCAAAGATAAAACTTGACCATTTAATCTTTCTGACAGCTGACTGCACTTCAGTTTGGTGGTCGCAAATGCCAATTGATATTGCAACGACATCATTGGTAAACTTATAGCCAGTTCATTGGTTATATTTAAGAGGGCGTTAGATGTGGCACTTGTGGCTAAAGGGATCAGGGGGTATGGAGAGAAGGCAGGTACGGGATACTGAGTTGGATGATCAGCCATGATCATATTGAATGGCGGTGCAGGCTCGAAGGGCCGAATGGCCTACTCCTGCACCTATTTTTCTATGTTTCTATGTTAAGTTAAAAATAATCAGAACCTCAATTCATTTGAATGTTCAAATTATCGTCAAAGCAAGAGGATCCACTAAAAACTAGGGAGAATATCACGATGGACTTCAGCTTGTGAAGTGGCTTGGCCGAGCACTGTTTTTTTCTTTAAGACTATGAATAGAACAATGTTAAGCTGCAAAGTTATTGATCGAGTCCCTGCCAAAGAACTCCATATTTTATTTGTCTGATGTGTTCAAAGACCTTCATAATCAATAAAAACATATATTTAATACTATCAAACGTAATCAAGTCCTCGACTGAATTCTGAAATGATGTAAAGCAGCTGATGGCTATTTAAAGTGAAGATTATTATGCATAAAACAGTCATGTTGTGCATTGCCTTAGCATTTCAAGCGTATAGACCTGAATCGATTAATCAGTACTTGCTGAAGAATTAGTGTTAACACACTGTACAATCATTTTAAGACCTAATATTGGAGCTCCTGCATAGCAAGAGAGAATATTTTCTTGGTATTATCCATGGACATCAGTCCACGGAGTGACAGAGTCGTACAGCATAGGTATAGGCCCTTCGGCACCAACTTGCCCACACCGACCAACATGTCCCTTCCACACTAAAGTTAGACACATAAAGCTGGAGTGGCTCAGTGGGACAGGGTGCATCTCTGGAGAGAAGGGATGGGTGATGTTTTGGGTCGAGACCCTTCTTTCCTGCCACCTGCCTGTGTTTGGCCCATATCCCTCGAAACCTGTCCGATCCATGTACCTTTCTAAATGTTCCTTAAACGTTGATAGTACCTACCTCAACTACCTCCTCCGGCAATTTGTTCCATACACCCACCACCCTTTGCGTAAAAATAGTTATCCTTCTGGTTCTTATTAAATCTTTATCCCCCCTCTCACCCTAAACCTATGTGCTCTGGCTCTCGATTCCCCGACTCTGGGCAAGAGACTAGGTGCGACTACCCGATCTATTCCTATCATGATCTTTGGGTGGGAGTTTGGAAGCAAAGGAAGATTAAAGCAAACATGGGTTTAATGAAGGAATTCTGCTTTCCCGGTGAGGGAACTGGCCAACAGTGGCTGCAATAGGCAGCCCAACATCAGGGTGGCCGAGCGAAATCAAATCACTTACTGCTGGGGCAATCCATATCATAACCACAGCGAAAGGGAAGATAAGAATCATACATTCCTTTTGATCTGCCTTCCTTAGAAGGAACTATCTTTGTTGAATGGCAAATACATTTTTAACTTGCTTTCTACGGAGCTGGAGGTTTGCAGGTAAACTGTGCAATAACCTTTCCTATGGTTTGTCCGGTCTTAATATGAAGAAAGCAGGTTGGTTTTGAAATAATGATTCCTAATGCTGATTGCTGAATCACCTTGCGTGAGTTGGGAGGTGGCCACTGTACCATTCTGCAGGTCACAAGAAGCCACTTCTGCATTTTTTCCTTCCTGCTTCCACCCACTCACTTTCAAATCCAAACTAAGCCATTATTCCTTTCCCACTTTGTTTTTTGAAATATTACCAAAAAAGACTAACTTCTCTTTTCCTCCTCTCTCTTTTCTTTTTTTTTATACACCAACCCCTTCATCTGGCTTTCATTATGGGTGTGCTTGGCTTGTTTCGTGAGGGGCAGGGATGGTGGGAGGGAGGGGTGGGGGTTGGAACCTTCAGGGAGCCAGTCACTTTCTCAGCCCTGTGATGTTCCTCAAGATTAAAAAACAGCTTTGAAGCCTCTACAGTTTTCTGTAAGCCCCGTGGTACAGATCCCATGAAAGACCGAAGCCATCTGGCAACTTGACATAAAGAAGAAACAAACTGATTGAAACCGTTTCTTCAAAGCGACAATAGCTAGCTGGCAGATTTGTTGATTTGCGCCTGGTCTTTCATGTGTCTCACTAAGAAGTCACCAGAACACCTTAGCAATGATTGGAAAAATCTGCACAGATTTCCATTATGTCTGAAGTCTCGCGGCCACAATCAGTAATTAATTTAGTCTGGTGAGATCTAATTGTTAATTATAGATAATAGGTTTGATTTAGTATCCATAATAACATCCACATGCTCTACCACTGTGATCCTAATTCCTCAAAAGGTGACTTCAACAATCTGACAATGAAAGCATAAAAAAATGAAAAGCTCATTTATATGCTGTCTCCAGCTGGCTGCTCGCGCTTTTAAGATGACAGTGAAACATCAGGGTGTAACTCATAGAGTGACTGCTAGTTTTATTTAATCATGTGTTGTCAGGACTCTGCCAATCTTCATGGAGTTTTGAAATCTAATCTCCTGCCTGCATCTCTGCCTCCATCAGTCTCGGTGAGCTTGGAATAACTCTTTCATGATCCAACCATGCTACACCATAAAATGCAACAACGAAAAAAACATGATCATCCTTTGCTGAAAATATTTCAGAAAATCTGGACAAATTATATGTTAACAAACCAAAAGCAATTGTGAAAGAAATATACTTGGTTCCTTGTTGTACACTCCAGCCATAATATCCCTCGATATTCTAAAATATCGATTTAATCTGGGTTAACAAAGCTCCTTGGTTACTGATAGACTCAAACTACTGGAGTAACTCAGTGGAACAGGCAGCATCTCTGGAGAGAAGGAATGGGTGACGATTCAGGTCGGGACTATTCTTCAGACTTGTTAATTATAGATAATGCATTTGTCCATTAGTCCCTTCTTCAGAACCTTGCTTGACATAGCTATACATAGAAAATAAATCTTGCTGAAAGAGCAATATATATCTCTGCCTTGGGTGATTCTTCAGACAAAACCAGCATCTGTTGTTCCTTCCTACACATTTTTAATTGATATAACGTTCCAATCTTTATTTCTTTTTTCACATTTCTTTCCTGATTTAACCAATGTGTCCTTTCATGAACTCTTGAAAGTGATAATATGCAGACATTTCAATGATTTTTTTTCTCCTCTCTAATCCTAAAGCGAGGACACAAATTGCGGAGCCTTTCAACCACTTCAAATGAGTTTACTTGATCCAGGCCAAACTTGAGGTTGAACTTGGAACTTTCGTGCAAAACACAAAGTGCTGCAGGAACTCAACGGGTCAAGTAACATCTGTGGAGAGGGAATGGACAGACGACATTTCAGGTCGGGACCCTTCTTCAGACCATGTGGTGGAAATGAACAGATTATGTTTTCCCCTGACTAGTCTGAGGAAGGGTGTCGACCCGAAATGTCACCCATTCCTTCTCTCCGGAGATGCTGCCTGTCCTGCTGAGTTCCTCCAATTTTTTGTGCCTGTCTATGGTTTAATCCAGCATCTGCAGTTTCTTCCGACAGATTATATTTAGAGTCGGGCCCCTTCTTCAGAACCTTACATGACAAAGCTGTACATGGAAAAAAAAATCTTGCAAATATATTGAAGATAGACACAAAATGCTGGAGTAACTCAGCGGGACTCAACCCAAAATATCCATTTTCTCCAGATGCGCTGGTAGCTGAAAGTTGAAAGAGAGGTGACAAAGTTTGGCGAGTGATAGGTGGATAGAGGCGAACGGGGTTTGTTGACAGGCAGATAAAAAGACAAAAAGTGACATAGACAATAGGTGCAGTAGTAGGCCATTCGGCCCTTCAAGCCCTTCAAGTGTGAGGTAAGGATAATGAAGGTGAAAATCCACCTGTCCCTTGCCAGACTTTGTCCTGCCTCCACCTCTTTTCCAGCTTTCTCCTCTCTTGCAGAATAGGACATTGAAGAGAGATCTTATGCAGGGTGTACAAGATCATGAGGGGCTCGGACAGGGTGAATGTATAGTCTTTGTTCCAAGGTTTGGGAATCAAGGACTGGAGGACAAAAGTTTAAGATGAGAGGGAAAGGGTTAATAGGAATCCAAGGAGCAACTTTTTCACACAAAGACACTTCAGAATTAAAGGGCGCTCTTTTAGCAAGGAGATGAAGAGGAATTTCGTTAGTTAGAGGGTGGTGAATCTGTAGAATTCTTTACCACAGAAGGCTGTGGAGGCAAAGTCAGTGGATATATTAAGGCAGAGATAGATAGATTCTTGAGTCTGGAGAAGGGTTTCGACCCAAAACGTTGCCTATTTTCTTCGCTCCATAGATGCTGCCTCACCAGCTGAGTTTCTTGTTTTTTTTGTTTATTTTATTAGAAGTTAATACAGTACAAAAAAATACAGCGGCACCAACTATGTCATAACGTAATACATTCTATGTACAACCTCTAGTTTTATGTTTTTGAAAAGGAAGTTAAAAAAATATAATAGATAGAGAGAAGAAAAAGAGGAAAAATAGATAGCAGAAAATAAAAAACTGTGAAGTGTGTATATACGGAAATAGAAAGTGGAAAGTAGAAATAAGAGAAGAAGACCCTTAAAAAAGAAAAATTTCAAATCTTTGTTCGGAGATGTAAATCTATCCACGACCTGACCTGAAATCAGTCATCTTTACGGTACTGCCGCATCACATGATTCCAAAAAGTCGATAAAAGGGGACCAGCTCCTTAAGAATTGGTCATATTTATCTATTAGGCGGAGTCTCATTTCTTCAAGGTGAGCTGTGTCCGTCACATTACTAATCCACATTTTAATAGTTGGTATAGCTGTATTTTTCCAAAATTTAACTATCAATTTATTTCCAATTATTAACCCATAATTAAAGAATACTTTTTGGTCTTTGTTTAAATTGATATCTTCTGCTATTATTCCAAATAGAATCCATTCCGTATTAGAATAGAATAGAATAGAATAGTAGAATAGTTTCTTTATTGTCATTGTAACATGAACCATGTACGACGAAATTAAAAAATGTCAGCCAGTCAGTGCACCATTCAAACATTTCTAAAAGCTCACGGTGCGTACAAGGTAAAATATTAAAATAAAAGATAAACAGCTAAAATAAATATGAAAACAGCCACGCATAAACACCCAACCCTACATCCTTCTGTCGATTTCACAGTGTACCAACCGCAGACCCTTAGTCCCCGCGTTCCTTGGCGGCTACATTTAGTGCCTTTATAGCAGTGGGGTAAAAACTGTTTTTAAGTCTGTTTGTCCTTGTCCTTGTAGATCTGTACCGTCTGCCTGACGGCAACAGTTCAAACAGGGAGTGTCCGGGGTGGGAAATGTCCTTTATAATATTCTGGGATTCTTATAATATTAGGTTCTATTCTTAACTTGAAGAGCTTTGTAAATATATCAAATATATCGCTCCAAAATGTATTCAACTTTATACATCCTACAAATGAATGTGTTATATTGGCATTTTGAAACAAGCATTTATTGCATCTAGGAGAGACGTTTGAATAGAAGTTATTCAACCTCGTTTTTAATAATATAGTCTATAGAAAATAGAAACATAGAAAATAGGTGCAGGAGGAGGCCATTCAGCACTTTGAGCCTGCACCGCCATTCAATATGATCATGGCTGATCATCCAACTCAGTATCCTGTACCTGCCTTCTCTCCACACCCCGTGATCCCTTTAGCCACAAGGGCCACATCCAGCTCCCTCTTATGGGATATGTAATAATTCAGCTCCCTCTATGTAATAATTTAAATTGAATTAAGTTATGTCTTGCATTAATGGAACAATTATGTGTGTTCGTCAGATACTTTTCCCATCTATCTTTCGGAATCTTTATCATTAGTTCATGTTCCCAATGCTGAGTTTCTTCAGCATTTTTGTCTATCTTCGATTTCCAGCATCTGCAGTTCCTTCTTAAACATAGATTCTTGCTTAGTTCAGGTGTCAGAGGTTACGGGGAGAAGGCAGGAGAATCGGGTTAGGAGGAAGAGATAGATCAGCCATGTTTGAATGGCGGAGTAGACTTGTTGGGCCGAATAGCCTAATTCTCCTCCTATCACTTATGATCTTATGAGCTAAGATAGAAGCATAGTCAACAGCTGATGGTACTGGAGGAAAGAGTCCAGACCATCACTGGAGTAGCCAACACAGAGTCTGTGACCAGTTGATAATTATTTTTCAGCTGCTGGGTAACTTTATTAGGATGATTTGATGGGTTGATCCCTTGTCGCCAGTCTGAAGAAAATAACTGCACTCCGCGGGTCAAGCAGCATCTTTAGGGAGAAGGAATGGGTGACGTTTTGTGTCGGGACCCATCTTCAGACTGAGAGTCAGGGGAGAGGGAAACAAAAGATATGGAAGGGCAAGGTGTGAAAACATCAGATCAAAGCAGATGGTGATCAAGGAAATGTAGAATGGTTCATTGCTGGCCGAGAGGAAGGTGACAATGAGGCGAACAAACGGTAAAATTAATCAGTAGGGGTGTGATACTAGTCGGCGAGTCTGGTTTAAAACGTGGTGGTAGAGTCGAAAATCAGGAGGAATCACAGAGGGGGTGAAGCATAACAAGGGGGTGCAGCAAAGAGGGGGTGCAGCGATAGAGGGTGTTGCAGAACTCTCGTCGGAGAGAGAGGAGAAGAATTTCTTCAAAGTAGGCAAGTAATTCCATGTTAGTTGAATAACCTTTGTCGATCTGCCAGCTGTTCCAGCTATG
Organism: Raja brachyura; assembly: GCA_963514005.1. The sequence continues at coordinate 5,719,916 of OY740797.1, read as the reverse complement.
AATACACATGGAGAACGGCCCATAATTTTTTTTCCAGTAGCAGAGATATCCAAAACAAAAAACACAAACGCAATGCTGAACTCCCAGAAAGCTGGTCGGATAATCATCATGTCGTCAAATTATACCTTTAATTGCATTTTCATTGCAATCAAATAAATAGAAAATTGGGCGATACATTTTTTAGACAGCAATACAATCTATAAAGGGTATTAGTTGAATCTGAGGGACATTTTATTAAATTAGCGCAAGCTGGGAATGAATTATGTCTGTATCACTGTCAGCAAAAATCCCATCAAGTACGGAAAAAGTAAATAATTACATTTAATAAGTGGAACAAAGCAATATTTTGGACGGTGATTAAGCATCAGCATATTTATAGTTCCCATTTTCACCAGCGATGCGGCCTGACCAGCTTAGTTACTCCAGCATTTTGTGTTTAAGAAGGAACTGCAGATGCTGGAACAATCAGCATTGTCCCAGCATTTTGTGTCCATCTTTGGTGTAAACCAATACTTACAGTTCCCTTTTTAATTATTTTTAACATATTTATTGTTCTGATAGTGTCTGATAGAAACCTGATTCAATCCTGATCTCATCGTCATAGAAACATATAGCACTAAAATAGGCACGTTGGCCCAAGATGCCTGCTTTTAGCTAGTCCTATTTGCCAGCGTTTGGTTCACATCCTCCTAAATATTTCCTATACCTGTGCCTGTCCAAGTGTATTTTTAATGGGTGGCACGGTAGCGCAGCGGTAGAGTTGCTGCCTTACAGCGCCAGGGACCCAGGTTTAATCCTGACTAGGGGTGCAGTCTGTACGGAGTTTGCATGTTCTCCCCATGACCCGCGTGGATTTTCTCCGAGATCTTCTGTTTCTCCATCATCATCATCGGTGGTCACTCGAAACGAGTATGACTGTCCTCTCCTCTCCATAGGGTGGTCTACTTGTGGGTCTGCAGATGTCTGTAGAGATCCACACACCTTGTTGCAACGTGGGCAGTGGAGACTGGCGGTGGTTGGTAGTCGTTGAGCCCCCTTCTCTCTCTCTCTCTCCTTACGGTGCTGTCATTTTGTCTCTGCGACACGCCGTAGTTCCGTTTCGTGACGTGCAGCTCCTTCCTGCACGGATTTCCTCCAAAGGCATACACATAGGTTAATTGGCTCGTTATAAATGTATATTGTCCCTGGTGTGAATAAAATAGTGTTAATATGCGGGGGTCGCTGGTCGGCATGGGCTCGGTGGGCCGAAGGGCCTGGGTCTGCTCTATATCTCTAAACTAGATGTTGTTATTGAATCTGTCTCTACTATCTCCTCTGGCAGCTTAATCCATGCAACCATCACCCTGGTGAAAAGGTTACTCCTCAGATTCAGATTAAATCTTTTCCCCCTCGCCTTAAACCTACAGTGGTGCTCGAGACTCTGTGCAGCTATCCAATCTATTCCACTCATGATTTTATACACCTCTATTAGACCAAAACTCTCCATGATGAAGAATCCCCATTGAACTAATGGGAACCCTGTTCAACCAGAAAGCATGATCTTGCTGTGCCTCACACAGTAAATAAATAGGTCGCTATTAGTTAAATTAACCTTTGTATTTTCATTATTCAAATCGACAATTTATAGAATTTAGTGCAAAATATCTCTGTAATTGAGAATTGAGGCTACTTTTATTACAATGTTCAGTAGGTATGTTACAAAACTTACCTCGAGCGGCACTGCAGTTCTGCCGCTCCCCATGTGCGCGACTTTGGCGCATTTCAGAGGGGGGGCGGGTTTAAAGTGCCGTTTTTCTCCAGACAGTTCAATCGATCCATCTCAGGGGATTTCGTTGCTAAAGAGAAAGCGCTCCAACATTTGTTTTATGAAGGTATTTTTAAACTACGCTAGATCATTTATCAGCTAGAGTAATTTAAAAATCATCTTCTAAAGCCATGAGCGCCGACAACGGGAAGGATTTTACGTAGGGGATAAAAGAAGGTACACAGTTTATTTTTACATAAAAACGTGGTTCTTAGGAAGCCTTTGATCAAATTTTCATGTTGCCAAAAGGGGACAAAAAATATATACGAACAGGCAGTATTTTTCCTGCCGACTGTGGGTTAAATTCACTGCAAACCGCAACGTTCCAATCCACCGCGTTCCACAAAAACCCACTCGCAAGTTGATTTAAATGGCCATTAATTTACGGGAATTAAACACTAAATTCCTTCCATTTGGCCCGTAAATTCATGAAAATTAGATTTAAAAATCATGTTATATTGTGAATTATTGTGTGAATGTTATTTGGACACTTAGGCAATTAAAAAATGTTTATATTTTCTTAAGAAATGGATAGATGTTTAGATCTAGTAATTGAATTTTGTAATTGGCTACAATTAGGTAACTAACTAATTATATGCTTTAATTTCAGTTCATCCAAGTAAGATTGTTTCATATTTGTTTCAGAATGCTTCAATCTATAATAACTGAAAATTTCATTGAGTTCTCTTAATTTTTAAGAAAGTTATGGGCTTTTGACTGTCCTCGATCACAACTTTTGAGTTAAGTCAATGGAAAAGCAATGGGGAACAAGATGCTAATTGCCGAGTATGAAAATGGCCATAACTTTTTTAATACTGAAGATATGAAAGTGAATTAGGTGTCAAATTAAACTTCTTTTTATGCTTTATCTGATGGGATAAATTGCAGACTTGATTTTTAAAATCTCAAAATTTTGTAACATTGCTATGTTCAGTATATTACTTCTATCTTATTTTTTCTGCATGGCCCTTTACAGCGGTTTAGTCGATGAACAGTTTAAACAAAGTTCAGTTTAGTCTAGTTTAGAGATACAGCGCGGAAACAGGCCCTTCGGCCCACCGAGTCGGTGCCGACCAGCGATCCCCGCACATTAACACTATCGTACACACACCAGGGACAATTTACATTTATACCAAGCCAATTAACCTACAAACCTGTACGTCTTTGGAGTGTGGTAGGAAACCGACGATCTCGGAGTAAAACCCACGCAGGTCACGGGGAGAACGTACAAACTCCGTACAGACAGCGCCCGTAGTCGGGGTCGAACCCGGGCTTCCGGCGCTGCGAGCACTGCAAGCGCTGTAAGGCAGCAACTCTACCGCTGCGCCACCGTGCCATCCTACAGTTTCCCGCAGTTACATATTAACCTGTCAGCAGGAGCTCAACATCAAAGGAATTAACATAAAATAAACAATTATGTAATAGGCTTAAAGCCACAAAAGTACAGATCATATTGTGTAAGTCTCATAGGTCCAAAATATAAATGGAAGAAAGCTATCTGATTTGAAATAATAATAACACATTACATTTAATAACAGATTATTTGAAGTCTCTGGAGCAAGCTAATTATATTTACAGTGTCAATGACTCAAAATAAACCACACCATTGATGGCCTTGCTCCAAAATTATTTCATGTCTAGGCACATTTGGGTATTAATAATTATATATTATTTTTTTATCTCCAAATAAGTTCATAAGTCCGTGTTCAAGGAGCAGAATTAGGCCATTCGGCCCCTCAGTCTACCCCACCATTCAATCATGGCTGATCTATCTCTCCCTCTCAACCCCATTCTCCTGCCTTCGCCCCATAACCCCTGACACCCGTACTAATCAAGAATCTGTCAACCTGTCTTTAAAATTTCAATTGATTTGGCCTCCACAGTCGTCTGTGGCAATGAATTCCACAGATTCACCACTGTCTAAAGAAATTCCGCCTCATCTCCTTCCTAAAGGAATGTCCTTCAATTCTGAGGCCGTGCCCTCTGGTCGGCTCCGGGGGGGGCGCCGTCTAGTTGGTGTGGCTGCCCAGCCTGCAGCTGTCTGTTTTTTTAACTTCTTTCTTTTATTTTTAGTGAGTTTTGGTGTTTTGTGTTGGAGTTCTAGAGTTTTTTATGTGGGGGGTGGGGGGGGGGGGAAGGGGGAATCTGCTTTTCCTGGTCCCTAACTGGTCGGAGATGCAGCTTTTCTCCGGGCTTCAACTTCGACCCATCCTCGCGGCCTACCAGCGGGCCTGGAGCGGCGTTTCCTGAGGGGGCCGCCCAGAACCTCGGCTTCGGCAGCGGCTCAGCGCTGGAGCACCATCGGGGAGCGGAGCGGGCGATGCCTTGCCTGGGTCGCCGCGCTGGAGCTGCAGAATGCTGAGACCGCAGGTGAACATCGCGGAGCTGCGGGACCGTGGAGCGGCCGTGAACTTTAACATCAGGAGCCTGGGATCTCTCGGCGAGATCACCAGTTGTGGAGCTCCATCTGGCGCGGCCTTGTCGGCTTCGGAGACCACGGACTCCGGTAGGGAAGCGGCCGTTCCAGGTGTCCCAAGCCGCTGTGAGGACTCTCCCGACGCCGGAGCGCCAACACCCGGCGAGAAGGCCTTAAACATCGGGCCGCCGTAGCGCCGACTGCAGAGGCCTCAATAGGCCTGACTATGGGTGGACTTGGGGATGGGACTGGGCTTTGTGCCTTCCCCCACAGTGGGAACCATTGTGGGGGGATGTTTTTATGTTCATTGTTAATTCTTTAGTGTTGTGTCTTATCTTTATCTGTGTGCTGCATGGCAAGTCAAATTTCACTACACCAATTGGGGTATGTGACAATAAATGTCCTTTGTCCTGTGTCCTTTGGTCCTAGACTCTCCCACTAGTGGAAACATCCTCTCCACGTCCACGCTATCCAGGCCTTTCACTATTCGATAAGTTTCAATGAGGTCCCCCCCCCCCCCCCCCCCATCCTTCTAAACTCCAGCGAGTACAGGCCCAGTGCCGTCAAATGCTCATCACATGTTAACCCAATCATTCCTGGGATAGACACAAAGTGCTGAGTAGCTGAGCGGGACAAGCAGCATCTCTGGAGAGAAGGAATGGGTGACGTTCGGGTCGAAACCTTTCCTGGGATGCTGTTAGAAATCGGTAAAACTGGTCATTGTCTGTGGCCCTGAAAATAAGTATTTAGTTACATCCCAGCTTTGCCCAAAATGCACAAGAAATTGCAAAAAGTTGTAGATGTAGCCTCCTCACCATCGACTCCATCTGCACTTCATGTAGCCTCAGAAAAGCAGCCAGAATAATCAAAGGCTTGTCCTGCCCCAGTCATCCCCTCTTCTCCCCACTCCCGTCCAGCAGAAGGTACAGAAGCTTGAAAGCGCGCACCACCAGACTCAGGAACAGCATCTTCCCCTCTGTTATCCGGCTTCTGAACGGTCCTTCCATTATCCAGGGTACTGTCCGATTCACCTCTACCCCATTGTGGAATCTGGACTTGGTGCTCTACAATGCTGAGAACTATATTCTGCACTCTGTATCTTCCCCTTTGCTCTACCTATCGTACTTGAGTTTGACTTGATAGCGCCCTTATCTCACATGTTTTGTCTCTTCATCTCTGGACTTTATCCAACCATGTATTTATCAACCCCCCCCCCCCACTCCCCCTCACATGAGTCCACCTATAACTTGCCAGGCTTTGTCCCGCCTCACCTTTCTCCCCCACCCCCACCCCCGCCACAATCAGTCTGAAGAAGTGTCCTGACCTGAAATGTCACATAAAATTGCTGCCTGATCCACTGAGTTACTCCAGCACTTTTTTTTTGTAAACCAGCAACTGCAGTTCCTTGTGTCACTTTGGCAAAGCTCCCTAATCAAACAAAGCTACTATAAATCGCCATTCATCTTTGTGGAATCTGGAGTGCATGAAGTATGTATCTTCTTACATACAGCTTTCTGAACTTTAATTTAGTTTAGAAATACAGAACAGAAACGGGCCCTTCGGCCCACCGAGTCCATGCCGACCGGCAATTCTTGGTTACTTGGTCCTCCAAAATATTCCAACTGGAATTTAAACTGGAGGTGGTGAAGGGAGGGGTTTAGCCAGAGATGGTTATTGGGAAGAAAGTGCCACTTTAAGTGTAGTTGCATCTGGCTGGGCAACCGTGGCTTGGTGGAGATTATTCCATGCTTTAATAGTGCGTGGGAAGAACGAATCAAAGGCTTGGGAGCGTGAGGAGGAAACGGAAGATCTCGGAGAAAACCTACGCAGGTCACTGGGAGGACATATAAATGCCGTACAGACAGCACCCGCAGTCAGGATCGAACCTGGGTCTCTGGCGCTGTGAGGCAGCGACTATACCGCTGGGCCACCACTCTCCTTTTCTCCATTAACATCGCATTTAAGGCGAACATTAATGATTAATGATTTGGAAGAGGGAATTAGGAGCAACACTAGCAAGTTTGCGGATGACACAAAGCTGGGTGGCAGTGTGAACTGTGAAGAGGATGTTAGGAGGTTGCAGGGGAACCTGGACAGGTTGAGTGAGTGGGCAGATGCGTGGCAGATGCAGTATAATATAGATAAATGTGAGGTTAACCACTTTGGCGGCAAAAACAAGGGGGCAGATTATTATCTCAATGGGGTTAGGTTAGGTAAGGGGGAGGTGCAGCGAGAGCTGGGCGTCCTTGTACACCGGTCACTGAAAGTTGGCGTGCAGGTACAGCAGGCAGTGAAGAAAGCTAACGGAATGTTGGCCTTCATAACAAGCAGATTTCAGTATAGGAGTAAAGAGGTTCTTCTGCAGCTGTATAGGGCGCTGGTGAGACCACATCTGGAGTATTGTGTACAGTTTTGGTCTCCTAATTTGAGGAAGGACATTCTTGTAATTGAGGCAATGCAGCGTAGGTTCACGAGATTGATCCCTGGGATGGCGGGACTGTCATATGAGGAAAGATTGAAAAGACCAGGCTTGTATTCACTGGAGTCTAGAAGGATGATGGGGATCTTATAGAAACATATAAAATTATAAAAGGACCGGACAAGCTAGATGCAGGAAAAATGTTGGGCGAGTCCGGAACCAGGGGTCACAGTTTTAGAATCAAGGGGAGATCATTTAAGACCGAGGTGAAAAAAAACATCCAGAGAGTTGTGAATTTATGGAATTCCCTGCCACTGAGGGCAGTGGAGGCCAAGTCACTGGATGCATTTAAGAGAGAGTTGGGTAGAGCTCTAGTGGAATCAAGGGATATGGGGAGAAGGCAGGCACGGGTTATTGATAGGGAACCATCACAATGAATGGTGGTGCAGGCTCGAAGGGCCAAATGGCCTCCTCCTGCACCTATTTTCTATGTTTCAATGTTTCTATGTAACATGCTTCTTCTCAGAATGATTTTGTGCTTAAAATCAAAGCCATCTTGACTGAACTACATCAATGTAAAGAAGGGTCCCAACCTAAAACGTTGCCTGTCCTAAAACATTCTCTCCACAGATGGTGCCTGATCCGCTCAGTTCCTCTACCATTTTGTGTTTGGCTCAAGGTTCCAGCATCTGTAGTTCTTTGTATGTCTGCATCTTGTTCTCTTTAATTTGTTTAATTTGATGTGTTCTATGGGACTGAAATGTATTCATCTCTTGTAATTGTGAACTATAAAATCATCACTGCTTGTTTTGCTACATGGTAGTAACCACAATATAATATGGAAGATCTCAGATTATATCGCAATAGCCACAGATTTGGGTTCACAAGATGATCCCGCATTAAAATTCCCACATTAAAATTCCCGCATTAAAAGACAACGGCACAACAGAAACAACAAATAATTGTAGCATTAAGAACTTCCTACAAGAATTCTCTCTTTAGGAACCATGCCCAGAAACATGCCCTTTAGGAACCATGCCTAGACAAGATATGCACTACATTTTACACTAGCATAAGCACTAGCATGAGGGAGGGGGAGGGGGAGGTGGATGGGGAGGTAGAAGGGAAGGGGAGAGGGGGATGGGAGTCGGGGAGGGGGGAGGGGTGGAGGCGGCAGAGGGGGGAGGGGGAGAGAGAGGAGGGGTGGAGAGGGGGAGAGGGGAAGGGGGGGAGAAATAGAGGGGGGGGGGAGGGGGGGGAGAGTGGGAGGAGAGGGGGGAAGGGAGGGAAAGGGAGGTGGAGGTGGTGGGGGGCAGGGAAAGTGGTCGGGTGGAGGGAGGGCAGAGGGGTGGAGGGGGAGAGGAGGAGAGAGAGGAGGGTGAGAGAGGGGGAAAGGGGGAGAGAGGGGAGGGGGAAGTGGGGGGAGTGGGGGGAGTGGGAGAGAGGAGTGGAGTGGGGGGAGGGAGGTGAGGGAGGGGGAGGGGGAGGGAGGTGGAGGGGGAGGGGGAGGGAGGTGGAGGGGGAGCGGGGCAGAGGGGGGAGGTGGAGAGGGGGAGAGAGGGGAATTTTTGACATCACGAGGTAAATCTCTACCGAAATATGTAAAATTTCACCGTTAGCACGTCGGATTTTCGAGGTGAATCAAAGAAAAAGATACAAGCAAACAAACTAACAAGCAAACAGACAATACAGAAACATCCAAGATCAGAGTTTTATATATATCTATATCTATATTACTAAAAGGCTGATCTTGATCACTTCCTGTTGTTTTGTATATTGATTTTAGAAAAAACGCTGCCACTTATGGCTGTGATTTTTGGCCATCTTACTCAGAGTCCCCCTCCGCTGTGCAGGACAAGAGGATATTTCCATCGATGAAAAATAAAAGAATTATTAGTGTTTAAAAAATGTTGAGATTCTTTCTCCCATAAGCCACGCCCCTTCCGGAGGGACTATAAAACCCGGAGTGTTGAGTGGCTCAATCAGTCTCTGCAAGAGGGGGGAGCGAGAGGGTCACGTCTCTCAGTCTGAGCTGTGAATAATACTGAACACATGTCAACTAAACTGTGAGTGTGGTTTTACTGACCTTGAGTGCCCTTAATGTGGTTTGAAAATGAAAATGTGGTTGGTTTGAAGTGAAGCACAGCAAATGGCTGTTGGTGGTGGTTGGTTTGAAGTGAGGCACTGCAAATGGCTGTTGGTGGTGGAAACTTGACAACTTCCTGTTTGGACTGTATATTGATTTTAGATAAAATGCTACCACTTACAGCTGTGATTTTTGGCCATCTTACTCAGTCCCCCTCCGCCTATCAGGTGCACTTGAATTCAGTGGCCTTGCACCCTGCTTGGAGTGGTCGGAAACTGAACTTGAATTCAGTGGCCTTGCACCCTGCTTGGAGTAGTAGGAAACTGCACCTGAATTTGGTGGCCTTGCACCCTGCTTGAAGTGGTAGGAAACTGCACCTTAATTTGGTGGCCTTGCACCCTGCTTGAAGTGGTAAGAAACTGGACTTGAATTTGGTGGCCTTGCACCCTGCTTGAAATGGAATTTCAAGGACTAGCCATGAGCCAACTGCCAGCCCACCAGCCGTGAGTGAGCTGCCAGCACATCAGGCTTGAGTGACTGAGCTGCCACCCCATGAATCCATTTGGCCCACAATGTCCATACTAGCCCAATGGAAACCAGTCCCTTCAGCCCACAACACCCATACTAGCGCTCCAGAAACTCCCCCCCCCCCCCCCCCCCACTGGACACCAATATCGGAATTGGTGGAGAGGTGGAATATATCTCGTTGGGGGACCAGCCCTCCCGTGTGAACATGGGACCCAATGGGATGTAATATGTTAGTGACAAACACGTCTGTGATCAATCTGTGTATCTACAAAAACCGTCATCCTTTGACTTCAGAAATACTTTCTCATCTCTTTTCTAAAGGTACGTCCTTTTATTCTGAGGCTGTGCCCTTGGGTCCTGGACTCTCCCACCAATGGAAGTGTCTTCTCCGCATTCACTCTATCCAGGCCTTTCACTAAGCACTCTTTTTCACTCAGACTAAAGAAGGGTATCGACCCAAATTCATCCCATTCCTTCTCCCCAGAGATGCTGCCTGTCCCACTGAGTTACTCCAGCATTTTGTGTCGATCTTCAGTTTAAACCAATATCTGCAGTTCCTTCGCACACATCTCAGCCATTTTGTTCCATTTAAACATTCTCAACCAATTACCTTCCCCCCAATAAGGAAAGCCAGCCAGGGAACTAACTGGCACAGAACTATCAAACGATACCAAATAATGCTTTGGATTGTATATGAAATGAAAAATAACAACAAATTGACTGAGGCAAGAGTAACTACCTGAAATATGAACATTCTTCTCTTTGTGCAGTTGAGCTGAAGGGCCTGTTTCCGTGCCGTGTGACTCCATGAATTTGAGTTTGAGTTGAGTTAAGTTTATTGTCACATGTGCCGAGTGAAATGTTTTTGTTGCGTGCTAACCAGTCAGCGGAAGGACAAGACATGATTACAATCGAGCCGTCCACAGTGTAGAGATACGTAATAACGTTTACTGCAAGATAAATCTAGTAAAGTCCGATCAAAGATAGTTCAAGGATCTCCAGTTAGGTAGATGATAACTCAGAACGGCTCTCCAGTTGTCGGGAGGATGGTTACAACTCGGAAAATAACTGCCCCTGAATCTGGAGGTGCGTGTTTCCACACTTCTAGACCCCTTTCCTGATGGGAGAGGGGAGAGGAGGGAGTGGCTGGGATGTGACTCTATGACTGCTGTTCTTTGTCATTTTGCCAACTGAAAAATCACATTAAAGTTGTTTTTATCCACAGATTGGTAAATCGATCGTAAATTTGATTAGTACGGGTGTCATGGGATATCGGGAGAAGGCAGGGGAATGGGGTTAGGAAGGAGAGATAGATCACGATTAAATGGCGGAGTAGACCTGATGGGCCGAATGGCCTAATTCTGCTCCTATCACTTATGACCTTATGACCTCATGATTGTGTTCCCATCTCTTCTTCTTCTTCTTCTTCTTCTTCTTGCGTCTGGCGTGCACGGCCTAAAGTTGGAGGACAACTTGTTCTATTTGATCTTATTTGATTGTGCAGCCCAGGTTGATTGCATTCGTCGAAACAGGGCGGACCACGTGAAGGTTGCAATCTCCCACCCCATCTCTTCTGCTGACCTAGTTTCTTCAGGCGGTTAACAAAAACAGTTAGCGTTTTAAAGTACGCCAGGACATAGAATATATTTGCAGGAGCAGCGAGAATCCTACTTGAAAAGCCAAGAGCCCAAAGTAGAAGTATTTTGTACTTCAGGCCTTTAAAACCTGACTAAATCCAAGTCAAGTGTCTGTCAACTATTTTAACTGAAGTAGCCTCTACTTAGAACAAAGCTGCCCCTAAAAAGACCCTCACGGAATAGTAGATGTTGTTCTTGAGCCTCTTAAGCTGTGGTTCCATTCACAGAAGCATGGGGAACCAATGGATGAAAGGGCAAACCTTCTTTGACTGTATATTTCTTTATTTTATTGCTTTCTGTATTTGATCATTTAAATGTGTTCTCGCAGATGTTTTACAATGGAAACCATCTAAAGGCCAAAGCAGTCTTTAATTATCGAGTTCAAAGCACAGAAGGTTTTCTGAAGTCCCTGAAATGTTCTTGATACAAGCACTACCAGTACTTAACAGAATCAGACGTAAACAAGTATATGCCAGATAGATTAAGCAAAGGATCTCTAGAATCCTGCAAGACCAAAATCATTATAATGTTTTGCAAAGAAAGTGCCTGCAGCATTTTGAATAATTTACAAAAGACTACAACTGACAGCAATGATCCATCTCATCGCAAATAGCTGTGCATTCAACTGAATTTTAGTCTACTGTGCAGCCCACGTTTTATTTTCTGTAAAGCGGAAAAAATGCATGAATTTAATTTGGCTTTTTTTTTAATGTAAAGAATTGCTTATCCCACTGAACATATGTTTAAACTAATTTGATTTTCTAGGCTTGGAGCTGCAGGCAACATGATGACAAATGGTGTAGGGGACTGGGTGCATATATCACATGCCAGCCAAGAAGGTAGGCAGAATGATCCAGCCCCAGTTACGCAAGGGAGCCAGAACGAAAGTAGGTGCCCTAATGGTGTACTCGCAGTACAACAAGACAATTTGGGCTGGATAGTTTCTGTAACTGATTGCAGTAACTGGCTGGTGTATCTGGCTTCTCTGCACGGAGATCTTAAAGGGGAACTAACGTACGTTTAATTTAGTCTAGAGACACAGCGCGGAAACAGGCCTTTCGGCCCGCCGAGTCCTCGCCGACCGGCGATCCCCGCACACTCGCACTATCCTACACACACACTACAGGAAAGTTACCATTTTCTACAAGCCAATTAGCCCACTGACCTGGACGTCTTTGGAGCGTGGGAGGAAACCAGAGGACCCGGCCAAAGGCCACGCAGGTCATGGGAGAACATGCAAACTCCACACAGACATCATCCTTAATCAGGATTGAACCCGGGACTCTGACGCTGCAAGGCAGCAACTCTACCACTGCGCCACCGTGCCATAATATTACTGGGCAACAAACATACGGGGTGTTTAAGAAGGAACTGCAGATGCTGGAAAATCAAAGGTAGACAAATGTGCTGGAGAAACTCAGCGGGTGCAGCAGCATCTTCGGACCGAAACCCGAGGAAAGGTTTTGTCCTGAATCTTTGCCTATCTCCTTCACTCCATAGATGCTGCTGCACCCGCTGAGTTTCTCCAGCACTTTTGTCTACCAAACATATGGGGTATGCCTGCTTCCCACACAAGGTATGTGTAAGAAGGAACTGCAGATGCCGGTTTAAACCGAAGATAGACACAAGAAGCTGGAGGAACTCAGCGGGACAGGCAGCATCTCTGGAGAGAAGGGTAGGGTGACGTTTCGGGTGTCCAGCTGAGTTACTCCAGCTTTTTGTGTCGATCTTCGTCCCAAGCAAAGTATCTGTTCGCAGACATTCGGTCCATCAGCAACTCTTAAAGCGGCAAAAAAAAAAGACACAGAATGCTGGAGTAACTCAGCGGCAGAATCTCTGGAGAACAAGGAAGAGCACTTCATACTTTGCTTGGGTACCTTACAACCCAATAGTATGAACATTGAATTCTCCAATTTTAGGTAACTACATATTCTCCCTCCTCTTCCCCCACCACCTATCCATGTTCTCCACAGATGCTGCCTGACCTGCTGAGTTACTCCAGCACTTTGTGTCTATTTTTGTAAACCAGCATCTGCAGTCCCTTGTTTCGACATGTTAAAACCACAATGTGGGAGCTGAGAAATTGCATCCCACTTCCCAGCTTTAGTTTTGTGAGTATATCACACCTGTACCTGTTTTGAAGTACCTCTCTCAGCTTCTGTGGAAGTCCCACCCATTGGGGACTGGGCACAGTGGTACAGCAGTAGAGTTGCTGCCTCTAGATCAAGATCTGGGTTCCATCTTGACTGTGGGTGGTGTCTGTACGGAGTTTGTAACTTCTCCCTGTGACCTGAGTGGGTTTTCTCTGGGTGCTCCAAGTTCCAAAGATGTGCAGGTTTGTAGGTTAATTGGCTTCTGTAAATTGTCCCCCAGTGTGTAGGGTAGAACTAGTGTATGGGTGTATGGGTGATTGCTAGTCGGTGCGGACTTGGTGGGCTGAGGGGCCTGTTTTCACGTTGTACATCTAAACTAAAGGGGCTGTCCCACTGTACGAGCTAATTCAAGGGGTGGGAGATTGCAACCTTCAGGTGGTCCGCCCTGTTTCGACTAATGCAATCAACTCGACGGTAGATTAAATAGAACAAGTTGCCCAACAACTTTAGGCTGTGCACGCCACACGAAAGAAGAAGAAGAAGCTAATTCAAGAGTTTTGAAAAAAATCAAACTCGTGGTAAGTACGTAGAATGTATGTAGCGGGTACGTCGGAGCTCAGGGATGTCCCTTAGCGGCTCGTAACGCTATCGGCAGGTACTCAGGAAACGCGGTAAGCTCGTGAAGACTTATGAAGATTTTTCAACATGTTGAAAAATGTCTACGAGAGCCCCGAGTACCTAGGAGCGCCCATTACCATAAATCTCCGAGTTCAAATCAGGGGAAACTCGGGAGAACTCTTGAATTAGCTCGTACAGTGGGACAGCCCCTTAACCCTATGCAGATTTCATTTCCCTGTCATATTTCCCACATGCGGGCGATATCACCAACCTGTGTGGCTCTTTGAATGAATTAACAACAAAATTGGGTAATTTTGTTTAGCTTAGCGACATAGGGCAGAAGCAGACCCTTGTGCCCACCAAGTCTACGATGACTACCGTCTCCCCATACACTATCCTATGCAATTTACAATCTTTACCAAAGCCAATTAACCTATAAACCTATATGTTTTTGGAGTATTAGCAGGAAACCTGACCACCCGGGGGAAAATCACGAGTAGAACGTACAAACTCCATACAGACAGCACCCGTAGTCAGGATCAAACCCGGGTCTCTGACACTGTACGGCAGCAACTCTACCGCTGCGCCACTGTGCCGCCCTTTTAAAAAATGCAGTGGGCAGCAATGTGCTATGAGTTGTGGTCTTTTTTGATATATTGCAATAAAATGATGAGTCCATCCTAATGTATTATTTATTTTAAATAATCGATGGCAACAAAATCACATTGTAAAGAGCTGATCTATATCGGTGAGACCAAGCGGAGGCTTGGCGATCGTTTCGCCGAACACCTCCGCTCGGTCCGCAATAACCAACCCGACCTCCCGGTGGCTCAGCACTTCAACTCCCCCTCCCATTCCGTATCCGACCTCTCGGTCCTGGGCCTCCTCCACGGCCAGAGTGAGCAACACCGCAAGTTGGAGGAACAGCACCTCATATTCCGCTTGGGGAGTCTGCATCCTCTGGGCTTGAACATTGAATTTTCTCAATTCTGTTAACCCTGGCTGCCTCCTCCCCTTCCCACCTCTCCCTTAGCCCTCGGGCTCTGGCATTCCCTCTCTCTCTATCTCCCCCCCCCCACCCAAGTCGCACTAGCTTCTCATTTTCACACTACAAACAGCTTACAATGGCTTGTTTCCTTTACCATCGATACTTTTTTGCATATCTTTCATTCATTGTTCTTTATCTCTCCACATCACCGTCTATATCTCTCGTTTCCCTGATCCCTAACCAGTGTGAAGAAGGGGATCGACCCAAAACGTCGCCTATCTCCTTCGCTCCTTAGATGCTGCTGCACCCGCTGAGTTTCTCCAGCCTTTTGTACCCTCGATTCTCCAGCATCTGCAGTTCCTTCTTTAACTCTTTATCACATTATAAAGATATGATTTTGCAACATGAAACATGATGCAGTGTACCTTGGAATGAGGGTTGATGCCATTACTAATGCACCAAAGTCTGAAAACAAGCACAGCTAGTGTTCTGAAGGATGGTGCAGTTTTACATCTTATTCCTTCCAGATCTTGCAACGGTTTTCACATCACGGCATCATTTATTGAAGAAGGATGTCAAATGGATTTGGAACAGGTAGCATATGGTACTCGGGATGAATGCTGGAAAAGCTAAGCAAGTGAAGCTCTCCTTGATCATCATACTAAGTTCAAGTCAAAATCAGTGTATGTTGCATCAAATTAGACTGTAGGTTACAGTAGTAACAGGGAAGAGAAACCTATAGCTTTTAGAATCGTAGAGCCATACGCGTGGAAACGGCATTTCAAGAGCTGTGCAACCTGTATTGATCAATTGCTACTTGCTGAAGAATTAGTGTTAACTAGACTAAGTGGGCCATGTCACACAGGAGGCCTGGTCCCCCTACACAACATAGAAACATAGACAATAGGTGCAGGAGTAGGCCATTCGGCCCTTCGAGCCTGCACCGCCATTCAATATGATCATGGCTCATCATCCAACTCAGTATCCTGTACCTGCCTTCTCTTCATACCCCCTGATCCCTTTAGCCACAAGGGCCACATCTAACTCCCTCTTAAATATAGCCCAATGAACTGGGTTTGTTGAAGAAGGATGTCAAATTGATTTGGAACAGGCAACCCGTTTCCCAATTCAATATTCCACCACTCACCCGTTCCCCCATATTCCAGCACTCACCCAACTGAGAAGCGGTGTATCCCCAACATTGCCTCCCCCTCCTCTTGCTTCGAGGACTTTAACAAAATAATGTAATTGCCCCTCCCTCTCTTGTTGAGCTAAAAACTTGCTGAAAGGAGTGAGTGTTGCTCGATTACAACTTTGTTGTAAGCTGGGTCAGCAAGGATTTGGATCCCAATAGCAATTGCCCCCTCCCCTTCCTGTTCTGGTAAAATTTGGTGGGAGGACTGAGCGTTTCCGGATTGCAACTTTGGATGCAACTTTGTTGCAAGCTGGGCCAGCAAGGAGTTAGCTGTTAAATTCTTCTTAAACTTGAATTTTTAAACTTAAAAATTATGAATAACGTGAAATATAAGATCGATCTGAACAAAACTTTATAGGAACGACCACGGGATGAAGCTGCGTAAGGTGGTGCAATATTTTTAGCACTACCGTGTACCGTTTTGGCGTAGATACCATCTCGATCACACACACACAAACAAGACAAGACTTTTAATAGTACATAGATGGTCTGTACAATCGTATTAACAGCTAATATCAGAACCCCTGCACAGATTAGTTAGATTTGTAAACACAAATCAAAATAGAGTCATGTTTAGAATCAAGAAATTCCACCAGATTTTATCAGACACATTAAGTTCCCAAGGATCAGTTTGATCCCAGATCACCAGTACTTCCTCTGGTAGCATCAAGGATGCAACGATAGGCAGCATCTGTCACAGTATGATGATTTAATTAAGTACGATGTTCTAAGAAGATGGTGTCACAGCTATTGCATTGGGAGCTCTGATGCATTAAATGTACATGGCATCTAAACACTGGTTGCTATTTGTTTGTGTGCTATCCAGGTGCATCATACCATAGGTAGGTAGTGCAAAGAGCAAAATACCAGTGTATGGAATATAGTGTTACAGCATTATAATGGTACCGTTGGAAAGTGCAGTAAGAAAAAGTGTATGGTTCACAATGGGATAGGTTGGAAGGTTGGAACTGCACCCTGGTAATGGGAGGACTGATATTAGCAGAGAAGAAACTGTTCTTGAATCTGGTTGTTCTGTGTTTTCATGCCTTTGTATCTACTGCCCGACGAGAGAGGAAAGAAGAGCGATTGACTGGGAGAGAGGAGGGGTCGGGAGGAGGACAAATCCAGGTGAATGCTCGATGGATACAGGTGAGGTGTGTTTTTTTAATGCAGATGGTTGGACAAAGGGCAGAGATGAAAGGTGTGAGATAGATCAGGTGGGAATTGTGAAGCCAGAGGAAGGAATATAGATGGAAAGGGAGGGGAAAGGGGAGAAATGGGGGCGTGTTCAGGTGGGGAACAGGGAAGGGGTGGGAGGATCATAAGATCAGGTGATAGGAGTAGAATTAGTCTATTTGGCCCACCAAGTCTATTCCGCCATTCAATCATGGCTGATCTATCTCCCCCTCATACCTTCTCCCCGTAACCCCTGACAGCTGTACTAATCAAGAATCTATCCATCTCTGCCTTAAATATAACCACTGACTTGGCCTCCACAGCCTTCAGCGGCAAAGAATTCCACAGATTCACCACCCTCTGACTAAAGAAATTCCTCCTCATCTCCTTCCTAAAAGAATGTAAGGTTATGACCTGCAGTCCTAGACTCTCCCACTAGTGGATACTAGGAAAAAAAAATTGTTACATGCTAGTTACCTAAAATTGGAGAATTCAATGTTCACTGTTAATCAACATAAATCCATGAAAACTGGATATTTCTGCTTATTTTCAGGTTTCAGAAATTTGTCTCTGGTCGAAGTAAATATTCCTGCCATCGCTTAGAAAAAAACTGTAGATTTATCACTGGTCCTGTGTGGAAGTCAGTTAATGCCATTCCTTTTTAATGATGGGAATTATTTATACGTGAATCGGTGGAATAGTTTACCTGCGTCCTAAAATGTGCTTGAAAAATCTATGCGTGTATTAATGAGTGTACAAAGCTCTTCAGAATTACCAACAGAATTAATTTAAGAAATATACGCTCTGTGACTTTAAAAAATATTTTACGTTTTTTTAGATTCAAAATGTCTTGCAACAAATTAACTAACATACTGCCCAAATGGATCACATATCTTGCACTTAGAATTTCCTGGTAATCAATTTTCACATTTTATTTAGAACCTCATAACATTATATTTGTTAATGTTAATTCCGTGTCCAAAGTTATAGCACGCAGAGACAGAAACAGAGTGAAAATATGTTTCGACATAAAATGCTGGAGTGACACAGCAGGACAGGCAGCATCTCTGGAAGACCCTTCCTCAGATTCCCGACCCGAAACGTCACCCATTCCTTCTATCCAGAGATGCTGTCCAGTTACTCCAGCATTTTGTGTCTATCTTCGGTGAAAACCAGCATCTGGTAAGATCAATTCTGGAGTATGGTGTACAATTTTGGTCGCCTAATTATAGGAAGGATGTCAACAAAATAGAGAGAGTACAGAGGAGATTTACTAGAATGTTGCCTGGGTTCCAGCAACTAAGTTACAGAGAAAGGTTGAACAAGTTAGGTCTTTATTCTTTGGAGCGCAGAAGGTTAAGGGGGGACTTGATTGAGGTCTTTAAAATGATGAAAGGGATAGACAGAGTTGACGTGGATAAGCTTTTCCCATTGAGGGTAGGAAAGATTCAAACAAGAGGGCATGGCATGAGAATTAAGGGACAGAAGTGTAGGGGTAACATGAGGGGGAACTTCTTTACTCAGAGAGTGGTGGCTGTGTGGAATGATCTTCCTGCAGAAGTGGTGGAGGCAGGATCGATTTTAACATTTAAAAGTAAAGTGGATAGGTAGATGGACGGGAAGGGAATGGAGGGGTATGGTCTGAGTGCAAGTAGATGGGACTAGGGGAAAATAAATGGTCGGCCCGGACTGGAAGGGCCGAGAAGGCCTGTTTCAGTGCTGTAATTGTTATATGGTTATATGGTTATATAGTTATATGGTTATCTGGCGTTCCTTCCTACACGTTTCGTCTGAAAATAGGTTTAGTTTAGTTTAGTTTAGTTTAGTTTACTTTACTTTTCAAGGGAAAGAGTCGGAACTGACCGAAAATTACCGATCAGCTAGCCACGTTTCTGGAGATTCTTTATTTTAGCAGAAAATAATTCCATGTAAAAGCAGGTATTTCCAGCATTTGTTTGCAGGTTTTGAAGTTACAGTATGATGATTTAATTAAGTACAATGTTCCAAGAAGATGGTGTCATAGCTATTGCATTGGGAGCTCTGATGCAACTATCGAAAAAAACACATTAAAGTTGTCCGTACTTTATAAAGTTCACATCCATTCAATTTGGATGATGGGTTAAAGAGTGAGCCAAATTATACCCTTGCTAACATTCCTCAGTCCTCATTATTCTTGACATAACAACAACTGTGTACGCCGGCATATGTATCGTTTGATGGTTATTTTTGCTTCTGTTTTCAATTGCGCTCCTTATGCCAGCGAGGGCTAATGAGTTTCAAATGTGTGCCACGTGACTGCTCTTTGGGTGAAAAGAGGCCAAACTAAAATCCAGTAAATGCCAGAGTGGAGATTAACTCCCAGGAAAAGCACAAAGACTACACTGCGTGAAACAGCTGTAATGCAGCAGATGGCACGGAGCACTTTTTTTCCATCCAGTATGAGTTTAGCACAGATAATAACCATCGCGCTTTCCCACATTTGAGAGCCCTTTTTAGCCTGGTATTTCAAAACTTTGAAAGCTCACTTTTTTGAAGCTCACTTGTTTTTTCTCGTTTAATGTATTGTTTGCATATTGTGCTGCTGCAAGTAAGAACGTCATTGTTCTATCTAGGACACATGACAATAAAACACCCTTGACTCTTGACTCGTGAAATGTCGCTACATTTGTAAAGGGAAAACAGGGGTTTGAAAATGGATCCAGATATTCCCATGATGAAAATGCAGTTTAGCAGTAGTGTGCAAAGGGTTAAGACACATTCAGGTCGCTTAACCTATGGTAATGCTAGCAGTGAACCATAGCACTCCATTTGTGTTCACTTTAAATACCATGTGTCGCAGTGCCATAAAACCCTGCCAGAACTGTGATTTAGGAGCATCAGCAGATGTTAAGCTACTTTGCACTCGAATTGCATTATACCTAAGGTAGAATAGCCTAAATGCATAATATCGATATATCAACATAATACAAAATATTGCTGTAATAATTGGGTGTAGTGTGCTTTACTCTTGCTACAGAGGAATCTCATGAGGATTTTAAAAATATAGTTTCCATTTGAAATGTCCCCCTGTCCTCATTTTTTTTAAACTTCCATTTAATTTTGCATTGTTTGCAGAAAAACAATGCGCAGGAAACTCCGAGAAGGTGAATGAAGTATATTATATTTTCACAAGATCTAATTTCAGCAAGTGCCCGACTTTAAGTGCTCTCACTGGTTTGGGGTGCGTTTATTTCAGCAGCGTTCAGTCATCGTGCCGTGTCCGTAATTTCACCGCCGCTGTTTAAACCTCTTTTGTTTCTTTACTTTCATTGACCAACAAACTCCGTGCGGGGATCGCTGGTCGGTGCGGACTCGGTGGGCCGAAGGGTCTGTTTCTGTGCGGTATCTCTAAACTAAACTTAACTAAACTAAATTAAACTTTTAAAAAATAATCTGAAGCCAATTACTTTAAATGATTTGAACCTTTGCTCAGTTTGTGTGCATTGGGTTAAAATAGCTTCAAGACATTTCCATTTTCGGTTAAAATGAGAGCGTACATAACTTAGTCCGCATTGCATAGTTTATGTCTGGCCCGCTGCAAGAAATGTGCAGAAGACAAATGGAAACTCTATGTTCACCCTGAAAGCCACTGTATTCCCATTGGAGTCTGTGGAAGTGGACAAATCCTATTCACAATTCCATTCTCTCAGCCAAGCTCCTGGGGAAAGGTGACTTTTGACCAGAGGATACTAGATAAGGCGTTCCGCCTGTGTGAATATGAGTTTAACAAGAAACCCGATTGAAAAACGATTAAATAAATTGAAGGCAACCTAAACAAACTCCGACGTGCATATGCTGACGATGAGGCAAAGATTAACGTGAATTTCTGATAATAATCCATCTTTGAATTAAGTTGTGTTTTCATTAGCAAAAGCCCTCACACCCCCTGCCCAACCTCCAACATATCCACCTCCATCCTGTCCCTGCACCCAACTGCATCCATTGACTTGTATTCATTACAAATTACTTCCCTAATGTCAGAAGGTCAAGCTTCTGCTTGACCCGAGAAAGCTTAACCCGAGGATGTGAGAGTTGGCTACACATTGTGGCTTGGATTGTTGACGACCAAAGTCAATGTTTTACATAAAATAACAAAAGCTCCAGATGTAAAAAGGCAGAAAGTGCTGGAAATCCCAAACCGGGTTATTAGCATGTGCAAAGAGAGGGGAAAAATAGCTTGTAGGAGTTTCAGGTGTGGGCATTTTATCTGGTAAAGCATCCAAAGCAAGGGGGTGGAGATCTTGCAGCCAGATGAAAGGCACATGCAAAGTCTTTGCTCTTTAAGAGGATGTCAGACTTTTTTTTTTGGTATGTACTTCAATGCATTTCAGCCACTTTTCTCATTTACCCGGCTTTTACTGAAATTAAAGTAAAATGAATGGCACGTCCCTTCCACTCATTGATCAGACTGGCATGAAAGGGTTTTCAAGAGACAGTGACTAGGAGGGCGAAAATGAGAAACGCAGTTTAAGTGAAGTGAAATGTCAGTCCATTAGTTAAAAATCAAACGGGGAAGCATGGAGCAGTTATGGGCGGCACGGTGGCGCAGCGGTAGAGTTGCTGCCTTGCAGCGAAAGAGACCCGGGTCCGATCCCGACTACAGGTGCTGTCTGTACGGAGTTCGTACGTTCTCCCCGTGACCTGCGTGGGTTTTCTTCGAGATCTTCGGTTTCCTCCCACACTCCAAAGACATACAGTCTGTTGGTTAATTGGCGTAGTATAAGTGTAATTTGTCCCTAGTGTATGTAGGATAGTGTTAATGTGCGGGGATCGCAGGTCGGTGCGGACTCGGTGGGCCGAAGGGCCTGTTTCTGCGCTGTATCTCTAAACTAAACTAGGTATACAGCAAGACTGCTTGCCCGTTTCCTAACAAAATGGCTCCAAAGGCATAGGTCCACTGGGCTTGTATTCACTGGAATTTAGAAGGATGAGAGGGGATCCTGTAGAAACATATAAAATTCTTAAAGGATTGGACAGGCTGGATGCAGGAAAAATGTTCCCGATGTTAGTGGAGCCCAGAAGCAGGGGCCACAGTTTAAGAATAATGGGGTTTAGGCCATTTAGGAATGAGATGAGGAAAAACCTTTTCACCCAGAGAGTTGTGAATCTGTGGAATTCTCTGCTACAGAAGGCAGTGGAGGTCAATTCACTGGATGTTTTCAAGAGCGAGTTGGATTTAGTTCTTAGGGCTACAGGAATCAAGGGATATGGGGAAAAAGCAGGAACGGGGTACTGATTTTAGATGATCAGCCATGATCATATTGAATGGCGGTGCTGGCTTGAAGGGCCTACTCCTGCACCTATTTTCCTATGTTTCTATAAAACATGCAACAAAGCCTGACCACATCTTCACTATACCAAAACCCCGTGTTAACTGATGTTAGACACAAAATGCTGGAGTAACTCAGTGGGACAGGCGGCAGCATCTCTGGTGAGAAGGAATGGGTGACGTTTCAGGTCGAGACCCTTCTTCAGACTCATTAACTGATGTTAACTGATGTGCAAGGCACCCCCTGAAGGAAGAGATCACACACAGTCTAATTGCCCTCAATCCCAAGGAACAGATATAGATGTAGATGTGTTTATTGTCATATACACCAGGGTGCAATGAAATAGCTTGTTCACATGAGGCTGACATCTCTACAGCAGCTCTGTTGATGAGGACAGCATTGTGTCCATCCCCTCGTTTCCTTATGAGAGTTCCTTAAAAGGAAAACAGGAAAAACGAGTTCCTTAACCAACTCTTTTATCTTCCTGGTGTTAAGTTTAGTTTAGTTTAGCTTAGCTTAGAGATACAGCACAGAAACAGGCCCTTCGGCCCACCGAGTCTGCACCGCCCTCTCCTCCAGCACTTTGTGTCTTTCTTCGCTACTCTACTTTCAGTCCAAAGAAGGGTTCTGACCCGAGACGTCACCTATTCCTTTTCTTCAAAGATTATGCCTGACCTGCTGAGTTACTCCAGCACTTTGTGTCTATCTTAAGTACAACGATACGTATGATCAGTGCAAAATACATAACAGTGCAAAATTGATCTGAATTAGTGCAAAACATATTAAACAGTACATCCGGGCCGTTGGGGTGAAAGGTGAAAGGTGAATGGTTCACGAGTCTGAATGGCCGTGCGGGAGAAGCAGTTCTTAAAGAGGCCTGTCCCACTGCGGAGACCTAATCCGCGAGTTCAAAAGAGTTTGCCCTCGACTCATACTCGTAGCATGGTCGCCACAAGGTCTGAGGAGGTCTTCGTAACTCTCCTTCATGCTGGAGAGTAGTCCCCGCGTACTCGAGGCCTCAGCTAGGTCGCGGCGTATTTTTCAACATGTGGAAAAATGCCCGCGAGTAAAATAAGGACGCCATGGAGAAAATCATAGGTTTAGTCAAGGTAGGCCGTAGTTGGTCTGCACGTTATTCGTAGGTTATCGAGGGTAGTCGAAGGTAATCAAAGGCAGTCGAAGATAGTCGTAGATAGTCTTCCACATAGTCGAAGGAGGTTTTCAACATGACACTTTTTCAAACTCTCCTAAATTCTTATAAACTCGCGAATTAGGTTGCCGCAGTGGGACAGCCCCTTTAGTTTGCATGTCTGGTCTTTTAAGCTCCTCTATCTTCTCCCGCAAGGTAAAAGCGAATGAAGGGAATGGGTAGGGTGTCTGGCATCCTTGATGATACTTCCAGACTTCCTGAAGCAACGCACCATGAAGATGGACCGGGCTGTGTTCACCACTCGCTGTAGGGTTCGGGAGGTCAAGAGCAGGCTGGCATGCTTCCCGACAGAATACTTTCTCTGCTTCATCTGCAGTTCAAGAGGATATTCTCAGGTGCCGACGAATGTAGATATGCTGATGTACTCTGCTGATCATGACGTCAATGTGAAGGGGACCATATTAGTTTGCTAGTGAATAATGTGTAAGAAAGATCTGCAGATGCTGGTTTACATTGAAGAACGACACAACATGCTGGAGTAACTGAGCAGGTCAGGCAGCATCTCTGGAGAAAAGGAATAGGTGACGTTTCGGGTCGAGACCCTTCTTCAGATCTCAGTCGGGTCGAGACACTTCATCAGTCTGGGGTCTGATGAAGGGTCACGACCCGAAACGTCACCTAATCATTTTCTCCAGAGATGCTGCCTGATCCGCTGAGTTACTCCAGCATTTTGCGTCCATCTTAGGTTGCTGGTGATCTAAAGGCCGGTGTATTTGAAGCTGTCGACCATCTCTACAGCTGCTCTGCTGACGAAAAGGCAGGGTTGTGTTCACCCCCCTCGCTTCCTCAGGTCAACAACCAAGTCTTTCATCTCAGTGCTGCCGTTAAGCACTAAGTTGTTGCCGTGACACCATCACACAGGTTCCCAATCTCTTTCCTGCACTTCATCACATCATTGTTGTTGATCCAGCCGGCCACAGCCGACTTAAAAGATCGAGTGATACCACTATCGTCATGGACCGGAAAAAACAATGACCATCAAAGAAGAAGATGAAATATAAAAGGATTTATCCCATCTCCAAGATCGCAAATTCCTAATTTTCCCAGGTCATTCATCAACCCATTAACTACCAAATTAATATACAGGGCACTGTGTAACATAAAGTATTCACAAGGATGGTTCCACACATAAGGGAGCAGTGTACATGTGAATTTTTTAATATGATGTGCAATATCTTCCTTACGTGAAGGAAACATCTGTCAGTAACTGTACTAATGTGCTGATTGAAGCTGACAGAGCTGTTCGTGCCCTTCTGACTACATACTCGCAATAACGCAGAGGAAGTCTGAAGGCAGGTTTCCCCATTAGTGCGTTGACAGCCTTCTTCCTCATCCCTTACAGTGTTACATGTCAGCTCTGACCTCTCCCAGACAAAACCCTTCTTTAGAAAACTCGTATGTAAGTAAGTAAGTTTATTGGCCAAGTATTCACATACAAGGAATTTGCCTTGGTGCTCCGCCCACAAGTAACAACATGACGTACAGTGACAGTTATGAATGACTCCAAAAACACTAAACATTAACAATAATAACACATTAATGATAAAACACCATTGATCAAGCATGTGAACCAACAAAATACCAGATCAAAGGGAGGCTACAGATTTTTGGCTGTTGAGGAGAGCAACTACTCATGGATAAAAACTGTTTTTATGTCTGGCTGTGGCAGCTTTGACAATCCGGAGTCGCCTTCCAGAGGGAAGTGATTCAAAGAGTTGGGGGTTACACAAAAAGCTGGAGAAACTCAGCGGGTGCAGCAGCATCTAAGGAGCGAAGGAGATAGGCGACGTTTCGGGTCGAGACCCTTCTTCAGACTGGTCAGGGATCAGGGAAATGAGAGATATAGACAGTGATGTGGAGAGATAAAGAACAATGAATGAAAGATATGCAAAAAAGTATCGATGATAAAGGAAACAGGCCATTGTAAGCTGTTTGTACTGTGAAAATGAGAAGCTAGTGCAACTTGGGTGGGGGAGGGGAGAGATAGAGAGACAAGGAATGTCAGAGCCCGAGGGCTGAGGGAGAGGTGGGAAGGGGAGGAGGCAGCCTGGATTAACAGAATTGAGAAAATTCAATGTTTAAGCCCAGAGGGAAGTGATTCAAAGAGTTTGTGGCCAGGGTGAGAGGGGTCAGAGATGATCTTGCCCGCTCACTTCCTGGCCCTTGCAGTGTACAGTTCATCAATGGAGGGAAGGTTGCAGCCAATAACCTTCTCAGCTGATCGGACAATCCGCTAAACGTCTGACGATATCGGACAATAACCGTCAACTATTTGCCAAGCCATCCATCCAAATTGTGAGGCGAAGGCTGCTGTAAACTAGCAGCAAAGAGTCCGTGAGAATAAACTGAACCAGAGTAACACCACAGAGCATTCGAGTCAAACGGCGTGGAAACAGGGCCTTCGGCTCAACTTTCCCAGCAGCGGCCAACATGTCCCAGCTACATTAGTCCCACCAGCCTGCGTTTGGCCCATATCTCTCCAAACCTGTCCAATCAATGTACCTGTCAAACTGTTTGTTAAATGTTGGTCCCTGCCTCAACTATCTCCTCTGGCAACTCATTCCTTACACCCACCGCCCTTTGTGTGTAAAAGTTACCCCTCGGATTCCTATATTTGAAAATTTAAATTGAAATTGAAAATCTTTATTTAGCAACGTTACAAAATTTTGAGATTTAAAAAATCAAGTCTGCAATTTATCCCATCAGATAAAGCATAAAAAGAAGTTTAATTTGACACCTAATTTACTTTCATATCTTCAGTATTAAGAAAGTTATGGCCATTTTCATACTCGGAAATTAGCATCTTGCTCCCCATTGCCTTTCAATTGACTTAACTCAAAAGCTGTGATCTGGAAAAGTTAAAAGCCCATAACTTCCTGAAAAATTAAGAGAACTCAATGAAATTTTCAGTTATTATAGATTGAAGCATTCTGAAACAAATATTAAACAATCTTACTTGGATTACCTGAAATTAAAGCATATAATTAGTTAGTTATCTAATTGTAGCTAATTACAAAATTCAATGAGTAGATCTAAACATCTCTCCATTTCTTAAGAAAAGATAAACTTTTTTTAAATTGCCTAAGTGTCCAAATAACATTCACACAATAATCCACAATATAACATAATTTTTAAATCTAATTTTCATGAATTTCTGGGCCAAATAGAAGGAATTTAGTGTTTGATTCCTGTAAATTAATGGCCATTTAAATCAACTAGCGAGTGGGTTTTAGTGGAATGCGGTGGATTGGAACGTTGCGGTTAGCGGTGAAGTCGGGGGGAAAAATACTGTTTGTTCATACATTTATTGGGACCCCATTTCGCAACATAAAAATATTATTAAAGCCTCCCGAAAAACCAACTTTTAATATAAAAATAAACTATTTACCTTTTTTTCTCCCCTACGGAAAATTCCTCCGGTTGTCTGTTCTCACGGCTTTTGAAGGTGATTTTTAAATTACTCTAGTTAATAAATAATCTAGAGTAATTTAAAAATACCTTCATTGATTAAATGTCGGAGCGATTTTTCTTCCGCAACGAAATCGCCCGACATTCATCGATTATCCCTGTCTGTTGAACAACGGCACTTTAAGCCCGCCCCCCTCTGAAAGGCGCCAAAGTCGCACACACGGGGAGCGGCAGAAGTGCAGCGCTGCTCAAGGTAAGTTTTGCAACATACCTACTTTATTATCATTTTCCTGAGTACTTACATACCCAGAGGAAACGAAAAAACGTTGCTCAACCAGCGTCCATTCCGTGTGCGGTAAAAAATAAATAGAAATAAAAATAAAAATACATATATCAGCATGAGTTCCAATCGGCAGCGGCACGACAATGGCCCTGCTTCAGTGTGTCCGGGTTGGTGATTGGTGCGCGGTACTTTGGCAGGGGGCAAAGTCCGTTTATCAGTCTTATAGCCTGCGGGAAGAAGCTGAGGAGCATCCTGCTGGTTTTGCAGCTGATGCTCCTGTACCTCTTCCCAGATGGCAGGATGGAGAATATGTGATGCGATGGGTGGTAGGGGTCTTTGATGATGGAGATGGCTCTGTTGATACATCTCTTCCTGTATATGTCCAGCAGGAAAGGGAGTGGAGCACCAATAATCCTGCTGGCGGTCTTCACAATCCTGTCTAGTTGGTGCCGTTCGTACGCTTTGCAGCTCCCGAACCAGGAAGTGATGCCATAGGTTACTGTGCTCTCGATTGTCCCCCTATGAAAAGTTTGTAGGTGTGCAGTGGGGAGACCTGCTTTCCGTAGCCTTCGGAGAGGGTGTAGTCGCTGCTGGGCTCTCTTGACCAGTGCTGTGGTGTTGGTCGCGGACGTCAGGTCATCTGACAGGTGGAGTCCTAGGAACTTCACACTGCTGACCCTTTCCACATCAGCTCCATCGATGTGCAGAGGTGTATGGCGTTGTTTTCCCGCCCTCCTGAAGTCAACCACCATCTCCTTCGTTTTTCCCACGTTGAGAATGAGGTTGTGGGATTTGCACCATCCTGTGAGCAGCTCCACCTCCATCCTGTACGCCGACTCATCATTGTCACTGATGAGACCCACCACTGTTGTGTCATCAGCGAACTTGTTGATGAAGTTGTTGTTGAGTCTAGTAGAACAGGCGTGTGTAAGCAGACTAAACAGCAGGGGGCTTAGGACACAGCCTTGGGGCGAGCCAGTGCTCATGGCTATGGTTTTTGATGTCCTACTGCCCACCCTGACTGTCTGCTGCCGTTGCGATAGAAAGTTCACGACCCAATTACATGTGCCAGCATCAATCCCCAATAACTCCAACTTCAACTTCAACATTTAAGAAAGAACTGCAGATGCTGGAAAAATCGAAGGTAGACCAAAATGCTGGAGAAACTCAGCTGGTGAGGCAGCATCTATGGAGTGAAGGAATAGGCGACGTTTCGGGACACAAAACATCGCCTATTCCTTCTCTCCACAGATGCTGCCTCAGTCACTGAGTTTCTCCAGCATTTTGGTCTACTTCAGATTCTTATTAAACCTTTTCCACTTCACAATTGAAGGGGTTTGGGGCAATGAGATGGTGCTATCAAAAAAACTGTTCAGATTCCTGATTACAGCCACAGTGCAACCTTAACGGAAATATTAGGATTCAGGTCCTGAGGCAATGGAAGGCAGGGATTCAATATGGATCAGCGTAAAGAGGCACTAATGAGAGAGCAGGACTCGATGCAGTTTGGGAAATGGAGAACAGAATGTTGGATGTGTGAAGATCACAGAGATTGGAAAATGAGAATATGGAAAAGAAAGATATCAAACCGCTGGGTGGGCAAAACGTGAGCTTATTATGTTGCGGAAACAAGCAGTATAAAAAAGTTGAAACTAGGCAGTGATAGAGGTGATACAGACTCAGAAGCTCGGTTCAGTGTGGCATTGGTAGGGTCAGATTTTATCACTAATGGGCCAGTCCCACAGACGATTTTTTGGGCGTCTACATGTTGAAAGTTTTTCGGCGACAATTTTTGCTATCGTAGGTTGTCGTAGGGGTCGTAGGTTGACGTAGAGGTTGTCGTAGGTGCTGTCGTGGGTTGTCGCCAGGAGTCGTAGGCGGATTCCATTAAAACTAGTCTCTGGCAGTCGCCTAAAGAGGGACAGGCCCACTATTGACCAAATTCCGCTGTGGTTCTTGTTTTCTAATTCGGTAATTTTCTACATCCATTATAACTTGAAGCTTCTCAAATTGTTTTGCTGGCTATCAAACTCTTCGAGGCAGCCTGAGGTGGTGAAAGTGCATCATAATTATCTTAGATAGACAAAAAATGCTGGAGTAACTCAGCGGGACAGGCAGCATCTCTAGAGAGAAGGGATGGGCGATGTTTTGGGTCGAGACCCTTCTCCAGACTGATAATTCATAATTATCGTTCTTTCTCTCCTCCTATTTCCTTCCCTTCGTCTCTTTCCCCCTTATTTATATTTTCCTTTATTTCCTTCAATCTGATCTCTTTTCCTTTCCTCCCTTTCTACTTTCCTCTCTTCCCTTCATTGTTCCTTTCATCCTATCATTATTCTTTCTTTATGCTCCCTGAAGAAACAAAGACTCCGCAGGCGTTGGTCTTCCGACAAAATATGTCTATCCCTTGGTGGTGCATCAACCTATGGATATTGTTTACAGCTACAGTGCAGAAACAGGCACATCTGCCCACTGACTCCACGCTGACCAGCGATCAGCCTGTACACCAGTACTATCCTACACTTTAGGGACAATCTTACCAGTCAATTAACCTACAAACCCACACGTCTTTGAAGTTTGGAGCAACCAGAGAAAACTCATGCGGTCCCAGGGAGAACGTACAAACCCCTTACAGGATCGAACCCGAGTCGCTGGCGCTGTAAGGTAGCAACTCTACCCCTGTGCCACCCAAATGAATAAAGTCATGAGACTATTGTCATGTATAATGTCTTCACATCTCTGCGCATTAATCCACATTGTCCAAGCTGGCCCATGATAGCTTTAAAACATATTAAGAAAACCACAAAGAGGTCTGAGATCTCATGTATTGGTCTCCTTGGAAAAATACGTTCTCTCCGATTTATACCCTTAGTAAAGTTGCAGAATAATATTGGCATAGCTAATGGTTTTAAATTAATGATGAGATACAGTAAGACCAAAGACCCACAGGACAATCCTTAAGAGAGATGAATCATTGACATCCAGAGAGTTTCAGGATCATCTTGCTATCTTTGTGTTCATCCCGGTTGTTTACTTGACATGCGTGAGGTTATTCTGTATCGAGATACCGTTGCATTATACAGCTGCCTAACATCCCTGAATCTCAATGTCGTGATGTTCTTACCTGATCCTTGTAAAAAAAATGACAAAAGTATTCAAAACAATTTCCTCGGTAGAACAATGTAACACCAATTAACAAGATTCCAAATGAGCTATCCCCAGTAAAAGTATAGCAATTAAATGATAAAACATATTTAATTTTACCCCACTGAAGTATCGTTCAAAACAAGAACAAACTGAACTTTGGAAAATGTATCTTCCATAATTAATGTGTGCAAAAGCGCCATTACATGAATGATTAATGAAAATAAATTTTAATAACCTGTCAGATTAAATCATATAAAATGTTTTTCTACATTTTTATATAACATTCAATTAGATATTTTGATGCTGGCTTGGGTTAAATAAAGTTCTTCCAAATGCAATTAATGCATCATTGCAATAAAACTGCAGATACTGGTGGAAGGAATGAAAAGGGAATGTGATATTGAAATCAATGCAGACCTTTATATTTGAAACAATATGAATTGCAAACAGAAATCACTTAAATCATTTCACATGTTTATCTGCACATGCAGATTACTTATGGATTCTGGGTTGAGTTTCCTCAAATGTGCATCGATGCCTCCAGAGAAAATACACACACAAATCAGTGGAAGAAAGTATTTAGAAATTTAAATGCATTCCCTTTTTGTAAGATATTTTGTGCTGTCTGAAAATATACCGTGTTGGAAGCAAGTTCAGCCTTCAAAATGGGCCAGGCATCAAATCAGATTCATCACAAAGGCAAGTTTACACTAATTGAAGTTTCTCCGGGATTTACTAAATGATTCTATTATGGAGTCATAGAGTGATAAGGCCCTTCAGCCCAACTTCCCCACACCGGCCAACATGTCCCAGCTATACTAGTCCCACCTGCCTGCATTTGGTCCAGATCCCTCCAAACCTATGCTATCCATGTACCTCTCTAACTGTTTCTTAAATGTTGGGATAGTCCCTGACTCAACTACCTCCTCGGGCAGCATGTTCCAAAATGTGTTATTTTGATAGGTGCAAGGATAGCAATAGGTATCCATTAAAAGCTTTCAAATATTGGAAGAGCTAACAGTGCAGAATGTGGCTTAAAACTTTTAAGAATGTCGATGGTTCTGAGCAAAATGTGAAGCCTTTACTGGCTGGCCAAAAAAATGCATTAAAATCACGCACAAATGCCTGGTGCGCTTTTCCAGTCGTAGCGCAAGGACAGAAGCCTGATTTTTTTTTTGTCACCAATTTCATATTCACCTGAAGCTATATTAGTATTCAGTGTTTTGTTGAATGCCTCCGTTATGTAATGATCATGTGAAATAAATTATATGTGGCCATGTTTTCCAGGTTAAAAGTTAGAGCATGAAAGCGTTTTTTATTATCTTCAATTTTACTGTGAGCATTTCTCAGTGGTTAACAGATCATTCCAGTCCATAATCCGATTGTGTCCACAAACCACATACAAATAACCGTATTGTGGACCATTCCCGTCCACTTATATAAGAATGCTCAGCATAGATGCTGCTTGATTCCCAAAGGTAATTCCTGATCTCTGCTTTTCATCATTTCATACTTTTGAAATAAATTAAAATGAAGAGTTGATTAACACATAGGTTGAAGCTATAGATGGTTAGATAGAGCTCTTAAAGATAGCGGAGTCAGGGAGAAGGCAGGAACAGTGAATGGCGGTGCTAGCTCGAAGGGCCGATGGCCTACTCCTGCACCTATTGTCTGTTGTCTAATATCTGAGTTTAAATCCAGCGGTAATTTATTGGGTAACAACCTGTGTACCCCTCCATGTCCCCTTTTCACACCTTACATTCTCTGTACCCTTCCAAATCTCTAGACTCCCTCTCCCCTGACTCTCAGTCTGAATCAGAACTCTCAATCCGAAGAACGGTCTCGAAATGTCACCCACTCTTTCTTTCTAGAGCTGCTGCCTGTCCCGCTGAGTTACTCCCGCATTTTGTGTCCATCAGCCTGGCATGGAAGTCCGATGAGAAAATAAACCGGACAGATGTTTTCTTAATTCTTGCAAGTTGCAAACTATTGATCATTAAATAATAAGTATTACCATTACCAGCAACTAACTTACAGAGAAAGGTTGAACAAGTTGGGTCTTTATTCTTTGGAGCGCAGAAGGTTAAGGGGGGACTTGATTGAGGTCTTTAAAATGATGAAAGGGATAGACAGAGTTGACGTGGATAAGCTTTTCCCATTGAGGGTAGGGAAGATTCAAACAAGAGGGCATGACATGAGAATTAAGGGACAGAAGTTTAGGGGTAACATGAGGGGGAACTTCTTTACTCAGAGAGCGGTGGCTGTGTGGAATGGTCTTCCAGCAGAAGTGGTGGAGGCAGGATCGATTTTAACATTTAAAAGTAAAGTGGATAGGTATATGGACGGGAAGGGAATGGAGGGGTGTGGTCTGAGTGCAGGTAGATGGGACTAGGGGAAAATAAATGGTCGGCACGGACTGGAAGGGCCGAGAAGGCCTGTTTCTGTGCTGTAATTGTTATATGGTTATATGGTTTGTAGGTTAACTTGTCTCTGTGAAATTGCCTCTAATGTGCAGGGAGTGGGTTATGCTCATTACCTCGATATATTTGCTAATATTTTCCGCTTGTTGTCAAATGGGACTCCCAACAAAATATCTTGATAGACACAAAAAGCTGGAGTAACTCAGCAGGTTAGACAGCATCTCTGGAGAAAGGTAATAGGTAACGTTTCAGGTCGAGACCCTTCATCAGATTGAGAGTTCCTTCCGACACAAAATATCTTTATATCTCATTTGGAGTTGAGTTCAGAAAAGGTCATTCATTCTATTTCTCAACATCATCTTGCTGGCAAGAGGTTCCATTGGTTTTTCATAATGTTGTGGGAATCAAATTTACTCGTCCAATTTTCTAACGTAGTTGTGATTAAGCAAAATAAAAATTTGCTAAGATAAAAGACACTAAATGCTGGAGTAACTCAGCGGGTCAGACGGCATCTCTGCAGAGGTGACATTTCGGGTCGAGACCCTTCTTCAGACTGAATTAGCTAAGTAGGAGGTAGTTCAAATTATACTTGTGTGGTAGGAATGTTCTGAAAATTAGTTTCTAATTTAATTAGTTGCATGGAACAAAGAAAGCAGCAACCATGATTTTTCATCCCGCATAATCACCTCCAAATTAACAGCCTGCGACACCTCCACACACTTCCAATTTAGCCTTTTGCAATCCTTTGTTTTAGTTACTTCACTACTGTTGGTCACACCATAGTTGCTGAGGCCTGCAATCACATCCATTTATTTTCCCCTCGTCCCATCTACCTGCACTCAGACCATACCCCTCCATTCCCTTCCCGTCCATATACCTATCCACTTTACTTTTAAATGTTAAAATCGATCCTGCCTCCACCACTTCTGCTGGAAGATCATTCCACACAGCCACCACTCTCTGAGTAAAGAAGTTCCCCCTCATGTTACCCCTAAACCTCTGTCCCTTAAGGCACACATGCCTTCTTCTATGCCCATTCTACCTGTGTTGCCACTTTGAGAAAGATATGGATTTAAACTTCAATGTCCCTTTGCTCATCAACATTGCTTGCTGCCCTACCATTGACTGTATATGTTGTACCCTTATATGCTTCCAAAGTTTACCACAAAACCTCCAGGAATATATTTAAGCAATAGCAGCCTTTAAGA
Organism: Raja brachyura; assembly: GCA_963514005.1. Next base: position 5,685,971 of record OY740797.1, on the reverse strand, counting down.
TGAAATATGGTGATGTAACATGAACTTTTACCAACCATCAGTGTCTTTAATGTCAATCTAAAAGAACAGAAGACCTTGACTTAAAGGACTCAATGCTGGAGTAACTCAGCAGGACAGACAGGCAGCATCTGTGGAGTAACATGGATAGATGATGTTTTGGATCAGGACCTATCTTCAGTATCTTCGGCAAGGTGTCAAGGCAAGAACACATTCTGTATTGCACTGACTGTCAGCCTAGATTATTTTTGTGTTCAAATCTCCAGAATGGGTTTCAAACTCACATCCATCTAAATAAGACAGCTGCCAAATAGGGACACAGCTGACATGAAAGGTTGATTATAGATCGACTGTTTGGTCCATGCCCAAGATGATGCCCAACCCAGGCAACTATTTATGTGCCAGTCACAGAAACGGATCTGCAATTACTATTTACAATCCCTCCACACTTTTACATTTCTATCTCCACTACAAGTGACTCAATTGGAATCATGTATTGTCTTTCCGCTGACTGGTTAGCACGCAACAAAACTTTTTCCCTGTACCTCGGTACACGTGGCAATAAATAAAATAAAATACCTGAGATATTCAGAGGAACTATAATGAAGCTTAAAATGACGGGGGGTGGAATCAAGCGTAGTTTGGGAAACTAATCTTTATACAAAAGATGGTCGCAGTCTGGAATTATAAATTCCATAAATTATTTTCAAACGGAATTTAAAAGCTGTTTGAAACACAATAGCTTGCATTTAGATGGTATCTTTAACATAAAATAAAAACATAAAAAGAGTAATATCAAAGGAATGGAGAGGGCTGAATATTCAGATTAGACTGGATGGATCTTGTGGAGAAAATATCAGTGTACATTTGATGAGCCTGGTGGCCTATTTCTATGTTGAATCATGCTTTCATTTGATTACATTTGGTCTCTTTGAAATTTTACAACGGTATAGAAATATTTTCAACTTATTTACGGTGTTAACTATTTTTTTAAATAACAATGCTGGAAGAAGGAGAAAGGACTCCCCAAGAGGTCAACGGATAGGTCTACTCTTGGGGTGCCACCAGGGTGAAGATGAGAACGTTTTTGACTTTTTGTTGAGTTTAGAGATACAGCGTGGAATCAGGCCCTTCGGACCACCGTGTCCGCAAATGACCAGCGATCCCCGCACATTAACACTATCCTGCACACACTAGGGACAATTTTTATATTTACGCCAAGCCAAGCCTGTGCGTCTTTGGAGTGTGGGAGGAAATCGAAGGTCTCGGAGAAAACCAACACAGGTCAGGGGGAGAACGTACAAACTCTGTACAGATAGCACCCGTAATCGGGATCGAAACCGGGTCTCAGGCGCAGTAAGGTAGCCACTCTACCGCTGACCACCATGCCGCCCAATTACTTGTTCAATTAGGGGGTTACACAAAAAGCTGGAGAAACTCAGCGGGTGCAGCAGCATCTAAGGAGCGAAATAGATAGGCGACGTTTCGGGTCGAGACTTGTTCAATTACTTGATTCCAACTATATTGGTAAGGGCAGTATAATAATTCTTCAGCTCTGTCGCACGAGAAAAAGAGGAATACAACGCTCTTGACTCCTGAACAGCAATTCTTACTGAGAAAGATATGGTTTTAAACATCGAGGGGAATTTATCAGCATCTTCTGCAAAGCCCTTTGTGGCTTATCATTCCAAGGTTCACAGGCTGGGATCAGAAAAAAAAACCTTTTATCAGTTTATTAAACACATCACAGACACAACAATAGCTAAGAAGTTGAAAGCTTCAGATGTTGCCTTCGAGAGGGAAGATTATTTAGGTGCAGGATAACACGAGGCATGCAAATCGTTGATGGCCCACTGATGCTCCTGAACCACAGCCCAGCATGTGTTAACAAGTCAAAGGCAGGCAATAAGAATTGGAGGACAAGTCAAGTCACTTCACTTCACTTTTATTTCTATAGCACATTTACAAAACAACTCTCATTGGCCAAAGTGCTTTACATTGGTGGAGGTACTAACGTTATACTACAGTGGTTCATAGATTAATTACATACATAAATACATACATATAGCCCTCCCTCATAGGACGTCAAGAAAGGCTTGAGAGTAAAGATTAGTTTTTCGTCTCGACTTAAGGTACGAACTTTTTCGGTGATGATCATTTGACTACAAGTACCTGTTCTTGCCTTTATTATAAAAAGAAACCACGTTCTATACTTGCTTTCACAAAATCACCATGCTTTAGGGGAATCAAAAACACGAGGACATACATTTAAGGTGAAAGGGACGAGATGTAATACAAACATACGGGGCAACTTTTTCATTGACAGGGTGGTGGATGTAGGGAACGAGCTGCCCGAGGAGGTAGTTGAGGCAGATACTATAACATCATTTAAACAACATTTGGACAGGTACATGGTTAGGAAAGGTTTGGAGGGATATGGGGTAAACACTGGCAAATGAGATCAGCTTCGATGGGGCATCTTGAACAAGTTAGGCTGAAGGGCTTCTGTGCTTTGTGTCTCTTTGACCCTATTTTCATTTAAAAAAGGCTCTAGAAAGGCAAGTGATACCACTTGTATTTAATTTGATTCTGCGTGCTTTAACTGTACTGAATTCCCGTTTATATTTTCTTTAGGAATACAGACCTAGCTACAATTTTTCAATTGTCTCGTAGCGCCACCAGGAGGGGAAGAAACACACATGCATGATGCAATGGAAGTCAAATCTGCGTAGAAATACAATTAAATAGTAACATACCGACACTTATGGGTGGCACGGTGGCGCAGCAGTAGAATTACAGCCTTATAGCGCCAGAGACCCGAGTTCGATCCTGGTCCTGACTACAGGTGCTGTCTGTAACGGTGTTTGTACGTTCTGCCGACGGTCTACATGCGCTTTCTCCGAGATCTCCGGTTTCCTCCCACGCTCCAAAGGCGTACAGGTTTGTAGGCTAATTGGCTTGGTATGATTGTAAATTGTCCCCAGTGTGTGTCGGATAGTGTTAGTGTGCAGGGATCGCTGGTCGGCGCAGACTCGGTGGGCCCATGAAGAAGGGTCTCAACCCATTCCTTCTCTCCAGAGATGCTGCCTGTCCCTGCTGAGTTACTCCAGCATTCTGTGTCTACCTTCGGTGGGCCCATGGGCCTGTTTCCGCACTGCATCTCTAAACTAAACAAAAAATTTAAACCAGTAATTCCGTTCATAAATTTACAATAATTTCATGTCATATCGAAAGACTAAAGAGTGAAGCAATCTCTTAAATGAATCACTATGCTGCAGAGTATTAATTAAATAAAAAGAACTCCAGATCCTTCCACTAACAAGATCATCTCTGGATTTTGTCAGCTAGAAATCATCAGAAATTTCCCTTCTCCCTCTGTAACTCGCAATAAAACTATGCAGTAACCCAGAAACTCCAAGTCAAGGCTACATATACTTTTATCTCTCCATATACTCATTGTTCTTGCTTTATCTCTCCATAACTCATTGTTCTTGCTTTATCTCTCCGTATCACTGTTTATATCTCTCGTTTCCCTGATCCCTGACCAGTCTGAAGAAGGGTCTCGACCCGAAACGTCGCCTATCTCCTTCACTCCTTAGATGCTGCTGCACCCGCTGAGTTTCTCCAGCTTTTTGTGTAACCCTACATATACTTTAGTTAGTTTAGTTTCATTTAGATTAGTTTAGTTTGGATCAATTATTCACGACAGCACAAAGAACTTTCATAGATTATAGTTTAATAATTGGTAAAAAATTAATTTTACAATTTTGGAAAGGCCCCATACCCCCTACAATCAAATTGTGGATTTCAGGAATGGCGGAGACTTTACACTTGGAAAGAATAAGACTTGCACTTTTAGGCAAGTTCGACCAATTTAATGTGATTTGGTCTCCATTCCTTGAATATCTTAAGGGATCAATATGACTCGGTTTGAGGACCTGACCGAGACCTGAACGAAGGATTGGACGAAGAATAATACATTATTGATCACGGATATATTATTATATAAATACTGTTTGTATAATATACCACTGTTATTTTATTTACTTTTTTCTTTTGGTTATTTTATAACTATCTTTATGTTAATCATTTTTCACACTTTCCTACTTTTCACTATTAAAAAAAAACTATAATAAAATGTTTAGAAGTATATATAAGAAAAGATGGTAATTATTAGCTATCTCTTTATCAAGAATGTTGTTTTAATATGTACTTATACTTGTACTTATACTTCTAATAAAAAATATTCAAAAAAAAAAAAAAAAGATTAGTTTAGTTTAGTTCAGATGCTGTCACCTGTTCCTTTTCTCCAGAGATACTGTCTGACCTGCTGAGTTACATAGAAACATAGAAAATAGGTGCAGGAGTAGGCCATTCGGCCCTTCGAGCCTGCACCGCCATTCAATATCATCATGGCTGATCATCCAACTTAGTATCCCGAACCTGCCTTCTCTCCATACCCCCTGATCCTCTTAGCCACAAGGGCCACATCTAACTCCCTCTTAAATATAGCCAATGAACTGGCCTCAAGTACCTTCTGTGGCAGAGAATTCCAGAGATTCACCACTCTCTGTGTGAAAAATGTGTTTTCTCATCTCGGTCCTAAAAGACTTCCCCTTATCCTTAAACTGTGACCCCTTGTTCTGGACTTCCCCAACATCGGGAACAATCGTCCCGCATTTAGCCTGTCCAACCCCTTAAGAATTTTGTAAGTAATTCTTAATACTTAATAGAGTTACTCTAGCTTTTTGTGTCTATGTCTGAAGAAGAGTTTCAACCCGAAACGTCATCCATCCCTTTTCTCCAGAGATGCTGCTGTCCCGCTGAGTTACTCCTGCATTTTGGGTCTCTCTTTCGGTATAAATGTAAATTGTCCCTGGTGTTTTAAACATGCCTGGGTTCGCTAGTCGGTGCGGACTCGGTGGGCAGAAGGGCCTGTTTCCGCGGTGTATCTCTAAACTAACCTAAACCAAACTAAATGTATTGCACCATCTGCACAATGATAGCCAGTGCTGACTATTCCTGACTATTGATTGATTGAATGCTGAGAGCAAGAATTGTTATTTGTGCACAGCTCACACACACACCTGAAAGTCTGACAAGCATCAATATGACTAATTGCTGACCTGGGCAAACAACATGGAAGTGATTGCGGACCGTTGAACGTGCATTAACAAAGAATCTTCTGATGCTCCCTTGGAATGGATCCAATGGTAAGATCATCAATGTGTAGGAAGGAACTGCAGATGCCAGTTTACATCGGAGAAAGACACAAAATGTCGGAGTAACCAATCTTCAGACTTGGCGACGTTTCGGGTCGAGACCCTTCTTCAGACTCCGGAAGGTTCAGAAGGTACAGACTCTGAAGAAGGGTCTCGACCCGAAACGTCGCCTATCTCCTTCGCTCCATAGATGCTGCTGCACCAGCTGAGTTTCTCCAGCCTTTTGTGTAACCTACAAACCTGTTCGCCTTTGGAGCATTGGAGGAAACTGAAGATCTCAGAGAAAACCCACGCAGGTCATGGGGAGAGCGTACAAACTCCTTACAGACAAGCACCAGGATTGAACCCGGATCTCTGGCGCTGTCAGGCAGTAGCTCCACCACTGCACCACTTTCAAGAAAGGAAATTTGCTGTTCTTACCTGATTTGACTCCACACCCAAAGTGATTTCTGACCCAATCTCTAAAATGTCCAAAATGCCATTTACATTCAGTCTGAAGAAGGGTCTCGACCCGAAACGTCGTCTAGTCCTTTTTCTCTCCATAGATGCTGCCTCACCCGCTGAGTTTCTCCAGCATTTTTGTCTACCTTTTACTTCCAGGACCGCTGGCAAAGAAATAACGGGATCATCATGATGCCAAATGAGGCCCTATATGCAACTATCATCCCTTACCCTCACCGACCAACTGATCTGAAACAAGGATTACTCTACCAGCGGTAGATTACAACAATTGGTGAACACTGCCCGGTCCACCACAGGTACTGACCTCCCCACTATTAATGGGATCTTATAGGAGGAGGTGCCTCAAACAAGCAACCAACATCATCAGAGACTCGCATCACCCTGGCCAAGCGCTCATTTCACTTCTGCCATGGGGAAGAAGGTACAAGAGTCCGTTGTGGATAAATGTGAGGTTATCCACTTTGGTGGCAAAAATAGGAAAACAGACTATTATCTAAATGGAGGCCGATTAGGAAAAGGGGAGATGCAGCGCGACCTGGGTGTCATGGTACACCAGTCATTGAAAGTAGGCATGCAGGTGCAGCAGGCAGTGAAGAAAGCGAATGGTATGTTAGCTTTCATAGCAAAAGGATTTGAGTATAGGTGCAGGGAGGTTCTACTTCAGTTGTATAGGGTCTTGGTGAGACCACACCTGGAATATTGCGTACAGTTCTGGTCTCCAAATCTGAGGAAGGACATTATTGCCATAGAGGGAGTGCAGAGAAGGTTCACCAGACTGATTCCTGGGATGTCAGGACTGCCTTATGAACCAAGACTGCATAGACTCAGTTTATACTCTCTAGAATTTAGGAGATTGAGAGGGGATCTTATAGAAACTTACAAAATTCTTAAGGGGTTGGACAGGCTAGATGCAGGAAGATTGTTCCCGATGTTGGGGAGGTCCAGGACAAGGGGTCACAGCTTAAGGATAAGGGGGAAATCCTTTAGGACCAAGATGAGAAGGACTTTTTTCACACAGAGAGTGGTGGGTCTCTGGAACTCTCTGCCACAGAGGGTAGTTGAGGCCAGTTCATTGGCTATATTTAAGAGGGAGTTAGATGTGGCCCTTGTGGCTAAGGGGATCAGAGGGTATGGAGAGAAGGCAGGTATGGGATACTGAGTTGGATGATCAGCCATGATCATATTGAATGACGGTGCAGGCTCGAAGGGCCGAATGGCCTACTCCTGCACCTAATTTCTATGTTTCTATGTTTCTAAAACCGTGAGCTCCAGGTTCAGAAGCAGCTTCTTCTTTCCAACCATCAGGCTATTGAACACTACAAACTACAACTAAATTTTTGAATTAGCATTAAGGACTTCCGGTTTAGTTTTGTATAGCACTTTTTTTTTTTTTACATTTATTTATCTGATAGTGTCACTAGGTGTGTGAACATTGATGGAATCTGGTACGCCAGTGGGTCTATTTGTGTCTATCTTCGCCGCCATTCAATATGATCATGGCTGATCATCCAACTCAGTATCGTGTACCTGCCTTCTCTCCATACCCCCTCATCCCTTTAGCCACAAGGGCCACATCTAACTCCCTCTTAAATATAGCCAATGAACTGGCCTCAACTACCTTCTGTGGCAGAGAGTTCCAGAGCCCCACCACTCTCTGTGTGAAAAATGTTCTTTTCATCTCGGTCCTAAAAGACTTCCCCCTTATCCTTAAACTGTGACCCCTTGTTCTGGAGTTCCCCAACATCGGGAACAATCTTCCTGCATCTAGCCTGTCCAACCCCTTAAGAATTTTGTAAGCCTCTATAAGATCCCCCCTCAATCTCCTAAATTCCAGCGAGTACAAGCCGAGTCTATCCAGTCTTTCTTCATATGGAAGTCCTGCCATCCCAGGAATCAGTCTGGTGAACCTTCTCTGTACTCCCTCTATGGCAAGAATGTCTTTCCTCAGATTAGGAGACTAGGTTCATGAGAGGAATAGATAGGTAGATGCACAGAGTTTAGTTTAGTTTAGAGATACAGCGTGGAAACAGGCCCTTCGGCCCACCCAGTTTGCACCGACCAGCAATCCCTGCACATTAACACTATCCTGCACCCACTAGGGGCAATTTTTACATTTACCAAGCCCATTAACCTACACTTCTTTGGAGTGTGGGAGGAAACCGAAGATCTCAGAGAAAACCCACGCAGGTCACAGGGAGAACGTACAAACTCTGTACAGACAGCACCCTTAGTCGGGATCAAACTCGGGTTTCCGGCGCTGCATTCGCTGTAAGGAAGCAACTCTACCACTGCGCTGCCATGACCGCCATGAGTCTTTTACCCAGAGTAGGAGAATTGAGAAGCGGATGACATAGGTTTAAGGCGAGAGGGGAATTGATTTAATAGGAACTTGAGGGTCAAAGTTTTCACTGAAGAGTGAGGTAGGCGTATGGAACGAGCTGCCAAAGGTAGTTGATGCAGGTATAATTACAATATTTAAAAGACATTTGGACAGGTACATGGATAGGAAAGGTTTAGGTTAAACGTACGCAGGTGGGACTAGTGTAGATGGGACATGTTGGTTGACAATGTCTACAAGGGAGAAGAGAAACACACCCATACTCTCTAACCATCTCCTCAGACAAGGCCTCACCTGGTGCCATGTAGATGTGGCCCTGCCCAGCTGCAGCTGGTCCCGCCAGTAGGTCCTCCCACTTATGGAGAAGACAGAGATGTCATGCTGATGCTCTTTAAAGTGCTGCATTTGGAGTACTGTGAGCAATTTTGAGGCACCATATCTGAGGAAGGATGTGCTGGTGCTGGAGAGGGTCCATGGGAGGCTTACAAGAATGTACTCGCTGGAGTTTAGAAGGATGAGGGGGAACCTCATTGAAACTTACCAAATAGTCAAATGCTTGGATAGAGTGGATGTGGAGAGGATGTTTCCACTAGTGGGAGAGTCTAGGCCCAGAGGTCGTAGCCTCAGAATTAAAGGACATTCATTTAGGAAGAGAGGGGGAGGAATGTCTCTGGATACTTTCAAGCGAGAGCTAGATGGAGCTCTTAAAGATAGCGGAGTCAGGGGATATGGGGAGAAGGCAGGCATGGGTTATTGATTGGGGACGATCAGCCATGATCACAATGAATGGCGGTGCTGGCTCGAAAGGCCGAACAGTCTCCTTCTACACCTATTTTCTATGTTTCTATGGTCTATTTAGTCAGAAGGTGGTGAATCTGTGGGATTCTTTGCCACAGAAGGCTGTGGAGGCCAAGTCAGTGGATATTTTTAAGATGGAGGTATTAGGTATGTTACAAAACTTACCTTCAGCGGCACTGCAGTTCTGTCACTGGCCGTGTGCGCGACTTTGGCGCCTTTGAGAGAGGTGCAGGTTTAAAATGCTGTTTTTCTCCAGTCTGTTGAAATCGATCTTTGTCAGGCTGTTTAGTTACTGAAGAAAAATCGCTCCGACTGCCGTTTTATCAAGTTTATTAAAAATAGTGCTGGATAATTTAATAGCAGGAGTAAAATTAAAATCGTCTTCTAAAGCCGTCAAAGCCGACAACGGGACGGGACTAAGCAAGGTGTGTTGTTTATTTTATATATAAACGTGCTTCCTAGGATACCTTTAATCAAAATTTCACGTTGCGAAAAGGTGATTAAGGCCCCATACGAACCGGCAATGCTTTTCCTGCCGATATGGGGTTTAAATTCACCGCAAATGCAACGTTCCAATCAATCGCGTTCCGCAAAATCTCACTTGCAAGATGATTTAAATGGCCATTAATTTACGGGAATTAAACAGCAAATTCCTTCAATTCGGCCTATAAATTAATGACAATGAGATTTAAAAATCATGTTATATTGTGAATTCTTGTGTGAATGTTATTTGGATGCTTAGGCTATTTAAAAATGTTAATCTTTTCTTAAGAAATGGATAGATGTTTAGATCTAGTCATTGAATTTTGTAATTAGCTACAATTAGATAACTAACTAATTATATGCTTTAATTTCAGGTCATCCAAGTAATATTGTTTCATATGTGTTTCAGAATGCTTCAATCTATAATAACTGAAAATTTCTTTCAGTTCTCTTAATTTTTAAGGAAGTTATGGGCTTTTAACTGTTCTCGATCACAGCTTTTGAGTTAAGTCGATGGAAAGGCAATGGGGAACAAGATGCTAATTTCCCATTATGAAAATGGCCATAACTTTCTTAATACTGAAGATATGAAAGTGAATTAGGTGTCAAATTAAACTTATTTTTATGCTTTATCTGATGGGATAAATTGCAGACTTGATTTTTAAAATCTCAAAGTTTTTTAACATTGCTGCACAGATATTTTAAGATGGAGAGATAGATTCTTGATCAGTGCGGGTGTGTGTGAGGGGTTGGATGGTGGAGTAGACTCGATGGGCCGAATGGCCTAGTTCTGCTGCAGGATCTTGTGGTCCTCCCAGTGGTCCTCCGGCCAGGCTCGGCGCTGCTTGGTGCTGGGGCCGCGGGTGTTGCCGACGTCACTGTCGGAGGCGCGCATCCGCCACCGTCATCGTCACTGCCGGGGGCGCGCATCCACCGTCACTGTCGGGGGCGCGCATCCATCGTCATCGTCACTGCCGGGGGCGCGCATCCACCACCGTCATCGTCACTGTCGGGGGCGCGCATCCACCGTCACTGTCGGGGGCGCGCATCCATCGTCACTGTCGGGGGCGCGCATCCACCGTCACTGTCGGCGGCGCGCATCCATCGTCATCATCACTGTCGGGGGCGCGCATCCATCGTCACTGTCGGGGGCGCGCATCCACCGCCGCCATCACCGCCCGCCCGCGCACGGACAGACAGACAGACAATGGGAAGGAAACACAAGAAGCACAAGTCGGACAAGCACGCGGTCCAGGGTGAGGGTCTGCGCCCCCCGCCGCTTCCAGCCCGGCCCGGCCCGGCCACAGTGCGGGACCCCCTCCCCAATCCCAACCCAACCCCGAGGCTGCGGGCCCGGGCTCGCTGGGGAGGGGAAAGACAGTCCGGGTGGGTGGGTGCAGGGTCACTGGGTGGGTGCAGGGTCACTGGGTGGGTGAAGGGTCACTGGGTGGGTGCAGGGTCACTGGGTGGGTGCAGGGTCACTGGGTGGGTGAAGGGTCACTGGGTGGGTGCAGGGTCACTGGGTGGGTGAAGGGTCACTGGGTGGGTGCAGGATCCAGGGTGGGTGCAGGATCCAGGGTGGGTGCCGGGTCACTGGGTGGGTGCCGGGTCACTGGGTGGGTGCAGGGTCACTGGGTGGGTGCCGGGTCACTGGGTGGGTGCCGGGTCACTGGGTGGGTGCAGGGTCACTGGGTGGGTGCAGGGTCACTGGGTGGGTGCAGGGTCACTGGGTGGGTGCAGGGTCACTGGGTGGGTGCAGGGTCACTGGGTGGGTGCAGGATCCAGGGTGGGTGCCGGGTCACTGGGTGGGTGCCGGGTCACTGGGTGGGTGCAGGGTCACTGGGTGGGTGCAGGGTCACTGGGTGGGTGCCGGGTCACTGGGTGGGTGCCGGGTCACTGGGTGGGTGCAGGGTCACTGGGTGGGTGCAGGGTCACTGGGTGGGTGCAGGGTCACTGGGTGGGTGCAGGGTCACTGGGTGGGTGCAGGGTCACTGGGTGGGTGCCGGGTCACTGGGTGGGTGCAGGATCCAGGGTGGGTGCCGGGTCACTGGGTGGGTGTCGGGCCACTGGGTGGGTGCAGGGTCACTGGGTGGGTGCAGGGTCACTGGGTGGGTGCCGGGTCACTGGGTGGGTGTCGGGTCACTGGGTGGGTGCAGGGTCACTGGGTGGGTGCAGGGTCACTGGGTGGGTGCCGGGTCACTGGGTGGGTGCCGGGTCACTGGGTGGGTGCAGGGTCACTGGGTGGGTGCAGGGTCACTGGGTGGGTGCAGGGTCACTGGGTGGGTGCAGGGTCACTGGGTGGGTGCAGGGTCACTGGGTGGGTGCAGGGTCACTGGGTGGGTGCAGGGTCACTGGGTGGGTGCAGGGTCACTGGGTGGGTGCAGGGTCACTGGGTGGGTGCAGGATCCAGGGTGGGTGCAGGGTCACTGGGTGGGTGCAGGGTCACTGGGTGGGTGCAGGGTCACTGGGTGGGTACTGGGTCACTGGGTGGGTGCAGGGTCCAGGGTCCAGGGTGGGTGCAGGGTCCAGGGTGGGTGCAGGGTCACTGGGTGGGTGCAGGGTCACTGGGTGGGTGTAGGATCGCTGGGTGGGTGTAGGATCGCTGGGTGGGTGGAGGATCGCTGGGTGGGTGCAGAGGTTGCAGGACACCTTTGCTGGTAGGCGCGGAACGCCTGGCTGGAGAGTGGGTGCAGGACCCTGGGAGGGTGGGTCCTGGGCCCACAGACGATGGGTGGGTGCACGGCTGCTGGCTGTCGGGTGGGTGCAGAGCACCAGGGTGGTGGGTGGGTGGTAGCCAGATGGATTACCATGACAGGGCTGCTGTGACCCAGTCATATCATTTCCTGGGGTGGAGACCCTCCAGCTTGGCAGAGCGAGTTCCATCAAATTGTAACTGTACAACAAATACAGTGTCTTTCTATTCGTGGGAAGGAACTGCAGATGCTGGTTTAAACCGAAGATAGATACTATTCTCTATATGCTTTAAAGAGAGAGTTGGATAGAACTCTTAAAGATAGTGGAGTCAAGAGATATGGGGGAAAAGGCAGGAACGGGGTACTGAATGTGGATGATCGCAGTGAATAGCGGTGCTGGCTCGATGGGCCGAATGGCCTACTCCTGCAACTATTGTCTATTGTCTTCTTCTCGCGTACGGCGTGCACAGCCTAAAGTTGGAGGACAACTTGTTCTATTTGATCTTATTTGACTGTGCACGCCAGGTTGATTGCATTCGTCGAAACAGGGCGGACCACGTGAAGGTTGCAATCTCCCACCCCGTCTATTGTCTAAAAGCTGGAGTAACTCAGCAGGACAGGCAGCCTCTCTGGAGAGAAGGAATGGGTGACGTTTTGGGTCTAGTCTGAAGAAGGATCCAAAACGTCACCCGTTCCTTCTATCCAGAGATGTTGCCTGTCCCGCTGAGTTACTCCAGCTTTTTGTGTCTATCTTCATATCCTTCTATTTGACATTTCAGGGTGCCGTAAATTAATTTTTCTTGGCCTCACACCTCCCAAACCACTTGCCGTGGGTGCAGTTTCTCGTTGCGGGAGATTTTGAATGAGTATCTTTGTTCGGAACTTTACTACAGTGAAAGAATACACAAGGTTCTAAGTGCCTGAGGCTTCCGGGGTCAGTTGTCAGTGCTTACAGCAGTCCAACTCGATGTTTCCCATGCAGAGTAGCTATGTCTCAATCAGAGTTCAATAGTTACTTTATTGTCTCGTGTATCTAGATAGGTGAAATGCTTTGTTTTGCATACAATCCAGTAAAGTCATACTATCCATTAGCACAATCACACTGTGGCACAGTGGTAGAGTTGCTGCCTTAAGGGCCTGTCCCACTGTACGAGGTAATTTTTCCCCTGATTCGAACTTGGAGAATGTCCGTAGCGGGTCCGTGGGAGTTTGTGGATGTCTCGTAGCGGCTCGTACGAGTAAAAAGTAACCATTTTTTTCATCGCGAGTATTTTTGTACTCGTGGACATTTTTCACCGTGTTGAAAAAACGTCACCAGTTTACCGGATTTCCCGAGTACCTACCATTACTCGTGCGAGCCGCTACGCGACATCCACGAACTCCTGCAGGCCTACTACGAACATTCTCCGAGATTGAATTGGGAAAAAACTCGGGAGAACTCTTGAATTACCTCGTACAGTGGGATAGGCCCTTTACAGCGCCAGAAACTCGGGTTTGATCCTGTAGAGTTGCTGCCTTACAGCGCCAAAGACCTGGGTACTGACCATACAGAGTTTGTACGTGCTCCCTGTGATCATGTTGGTTTTCCCCAGGTGCTTTGGTTTCCTACCACACTCCAAAGGCACACAGGTTTGTGGGTTAATTTAGTAAATAGTCAATTGCCCCCAGTGTGTAGACTAGTGCTAATGTATGGGGAGTTTTTAATATTAGTGCTGCAACAGTTCTGGTTGCCCCATTACAGGAAGAATGTAGAGGATTTGGAGAGATTGCGGAAGAGGTTTTGCAGAATGCTGCCTGGATTGGAGGCTATTAGCTTGCAGGAGAGATTGGACAAACTTGGAAGATAGACAGCAGGGATACACAAAAAGCTGGAGAAACTCAGCGGGTGCAGCAGCATCTAAGGAGCGAAGGAGATAGGCGACGTTTCGGGTCGAGACCCTTCTTCTTCTGAAGAAGGGTCTCGACCCGAAATGTCGCCTATCTCCTTAGATGCTGCTGCACCCACTGAGTTTCTCCAGCTTTTTGTGTAACCCTCGATTCTCCAGCATCTGCAGTTCCTTCTTTAACAAGATAGACACCAAATGTGTCAGTGGGACGGGCAGCATCTCTGGGTGACGTTTCGAGTCAGACTGAAGAACTTGGATTGTTTTCTTTGGAGCGTCGGAGGCTGAGGGGAGAGCTGACAGTAGTGTGTACAATTCTAAGAGGCCTAGTTAGAGTTTACAGTTATTTTCCCCATGGTTGAAAAGTCAAAGGCTTAGACGGCATCATTTTAAGGCGAGAGGGAAAAAGTTTAAAGGAGATGTATGGGGCAAGTTTTTTTTACACACAGAGTTGTGGGTGCCTGGAATGCGCTGCCAGGGATAGTGTGCAGTAAGATAAGGTAGAAGCATTTAAGAGGTTTTTAAGAAAGGCACATGGGTATGGGGAGGATAGAGATCACATGCAGACAGAGGACATTAGTTTATTTGGCATCATAGTTGGCACAGATATTGTGGGCAGAAGGGCCTGTTACAATGCTGTTCTTTTTTTAATGTTTGAAGTGCTAAACTTGTACCATGACCTACTGTAATGTTTGCTAAACAGAAGCATTACCCCCTATTCTCAATGCTCTCTGTCTCCCTGATGCATGAAATTATAACATTCTATATCTTGTCTTCACACTCCAACCCCCTGCTGCACTTGTGTTTTTTTTTTCAGGATACACAGATAAGCCCTTAAAGCTGGTGCTTAAAGTGGGTGGAAGCGAGATAACAGAATTGTCGACAGCGAGTTTGGGGCATGACTCCAGTATAAATGAAGAGAAATCCGATCATGATAAACACAAGGAGAAAAAGAAGAAAAAGAAAAAGAAGACTGAAAAGGAGAAACGCACAACTCCCGATGAGCGGAAAAGGAGAAAGGTATGGAGGTGCAGCAGAAAGATTTTGTGCTGATGCACAGCTTTATATAAAGATTTTTAAATGGGGTTAAAACAAATGGGGTTTATCTTAAAATGAACACAAAACATACGTCTGATTGACAAGCAAATGCATCCTAAAGGGTCGGTGCATCTAATAGAAACGTTTGTTTGTTTGTTGAATACGTTGGGGGGGGAGACAAAGGAGGACCTGGCATGGGGGGACCGCCATTAGTCAAGCCAAGTCACTTTTATTTCTATAGCACATTTACAAAACAATTCTCGTTGGCCAAAGTGCTTTAGATTGGTGGAGGTACTAATGTTATACAACAGTGGTCCATAGATTAAATGCAAACATAAATACATACATATAGCCCTCCCACAGAGGACGTCAAGAAAGGCTTGGGAGTAAAGGTGTGTTTTTGGTCTTGACTTGAAGGAGTCGATGGAGGGGACAGTTCTGATGGGAAGAGGGATGCTGTTCCACAGTCTAGGAGCTGCAACCGCAAAGGCGCGGCTGCCCCTGAGCTTATGCCTAGACCGCGGGATGTTCAGTAACCCCAAGTCGGCCGATCTGAGGGACCTGGAGGTGGTGTAGTGAAACACAAAGGAAGACCCTGAGTGGGGGAAGTGCCAAGAACTAAGGGAAGGTGTTAAAAATGGTTTGGGTAAAATGGAATGCTTTGTAACGTTGTCGGCATCTTTTCCATGGTGATTCTTTGCATACCTTGGGTGTGCAATACAAAGAATATCACTGTGACTTGTCACAGCATCTCTGGAGAAAACGAATAGGTAAATCAATCATCCGCAAACTTGGCGATGTTGCATTTAATTCCTTCGTCTAAATCGTTGATAAATATTTTAAATAACTTCTTGTGTTGTCGTGCACAGCCTAAAGTTGTAGGTCAACTTCTTCTATTTGATCTTTTGTTTGTGCACGATGGGTTGATTGCATTAGTGGCAACAAGGTGGACCATGTGAAGATTGCAATTTCCACCCTTTTAAATAACTGGAGTCCCAGCACCGAGCCTTGCGGCACCCCACTAGTCACTGCCTGTCATTCTGACAAGGACCCTTTCATTATAACTCTTTGCTTCCTGTCTGCCAACTAGTTCTCCATCCATGTCAATACCCTACCCCCAATACCAAGTGCGCTAATTTTGCACACTAATCTCTTGTGTACGGAGACTAGAAGTTCTATCTTATAGAGGTGTATAAAATCATGAGGCAAATAGATCGGGTAGATGCACAGAATCTCTTGCCCAGAGTTGGGGAATCGAGGACCAGAGGACATAGGTTCAAGGTGAAGAGGAAAAGATTTAATAGGAATCTGAGGGGGAACTTTTTCACACAAAGGGTGGTGGGTGTATGGAACAAGCTGCCAGAGGAGGTAGTTGAGGCTGGGACTATCCCAACGTTAAGAAACAGTTAGGCAGGTACATGGATAGGACCGGTTTGGAGGTATATAGACCAAACGCGGGCAGGTGGGACTAGTGTAGCTGGGACGTGTGTGTGTGGGCAAGTTGGGCCAAAGGGCCTGTTTCCACGCTGTATCACTCAATGACTATGAGATAATAAAGTATCAAAAGTATTATAATTTAAGTCTTGGGAAACAAATGGAGATGAATAGTTTAATGTAATCAAATATTTGCCCCCACAGGATGAAAAGAAAAGACGGGAGAAGGAGCCTTCTGTGAGTGAACGGGAAGAGGAGGAAAGAAGCCGATCTCCTGCCCGGTTTGAAATGCCACCAGAACGACACATGGTCTCTCCTTTAATAAAGGTGGAAGGTGAGTCTTTGATGTTTGATTATCTCTTTAATACATTTTAATTTCTGCAGTGACTTTTTCAATGTTGTATTCAATTAAATCAATTATTTTTAATAAATACATTTTTGCTATTTGGAGAAAGTATAGTTAATTTTGAGCAACAGGTTACATAATTTGATATGTTTAAGAAGGAACTGCAGATGCTGGAAAATCGAAGGTAGACAAAAAATGCTGGAGAAACTCAGCTGAGTTTCTCCAGCATTTTTGTCTACCACATAATTTTATATATCTTTATTGATGATCTTTTATCTTTATGAGGATGCCAATACACTAAAACTCTGATACTGCACGATCCAACGATTTTGAAATCCCATTATTGCAACATCTGGTTCACTGGGAAATGTTTTCCAACTTCCTTTCCATTCTCCCCCTCACCAAGTTTTCAAACTCGCTTTCTTTTCACCACTATCTTGTTAGTCGTGCTCCCTTTCCCGTCACTACTACCCCAGTTCCTGCACTCACTCTAACACACCCAAAGCATAGAATCCTGCACTCATTCCCATTCATCGGGGATCTGGTTCCTGAGCTCCTTCTCCACTCACCTGGGACTTTGTTCATTCACACGGAGTACTCTTCCTTCCTGTGCTCCCTGTTCATTCACTGGCGAGCATGTTTCCACACTCCCTCTAATGGGGGCACGAGTAGAGCTGCTGCCTTACAGCGCCAGTGGCCCAGGTTCGATCCCGGCTATGGGTGCCATCTGTATGGTGTTTGACAGGCGGGACTGTCATATGCTGACAGAACGGGGCAGCTGGGCTTGTACACTCTGGAGTTTAGAAGGATGAGAGGGGATCTCATTGAAACATATTAGATTGTTAAGGGCTTGGACACACTAGAGGCAGGAAACATGTTCCCGATGTTGGGGGAGTCCAAAACCAGGGGCCACAGTTTAAGAATAAGGAGTAAGCCATTTAGAACGGAGACGAGGAAACACTTTATCTCACAGAGAGTGGTGAGTCTGTGGAATTCTCTGCCTCAGAGGGCAGTGGAGGCAGGTTCTCTGGATGCTTTCGAGGGAGAGCTAGATAGGGCTATTAAAAATAGCGTAGTCAGGGGCTATGGGGAGAAGGCAGGAACGGGGTGCTGATTAGGGATGATCAGCCATGATCACATTGAGTGGCGGTGCTGGCTCGAAGGGCCGAATGGCCTACTCCTGCACCTATTGTCTATTGTACGTTTTCCCTGTGACCACGGGGTGCAAACGCCACACAGACAATAGCCGAGGTCGGGATTGAACCCGGGTCTCTGGGGCTGTGAGGCTGCGGCTCTACCAGCTGCGCCACTCTGCCGCCCGGGTTGTTGGTTAGACTTGGATTGTTTTCTCTGGACGTTGAGGGGAGACCTGACAGAAGAATATAAAATGATGAGGGGCAGAGATCAGGTGGACAGTCAGGACCTGTCTCCCAGAGTGGAAATATCAAAGACTAGATAGCATAGCCATAAAGTGATACGGGAAAAGTTCGAACGACATATGCGGGGCACCTTTTTTACACAGAGGATGCTGGGTGCTGAAGGTTGGTGGAGGCAGGTACGATAGCGGTGTTGAAGAGGCTTTTAAACGGCATTATGGCATTATGTTCGGCACAGTCATTGTGGGCCTGTTTTTGAGCAACACTCCAACTCTCTTTTCGTCTACTTATGAAATTGGCTTTCACTATCTTTTCCAATGAAAATATCTCTCCCAATCTCTTCTCTTAATCCTTTCACAATGACTTTAAATCCAAGGTTTCAAAAACCAAGGTTAGATCGAATGTGTGGGAAGGAACTGCAGATGCTGGTCTACACCGAAGATAGACACAAAATGCTGGAGTAACTCAGCGGAGCAGGCAGCGTCTCTGGGGAGAAGGAAATGGGTGAACTTTCAGATTCAAGACAAGTAGGGTCTTGGCCCGAAACGTCACCCATTACTTCTCTCCAGAAATGCTGCCTGTCCCGCTGACTTACTCCAGCATTTTGCGTCTATCTTTGGTGTAAACCAGCATCTGCAGTTCCTTCCCACACACCACATTCGGATCGCCTTCTCTCCACAGATGCTGCTTGTCCCGCTCAGTTACTCTAGCGTTTTGTGTCTATCTAAGGTTAGATTAAAACTGTTTTTTCATGAGGATTTTGAAAGTTCTGAATTGGCTTTGGTAAAACCTTTGTTGCTAACTTGTCTTTTCTTTTATATCAAAGAACATCAAACTCCTTTCCAAGAATTGCTCTACCAACTCTTACGACAACTTCAGAGGCAAGTATTAAAAAATGTTGTTTGTTGGACGAGGAGAATAAATTCGGAGTGCTCAGAAGACCTGTTAGTTATTTAATTATACTTTTGAGAAGCAGATGCTGTCTTCATTTTAAAAGCATTTGGCTTGCATAGTAAATATCTGGACATTTTTTAACATTATTTGGAGAACGGGCCTAACCTATTGGAAAGCTTGTGGTTAAGTTGCATATTGATTTCTCTGTTCCAAGTCTTAGCTTGCCTAGTTTTGAATATCAGTAACTTAAAATGCAAACAATTTTTTTCATGTTTTGCAATAAATATTACGATTTTGAACATGCTTCTCTTAAAAACGATAGAAAGACCAGAATTGTTAACATTATTTTGGTTTGTCTATTTTAAATGGAAGATATTTTAGACTTCATTTAGTTTGGGTATCTGGGTCATCAAAACATAATGTTGGGATGAGATCAGGTTTTGAGATTTCTATGTAGTCCATGTACATGGGCCAATGGCATTGTTTCATAAAAGGTTTTTCAGATTTTCACTTTGCATTCTTGCAGGAAAGACCCCAATGCATTTTTTTCATTCCCAGTTACTGATTTTATCGCCCCTGGATACTCACTGATCATTAAGCAGCCAATGGACTTCAGTTCAATGAAAGAGAAGGTGAAGAAAAATGAGTTTCAGAACCTTGAGGAATTAAAGGTACCGTCATCAAAATATTGGCTCCATATTTAGCTTAATATAGAGATATAGTGTGCAAACAGGTCCTTCAGCCCATCGAGTCTACGCTGACCAACGATCACCTGTACCCCTAGATCTATGTTATCCCAGTTTTGCATCCTACAAACCAGGGACAATGTACAAAGGGCTGATTAACCTACAAACCCGCACGCCTTTGGGATGCGGGAGGAAACCAGAGTGCCTGGAGAAAACACACACGGTCGTAGGGAGACCGTGCAAACTCCGTATGGACCGCACCCGTAGTCGGGATTGAACACGGGCTCTGGCGCTGTACGGCAGCAACTCTACCGCTGCACTGCACCACCGTGCTGCCCAATTTGATTCAAACTAAATATTGAAAAAAAAATCAAAAGATGTTAGAAGATCAAAGCATTCTCTTAAGAGACACCAAACACTCTGTCCACTTTCAAATTCACAGATGCAGCTACTGTTAAATTATTAAATCGATTGAGACAAGAAAGCAAATAATGTTTAAAACGGAGATTTAGATCATTTAGAACTGAGATGAGGAAACACTTTTTCACACAGAGAGTCTGTTGAATTCTCTGCCTCAGAGGGCGGTGGAGGCCGGTTCTCTGGATACGTTAGAGAGCTAGATAGGGCTCTTAGAGATAGCGGAGTCGGGGGGATATGGGGAGAAGGCAGGAACGGGGTACTGATTGTGGATGGTCAGCCATGATCACATTGAATGGCGGTGCTGGCTCGAAGGGCCGAATGGCCTACTCCTGCACCTATTGTCTGTTATCTATTGTCTATCATTTACCACAAAATATGATCATCTTAAACATAAGCAGTGCTTCAATGTTATTCACGTGACCTCTGGTTCTGAACACCAAGGTTTATGTCTGCAAATAGCGAGAGATGAAACACAAGTAGTTTGGAAGTTTATTTACTATTTCTGTCGATTCTGTTCATTGCAAACCTGCTTCATATCATTTCCATTTGGAGGAGAAGGTATTTGCTTATTAGTTATGGAAGAAAGATTCTTCAAAAAGGAGTCTTTCTTCAAAGGGAGCCAGCTTCACTTAAGCTGATATGAGCTCTTTGTGATGTTGTCACATCCTCGTTAAATAGTATTGACTTCCACTGGGCCTTGTGTAAAGTCATCAAATGTGTACAAGAATTTATTGATCAGTACTGGTAGCAGAATAAAGTAGTTGGTATAATAATAGTAATAGTATTTAGAGCCAAGATTCTGTAATAAATATTTATTTTACAGGGAGATTTTAAAATGATGTGTGAAAATGCCATGACCTATAACAGGCCAGATACCATTTATTACAAAGCTGCAAGGAAGTTGTTACATTCAGGGATGAAAATTCTCAGCCAGGTAAGAGGACCGAACATATTGAAATAAGTGGCATATGATTTACGCATTTTTAGAATAACCCGCTTGGCTAATTACTACCAAAGTGTAATTGACACACCTACTTTCAGAATAATGCGCTCAGATTTATTCCTGGCAAACTTGCACATTATCTTTCAAAGTTGTCCTCGTAAGCTCTGTTTTGCTTAACAGAAAGAATACTCTCATGAGTGCCTGTAGCTATTAAGTTATTATGTAATTAAATGTATCTGCCTTTAGGATTTATTATTCCTTAGCATGTATCTGTACACTGTGGATGGCTCAATTGTCTTTCCGCTGACTGCTTGGCATGCAACAAAAGCTTTTCACTGAACCTCGGTGCACGTGACAATAAACTAAAACTGATTTTTCCAAAATACCGAGCATAAACAGGTAATTTTCTCCGTTTTCTGCTCTGACATTAAGCATCAGACATTCAGGTAAAACATTATAGAGATTGAAGGGAATGCTGTACGATGTAATTTACCTCTTTTTTTCCAATTGCCGGTGTATTTGCGTGAGGTGCCTGGAATATGTTTGATTTACCAGTTGTTTTTCAAACCCGTAACCTGTAACCCTCCCCCGTATAAAATGCAAGGACCTGAATAGAGTGATACAGCGTGGAAACAGACCCTCAGGCCCAACTTGCCTGAACTGGCCAACATGCCCCATCTACGCTAGTCTCATCTGCCTGCATTTGGCCCGTATCCCTCTAAACCTATCCTATCCATGTTCCTGTCTAAATGTTTCTTAAACGATGCAATAGTTCAAAGAAAACTAGTTAGCATTTTACAATCTTCCTGGTGCCCAAGGAAGGATATAGTTGCACTCGTGCCCAAGGATGTAACTCTGCTGTCCTTGTAATATCTGGGTAGTGTTGATTCCAGATGCAATGCAATATTGTTGACTCTTTACAACTCTTGAAATGACTGAGCAGTCTACTCGTGAGACAACTAGAGAGTGAACCTGACCTACTATCTATGTCTGAAGAAGGGTCTCAACCCGAAACGTCACCTGTTCCTTTCCTCCAGAGATGCTGTCTGTCCCCCTGAGTTACTCCAGCTTTTTGGGTATATCTTCGGGTTTAACCAGCATCTGCAGTTCCTTCCTACATGACCATATACCTTATTGGAGACTTTGACTTTATATTTTATCAGACTTTATCTTGCGCTGTGCATTATTCTCTTTATCCTGTATCTAGTCCCACTTGGCCATTTTGGCCCATATCCCATGTGCCCGTATTTGACCCATATCCCTCTAAACCTTTCCTAATCATGTATCTGTTCAAATGTCTTTAAAAGTAAACCACAAGTCTGTAGACAGCTTGATTATAAATATGTATAGTATTTTCTTCAGGACTTTACATAAAGTAGATATGTTCCTAACGTATTCTCAACAACGTTTTAAAATATTAGATGTTTCCAATTACTTAATGACCATCATTAATTATTTGAGCATCCTAATTCTGTGGAAATTCACTTTAACTCATCAGTTTATGTGAAATATATAGCTGAAGTCTGCAGAGAATTTTGCTGGTGATTTTACCTAGAAACATAGAAAATAGGTGCAGGAGTAGGCCATTCAGCCCTTCGAGCCAGCACCGCCATTCAATATGATCATGGCTGATCATCCAAAATCAGTACCCCGTTCCTGCTTTCTCCCCATATCCCTTGATTCCGTGAGCCCTAAGAGCTAAATCTAACTCTCTCTTGAGTACATCCAGTGAATTAGCCTCCACTGCCTTCTGTGGCAGAGAATTACACAGATTCACAACTATCTGGGTGAAAAAGTTGTTCCTCAACTCAGTCCTAAATGGCCTACCCCTTATTCTTAAACTGTGACCCCTGGTTCTGGACTCTCCCAACATCGGGAACATTTTTCCTACATCTAGCGTGAACAGTCCCTTAAGAATGTTATATGTTTCTATAAGATCCCCTCTCATCCTTCTACATTCCAGTGAATATACTGTAAGCCCAGTCGAAGTTATCGACACTTGACTCCTCCAGAGCAAATGCGGTGAATATTTTTAGCTGCTGGGGGAAGGCGCATGGAAGAATGTGAATGAAGTAACATTTATGATTGTGTATTAATTTCTAAGAATAAAATTAAACACAATTTTCTACGTTACCACCAGAATAGACCACAAAATAGAATGAAGATAAACACACAGTTCTGGAGTAACTCAGCGAGACAGGCAGCATCTCTGGAGAGAAGGAATGGGTGATGTTTCAGGTCGAGACCCTTCTTCAGACTGAAGAAGTCTCGACCCGAAACATCACCCCATTCCCTCTCTCCAGAACTGCTGCCTGTCCCGCTGAATTACTCCTCAGCATTTTGTGTCTATCTTCGGTTTAAACCAGCATCTGCAGTTCCTTCCTGCACAAAATAGAATGAATTCAGTCTCCTATTCGTATTTTAATTCTTTGTCTTTGGTCCATTGATTGTGACACTAATTATTCGGGGTAGCGAATGATTTGTAACGAATGGTTATTTTCTCAGGAGAAGATCCAGAGTCTGAAGCACAGTATAGATTTCATGCAGGATCTGGAGAAATCCCACAAGCAGGGAGAGAAGCTGAGATCGGGAGAGGGCAGTGGGGAACACAGGAAAGATGACATGGATACCACGTGGGATACGATGAAAAAGGAAGGAACAAGAACAGCTGATCAGAAGAATGAGGATAGAAGGTAATGTGTTGTGAAAAGTGCGGGTTACCTCCTATATTTATGTAAAACCTTATATGTTATGGAGGAAAACATCCCTATCCAGCTAGTTTGAATGTAAGGGACTTGAACAATACAGTTGACACAGTGGCGCAGCGGTGAAGCTACTGCCTCACAGCGCCAGAGACCCGGATTCAAGCCCGACCTCAGGTGCTGTCATTGTGTGGACTTTACATGTTCTTCCCTGTGACAGCGTGGGTTTTCTCCGGGTGCTCCGGTTTCCTCCCACACCCCAAAGCTTTGCCGGTCCGCAGGTTAAATGGCTTGATTGTAACCATGTATTGTCCTTCTGCTGACTGGATAGCACGCAACAAAAGCGTTTCACTGTAAAGGCGGCACACGTGACAGCAAACTAAACCAATTATTCTCTGTAAATTGCCCTGAGTGTGTAGCATGCTGATGTGGGATAACATAGAACTAGTGTGAATGGGTGATCGATGGTCGGTGTGGACTCAGTAGGCCGAAGGCCTGTTTCCATGTTGTATCTCTAAAATAAACTAAACTGAAAGAACTGAATTTTAAAATGCTGCCTGTCCCGTTGAATTACTCCCCAGCATTTTGTGTCTACGGTTTTTTATTAAAATCCGCATCGGTGATAGCTTTTAACTCTTTCGACAGTTTCGTCCCAAAACATTTCTAATGACGGCTCCTGGTTTGTTTTGCGAAGGGGTCTTGCAATTTGATGGAAGTACCTTTGCTGGCAATCTCCATTGCGCCTTTAGTCCCAGTAATACTGTATCAGTGTTTAATGCCAGTAAAATCTGACCATACAGTATTAATAAGCACTTTAGGCTTCTTGGGGCATAACAGTTGCCTGAGTGTTCCTTAAGCATTGGAATGTAATGAAATGCAGTGTGCAATACAAATAGCCTAATTGTTACATCATGCAGTAAAATAGTCTGAGAACCCTCAGTGTTCCGTCTCATACCTCACACTTGCCCATTTGGATGAGATACGAGTGGACTTTGACTAACCGTGAAGCTTTTAACTCAGCAGCTGAAGAATAATTAGAGGAACGGACAGAGTAAGATAGACACAAAAAGCTGGAGTGACTCAGCAGGACAGGCAGCATCTCTGGAGAGAAGGAATGGGTGACGATTCGGGTCGAGGTCCTTCTTCAGACCAGTTGGGACAGAATAAAATGATGGATTTGACTTTATTACTGACTACTTTAACATATCGGAGAAACTCAGTGGGTGAGGCAGCATCTATGGAGTGAAGGAATAGGTGACGTTTCGGGTCGAGACCCAGAAGGGTCTCGACCCGAAACGTCACCTATTCCTTCGAGAAGAAGGGTCTCGACCCGAAACGTTGCCTATTCCTTCGCTCCATAGATGCTGCCTCACCCGCTGAGTTTCTCCAGCATTTTTGTCTACCTTCGATTTTTAAAGCATCTGCAGTTCTTTCTTAAACTTTAACATATCGTATGATTTCATATACAAAATAATTGTTATATAGCTACAGGGTTTAAAAAAAAAGATTTTTAAAAAATCATTCATATATTATGTACTAAATTGAAAGTTTAACGGTTCAGCAATTCAATTTTTACTCTAAAGCGGAATGAAATACGGGGGCTGTGTTTCAATGCTGTGGAGGCCCTGGCGATTTGGTTGTGAAATCAGTGCTTACTTTGTGGTTGCAGTGCCCTGCGCAGGCCAGAAAAGGAGTCGGGGGAGGATCCAGCAAGCAGTGCCAAAACCGTGATTGACAAAGAATTGGAGAAGGTTGACCGTGTTATTGAAGAATCTTCTGGAAAACTCACTCGGCGGAAAATAAACGGCAAGGTAAATCCAAGTGTTGAGTACTGACTTGTGCTTTTTAAAAAGTTTCTTCTAAAAGTATTTTATTTTACAGAAGAGCCGCTGCCTCACAGCGTCAGAGACCCGGGTTCGATCCTAACCTCGGGTGCTGTCTATGTGTGTGTGTGTGTGTGTGTGTGTGTGTGTGTGGAGTTTGCACGTTCTCCCTGCGGCCACGTGGGATTCCTCCAGGTGCTCCATTTTCCTCCCTCATCCCAAAGCCGTGCGGGTTTGTAGGCTGATTGGTCCTCTGTAAATCGCCCCTGGTGGAATAACATGGAACTAGTGTGGTCAGTGGATGGACTCAGTGGACCGAAGGCCCTTCTATCTTTAAGCGCTAAAAAAACTTCCTGTTGCTACCATTCACATCAAAGTTTGAGTAATGTATCAGTAGTTTTCAATGGGCCTGAA
Organism: Raja brachyura; assembly: GCA_963514005.1. Next base: position 5,660,019 of record OY740797.1, on the reverse strand, counting down.
GCCATATCGCTACATCCTGTTTATGAAAAATAGAGGGAGAGGAAAATATTCACAAGGATAAACTTGTCCTAATTATTAACTTTATTTGCAGTTTGAATTCCAGAGAAGAAAAGTTGATGGGACTACGACCCTGGGAATCCTTAACCCAGTGGAACCCGACATGGGAGGTACGATATAGTTCGAACATTGTAATCGCACTGTCCAATGTAGGGGGATTGCTGGTGATGTGAAGTTCAAGTGTATACAACACATTTTTAATTGCTGGTACACACCGCCTTGGATTCAACCTTCAGGCCCAGCGCATCAGGCAGGTTTCCAAACGCTTGCTCATTCCCGAGTTCGCCACTGCTGTCTGCACCTTTTGCGCCTTTGCCACCAATATTAGGCATCTTTGCCTTCTCGAGCTGAATATTCTTGTATTTGTTATAGTCATCAGTTTCCTGTAACGAATGACTATTATATGTGGAGGCAATACGGTGAGTTGTGAAACACCGGTACTGTAGTGCAGCGGTAGAGCTTTGCCTCACAGTGCCCGAGCCCCGGGTTCTGTCCTGACTATGGGTGCTGCCTGTGCGGAGTTTGCATGTTCTCCCTGTGACCACGTGAATTTCCTCCGGGTGTTCCGGTTTCCTCCCGCGTCCCAAAGACGTGTAGGTTAATTGGCTTCTGGAAATTGCCCCTAGTTTGTAGAATGCGAAAGGGTTTTGGCCCGAAAGGTTGCCTATTTCCTTGCTCCATAGATGCTGCTGCACCCGCTGAGTTTCCCCAGCACTTTTGTCTACCTTGTATAATGTGACAGTGTGATGACAGAACTAGTGTATCGGCGATCATGATCTTGGTGCGCCAAAAGGCCTGTTTCCACGCTTTATCTCTAAATTATATATGGTACAGGCTGCACATTGTTTGTATCCAGCCAGCTCTTTAGAGCCCAACCTTAGAGAAGTAGTCTTCTCTTCGCTCCGGTGGTGTCAGCAAAGCTGCTGATATGTACAGCTAAGTTTCAGATGAGCTGGACTGAAAATAAAACATTTTCTTGCGCCTTCAATCAATAGACAAATGACTGCCTTTTCTAAATGTAATCAAAGGCCTGGCCTGAATCCATAAATCATGGGAGCAGAATTAGACCATTCGACCCATCAACTGTTCCGCCGTTCAATCACGGCGGGTCTATTTTTCCCTCTCAACGCCATTCTCCTGCCTTCTCGCTGCAACCTTTGATGCCGTTACTAATCAAGAGCCCATTATTCTCTTTTTTAAAAATACCCCAAGACGTGGCCTCCACAGCGGTCTTTGGCAATGAATTCCATAGATTCACCACCCTCTAGTGCAATAAATCTCCATTCTAAAGCTACGTCTTTTTATTGTGAGGCTGTGCCTCTGATGCTGGGACTCTCTCATTACTAGAAACGTCATTTCCACGTCCTTTGTGATATCATGCACTGTCGATCGCAGCTCATGATCATTTTACTTTATTTGAGCATTTGAACCGTCTTGTAGTTTAGTTTTAGTTTAGAGATACAGCGCGGAAACAGCCCCACCGGGTCTGAGCCGACCAGCAATCCCCGTACATTAACACCATTCTACACCCACTAGGGACAATTTTTACATTTACCAAGCCAAGTAACCTACAGGCCTGTACGTCATTGGAGTGTGGGAGGAAACAGAAGATCTCGGAGAAAACCTACACAGGTCACGGGGAAAACATGCAAACAGACAGCACCCATAGTCAGGATCGAACCATTCGGTGTCAGGCAACAACTTTACCGCTGCGCCACCGTGGGACCTGCGCTCAGGTTTCGTGTTCGATCTGGGCGTCAAGTGTCTTTTGTGTTTTATCTTTTCACAGATGTGAATTACTGCCAGGTGAAGCTCGGTATGATGACAGGTAGATTGCAGACTGGAATCAACACTCTCCAGGGATTTAAGGAAGACAAACGTAATAAAGTTATTCCAGGTTTGTGCTGTACATGTTGCTGAAGTTAGTGTTTTTACCAGGGCTTTGAATCATCTTTAAGAATTGAGACACAAAGAGCAATTGACCACAGAATTAATATTTAAGACAGAACTGCAGATGCTGGAAAAATCGAAGGTAGACAAAAATGCTGGAGAAACTCAGCAGGTGAGGCAGCATCTATGATGCGGAAGAGTTTCTCCAGCATATTTGTCTACCACAGAATTAATATTGCGTTGATTGCCAAATGTAATTTGTAAACAGGGCTGCCATTACGCTTCCAATGTCAAGCAAACGCAAAAGTACTGGACTAACTCAGCGGGTTAGGCAGCGTCTGTGGAGGAAATGTAGTGCCCTTTAGAGATATAGCATGAAACCAAGCCCTTCCGGCCAGCTGAGTCCATGCTTGCCATACATGCTGGGTCCGTGCACTCCCACTTTTGCATCCTACACAGTCATAGAGTGATACAGCGTGGCAACAGGCCCTTCAGCCCAACTTGCCCACACCGGCCAACATGCCCCAGCTACACTAGTCCCACCTGCCTGCGTTTGGTCCATATCCCTCCAAACCTGTCCAATCCACGTACGTCTTTGGAACGTGGGGGGAAACAGGAGCACCCTGGGGGAACCCACGCAGTCACGGGGAGAACGTGCAATCTCTGCACAGACAGCGGCCATAGTCAGGTTCTAACGCCGTGAGGCGGCAACTCTACCACTGTTCCACCGTGCCGACCCAGGGAAATTTCAGGTCAGAAGCATCGCCCATCCATTTCCAACCACAGATGCTGCCTGACACGCTGAGTCCCTTGTGTTCTGCTCAAGATTTCAGCATCTGCAGTTCCTTATGTCTCTGTTTTCCTTCTGTGGGAACTGACCTTAATTTTTAGCTGAGGCAGCCCTTTCCAAACATGCGAGGTGGTTTCGTCTTAAACTTTGTCAAATTATGACATCTATGTGTTTAAGAAGGAACTGCAGATGCTGGAAAATCGAAGGTAGACAAAAGTGCTGGAGAAACTCAGTGGGTGGAGCAGCAGCATCTATGGAGCGGAGGAAATAGGCAAAGTTTCGGGCCGAAACCCAAGGGTTTCGGCCCGAAACGTTGCCTATTTCCTTCACCTTATGACATCTATGGTGCTTGAGTGTGGCTGGAACATAGAGATTGAAGTTTTTCGTGTACTTTACTGGTGCTCTCATGCAGTAAGTAGTTTTCTTTCCATTGTATGCTGTTGCAGTGACTTACCTGAACTATGGGCCATTCAGTTCCTACGCTCCCGTCTACGATTCCACCTGTGCGAACCTCAGCAAAGAGGATTCTGACCTGGTTTACTCAACGTACAGCAATGAATCGACCCTTCCTGGTTCCTTCAGGTGAGTTTTCTTTCTTTTAAAGGAAGCTGAATCACAGCAATAGTGTTTGTTTTGATAATTGACATCCATTCGTTAAGAAGAGTAAAGTACCTCATCTCGACTCCCAAGCCTTTCTTGACGTCCTCTGAGCGAGGGCTATATGTATGTAGTGATGTTTGTATTGAATCTACGAACCACTGTTGTTTGTTATACTATTCTTATACCAATGTAAAGCACTTTTTATGTGCTATATAAATAAAAGTGACGACTAAGGTAGTACAGTTGACAACATGGGACATTTTGAAGTGTTAACTGTTTTGGAACTCCAAAACTAAGGCCATAGTCATGTGGACGAAAAATAGTGGAGAAACTTTGAGCGAGTGAGGCAGCATCTATGGAGAGAAGGAATAGGCGACGTTTCGGGTCGAGACCCTTCTTCAGACTGAGGTTGAGGTTGAGGGGGGGGGGGGGGGCGGGAATTTAGAAGATTGGAATTTAGCTGGAATTTAGAAGATTGAGGGGGGATCTTATAGAAACTTACAAAATTCTTAAGGGGTTGGACAAGCTAGATGCAGGAAGATTGTTCACGATGTTGGGGGAGTCCAGAACAAGGGGTCACAGTCTAAGGATAAGGGGGAATTGCTTTAGGACCGAGATGAGGAAAACATTCTTTACGCAGAGAGTGGTGAGTCTCTGGAATTCTCTGCCACAGAAGGTAGTTGAGGCCAGTTCATTGGATATATTTAAGAGGGCGTTAGATGTGGCACTTGTGGCTAAAGGGATCAGGGGGTATGGAGAGAAGGCAGGTACGGGATACTGAGTTGGATGATCAGCCATTATCACATTGAATGGCAGTACAGGCTCGAATGGCCGAATGGCCTACTCCTGCACCTATTTTTCTATGTTTCTATGAAAAAGAAAGGAAGAGGCGGAGACAGTAGGCTTTGTGGGAGAGCTGGGAAGGAGGGAGAAAGCGAGAGTTATCTAAAATTAGATAGCTCTTGTTCATACCGCTGGGGTGTAAACTACCTATGCGAAATACGAGGAGCTGTTCCTCCAATTTGCGCTGGGCGTCACTCTGGCATGTATAGTTTTTTTTGACTATATACAATGTGTTGGTGGTAGTCAGCTGGTCAGGCAGCATTGGTGGAGGGAATGGGCAGATGACATTTGGGGTCAGGACCTTTCTTCAGATGGAGGCAGTCTGAAGATTCCAGCAGCTCCAGTTTCTTAGGTCTCCCTTTCTAATTTCTTGCCAGGCCTATTTTAAGGGCGGCACAGCGGGTAAAGCTGCTGCCTCACAGCATCAGAGACCTGGGTTCTATCCCGACCTCGGGTGCTCTCTTTGTGGGCTTTGCATGTTCTCCCTGTTTTCTCTGGGGGCTTTGCTTTTCATCCACATCCCAAAGAATGTTTAGTGGGTTTATTGGCCTCTGTAAATGGCCCGTAATATGTTGGGAGTGGATACAAAAGTGGTGTAATGTAGAACTAGTGGATGCGGTGGGCCGAAGAACACGTTTCCATACTCTATCTCTCAGTCAATCATTTAAAGTATATTAAATAGAAAAGGCATGATTTTCCAGGTGGTACGCAGGTGGTATTTAATATATTAATAAATAGAAGAATCGGAAGAATAGATCAGATAGACGCACAGAGCTTCCTGCCCAATCGTAAAGCAGAGGACATAGATTTATGGTGAAGGGGAAAAGATTTAACAGGATGGTGGGTGTATGGAACGAGCTGCCAGAGGAGGTAGTTGAGGCAGGGGCTATCGCAGCGTTTAAGAAGCAATTAGACAGGTACATGGATCGGGATGGTGTAGAGGGATATGGGCCAAACGCAGGCAGGTGGGACTTGTGTAGATGGGACAAAGAGCCAGTTTCCTTGCTGTATGACTCCATGAGAATACATACATTGTTCAGATTGATCAGTAGGACTGGATGTTACAATCCCTAATGTTTTTCACTACAATTGACACTTGGTATTCTTGGGGATGACCACTAGGTGATTTTGCTACCAATCAGACACATCTTCAGTTGTGTATCTCAACGTCACTGGGTGGTTCGGCCTTTTATCACAAGACACCCTCAGTCGAGGCAGGCCCACCGCAGGGTGATCAGACCTGGGTGTGTATCGTATAGTTAGCCTCTAGATGGTCACGGGGCAGCCCAGACAGCATCATGGCATGTTGCTCAGCAATGCTGGTAATATTTCCTTTCAAAGACGATATGAAGAATAGCTGCGCAGTTAAAATCGACGAAGGCAGAAGCCACTAGCCAAATTAATTGTGTTTGTCTAGATGTCGAAGGACAAATTGCCAATTAAATAGGGCAGATCGAAAAGATTAGCAGGACTGAACGACCGGTCTGTTTGTTTGCAGTGTTCAGCAGTTTTTGGCAAGTAATGAAGACTACAGTGTGGACATGGTGGATAATTTATTGGATTCTCTGACTAACGGGGAGCATTCCAAAGCACTGAAGGAAATGGAGCAGGTAGGTCTGCATTCTGCGACATGTCTCAACATCATCACTAAATTAAATTCAGGGTTATTAGAAAATATTATAAAAGTGATTCAAGTGTTTTGGGATATTACTAAGAATGACATCCAGAAAACCTGCCAGTTCCACAAATGCCACAAAAATCCCAGCTTGCTGGATTAATAGATCATTGGCATACAGGTGCCACACTCATGATGATGATGATGTTACTTTTGGGTACAGTGGATTTGTTTTTGCAGAAAATACACAGCGTATGCAATGAGTCAATAGAGGATAGGTGCAGGAGTAGGACATTCGGCCCTTCGAGCCAGCACCGCCATTCAATGTGATCATGGCTGATCATCCCCAATCAGTACCCCGTTCCTGCCTTCTCCCCATATCTCCTAACTACGCTATCTTTAAGAGCCGCGTCTGACAAAAGTGACAAAAGTATTAATTATAGTGCTCACGGTCCCTATTCGTTCTCTGTGTGCCCTCTCCCCCCTCCCCACGCCTGGTCCCTCTAATTGTTCACAGTGAGCCCCGTGTTGGGTTCCTCTGTTCTCGATGGGGCCCCACGCAAAGTCCCGGTGCCCTGCCAAGCCGGGACACTCTTTGTTCTCGTGGCCCGTCCTGGTACTCACGTGGCATAGTTCTATGAACTATTCCACAACCGTTAAAATTTAGCAAGATGACAACTATATTCCATAGCTATCTCCTTTCATTCTCAGGAATTTATATACTTTTAGTGCCGTTATATTCTCCAGCATTATTAGTTTTACTAATGCCAACCTCCTTAAATTCCTCCTCTTGTGACTCCTCATTTGCCCTCAGTGCTGGGAAGTTGTTGACTCTGTATCTGTGGTTTCATTAAGTGCTCTGTCATTTGTTGTAAACATCTCCCATTTATAACCTCAGGTAGCATCTAGATGTTTTTGTACACTATAACTACAAAAATAGAGATTCATAATCGAATAATTCATATTCGTGTCTGTTTCGTACCTTTAAGATTAATCCTCACATTCATTGATGCCGTAGAGGTACTTTGAAGTGTTTTGTAGGTCAATTTTTGAGTTTTTATTCATAATCATATCTTTGCAGGCGACAAATAACAATGTAGAGGAAGTGATTGTTGTTCAAAACTCTGAAGACGTACAGGTATTACATTTAATATCTACTGATACAGCATCCTTTCTCTCATGTAGTATTGACTTGTAAATCCCTGCTAGTTAAATCTTAAAGGTACAAAGTTCCTCTGTGGTGCCTTTGTAATAGGATTGGTTTTTTTTTTGTTTCATCAAATGTTTTGGGCAAATTTTCAGTACTTGGAACGGAGAGGAACAAAGCGCCTTAAAATGCTGCGTGGATGCATCAAACAGACGTTCCTATTTGTGGGAAGATGCATCTTTTTTAGTTTTTTAAAATTTATAGACAGTTTTATGGATTTCCTGATCTTTAAGTGCAGGATGCTGATTTACACTGCAGATGCTGGTTTCAAAGATCAGGAAATCCATAAAGCTGTCTAAATAAAAAAAAACTGAAAAAGATGCATCTTCCCACAAATAGAACGTTTGTTTGATGCATCCACGCAGCATTTTAAGGCGCTTTGTTCCCCTCCGTTCCAATTTTGCCCAAAACTGGGAAGTGGCGGCGCTCGTAGTAGCAGCGGCTCGCCTGCAGTCCGTCTGTTTTTCTTTTTTGTTGTATTCTTGTCTCGTTTTAGCGTGTTCATTTGAGTTATCATGTATGTGTGTGGGAGGGGTGGGAGAAACGTTTTAGTCTCTTCCTTTTGGGGGGGACGCAACTTTTCTTGTGGTATCCCCCGCCTCCGTCTCCGTCTGCGCTGAGGCCTAATGGCGGAGCTGACAGCCTCCAACTGCGACCGACCTCGAGGCTCCGGAGGCAGAACCAGCCAGGACTTACCAGCGCGGGGCTGGCCGACTTCGGGGCTGCGGCGGGTTCAGGCGTTCTGGCGGCCTGACTCGGAGCAGTGGCGGCTTTCCGGTGGCGGTGGCAGTGGCGGCGGCAGCGACTTTGGAGGTTCGGCCGCGGGCCCAGTGGACGACATCGTCGGGAGCTCGCAGGTCACAGGTTGGCGACCTGTTTTTCCGGAGTTCCCGCGGCAACAGCTGCGTCCGCTGGACTGGAGGGCGGCAGCTTCGACCGCCCCGGGCCGCAGAGTTGAACCGGCCCGTTCGTGGAGTGCGGTTCAGCCGCGGGACATATTTACATCACCCGGTGTGGTCACAACATCGGAGGCCTGGGTCGCCTCAGCGCAGAGGAAGAGGAAGAACAAGAAGGGAAGAGACAAAGACAAGATTTTTGCCTTCCATCACAGTGAGGAGGTGTCTGGTGAACTCACTGTGGTGGATGTTAAATATGTGTTTATTGTGTGTTCTGTTCTTTACTATATGTATGACTGCAGGCAATGAAATTTTGTTCAGACTGAAAGGTCTGAATGACAAACGTTTTCCTAAAACATTTGATGAAACTAAAAAAAACAATACATCACCAATTCCTTCTATCCAGAGATGCTGCCTGACCCATTGAGTTACTCCAGCATTTTGTTTCTATCTTCAGTATCTTCAGGCAGCATCTCTGGATAGAAGGAATTGGTGATGTTTCTGGTCAAGACCCTTCTTCAGACTGATCTTTAAGAGTAGCATAGAAATTAGAGCCAGGAATTGCATGCTCACTGTACCTATTCATAATTCTTTTACTGATTTATTGAATCAGTAGAAAGTCAGAACCTATTGCCCAGGATTAAAAATTCAGATGCCAGAGGACATAGCTTTAAGGTGAGAGGGGCGAAGTTTAAAGGAGATGTGCGGGGTCATTTTTTTACACATTGGGCGGTGGGTGCCTGGAACGTGCTGCCTGGTTTGGTGGTGGAGGAAGGTACAATCGTGGATTTAAGATATAAGCATATGGATATGCATGGAATGGAGAGAGATGGATTGTAGGCAGATAGGAAAGAGATGATCTTTGCATCATGTTCGACATGGACATTATGGGCCGAAGGGTCTGTTCTTGTGCTGGTACAATTCTAAGGTTGTGGTTCCCAGTTCGGGAACTGGGATGCCTGTGTATATTGTTATTCGGAAATGTGTCGGCCGTGGCTGACATTTGTAACTGTGCTGGCACCAGAATTGAATGCTTCCACGATTTAACTTAAGAGGATTGGGATTCAAATTTTTGAAGCAATCTCAAGGCAGAGTAGAACGGACGCAGAAAGAAAGGGCTCAAAGTTGAGTTCCAATTCAACTCGATGCCACAGAACAATGAAAAAGAGGTGATTGCAGTACAGGATTTGCCAAAGGAAATTTAGTGACAATTATTTAGACTTTAGTGACACAGTGGGGAAATAGGTCCACTGAGTCTGTGCCGACCAGCGACAACCCTGTACAATAGGGACTAATTCCAATTTTTACTGAAGCCAATTAACCTGCAAACCAGTACGTTTTTGGAGCACGGGAGGAAACCGGAGTACCCGGAGAAAACCCACTTGGTCTCGGGGAGAACGTACAAACTCTGTACAGACAGCACCCGTAATCAGGATTGAAACCGGATCTCTGCCACTGTGCCGCACTTTAAAAATCATTCAGTTTGATATGAACCATTCCCTGAAAATAAGACGATTTTATTGAAATTATGCTGTAGAAAGTGACTCCCTGAAGGGTTTTATCCTTGTTTGGTGTTACACTGACAGTATGCAGAATAGAGAGGAAGAAGACCTCCACCTAACCCCCTTAATAAGATTAAATGCATTGTGAACTGGTTCTCCATAACACACTGTTTTGCTTTGTGCAGGTTGCCTCGGCAGAGTCTTCGCGCGGTTGTGGGCGAGCTTGCGACACTTTTGCTTCGCTACAATCACTAATAAATGCAGAGCCTGAATCGGCAGGTATGTAGCCGCCTCAGAGCTGGTTAATGTTAGGCTGAACAGAGTAAATTAGAAAATCCTGGGAATGCTCAGCAAGTCGGTCCGCATCTGTGGGAAAATAATGTGGTAATGTTCCAAGTTACTGATCCTTCATCAGAGCAAGAGAGCTAACAGGTGTGGGAATAAACTGGTTTAGACCGAAGTTAGATACAAAGTGTTGGAGTAACTCAGCGGGACAGGCAGCTTCTGTGGACAAAAAGGACGGGTAACATTTCGGATCGGTTCTTCCGAAGGGTTCCGACGCATCCTTTTTCTCCAGAGGTGCTGCGTGACCTGCTGAGTTACTCCAGCATTTTGTGTCTTATCTTGAGGATAAACCAGCATCTGCACAAGAGAGATGACAGGTTACTTTTAGTTCCTGGTGAAGTTGAGGGTGAAGCTTCTGGCGATGATAAAACTATTGGATGCGCCCAATAAATTGGACTGTATTGAAAAAGGGGAAATCTATGACACTAATTCGCTTTAAGGAGCATCCTGCTTCAATCTGGGTACGAGACTGGAAAAAGGGCAAGTGATTTGCTGAATTGCTTTGCCTCAATAGTCGGAAGGAAAGTGTTGGAATGTGTTATGTGAGAACCTGGTGTTTTCCTTAATGTGCTTCTGTGTTTGATACTTTTAAATGCAATCTTGGCCATTCCACCGTACCGTGCATGCAAAACATTTTCTAGATCAAGGGTAGACAAAAATGCTGGAGAAACTCAGCAGGTGAGGCAGCATCTACGGAGCGAAGGAATTGGTGACGTTTCGGGTCGAGGTCTCGACCTATTCCTTCGCTCCACAGATGCTGCCTCACCTGCAGAGTTTCTCCACCATTTTGTTTTGCCTTCGATTTTTCCAGCATCTGCAGCTCTTAATTAAACTTGTAGATCAAGGGGAAGACTTTGGCTGTTCTGAGATTTATTCACCATTCAAAATTCCTTTCGTAATGTACTGAAGGCTGAGTAGACAAATAATGCCGGATTTCTCTCGCAGTTTTATGGTTTAATTCTCTTCCTTTTTCAGAGTGTGAAATGTTTCAAAAGAAGCTTGATGAAACGACCAAGTTGTTACAGGATCTTCAACAGGCTCAGAATGAACGTTTCGGAACCCGGCCCCCATCAGCCACGCTTTGCCTGATCGGACCGTCGATACGAGAGTTGCTACTGGGTAGGTCCAACGTCTCGTGTGGCCAGCAGTACAGGAATTCTCTCGGCAGCGGGATAGTTTACTGGGCTCGCTAAATGCTCACAAAGACCAAAGGATTTTTATTTTCCGTCGGTCAGTGAGGAAATTGCCATTACGGGCGGCACAGTGGTAGAGTTGCTGCCTCACAGCGCCAGAGACCCGGATTCGATCCTGACTAGGGGTGCTGTCTGTACGGAGTTTGTATGTTCTCCCCAAGACCTGCATGTGCTTTCTCCGTAATCTTTGCTTTCCCTCCACACTCCAAAGACGTACAGGTTTGTAGGTTAATTGGCTTGGTATAGGATAATGTTATTGTGCAGGGATCGCTGGTCGGTGCAGACTCAGTGGGCCGAAGGGCCTGTTTCCGCGCTGTATCTCTAAACTCTAAAAACGGCTTTTCCCCTTAATTTTATCATTTTCACTGTGTCGCAGAGATGAGTTAGTAATCCTGATCTGGCAGTATGTGTGTATCATTCCTCGAAGAACATATCTTGCACCACCAGGGGGCGCCGTACGATGGCAGCTCCGCCGGCAGTCTGTTCGTTTTTAAATCTTTTTTTTTAAAGTTTGTTTTAATGTCCTCCAGTTTGTCATGTGGGGGGAGGGGGAGGGGATCGGGGGAAACTTTATTTTTAGGTTCTTACCTTGCCGGAGATGTGATCAATTTTCAGATCACATTCTCCGGGCGCTCTGCGGCCTACCATCGATGGAGCTGGAGACCTCCTAGGACTGTCGTGAGCCCCACCGTGGGACGCGGACTTAACATCGGAGCTGATCCCTTGCCTGGGATCGCTCCGACTGCGGCCCGCGGACTTACCATCATGAGCTCGCAGTCTCGGGAGAGGCCGTCAAGAGGTCAAGAGGTCCAGCGTCGCGGAAGGTTCGACCAGCCCCGACTCGGGGTCCGATCGCCGGCACGGGGGAGCTGACATCTCCCCGATGCAGGACCTGATCGCCTCGATCCGGGGGGCCCAAACGCCGCCAGCTACGGGAGTCAAGATCGTCCCGTCAACGGAGGGCTCGAGGCCCCTGACCGAGGGAGAACAAAGGGAAGAGACTTGAACTTTATTTCGCCTTCCATCACAGTGAGGAATGTGGAGGAGTCACTGTGGTGGATGTTTATGTTAAAATGTATTTTGTGTGATCTGTTGCTTTTATTTGTATGATTGACTTGGCAAATGAAATTTCTCGTATGTTGCAAAACATACTTGGCTAATAAAGTACTATTCTGATTCTGGGTACATTAATAGATAAAACTAATGACCAAACACCTAATTACTTGGCTAATACTATTTAGTGTTTGAAAGTAAGTAATTGCATAACAAATTACTATCTAAGCCAAAGAATATTTGTCAAACTATCGTTGGGTTTATTTTATTATATTAAAAAAATTAGCTAAAATAAATTCACTGAAGCATAAGCATCAATAACATGTACGAGTGAAATTGTATTGTGATTAATTTATGAGCCAATTATGTAAAAACATACAAAGAATTTGATTTGCCATACAGTCATACGAAAACAGCAACAAGACACATAGCTATATAAAAATTAACATAAACATCCACTACCACGCACTGTGATACGAGGTAATAACGTATTATCATCTTCCCTCCTTTTCTCCCGCAGTCGGAGCAGTCGAACCATCCGCAGTCAGGGTGATCGACGCTCCCGCGATTGTAGGTCCCATCAATCCCTAACCAAGGGACCGCAAGCTCCACAATGTTAAGCCCGCAGACCCCCACGGTTGGAGCTTACATCGATCCCTAACAAAGAGACCGCCAGCTCCACGATGTTAGGCCACAGTGCGGACGGAGATACGTTTAACAAAACTAAAGATACACTAAAACTTACATTTAACAAGCGCGGCACCTGCAGGTCCTAAATACGACCTATCTCTTTGGTAGAATGATATTTAAAAATTGAGAAAGAATCTCTTGTAATTCAGTACATTCCAAAATAAAGTTTCTCTGTAGTAAGCAGGTCAAGGGATTTATTTTAAGTCATCTTTATCTGTGGGGCGAACCCCTGAATTCAACTGAAGTGAAATGTTGGTTAGGCCGATTCAACGTTTGGTCAGATGTATGGATAGAAAAGTTTAGATGGATGTAGGCCAAATGGGACTAGCCCCGAATGCCGTCTTGGTTGGCAAAGACAAAGTGGGCCAAAGGACCTGTATTTCATGCTGTTGTGTTTATAGAATGAACCATTCAAACTTAAATTGCAATAGAAACACTTGACTTTCACAGTATATCCTGCAAGCCCCAAGATAAAATATTGATAATTGGGTATAGGATTTATGCCCATTGATACATTGCATTAGACATAGTATAATCCAATTAAGACCAATGCTTTTCTACTTTCTGTAACTTCTTAAAGTAACTTTAATTTTTTGTTTGTTCAGCTGAAAAGTTAACTGGAAACCTGAAGGAACTGGCAAGTCAGGTGGCACCTGGAGACATTACCAGTATTGCTGGTATTCGAAAGGCCATGGGAATTTCAATCCCTTTGGAAATGATGGATAGCTCTTCTACAGATCCATTGGTCGGTAAGTAATAGGAATAATTAAATAAGGTGCAAAGGCAACATTGTTACGACTCCCGAAGGCAGGTACCTCAGAGCTGCGTAACATAATCAAAAACCAGGTTCAAGTTTAAGAAAATAGTCTTTAATTTAGTTAAGAGAAGACAAAAACCCGAACCTGATTTAAACAACACCGTCAGGGACAAGAATCGACTAACAAACAAATATAACAGTGCTCCAGCCAGCCTCGCAATGGACCGTCGAACCAGAGTCTCTAACCTGCCTAAATGGAGATAACCCTGAAACAAAATACACGAAAACCCTCAGGTCAGCCCTTATCCGTCCCAATACAACGTTAAATGACAAATATAGGTAACAATACACAAAGTTCTATGCCATGTGGCCAGGCCTCCTGCAGCTTACTCCGGCAGCCTGTTCACGAGTCAGGGTCGACGAAGAAGAGAGAGAATTCTGGGAACTCCTGGTATTTAAGCTACCGATGAGTCACCCGTCACCTGATGCAGCTTGGCCAATCGGGTACAGGAGCCCTTAACCCCTTGATTCCTGACTCCCTGCCACGGGGCCTGCACTCAGGAGAGATACAGAAAAAGTAAGTACATAGCATTCACCGGGGGGGGGGGGGGGGGGAAGCGCCAACAAACTTCACAGGTGAAAAGATTATCATCCATAGTCCTATATTATTTTCAGTATTCTTTAGACCTCAGAGATATAGCGTGGAAACAGGCCCGTCAGCCCACAGATTCCACCCCATATACAAACACTATCTCCCACACATGACACAATTTGCAATTTTACTGAAGTCTACAATTAACCTACAAACCTGAGGTAGACACAAAATGCTGGAGAAACTCAGCGGGTGAGGCAGCATCAATGGAGAGAAGGAATGGGTGACAATTCGGGTCGAGACCCTTCTTCAGACTGCAAAAAATCTGTACGTCTTTGGAGTGTGGGAGGAAACTGGAGCACTCTGAGTAAACCCACGCAGTCACAGGGCAAAGGTACAAACTCTACAAACAGCGCCCATAGGCAGGATTAAACCCGGGTCTCTAACACTAAGGCAGTAACTCTACCACTGTGCTTATTGTATTAGAGTAGATTTTCTGTTTTCTATCAAGATTATTCCTAATTTCTTCTATCTTGAGTGTGCAAGTACCTGAATGATTCCTGTCATCTTTGTATTGAAATCCTACAGTTCTCCCACACGCCTTAAGAAAGGATAAATACTGAATATGGAAACAGGCCCCGCTTGCCCAAAGCCGACCTAGATGCTTCATCTACACCAGTCCCACCTGCCCAAGCTTGGCCTATATCCCTCGAAACCTTGATAAGTACGGGTGTCAGGAGTATGGGGAGAAAGCAGGAGAATCGGGTTGAGAAGGAAAGATAGATCAGCCGTGATTGAATGGTGGACTAGACATGATGGGCCGAATGGCCTAATTCTGCTCCTATAACTTCTTGAGTGGTGGTACCCCATGGCACTTGGCCCATGTGGTGGTTCCTTTTGAAAGACTGGAGATTAAGCTGTGAAACAAGTTGACCATAGGGGTGCACCTCATCTCCTCTTCATCTCAGCTTCACCAATTGTTAATTTGGAAAGAGACAGCAGGTGGCAGTAGAAACTCAATGTGATTACAACCAATCTGTGCCTGTGATCACTGCAAGGTCTAACACCAGGGATCGGCTTGTTTTCTGGAATAAATATTCTACGTTAAATCTTCTAAATTATAACGCTGGTGGAAGATAAAACGTCGCTTTCAAATCTTGTACCCATACCCTGTGAAATGTTTCCTGGCTAGTTTGAGCCATACAGAACAGAAACATGTCCACACCGACCAAGAGGCCCCATCTACACTAGTACCACCTGCCCACTTTTGGCCCAGACCCTCTAAAGCTTTTCTATCCATGCACCCGTCCAAATGTCTTTTAAATGCCATTGTAGTGGCACCAAATGTGGTGAATAAGGCCAGACGTCAGCCAGGCTCAAACAGTACTTTTATTCCGGTGTTACATGTTCAACTTAACATAATTATCATTGCTGCTGTCGCTGAGCGAGGTTGTTCTCTCGGGCTCAGCTACCCGTTGACTGCCCTCATCTCAAGGTGAGATAAGCTTAAGGAGCAGGACACTCCCCCTAGGCCGTGACGTCATGTGCCATCCCTCGTAGCTACTGATGAGAGTTCGACTATAAGTGGTCTGTGTATCAGCTGACACCACACCATTATAATTTCTGCCTCAACTACCTCCTCTGGCAGCTCGTTCCATATACCCACCACCCTCTGTGTGAAAAGGTTACTCGGGTTCCTATTAAATCTTTCTCCTCTCACCTTAAACCTATGCCCTCTGTTTGTAAGAGGGAATTTTTTTCCATGGCCAATGCCACTTGATCAGATCATTATTCTCCTTACTACTTATCAGGCTTCTGAATGGTCCCTCCATAAGTTAGGGCACTGTCCGACCCTCCTCTACCTCATTGCGGACGTCGGACTTTGTCTCTGGAACTGGTGCACCACAACGCTGAGAACTATATTCTGTACTCTTTCTTTCCCCTTGCTCTACCTTTTGTACTTGAGTTTGCCTTGATTGCATTTATGTCACGTGGAGCTTTTCACTGTACCTCAGTACATGTGACAATAACAAACTTAAACCTTAAGGTGGGTGTACCATGACTATTTTAGACAAGTACATATATAGGACAGGTTTAGAGGGATTTGGGTCAAACATAATCAGGTGGGTCTTCCTGGTCAGCATAGGCAGGTTGGGTGGAAGGGCCTGTTTCCTTGCTGTATGATACTATTACGCCTACCCACAATCTTCAATCTTAAGATTGGGGGAAAATTGTCTCTTTTATCCTTTTATCCATTTTTTTCCATTTTATCCTTCTGTTAATTATCATGTTGCACAGGGAGCCAAATGCAATGGAATTTTGTTTGGAATTGCATATATCGATGTATTTCTAAATGGCAATAAAGTTTGTTTGACTTGACTTGAAGTAAGAAGATGCAACCCCTCAAACCTAAGTATTATCCCACCAGAGGTCTGGCAAGGGTAACACTCACTCACAGGTCAGAGTCCAGCACACAGTTTCTTGCCCAGAGTAGGGGATCGAGGACCAGAGGACATAGGTTTAAGGTGAAGGGGTAAGATTTAATAGGAATCTGAGGGGCAACTTTAGCACAAAAAGGGTGTATGTAACGAGCTGCCACAGGAGGTAGTTGAGGCATGCGCTATCGCAACGTTTAAGAAACAATTAGACAGGCACATGGCTAGGACAGCTTTAGAGGGATATGGGCCAAACGCAGGCAGGTGGAACTAGTGTAGATGGGGCATGTTGCCCAGTGTGGGCAAGTTGGGCCGATGGGCCTGTTTCCACGTTGTATGACTCTGATGTGCCGGTTCAAAAGTGAGATTAATTGCGGTGATAGGTGGTACTTCTATGAATTAAATCTCAGAATTCCTGACTCTTCTAGCAAACAATTTATGGGACATAAGCGTAACTGGAAATTTACTGGAGTAACTCAGCGGGACAGGCAGCATCTCTGGAGAGAAGGAACGGGTGATGTTTCGGGCCGAGACCCGTCTTCAGACTGAAGAAGTCTTGACCCGAAACGTCACCCGTTCCTTCTCTCCAGAGATGTTGCCTGTCCCGCTGAGTTACTCCAGCATTTTGTGTCTATCTTCGGTGTAAACCAGCATCTGCAGTTCCTTCTCACACTGGAAACTTACTGTTGCAGGAGCCAAAGGCAGCAACCTGGCAGAGGAGATGGAAGTCTCTGAGCTGTCCCAGCCTGAAACAGCCAACACCGTTCCCAGGGACATTCCAGTAATGAGATAATGTAGGAACGCGTTTCATCCTAAATACATAATCAACACATTAATGATTTTGTAAGAATTTTGCACTGTAAAATGTGTGTATAATAAATGTGGGATTTTTTAAAACCTTTTTACTAAACTATTATTTAGTCTTTAATGTTCATGAATTATTAAAAACATTTTTGCCTGTGTTTATCAAGATGACTGTTTAAAAATGGACACTTCCATATTACGTAGTAAGAAGATTTGCCACAAATCTATTTCATAATATCACCACCATTTGACTCGTTGTTTCCCAGGCATTTATAATACTTGAGTGTTTAAGAATACGCAAGTTAATCATAATGCTTAGGGATCTATTGTAGATTACTGTAATTAAAAATTATAGATTTCCCTCCTTAAAGAGCATTAGTGTACCAGACAAAATGTTGTAACGTTTGTTAATTTTGTGATCAACATTAATACTTGCTTAACCTACCTACCAAAGGAGAAGAAATGTCCTTTCTATTAATTATTCAGACTGAAGTAGTTACCGTTGAATCCTGCCAAAAATCCCATTTCCTATGCATTAACTCCATTCCTCTCCCTTGACAAATATCGAAAAGCTTCGATTCACAACCTTTTGCTCTAAACTTTAAAAAATCTAACTTCCCTCGCCAAGTATGCCTCCTTCCTTGCTCTTCCTCGTTTCATCTGCGACCAAAATCAACATCCATGACAAGAACACATCAACAGTTCCAATAATTATCTGATCGTCTTTCATAAGCTCGTCAAAATTCCGTCATTAATGGTCTAACTCCTTCCACAACATTCCTTATTCCTCATCAGTCTGAAGAAGGGTCTCGACCCGAAACGTCGCCCATTCCTTCTCTTCAGAGATGCTGCCTCAACCCGCTGAGTTACTCCAGCATTTTGTGTCTCTCTTCATTCCTTAGTGATAGTTGCTGTCAGGTTTTCCAGTGTAGAGTCACCTCCCTTTTATAGCATATCAGATCCCTTTGGGGTCTTATTGCTCTCCCTCCCACTGTCTAGCGTCCACCAGCCTTGCATCTTTCATCAGTGAAAGGAGCAGGATTTGGTCATTCGGCCCATTGCGTCCACTCCACCATTCAATCATGGCCGATCTACCTCTCCCTCCTAACCCCATTCTCCGGCCTTCTCCCCATAACCCCTGACACCGGTACTAATGAAGAATTCTCCGTGGATTGTCACCTTGTCGTAGTGGAGAAGCTTGTGTGGACTTGATTATTAAGCCTTGAAGCAAACAAATCCACCACAGGTGTTCCATATCGAGATTTTATCTCCTTGAACACTGACTGATTTAACATCCGTTCAGTTCGTTCATTGAATTTTCTTGACCTGGTTGGTGTCTGCTTCATTGTTGTGTCCAGCTGGCAGGTGAGCAGCTGACACCCATATTCTCCTCTCTATACACCACGCCCAAATGGACTTTGCCAGTGCATCACATGACTGAGCCTTACAGTCACCCATATGGTTTACTACGATACAATTTTGCATCGCAGCAACTCCATTTACAGCATCACATAAAAGATAAAAGACTTGAAAAGTCATGCATTAAGACATCAAGGCAGGACCCAAAAATACATACGTTCAACACAACATTGCAATAACAGAAGACAACATTTGAGGCCCATCAGCGTGCATTTGATCTGGGATTAAGCGCCGTATTTAGTTCGAAGATTGACTGGTGCATAAAAGAGTGCTTCAGTCTAACCATATTAAATTTTGGGACCCTATAGCTCCGGTTTGATGGTAACAAATTGTACTGACTGTTCAGAACGTGGTTAGGGTCAGAAGAAATATTGTTGGCCATCCTTTACTGCCATACGTCACTGCTGTTGTGCCGTCCATTTGTAACTCGATATGCATATCATGGTCATTCCCACCGTGTGCGGACGTGGCGTCGAAGGACGAGAAGCCGAAGCAAAGACGTTAGAAGCCGAATAATCGAACGGAAACGGAGCCGAAGCGGCAAATAACCGAAAGGCTGCGTCGCCTAAAAGCAAACTCACCGAAAGGGCGCTCAGCTGAAAAGTCAAATAACAGACATGACGTCGCTGGGGGGAGGGGGGGCGGCGGGACTTGCCAGCGATAGAGGTGGGGGTCTGGACCAATCGCTGACAAGTCCCGCCCCTCCCGCCCCCCCAGGTGATTTCATGTCTGTTATTTGACTTTTCGGCCTAGTGTCCCACCCTTTTGGGTCGTTGGAGTTCCAGCTTCCTACGTGTAAATAAGCAATTCATATACTCTTGAAGTGTATAACATCCTTTAATGATAGCACACATCAGCAAGCACTGGTTACATTCTTCTACTGAACTATACCCAGGGAGGGGGAAAGCGTTATGATTGATGTTAACTAGGCGGGGTTAATGGTACTGAGGTAGCTATATTATTGGTTGCATGCGTAACCAATCCACAGTACGCTTTTGGTTATTTGCCGCTTCGTTTCCGTTCGGTTATTTGGCTTCCACTTCTTTGCTTCGGCTTCTCGTCCTTCGCCGCCACGTCCGGGTACCGTTCCCACAATACGTTCTCAATGCATGGAATGCTGCTAGCATCTCCAAATAGTTGATGCCATACTTTTGGCCACGTCTCAACTCATCCTCATTCCCCCCCCCACCGCTACCGCCACAACTAAAATTGGTGTCAGTTGCACCCCAGCCCTGTCCACTAGCATCACTTTGTGGTGTTATTGTGGGCTTACTATGTACAATGAACCTGTACACTCGTGTGTGTGCTCAATCCACCACTGTAACTCTGATATCGACTCTGTCGTCAGCCTAATACATCTATCAAAATGTCCCTTATTCAATTTTAGGGCAAGAACCTTCTCACGATCCAGGCTTGTATAATGCTTGGCCCCATATTGTGTAGCTGGGATGGCAGCTACCAGCTTGCCCATCACCCTCGCAACCTGCCGTCTAGTAGACTTCTCATTTTTAAGTAAGCCTGTGCATGCATCTACAATATTCTGTTTCTTATCTGTGGGTAGGGTCACAGACATATCTGCAGAGTTTATGACAAAGCCTAGATATGCGATAGTTTTTGTCGGCAGTTTCCTGGATGAATAACAAATCCTAGATCTTCTGCGAGTGTCTTGGTTGCTGAAACAGCTAACTCTGTGTTACATTTTGTCTTTCCCACAATGAGCGTGTCATCTATAAACCCCACGACAATATGCCCTTCAGTTCTGGATTTGGGCAAACACTGGCTGTAGGATCTTTGTAAATAGCCTAGGGGCTGGACTCAACCCATTAGGTAGAGCCTTAAACTGTAACAACTGTCCTTGCCAGATAAACTACAGATATTTCCAGTGACTCTCGTGTATTGGCAGTGAATAGTATGCATCTTTGGGATGGATCGAGGTCATAAAGCAATCCTCTGCAGTCAGCTGTTTTGCTGAATGAAAACTGTATTTTAAAATGTTTAGATTCCAAGCACGTGTTCACTAGCCAAATCTCAAGAATAATTCGGTATTCTCCATTTTTCTTAGGCCTTGTGAAGATATTCGAGATATATATCCATGGACAGTCTGCTCAAACACACCCTTTTTGTGCAATTTCACAATCTCAATTGGATACTTATAGTTTCCTCTGTAGCCCGTTTGTACGGGAAATTGGGCTATTCTTGCCTTGAAGGGAACTGGCCAGACACAAACTGAATCTTACAGCCGTTTATGGCTCGTAAAATGAAAGGGACAGTGGTTATCTTTTCCCCACTTGATTTTGAACAGCCTCAACCTACCTCCGACTTGAATATCCTCAGCACATTTCATGCAGCTGTAGGGATTAAATTCACCTACTTCAACGGGCTTAGGTGTGTGAGATATAGTTTGTGCTCACAATCACTACTCGGAGACTAAATCATGGAAACAAGAAATGCTTTATTTGCGAGTCTGCAGAATCGGGTGCCTCTCCAAGTTGAGACACACCGAAGTCAGGAAAGTAAAGCCCCTTTATACACACAATTCTGCTGGCTTAACCTCCCCTTCTGGCTCTTCCCAATCAGAGCACTGAGGTGCACAGTCTATAGGTACGTCCCCCAGTACCACCCTCATCATACATATCATGTTCATACATGTTCATGGTAATGAGCAGTTTCTCAACCAGGGGTGTGCAAGTAATATTCATTTATTTCATTAAGCATGCTCAGTTGCAATTGACCTGGCCTAGTTTCTTGTATTTTAATTGAAAAGCTAGTATCTGGCGATTTATGGCTGACTCCCCATCTCTGCCTGCCACTATACCCTGCTATCAATGGTGATCAAGGACGATGCTGGTTACCTCATTCATAACGATGTTAGAATCCTCGCCCGGACCTTCACAACAGTGGGGGTTTAATCACTCCATTTCTCACAGGTGGTTGATCGGTAGCGTCTGCCGACTCTAGTTTTTGTTCTGTCCCCTCTCTCTGGCTCTGGCATCGTGGCCTGCTGGGGATCGGGTCTGAGTGTGTGGAACGCACTGCCTCCATGGGGAGCGCTATGAACCTGCGCCTAAAAAAGGCCTCTGGCTCTGTCTTAGCTGTGTAGGCCTGGTGCTCCAACCAGCCTCAGTGTAGCAGTTTCTGCTGCTAGCTTGGTAGGGATGATCTGCATGTCGGTAGTAGCGAGTCTTACCCACGGAGGATGTCTTTACCACACCCACTTCTTCTTCCGTGTGGTGTGCACAGCCTAAATTGTTGGACAACTCGTTCTAATTGATCTTCCGTTTGTGCACGTCAAGTTGATTGCATTAGTCAAAACAGGGCGGACCACGTGAAGGTTGTGATCTTCCACCCCACCATACCCACGGCACCCTTGTATTCCTCTTGCAAGTCCTTCACTTGCTTGCTCAAATCTTCTCCGAAAAGATACTTTGCAGACTGAACATTGCCCGCTTTGCACAAATGTGCATATTTTGGGTTTATCTCAGGCCTTATACAATCCTTGCGAACGCAGTTGAACTCAAACTGTACATTACACCGCAGTGCTAAGGCGTCTTGCTACATTTCAGACAGTTGTGTTGCATCCACCGACCTTGCAAACGCCAAAATCCCTCTGTGAGAGCTCTCTGAACTCGCTGGAGTTTTAGGTCTTTTGATTTTGTTTGGCCATTCAGATTGTCCCAGATGGTGGCATTAACCTTCGGAACATTAAGTGTCTGGCAGTTATCGGGACTAGCATACCTTTCAGCAGTGTCCTGCATGTTCTTCTCATTCAACTGGTGTGAAGTCAAGTATACAATGCTACTCGCCAGTTCTTCCGCTAACGGTTCACCTCTCCCCGAGGGGATGGCAACGTTTGTCACGAGTGCCGGCAGCTCTTTTCTAGTCGCGAGTTTAAAGTTATTATCCACTTGTTGAGGGAATTCTAGTTTATTGTCGACTGTCAGGCAGTCAGTGTCTGCCTCCCTGCCTCTGAGCGGGAGATATCCTAATCCATCCGTTGGCCGGGTATTGCCGCCGCAGACATCTGAACTGAACTGGCTGTGTCGGTCTCATGTGTGCGGTGCACACCTCCTTTGACCAGCCTCTCCATCAGATTTTCCAGTTTTGTGAATCGTCAGTTGACATCACTCCCTGCCGAGTATTGTCCTCTTGGACAGTCTTAACCAGTTTTGAGCTGGAGGTCGACAAGCTGCTCCCTTTCGGAACTTTCGCGGAGGTTGCTGTGCAGGCTGCGCCCAACCGCCAGCGTCTCCGAGCTCGATACCGACGGCCACCGACCTCGCTGGTCGCCGTCATTCGCCGCTGAATTTTCAGCCGTGCGTTTCCCTTGTATTTTTGGGGGGTTTTCCATTTTGGAAATGGCGTCGGAACAAAGAAACACATTTCCTGTGAAAGTCTTATCTTCGACTGTTTAACGCTCTGACGGTGTATTTCAGGGGAGATTCCAATGCCAATTTCCCCTTCCGAGTTAAACGTGTTTTCTTGCGCCATGCGTTGACGTATGGAGACTTCTAAATTAAATCTGACTGCAGCAAGAGTCCTTAGATGTCAAAGTGCAGCATTTTCTAGCTCAGTTACCCGTTCTTCCAGATCTATTCACTGTCAAAGATGTGCCGCATTAAAAAAAAGTTAGCCCTGCTCATAAATGTCGAAGCTTTCTTACAAGTTGCACAATTCTCTAGCCACATCCAACAAATTAAAATCACAAAGCATGACTGCTCTCCTTGCTAAATCTTGGCAACTAAGATCGTCACCAGCTTGATCAGCCATCGATGAGGCACAGCAGGCACATGCAACCCCTCCCAAAGAAAAGCAACAACTTTGAGTGGCGCATTACATTCTAGCACAGCACACATTTCAAAACAAAACTGATCAAATAGATGCTCATAGAACAGAACAGGAACGGGCCCACAACAGCCGTACAGCCATGATGCCAAGATAAACTGAGCTTCTCTGTCTTGATCCATATGCCTCCATTCCGTACATATCCATGTGCCTATCACTTCATATCCATGCGCCTATCTAAAAGCCTCTTAAATGCCATGATGGAATTTGCCTCCACCACCAGCACTGGCAACACATTCTAAGCACCTTCTGAAAAATGTTGCCCCCACATATATATCCTTTAAACTTTGTGCTTCCCTCACCTTAAAGCTGTGCCCCTCTAGTCTTTGACATTTCAACCCATGGAAAAGGAGACAAAGTTCTGACTGTCTTGCCGAACTATGTATTATCCATTTCTATCAGGTCTCCTCTCAAGTTCCATCATTCCAGAGAAAATAATGCAAGCTTGTCCAATCTCTGATGGTAGCTCCTTCCTCTTTTTCTTCTTCTTCTTCTTATCGAGTCCACACAGGATTAGAACTTGTTCAGCCAGTGCTGAACGCACTTCTCGGCATCTGCACACAACGGTGTCTGTCTTGTTGCTTCTTGTGCGTGGTGGTGGAAAGATTGGTGGAAACAGGGCCGCGAACAACGTGAACGCTCTTTCTTTGACCCCTGCTGGTAGCTATTGCCCTCTTCATCCAGGCAGCATTCTGGTAAACCTCCCCTGCACTTTCTCCAGTCTCCACTCCTTTATTGGGTCGACTAGAAATCCATGCATACTCCAAAAGTGTCCTAACCAAAGTCTTATAGAAGAATTGCCAAGAATGTTTTCTGTTCTCACTACACCCAACTGTAGATCTGTAAATTCTTAAAGGATTAGAACAAATCGTGGAGCAATTGGATCCATTAGCCTCACGTATGAGCCTTGGGATTGCTCTAACTACAGCTCCTTCTGCGCGTCCTTCTCCTCCTGGTATTCCCTCCAGAGGATCGTGTCCCCGACGGTCTGACTTAGACTCCCAAGCTGTCTGATCTTGGAATCGCACCTCGTGGTCGAGCCTCTAGTGTACTCCTGACAGAAACTCCGGATGTGGGCCTTGCCCACGTCCCACCATAGCTGCAGGGAGTGAAATCCTCCCCGCTTCCCCTTCCAAGTATTCCAGAACCTCTCTAACAAGTCCCGGAAGCGGCGATCCTCCAGCAGCCGGATGTTAAAATGCCAGCACGCGTACTCTTCCCTCGTGCGCAGCGGGGTAAACTCCGCCCACACCAAGTGGTGGTCCGAGCACGGCTCCGGCAGCATGGAGGCCGCCGAGACACGGGAGACGTACGGCAGAGAAATGTACAGGCGGTCGATGTGAGACCCAACCCCCCTCTGACGTCCTGGAGAATGCCCTAGAGTTGGGGTGGAGGTTCCTCCAGGTGTCTACCAAGTCCAAGGAGCCCACAAGCTCCTTCAACTTCTTCACCGACTCCTGACCGCGCTGGATACCGGATCGGTTTCCTTCCTCGAGGGTGCAGTTGAAATCACCCCCGAGGATCACGCAGTCGCCGGGGTCGATGGAGCTCAGCAGGGTAGACACCTCCCGGAACAGGCGCGCCTGCAATATGGCGGGCTTGGGTGCGTACACGTTGACAGAATGCAACGGCACGCCGTCCAGGCGCACGGCCAAGTGGAGCAAGCGGTCTGGCACCAGTTCCTGGACCTTTAGGATCTCAGGCTGGTAATTCGGGGCCAACAAAGTGGCCACCCCACTAGAAATGGAGCCTAGGTGGCTCATGAAGGACTCGCCACCCCACTCCAGGAGCCAGGTGGACTTGTCTCCTGGGGTGGTGTGGGTTTCCTGCAGGAAGCTCACCGCATATTTCCCATCCCTCAGGGTTGGGGGCTGGTTAAACCTGCGGAGAGGCCTCCTGCTGCCATTTATGTTGTAACTGGCTATCGTGATCGCCATGTCAGAGCAGCACCTCCCCCTACGGACACTAGGTGGATTGGCAGTGGGTCTTACCTTCTGGATCTTTGCTACAAGGGACGCTCTACTGCTCCCTCTCCCCTCAGCTTACCGACGCTGCTCTCGGCCTTGGTGTCCCTTTACAGGTCATCCAAAAAGGATCTGAGCTGACGCCGGTCGTTCCCCTTCACCCCTTTCGACCCCTTGCCCTCCCCTTCTTTTTGAGGATGAGGTTCAGCAAGCTAGTGAGCCCTTTTAAGTTCGGCCACTGAAGGGAGGCCAGTCTGGGCCGATGTTGGGCTCCTTCGGTGGCCGTAATGAACTCGCGGATCTCCTCCACTGGAATGGCATCAGGGGGAGCAAGAACATCCATTGACTCATTGCCCGAGGAGCCCCCTTCCACATGCTCACTGCAGATGGAGTCACCATCCCCAACTCCGCACACACCTTCAGTGCTCAAAACACCCGCCTCACCTTGTGCAGCGGTTGCCTCTGCCCCACCTGCTGAGCCTCCTCCGAATTCCCAAAAAGATGTTAAAACTCACTTGTTTTTGTGTTTGGACGGAAGCTCCGCAACGCCACACCTCCTCGCGAAACCAGCTTGGAGGGGATGATGGTATTGAATGCCGAGCTGTAGTCTATCTAATCTATAGAATAGTAGACAAAGCTTTTCACTGTACCTTGTTACACAAGGCAATAATCATAGTGTCTGGTCAGTCAGCTCAGGTACAATGAAGAAATTCACAATGCAAGTTTTAAAATAATGTTTCAATTCCCCCCATTTACCATTCACCAATTAACACTGTGGCTATTTACATTGTTTTCCATCAAAACAGTGCCTCAATTTTAGGATTAAAATGCTCTTCCTAATTTTCCTACCCCTCAATGGAAGAGAAATATACTCACCGTAAATATTTATTGCTATAGATGTGGTGGAACACAATCCTTGAAGATATAAGGCCCCTGCATATCCACAATTTGCCAAGACTATCGGCTCCCCTTACATGCCTTTTCACTCCTATTTCTCTTTGCCTTCCTGTCAGCGTTGGCCAAGCTCTTGATCCATCACCATTATCTCCTCGTCACACTCACTATAATGTTTGGCTTAGGAAGTGTACGAATGATCTGCAGATGCTGGTTCGTACCGGAGATAGACACGGAGTGCTGGAGTTGCTCAGTGGGTCGGGATGCGTTTCTGTAGAGAAGGACAAAGCAGGGCCGGCAACAGATAACCAATAAATGGTGTCAATGGAGGAGCTCATAATGGGCCATTGTTGGCTGGGGAAGAGGTGATAACAAGAGGGATGCGAACAGTGGAACTGATAGGATGATGGCGGAGGGGAGAAGGGAATGCAGGTTACTTGAACCTTCATACCACTGGGTTGTAAGCTGCCCAGGCAAAATTGCTAGTTCTAAAGTCCTGGTGTGAAATGTTTGTTGTGGCGTTATTGATGCTGTGTGTCTTGCATGTTGTGAAATAATTCATGTTTAAACATTAATTCCCTTTTCCCAAATTTCCTTGAATATCAAGAACTTTGACAAGTTGTACTATTACAGGTCTAATTTATTGCGATCTATTTGCTTCGATAGTACCAGAGAAACGTTTGTCTTCACTAACACACACTTCATTCATGAGCGACCGATTGTGCAGCATAGAAAATGATTTTAAAAAAATTACTGAACAATTGTTTTTGTAAAAGAAAACTTTTAAAAAATCCATTACAGTTTGTTCTTTTCCTAAAACAGTGCGTATTTTACTAGAATTGACATTGGTCATGATATCCACTCGGGTCAACAGTCAGAATTAATGAGATGGTTATTAAAATACAAAATAAAGTAAATATGTTGAAGATGCCATTTTCCTTAAATCTACCACATACAAAATGTACAGTAACTCAATTACAGCATAATAATTTAAGGTTATTCCTCAAAAGGCTGGGGGGAAAATCTCTGGCAAAGGTAAAAGACTTATCAGCTATATTTGCGCTTTAAAAAACTGGTCAACAGTTAAGGCTGGAGTTGTGGAGTAATTTAGAATCAGGCATATTATTAAAATGCATGAGTTCACTTCCAAGTTGAATAATCACATATTACACAAGAGGAATCTTGACTGCAGCCAAAAGATCACGTATTAAGTTAAACTCCACAATGCTGTTTCAGCCGTGAAAACGTTTTTGAACTCTATGCCGTTAAATAATTGGTTAGAGTGCCACAATGCATTAACTTCAAGAGTGAATAGACAAGACTGAGACACTGGCCAGAATAAAATGAAGGCAACGGCATTCTGTGGTACACAGGAACACACAACACAATGAGAACGAACAGGAGTGTATGAGGGAACTGCAGATGCTGCTTTAAACTGAGTATAGACACGAAAAGCTGGAGTAACTCAGCGGGACAGGCAGCATCTCTGGAGAGAAGGAATTCCTCCAATTTTTTGGGTCTACATTAAGAACAGGATCAAGTTATCAAGCCCACCATTCAGTTTACTCATAGAAACATAGAAAATAGGTGGAGGAGTAGGCCATTCAGCCCTTTGAGCCTGCACCGCCATTCAATATGATCATGGCTGATCATCCAACTCAGTATCCTGTACCTGCCTTCTCTCCATACCCCCTGATCCCTTTAGCCACAAGGGCCACATCTAACTCTTAAATATAGCCAATGAACTGGCCTCAACTACCTTCTGTGGCAGTGAATTCCAGAGACTCACCACTCTCTGTGTGAAAAATGTTTTTCTCATCTCCGTCCTAAAAGATGTCCCCCTTATCCTTAAACTGTGACCCATTGCCCTGGACTTCCCCAACATCGGGAACAATCTTCCTGCATCTAGCCTGCCCAACCCCTTAAGAATTTTGTAAGTTTCTATAAGATCCTCCCTCAATCTTCTAAATTCTAGCGAGTACAAGCCGAGTCTATCCAGTCTTTCTTCATATGAAAGTCCTGCCATCCCAAGAATCAGTCTGGTACTCATGACCGACCTCAACTCCGTTTCAATGCCAGTTCCTCATTGCCCTCAATATTCCAATCTTTCAAAAATGTACCTTAAATACTTCGAATGACATGATTCAGTAAAGGATACAAGTCCCTTCCTGACATTATTAGCACAATGCCTGAAACTACATTTGCTGGCTAAACTGGAATAAAGAAATGAATATCCTTGAATTATGTAATAACCACTTATCAGCTGTGCAATATCCACTTATTGTGAGTTTACAGCTCAAGGCTTTTTTTTTAAGTGAACACAGATAAGGAAACGTATGTGTAATGTAACAATTCTGCTGATCAGTCAAGTACAGTCCTGCTGACAATGCTTTTGTTCAGTTTTAAAATCCAAAAAATATAGAAACATTTTCCTCGACACAGGTATTTACAGTCCATATGTATCACAATTTATGTAAATTATTATTATTCAGACATAAAACAGAACTACTGCGGCAATGTATGTACAATTGAACTGAATGCATTCTCCACATTTACTCGTCAGCCATAGGCAGTGGATTGTTTTATCACCAAATTAAAAGATTGTAAAATAACTGCAACGTCATTAACAAGATTCTTGTACCTCAAGAGTTCAAATAAAAAAAGTCATCTCTGTACTGATCACTTGCGTGGTTTTTTTCAGTTTCAGATTTGAAAATAACACTTATTGCTGTGACTATTTTTCCATCCAAAATACATGAATGTCTACAGTGCAAGTGGCAATTGTGGTGAAGAGAAATATTGCTTAACGCTACTGCAAGCTCAGTAGTTAGTCTTTTGCATTCAGTGTGTGACTTGTCACGAGGTCAGTTCAAGATTCAGTGCGACTTGTTCATGTCCATGCACAAAAAGTAAGTCTGAAGATCCCCTTTCCCTTTCACGCTGATGAGTCCTCGAGATTCGCACGAATATCCCAGCTGTCTCAAAACCTTACAAGTCTCTTCTGTCACCTGAAATTAGACAACAGTCGCGTCAATGCACAGAACATCGCACAGGTTTGTGGGTTAATTGGCTCGGTACATGTGTAAATTATCCCCAGTGTGTGTAGGATAGTGTTAATGTGCGGGGATCGCTGGTCGGTGCGGTCTCGGTGGGCCGAAGGGGCCTGTTTCCGCGCTGTATCCCTAAACTAAACTAAATGCACAGATATCCTAGCATCTTTCCTCAGCCCCTGTCTTAGTTCACCAAACCTATCCAAAAACCCACGACAGCTCTCCTGACTTTATTCCCTAGCAAAACCCCTGAGCATTCCCAACTTACCTTCCCGATCTCCGTGATACTTGATATTAATGCCACACCCGGGGTTGTTTAGTTTATTGTCACATGTACCAATAGGTGCAGGAGTAGGCCATTTGGCCCATCGAGCCAGCACCGCCATTCAATGTGATCATGGCTGATCATCCCCAATCAGTACCCCGTTCCTGCCTTTTCCCCATATCCCCTGACTCCGCTATCGGTCAGAGCCCTATCTAGCTCCTTCTCTTGAAAGTATCCAGAGAACCAGCCTCCACCGCCCTCTGAGGCAGAGAATTCCACAGACTCACAACTCTCTGTGAGAAAAAGAGTTTCCTCGTCTCTGTTCTAAATGGCTTACCCATATAACCATATAACCATATAACAATTACAGCACGGAAACAGGCCATCTCGGCCCTTCAAGTCCGTGCCGAACAACTTTTTTCCCTTAGTCCCACCTGCCTGCACTCATACCATAACCCTCCATACCCTTCTCATCCATATGCCTATCCAATTTATTTTTAAATTATACCAACGAACCTGCCGCCACCACTTCCACTGGAAGCTCATTCCACACCGCTACCACTCTCTGAGTAAAGAAGTTCGCCCTCATGTTACCCCTAAACCTCTGTCCCTTAATTCTAAAGTCATGTCCTCTTGTTTGAATCTTCCCTATTCTCAAAGGGAAAAGCTTGTCCACATCAACTCTGTCTATCCCTCTCATCATTTTAAAGACCTCTATCAAGTCCCCCCTTAACCTTCTGCGCTCCAGAGAATAAAGACCTAACTTACTCAACCTCTCTCTGTAACTTAGCTGTTGAAACCCAGGCAACATTCTAGTAAATCGCCTCTGTACCCTCTCTATTTTGTTGACATCCTTCCTATAATTGGGCGACCAAAATTGTACACCATACTCCAGATTTGGTCTCACCAATGCCTTGTACAATTTTAACATTACATCCCAGCTTCTATACTCAATGCTCTGATTTATAAAGGCTAGCATACCAAAAGCTTTCTTTACCACCCTATCTATATGAGATTCCACCTTCAAGGAACTATGCACGGTTATTCCCAGATCCCTCTGTTCAACTGTATTCTTCAATTCCCTACCGTTTACCATGTACGTCCTATTTTGATTTGTCCTGCCAAGGTGTAGCACCTCACATTTATCAGCATTAAACTCCATCTGCCATCTTTCAGCCCATTTTTCCAACTGGCCTAAATCTCTCTGTAGACTTTGGAAATCCTCTTCATTATCCACAACACCCCCTATCTTGGTATCATCTGCATACGTACTAATCCAATTTACCACCCCTTCATCCAGATCATTGATGTACATGACAAACAACAAAGGACCCAACACAGATCCCTGAGGCACCCCACTAGTCACCTGCCTCCAACCCGACAAACAGCCATCCACCATTACCCTCTGGCTTCTCCCATTCAGCCACTGTTGAATCCATCTTGCTATTCCTGCATTTATACCCAACAGTTGAACCTTCTTAACCAACCTTCCATGAGGAACCTTGTCAAAGGCCTTACTGAAGTCCATATAGACAACATCCACTGCTTTACCCTCGTCAATTTCCCTAGTAACCTCTTCAAAAAATTCAAGAAGATTAGTCAAACATGACCTTCCAGGCATAAATCCATGTTGACTGTTCCTAATTAGACCCTCTTTATCCAGATACTTATATATATTATCTCTAAGTATCTTTTCCATTAATTTGCCCACCACTGAAGTCAAACTAACCGGTCTATAATTGCTAGGTTTACTTTTAGAACCCTTTTTAAACAATGGAACAACATGCGCAGTACGCCAATCCTCGGGGACTATTCCCGTTTCTAATGACATTTGAAATATTTCTGTCATAGCCCCGGCTATTTCTACACTAACTTCCCTCAATGTCTTAGGGAATATCCTGTCAGGACCTGGAGACTTATCCACTTTTATATTTTTCAAAAGTGTCAGTACTTCTTTTACTTTGAAACTCATAGTATCCATAGCTACTCTACTAGTTTCCCTTACCTCACATAATTCAATATCCTTCTCCTTGGTGAATACCGAAGAAAAGAAATTGTTCAATATCTCCCCCATCTCTTTTGGCTCTGCAGATAGCTGTCCACTCGGTCTCTCCAATGGACCAATTTTATCCCTTGTTATCCTTTTGCTATTAATATAGCTGTAGAAACCCTTTGGATTTACTTTCACCTTACTTGCCAAAGCAACCTCATATCTTCTTTTAGCTTTTCTAATTTCTTTCTTAAGATTCTTTTTACATTCCTTATACTCCTCAAGCACCTCATTTACTTCATGCTGCCTATAATTATTGTAGATATCCCTCTTTTTCCGAACAAGATGTCCAATTTCCCTTGAAAACCAGGGCTCTTTCCAATTTTTACTGGTTCCTTTCAACCGAACAGGAACATAAAGATTCTGTACTCTTAAAATTTCCCCTTTAAATGTCCTCCATTTCTCCTCTACATCTTTCCCATAAAACAAAATGTCCCAGTTCACTCCTTTTAAATCATCTCGCATCTCGTTAAAGTTAGCCTTTCTCCAATCAAAAATCTCAACCCTAGGCCCAGTTCTGTCCTTCTCCATAGTTATATTGAAACTAATGGTATTGTGATCACTGGATCCGAAGTGCTCCCCAACGCATACCTCCGCCACCTGTCCCGTCTCATTTCCTAACAGGAGGTCCAGCACTGCCCCTCCTCTAGTAGGCACCTCTACGTATTGTTGCAAAAAACTATCCTGCACACATTTTACAAACTCCAAACCATCCAGCCCATTTACAGAATGTGTTTCCCAGTCTATGTGTGGAAAGTTAAAATCTCCCACAATCACTACCTTGTGCTTACTACTAATATCTGCTATCTCTTTACATATTTGCTCTTCCAATTCTCGTTCCCCATTTGGTGGTCTATAATATAACCCTATAAGTGTTGCTACACCTTTCCCACTTCTACGTTACCATTCCAGGAATTAACCTGGTGAACCTACGCTGCACTCCCTCAATAGCAAGAATGTCCTTCCTCTAATTAGGCCTCTAAAACTGCACACAACACTCCAGGTGTGGTCTCACTAGGGCCCCGTACAACTGCAGAAGGACCTCTTTGCTCCTATAATCAACTCCTCCTGTTATGAAGAGGTACTGTGAAAAGCTTTTGTTGTGTGCTAACCAGTCAGTGGAAAGACAATACGTGATTATAATCAAGCAGTCCACAATATACAGATACATGATGAGGCGAATAACGTTAAGTACAAGATAATATCGAGTAAGTCCGATTAAAGATAGTCTGAGGATCCCCTATGAGGTAGATAGTAGCTCAGGACTGCTATCGGTTGGTAGTTTGGTTGGTAGTGTGTTCCTGGAAAGAAACTGTCCCTGAATTTGGAGGTGTGCGTTTTGACACTTCAACGCCTTTTGCCCGATGGGAGTGAATCAGTTTCCTAATCAATGATCAAATCACTTAAATCTCACACACACCTTAAAAGCATTTCGTAATCTCAAGGAACTCTTTACCTGTATTTTACCAAGTTCACCGGTGCTGTCCATTCTGCTGGCAACATTAACAGCGTTCCCCCATATATCGTACTGAGGCTTCTGTGCTCCAATGACACCAGCAATCACAGGCCCATGGTTTATACCTGTTCAAAACAAAAAAAATACATGCTAAGTAAATGAGCAAACGACCATTTTTATTGAATGGAGAAGGTACATCTGAAATAATTTAAAACTTGTTTGAGTTTTCAAAGCATAAACTGTTCTTCCGTACAAAATCCTCCCCCCCCCCCCCCCCCCCGGATAATTCTGCCACCAATTAAATATTTTGATTAGATTAGGTCGTTATCGAGTCTGGGTGAGGATGTGGTCTGAAGAAGGGTCTCGACCCAAAACGTCGCCTATCTCCTTCACTCCTTAGATGCTGCTGCACCCGCTGAGTTTCTCCAGCATTTTTGTCTACCTTCCAAGTGTGTAGGGAGTAGTTGAGAAAGTGGGATAACATAGAACTAGCGCTGAACGGGTGACCGATGGTCGGCGTGGACTCAGTGGGTCGCAGAGCCCGTTTCCATGCTGGTGCATCACCAAAGCCAAAAACGATCCCATTGCCATTATTAATTGCACTTAATAAAGCAACCAAAAATAATTATAGGATCTAACATACCAACTCTCAGCTTGAAATTGTTGAATGAATGTCTGTTGATGCCATCTAGTTTACTCATTAGCGCAGTGGCAAATTCCACCATGATGCCAATGTGAGCGCAAGGCTTTTCTTTATCCTGTCAAAGTAACAAAGTGACAACATATTATACATACAATAAGTAAATAATA
Organism: Raja brachyura; assembly: GCA_963514005.1. Next base: position 5,626,000 of record OY740797.1, on the reverse strand, counting down.
ATAATGTTTTTCACCATTAAATATCAGGAGCAGTCAGGAAAAAAAAAGTTGTGAAAATACTCTGCAGGTCAGGCTGCATCTGTACGGAGTAACATTAGCTTTGTTTCTCTTCCCCACAGACCCCTTGGGTCTCGATCCAAAACGTCGCCCATTCCTTCTCCCCAGAGGTGCTGATCACCAGCTGAGTTACTCCAGCATTTTGTGTCATAGAAACATAGAAAATAGGTGCAGGAGGAGGCCATTCGGCCCTTCGAGCCTGCACCGCCATTCATTGTGATCATGGCTGATCATCCCCTATCAATAACCCGTGCCTGCCTACTCCCCAAATCCCTTGATTCCACTAGCCCTTAGGGCTCTATCCAATTCTCTCTTAAATCCATCCAGTGACTTGGCCTCCACTGCCCTCTGTGGCAGAGAATTCCACAAATTCACAACTCTCTGGGTGAAAAAGTTTTTTTCTCACCTCAGTCTTAAATGGCCTCCCCTTTATTCCAAGACTGTGGCCCCTGGTTCTGGACGCGCCCAACATTGGGAACATTTTTCCTGCATCTAGCTTGTCCAGTCCTTTTATAATTTTATATGTTTCTATAAAATATCCTCTCATCCTTCTAAACTCCAGTGAATACAAGCCTAGTCCTTTTCAATCTTTCCTCATATGACAGTCCCACCATCCCAGGGATTAATCTCGTGAACCTACGCTGCACTGCCTGAATCACAAGGATGTCATTCCTCAAATTAGGAGAGCAAAACTGTACACAATACTCCAGATGTGGTCTCACCCTACACAGCTGCAGAAGAAGCTCTATACAACTACAGATCGCCCACTGACAACCAACTGGAGTGTACTGAGCTGATTACCTGTTTATTTTCCTGTCCTGAGCCGATACTGAGGCCTGCGGCCGCCATGTAAGTGCTCCCGATGGTTTTGATCTTCTCCACACTGCTGAATTTCGGCTTTGACAAAAGCTGTGGAAAAAAATAGCACGTACGCTTTAGTTTAAAGGACAAAGGACATTTATTGTCACATACACCAATTGGCGCAATGGCACTTGAGTTACCATGCAGCGCACAAATAAGACAAGCACAACACTTTAGAATTTAACGTAAAACATAAAAAACATCCCCCCCATCGCGGAGTCAACGTTTCCCACAGTGAGGGAAGGCACCAACGTTCAGTCCACTTCCTCTGTTCACCCGTGGTCGGGGCCTATTGAGGCCTCCGCAGTCGCCGCTACGGGCCCGATGTTTCAGGCCCTCGAACACTCTCAGCTTAGTTTAGAGATACAGCACGGAAACTGGCCCTTTGGCCGACAGAGTCCGCGCCAACCAGCGATCCCGCACATTAACACTATAGGAGCCATTAAGCTCAAATCTGTATATTATAGCCATGTGTAATTTTTATCTGTCTGTACTTTTGTAGGTGGGATTTGATACATAGAGGGGTGTGTCTACTTAGGATGAGACTAGAGCAGCCTCATAGTTTTGAGATTTAGTTTGTCTTGAAGGATGTGAAGGCTAACAGTTTATAACGATCTCACGAGTCACGAGACGCCACACTCTTATAAGAAGACACTCTTACATGATTTCTATGCCACGAATGGAACAGCTATTGATAACGGAAAGTTATGACTTATTTCTTTGTTATGTATTACTTCAATAAAGACCAATTAATCAAGAAGCAATGTCTGGAGGATTCGTTTTTGCTATCATAAGAGTTTGGTTGGTTCGTTCGTTCCCTCGTGTTTCAGAGACGATGAAGCTCGCTGTTGCTTCTGTCTTCGTCCAACATGTTGACAGAATTGTCGCCCGACGCATCACAGAGCGCATCGCGTCGTCGCTTCCAGGGATCGCCACCAGGAGGCTTCTGCCATGTCGTGAGTGCGTAAACAATAGCTCCATCACATTCTCGAGAAGTAATGGCTGTCAAAGTTGGACTTTGAGAAGGTATAGAAACTGCCATTACAAACACTATCCCACACATACTAGGGACAATTTAATCTTACACCAAGCCAATCGACCTACTAACCTGTACATCTTTGGAGTGTAGGAGGAAACTGAAGATCTCTGACAAAACCTACACGATAGCGGGGAGAACGTACAAACTCCGTACAGACAGCACCTGTTGCCAGGATCGAACCTATGTGTCTGGCGCTGCAAGCGCTGTAAGGCAACAACTCTACTGCTGCGCCACCGTGCCGCCCGTAAAATTTACAGAGGAAATTTATCCTACAAACCCGCACGTCGTAGGCATGTGGGAGCACCCGGAGGAAACCCAGGCGGTCACAGGGAGAACGTGCAAACTCTGCACAGACAGCACCCGTAGTCAGGATCGAACCTGGGTCTCGCGCTCAGTGTGAGGAAGCAGCACTACCACTGCGCCACCGTGCCATAACCTTTATTCTCTAAGCCTATCATTACTTAAGGGCCTGTCCCACCAGCATGCGACTCCATGCGGTGAGCGCGACCCAACGTGGTCGCTTGAGCCGTCCGGCGTCGCGGGGCCGGTCCAACTTCGATCGCCAGAGTTGTGCTGAGTTGGTCCCGACATCGCACGGGGCTCCGAAAAACTGACCGTGTTCAAAGATTCCTCGCGGCAACGGCCTGTCGGCCCGCAGCCGCCACGACGCATTTACGCACCGCCGTGACCATCTCTATATGTGCCTCCGTGTCTCTCTCTCTCTGCCCTTCTCTGTCCTTGCGAACTTACCGCGGACATCGCTCCAACTTCGCGCCACGTCGCGCCACTCACCCGACCTCCGCGCGGCCCCCGCTGCCGGTTTGGTCGCGCTTACCGCATGAAGTCGCATGCTGGTGGGACAGGCCCTTTATATACTGCCCCTCAATTCAGTTTTCTTTCTACCAAATTTTAAAAAAGCCACACCTATCTTCTTAACCATAAATCTCCAGTCTTCCGCACATCTTCGTTTGGGCTTTGAGTCACAGATAGCACCTGAGGTCAGGATCGAACCCGGGTCTCTGGCGCAGTGAGGCAGCAGCTCTACCCACTGTAACGAGGCCGTATACACGATAGCATACAATAATTCAATGGCAATTAAAAAATATTGCTCAAAAAACACCAACCTCGTCAAAGTCCGCGATGATTTCATTGAGTAGTCTGAGGCACTCCAGTCCTTCCTTATTGACATCACACTCTGTGTAAAATTCTTTAAAGTCAGGGACTGAGGCAAACATGATGCAGACACAGTCATACGACTGATGATACAATTCCTGTGGAAAATCATATGAGGTAAAAGTTAAATAACGTTTATATGTTCTATGCACATTAAACAGCATTTCCGTTCAGCACCTCACGTTTCGCTTGGGCAGCTTACACCCCAGCGGTATGAACATTGACTTCTCTAACTTCAAGTAACCCTTGCTTTCCCTCTCTCTCCATCCTTTCCCTTTCCCTTTCCCACGACCAGTCTGGCTGTCTCCGACTACATGTTATCTGTGTTTGCTTTGTTGTCACCTTCTCCCAGCTAACAATGATCTATTCTGCATCTTCCTTGATCAGCATTCCCTTTGCCCTGTTTTCACACCTTACACTTCCTGATCTATGTATCTCCCTCTCCCCTGACATCAGTCTGAAGAAGGGTCTCCAGAGATGCTGCCTGACCCGCTGAGTTACTCCAGCGTTTTGTGTCTATTGCCAAAGTAATGTTCATGCCCATCTCAGAGATCAACACTCCCTTGGTTTAACAACGAGTTTCAAAGAGAGCAGATACAGGGATCATAAGTGATAGGAGCAGAATTAGGCCATTCGGCCCATCAAGTCTACTCCGCCATTCAATCATGGCCGATCCATCTCTCCCTCCTAACCCCATTCTCCTGCCTTCTCCCCATAACCCCTGACACCCGTACTAATCAAGAATCTATCCATCTCTGCCTTAAAAATATCCATTGACTTGGCCTCCACAGAATTTCACAGATTCCCCCCACCTCTAACTACAGAAATTCATCCTCATCTCCTTCCTAAAAGAACATCCTTTAATTCTGAAACGCAGTCGGTCGGATTCCCCGCTCACCCTCACCTTGTGGTGAGTTGTAAAGCACAGTTGTCAGCGATATCTCAACTAGACATCAAAGACACCTATCGCTCTATCCCTCGCCCTCACTTTGGTAAATCCGACCATACCGCGGTGCTGCTTCTTCCTGCCTGCAGGCAGCAATTAAAGAGCGCACCCCCAGAGGTGAGGACAGTACAGAGCTGGTCGGGCGGGGGCAAAGGAACAACTCCAGGATTGTTTGGAGTCTGTAGACTGGGCAATGTTCAGGGACTCGGCAACGGACCTGAATGAATACACCACAGTCGTCACAGACTCAATTAAGAAATGTGTGGAGGACTACATCCCTACAAAAACCTTCCGATTGTTACGACGAATGAATGAACGAATGAATACGTTTATTGGCCAAGTATTCACATACAAGGAATTTGCCTTGGTGCTCCACCCCCAAGTGACAACATGACATACAGTGACAGTTAGGGATGACACATAAAACATCAATAATAAAACATTATCGATTTATGGGTGGGTGGGAAGATGTTCATACCTCGTTCTTCTTGTTTTCACCGATGAAGTGCTTGGCGACGTGTCCAGGCAACACGTTCTCCAGTAAAAGGCGGTTGAGATTCTCCATGGTCTCAATTTCCTCTCTCTCCCGTTTAAATTTATTCTTCCACAGGAAGTCTAGTCGACAGTAATACGCATTCTGCGGAGAGGTAGAGTACACTGTTTTGTCTGCATCTCGCTCAACGACACAAAGTAGTCACGGGTACATCATGGAAGGTAGACACAAAACGCTGGAGTTACTCAGCGAGACAGGCAGCACCTCTGAGGAGATGGCATGGGTGACATTTCGGGTCGAGATCTTGCTTATTTTAATAGGGAACATGTTTCCTAGAGGCAGGGAACATGTTCCCAATTTTGGTGGAGTCCAGAACCAGGGGCCACAGTTTAAGCACAAGGGGTCATGCCATTTAGAACTGAGATGAGGAAAAACATTTTCACCCAGAGAGTTTGAATCTGTGGAATCCTCTGCCTCAGAATACAGTGGAGGCCAATTCTCTGGATGCTTTCAAGAGAGAATTAGATAGAGCTCTTAAAGATAGCGGAGTCAAAGGGTTATGGTGAGAAGGCAGGAACGGGGTACTGAATGTGGATGATCAGCCATGATCACAGTGAATGGCGGTGCTGGCTTGAATGGCCGAATGGCATACTCCTGCACCTATTGTCTATTCAGTTTGAATTACAGCAGTGAGATCAAGGTCCATGGAGTTATCGAGTGCTCTACCAGTAATTAAAATAGAGGAGGTAAACACACAGAGCCTCTCGCCCAGAGTAGGGGAATGGACAAACGTGGACAGACGTAGGTTTAAGGTGAGGAGCGGGGGAAAGATATAACAGGAACCCAAGCGGTAACTTTTTCACACAAAGGGTGATGGGTGTATGGAACAAGCTGTTTGTTTGACGAAAGGTCTCAACCCGAAACGTCACCCATCCCTTCTCTCCAGAGATGCTGCCTGTCCCGCTGAGTTACTCCAGCATTTTGTGTCTACCTTCAGTGTAAACCAGCATCTGCAGTTCCTTCCTTCACAGTATATGATCGACGACAGTACTTTTACCTGTTTTATTAAGAACAGCAGCGTGAATCCAAACAGGAGGAGGTAAAAACTACCCATAATCTTGGGATTTTTGGTGGGACTTGGAGTCACACTAAAGAAAAATAAAATGGACAAAATAAGAATTATTGCGATATTGTTGAAATATGGTCATTGGCTCTGGGCATAATCGATTTACGATGCACATGAGAAGAATTATGCTGCTCCTTTTTTATGACAAATATATAAATATTTCATAGAGTACAGAAATTGAAAAGTATAGCACTAACAGTGCCTTATTTCAAATTTCTCGGCTCTATTAAATATTTATATATTTGTCATAAAAAAGGTGCAGCATAATTTTCAACATTAAGTAACTGAAGATGGATTTTGTCTTTTGTGAGTTCAGTGCGGCACGGTGGCGCAGCGGTAGAGTCGCTGCCTCACAGCGCCAGAGACCCGGATTTGCTTCCGATTACTGGGCGCCGTCTGTACAGAGTTGGTACGTTCTCCCCGTGACCTGCGTGGGTTTTCTCCAGGAGTTCCGGTTTCCTCCCATGCTCCCAAGACGTACGGGTTTGTAGGTTAATTGGCTTCTGTAAATCGCCCCTAATGTGCAGGATGGAAAACTGGGATAACGTGGAACTAGTGTGAACGGGTGTAGGTTAATTGGCCTCCGGAAAATTGTAAATTGTCCCTAGTGTGTAGGATAGCGCGCGTGTAAACGTGAACGTCGGTCGGCGCCTCGAGCCGAAGGGACTGTTTCCACGCTGTATCTCTAAAGTTTAAATGTCTAAAGTCTAAAGCAAAGTGTTGTCCATCAGTGAGAGAATAGAGAGAGAATACGTTGCAGAAGTTAATAATTTTCCGTTGGTGAAATCATAAGTTCATAAGTGATAAGAGCAGAATTAGGCCATTCGGCCCATCAATTCTACTCTGCCATTCCAATCGTGGCTGATCTGTCTCATAAAATCATAAGTGATGGGAGTAAAATTAGGCCATTTGGCCCATCAAATCTACTCTGCCATTCAATCATGGCTGATCTATCTCTCCCTCCTAACCCCATTCTCCTGCCTTCTTCCCACAACCTCTGTCACCCGTACTAATCAAGAATCTATCTATCTCTGCCTTAAAAATATCCACTGACTTGGCCTCCACAGTCACCTGTGGCAAATAATTCCACAGATTCGCCACCCTCTGACGAAATACATTTCTCCCCATCTCCTTCCTAAAAGAACGTCCGTTAATTCTGAGGCCGTGACCTCTAGTCCTAGACTCCCCACTAGTGTGCGAGATTCTCCACATCTCAACCCCATTGTCCTGCTTTCTCCCCGTAACCGCTGACAAATCATACCTGCCGTAGAGAAATATCTTATACTCCTCGAACAAGACAGCGCAATTCTTCAGGAAAATGATGTTGTAGACCACACAAGCAATAATTAGGAGGAGAGCTTTGACTTCAAAGCTAATCCTGAGGAAGACTGAACAGGCGATGAGTCCCAGGATACAACAGCACACGTAATACTACAAAAAGTAAAATTAAAATAATTAGAAAATGCAACTTACTGAACGATTAATCAATCATTTGAGAATGTTATCGTAAAAGCCCTGTCCCACCGTACGAGAGCTCTCCCGAGTTTAAAAGAAATCAAACTCGTGGTAAGCACGGAGAATGAACGTAGCGGGCACGTCGGAGCTCGGGGACGACTCTTAGCGCTGACGGCAGGTACTCGGGAAGACTCGCTAACGGCACGTAAGCACGGGAAGACTCGTGAAGGTTTTGCAACATGGTGAAAAATGTCCACGAGAGCCCTGAGTATTTACGAGCGGCCATTACCATAAATCTTTGAGTTCGAATCAGGGCAAACTCGGGAGAGCTGTTGGAATTAACTCATTCCATGGGACAGGGGTTTTAGAGATACACCGCTGAAACTGGCTCTTCAGCCCGAGTCCAAGCCGACCAGCGATCACCTTTTAGGGTCTCGACCCGAAACGCCACCTTCTCTCACCCTTCAGGCCCCTTCTGTCCAGAGATGCTGCCTGTCCCGCTGAGTTACTGCAGCATTTTGTGTCTATCTTCGATGTAAACCAGCATCTGCAGTTCCTTGCTACACATCACTTCTCACACTGTCCTACACACAATTTTACCAATTAACCTGCAAACCTGGACGTCTTTGAAGTGTTGGGGGAAACCGGAGCACCCGGAGAAAACCCACGCAGGTCACGGATAGAACGTAAAAATCCATACAGACAGCACCTGTAGTCGGGATTGAACCCGGGACCCCGGCACTCTACCGCTGCGTCACCGTGCCGCCACTCAGATGAAACTATTTTTGACCTATGTTGGCACAGTGGGCAGCTGGTAGAGCTGCTGCCTTACAGCACCCGAGACCCGTTTCAATCCTGTCCTCAGGTGTTGCCTGCTAGCACATTCTCCCTGTAACTGCGGGGGTTTCCCCCGGGTGCTCCGGTTTCCCCCCACACCCCAAAGACATGCGGTGAATTAGCCGCTGTAAACCGTCTCCAGTGTGCAGGGAGAGCATGCGAAAGCGGGATAGCATGGAACTATAGTGTGCGGGGATCGCTGGTTGGAATGGACCTGGTGGGCCGAAGGGCCTGTTTCCATACTGTATCTTTTAATCAATCAATTTCACATCAATCAATGATCTGTGGATTTATTAGGCGCGGAGGCACCAGCTTGTACATGGTTCCTATTGAGATTCATAATTATGGCTTCGGATTTAACAATAAACAATAGGTGCAGGAGTAGGCCATTCAACCCTTCGAGCCTGCACCGCCATTCAATGTGATCATGGCTGATCATCCCCAATCAGTACCCCGTTCCTGTCTTCTCCCCATATCCCCTGACTCTGCTATTTTAAACAGCTCTATCTAGCTCTCTCTTGAAAGTATCCAGAGAACCAGCCTCCACCGCCCTCTGAGGCAGAGAATTCTACACTCACATGTGATGAGCATCATTCTCCTGCCCTCTCCCCATAACCACCGACACCCGTACTATTCAACAATCGATCTACTTCTGCCTTGTGTCATTAATGCAGCATAATTTTTTTACAAGAGAAAATGTATGTCTCATTATTGGAGTTGACAAAGCTTAGTGTCCCATTACACGACTTACAAACACTAAAGTGATCTCACGGTATCGTGGCATAATATAACACAGAAACATTTTAATTTGCTAGCGTCAGAATGAAAAATCACAAGTGTCTCATTGTCATAACATGGAATTTTACAAAATGGAACAATGAAAGTCCTACTTGCAGCAGCAAAATGTATATATACTCACTGGAAGAAAGTAGTTCTCTCTCCCCGAAGAATTTGTCTTATTTTGTGAGGGATCCTAAAAAATAGAACTATAACGTTTAAAACAGCGTACATGTTTTAACCACATTGTGCAGTTCTAAAATAAGCAAGATAGCAACTTTTCTTATATAATCTTTAGCTATCAAAATGGACACGTTTCTTTGGCAAAATCATGTGATAAATCATACAGTAAGGGACATGATCAAGGTGGCGCAGCGGTAGAGTTGCTGCCTTGCAGCGCCAGAGAACCGGGTTCGATCCAGACTACAGGTGCTGTCTGTACGGAGTTTGTACGTTCACCCCATGACCTGAGTGGGTTTTCTCCGAGATCTGCGGTTTCCTCCCAACTCCAAAGACGTACAGGTTTGTAGGTTAACTGGCTATGATATAAATGTAAATTGTCCCTAGTGTGTGTAGGATAGTGCTAGTGTACGGGGATTGCTGGTCGGTGCGGACTCGATGGGCCGAAGGGACTGTTTACGCGCTGTATCTCTCAACTAAGGCACTGATTAATACTGCTCTCCCAATATCGTTACCAACACACAACCTAGATGTCTGTGGCTGGAAGCAGCAATCTGGAGGTGGCAATTTATATTGGAAGTCAAAGGGCAGAAATTGGTATTTTTAAATGGTTACTAAATTGGATCCTCAAACAGGCATTCCTCACTGTAATTCACCTGAAGATGAATGAATGAATGAATGAATAAGTTTATTGGCCAAGAATGTACACATACAAGGAATTTGCCTTGGTGCTCCTGCTCGGAAGTAACAATACGACATACAGCACAGCACTAGAATTGGGCTGCTTCAAAATCACAGAGGGGTTCATTTGTTCTTGTTACAAAACAAAAAAGGCATCACTTTTTAACTTTGTTATTATCATCGTCATATTTTTTTTGTGGTGGTTATGTTGTATGTCCCATTATCATAGTTAACACAAAATGGGACACAAAATGCTGGAGTAACTAACTCAGCGGGGCAGGCAGCATCTCTGGAGAGAAGGAATAGGTGATGTTTCGGGTCGAGACCCTTCTTCATTAAGTCTGTGTTCACCAGACTGATTCCTGGGATGTCAGGACTGTCTTATGAACAAAGACTGCATAGACTCGGTTTATACTCTCTAGAATTTAGGAGATTGAGAAGGGATCTTATAGAAACTTACAAGATTCTTAAGGAGTTGGACAGGCTAGATGTAGGAAGATTGTTCCCGATGTTGGGGAGGTCCAGGACAAGGGGTCATAGCTTAAGGATAAGGGGGAAATTCTTTAGGACAGAGATGAGAAGGAATTTTTTCACACAGAGAGTGGTGGGTCTCTGGAACTCTCTGCCACAGAGGGTAGTTGAGGCCAGTTCATTGGCTATATTTAAGAGGGAGTTAGATGTGGCCCTTGTGGCTAAGGGGATCAGAGGGTATGGAGAGAAGGCAGGTACAGGATACTGAGTTGGATGATCAGCCATGATCATATTGAATGGCGGTGCAAGCTCGAAGGGCCGAATGGCCTACTCCTGCACCTAATTTCTATGTTTCTATGTTTCTATGTTTCAGTCCCGATGAAGACTGATCCTACTTCAGTCATCTTCTTCAGACTCTGAAGAAGGGTCTTGTCTCCACAGCACCAGAGATCCATGTTCGATTCTGACCACAGGTGGTGTCTGCACCGAGTTTTACGTTATCCCCGTGACCCCATGGGTTTCCCCAAAAGATAGACACATAATGCTGGAGCACAACAGAACATAGTAGGCATTGACTACAATTATATACGTAAATACACATATGAATTAATAAATTAATAAAGTGCAAATAACAGATGGAGGGATATTAATGTTCAGAGTTTTGTCCGAGCCAAGTTTAATAGCCTGATGGTTGTGGGGAAGTAGCTATTCCTGAACCGGGTCGTTGCAGTCCTCAGGCTCCTGTACCTTCTACCTGAAGGTAGCAGGGAGATGAGTGTGTGGCCAGGATGGTGTGGGTCCTTGATGATGCTGCCAACCTTTTTGAGGCAGCGACTGTGGTAAATCCCCTCGATGGAAGGAAGGTCAGAGCTGATGATGGACTGGGCAGTGTTTACTACTTTTTGTAGTCTTTTCCTCTCCAGGGCGCTCAAGTTGCCGAACCAAGCCACGATGCAACCGGTCAGCAAGCTCTCTACTGTGCACCTGTAGAAGTTAGAGAGAGTCCTCCTTGACAGACCAAATCTCCGTAATCTTCTCAGGAAGTAGAGGCGCTGATGAGCTTTCTTAATAATTGCATCTGTGTTCTCGGACCTGGAAAGATCTTCACAAATGTGCACGTCCAGGAATTTGAAGCTCTTGACCCTTTCAACCATCGACCCGTTGATATAAACAGGACTGTGAGTCCCCATTGCCCATTCGTCGCCCATTGCTGTTCTCCAGAGATGCTGTCTGTAGGTATGTTACAAAACTTACCTTGAGCAGCGCTGCAGTTCTGCCGCTCCCTGTGTGCGCGACTTTGGCGCCTTTCAGAGGGGGGCGGGCTTAAAGTGCCGTTTTTCCACAGGCGGGGAAAATCGATCAATGTCGGCCAATTTCGTTGCGGAAGAAAAATCGCTCCGACATTTCATGAATGAAGGTATTTTTAAATTACTCTAAATTATTTATTAACTAGAGTAATTTAAAAATCACCTTCAAAAGCCGTGAGAACCGACAACCAGAAGGATTTTACGTAGGGAAGAAAAAAAGGTAGTTTATTTTTATATTAAAACTTGTTTTTTCGGGAGGCTTTAATAATATTTTCATGTTGCGAAATGGGGTCCCAAAAAATGTATGAACAAACAGTATTTTTCCTCCCGACTTCACCGCTAACCGCAACGTTCCAATCCACCGCATTCCACTAAAACCCAATTGCTAGTTGATTTAAATGGCCATTAATTTACAGGCATTAAACACTAAATTCCTTCCATTTGGCCCAGAAATGAATGAAAATGAGATTTAAAAATTATGTTATATTGTGGATTATTGTGTGAATGTTATTTGGACACTTAGGCAATTTAAAAACAGTTTATCTTTTCTTAAGAAATGGATAGATGTTTAGATCTACTCATTGAATTTTGTAATTAGCTACAATTAGATAACTAACTAATTATATGCTTTAATTTCAGGTAATCCAAGTAAGATGGTTTAATATGGGCTTTTAACTGTTCCAGATCACAGCTTTTGAGTTAAGTCAATTGAAAGGCAATGGGGAACAAGATGCTAATTTCAGAGTATGAAAATGGCCATAACTTTCTTAATACTGAAGATATGAAAGTGAATTAGGTGTCAAATTAAACTTCTTTTTATGCTTTATCTGATAAATTGCAGACTTGATTTTTTAAATCTCAAAATTTTGTAACATTGCTACTGTCTGACCCGTTGAGTTACTCCAGCATTTTGTGCCTATCTTCAATGGAACAGTAAATTTTTGTCTTCAGTGTAAGCCAGCATGGTTTAAATCGGAGGTAGACACAAAATGCTGGAGTAACTCAGTCGGACAGGCAGCATCTCTGGAGAGAAGGAATGACACAAAATGCTGGAGTAACTCAGCGGAATAGGCAGCAACTCGGGTCGAGACCCGAAACGTCGCCCATTCCTTCTCTCCAGAGATGATGCCTGTCCCGTTGAGTTACTCCAGCATTTTGAGTCTAGAGGTCCTACCTACACTAACTGTTCCGTTGCCCTACTGCAAAGCACCAAAATACTTTCAAGTCACTGCAGCAGAATCTAATAAACCAAGGCAACATTTTATTTGCAAACATCAAAATGGAAACAAATATTTAGATATACTCACAGTAAGATTGTCATTCTCAATCCCTGTAGCATTTGTGTTGTTTTGTAGGTAAAACTAAAAAGAAAATAGTATTCAAAAGTGCACGTCATTTTCAATGATTCGAAAATGTGTTAAGTAGCAGTTTCTGCACATAATTAGTGGGACACAGAAGTTGGCTCATCCAATGATCACATTTGATGTCGACGGCCCAAGGCCAGCCAATTGAGTTAATTAAACAAAAATAAATCATTTTTCCCTCTTGAACATCGGGCCGCCCATAGCGGCGACTGCGGGGGGCTTAAAGGCCCCGACCACGGGTCAACAAAGAGGAAGATGACTGGACTTTATGGCCTTCCCTCACAGTGGGAGACATTGACCCGTCTGTGTCGGGGTGTTCATGTTAAACGCTATCGTGTATTGTGTTCTCTTTTATTCGTATGGTAACTCAAATCTCACACTGCACCAATTGGTACATCTGACAATAAATGTAACTTGTAACATTGAATTGGATAATATTTGAACATTGAATTCTCCAATTTTTGGAAACATCTTCTCACCATTTTTCCTCTTCTTTCCCCTCCCCCTCCTGTGGCCAAACCCCCTCCACCTCCCCCCCCCCCCCCCCAGTTCGCACCCATATCTCCCACTGTTCTTCCCTTCCCCTCCCCCCCTTATCTGCCCATCTCTCTTCCTCTGGCTTTACATTCAACTCCTCTCCTGACCCGAGACTCCTCTTCCTCAGTCCCATCTTGGTTCCTATTCATCTCTGGCCTTTGTCCACCCACCTCGCCAGGGCCGGCCTTAAGCCAATTGGACCGATTGCTCCCAATTGGGCCCCGCGCCTAAGGGGGCCCCGCACTAGAGTAATGTACTCTCGGCTCGGGTAGATCTACCCCGGGTGGAGGGGGGAGAGAGTAGAGGGGTGGAGGGGGGGGAACAAAGGGATAGACGAGGAGGGGGGTGTGAGGGGGAATTGAGAAGGGGGAGGTGGGTCGTTCCCTCACGGTCCCGGGGCAGCGATCCCGCCCCTCCAGTCGCCGTGCTTCACGCACACAGCCCCGGCTCCACCCCTCTCTCTCCCCGGGGAGACATGGTGAACAATACAGGGAGGGCCGGGCCGGGGGTTGGAGCAACGTTTACAAACCTCGGCCTCAGCTCACACCCGTCCACCCGGACCCCAGCATCCGCTCCTGCCGCCACGGGGGGGGGGGGGGGGGGGGGGGGGGGGGGATGGGGGGGGCCACACATGTGCACACACACACACGCACACAAGTTATCGGTTTTCCAGGATTTAGTTAATTAAATTGGTTCTCTACCGGTTCTCACCAAAATTGTTCCCAATTGGGCCCTGCACCTCCTAAGGCCGGCCCTGCATCTCGCCATCAAACCCCTCCTCTCCTGCATCCACCCATCACTTGCCAAGGATTGTCAGCCCCCACCTCCCTCTTCCAGCCTTCTCCTCCTGCTACAATCAGTCTGAAAAAGGGTCCTGGCCCGAAACGTTGCCTATCCGTTCCCTCCACGGATGCTGCCTGACCCGCTGCGTTCCTTCAACATTTTGAGCCCGACGCAAGATTCCAGCATCTGCTGTTCCTCCGTGTCCACAAAGTGCTGGAGTAACTCAGCGCGTCAGGCAGAATCTCGGGAGAGAAGGAATGGGCGACGTTTCAGGTCGAGACCCTTCTTCAGACCTCAGGGGTCTGAAAAGTCACCCGTTCCCTTTCTCCCGGGAGATGCTGCCTGTCCCGCCGAGTTACTCCAGCATTCTTGGGTCAATTTTCGTTACAGTAATATATTATACTGAAGGACAAAGCGTGCGTCGCATGATGGTAATTAACAACAATCTAGCACTCCACTGGCCAACTGAGAAGCAGAAAGCGATTTGGAATTATCTGTGGCGTAATCGAACAATCCAAGGCAAACCTTAACGGGCAAGAATCACTAAAAGAAAAATAATATTTGCGTCTACTCACGAGATGGTTTGTCTCATTTGTCTTGGTGTGCATTTCTGTATTGGAATACTAAAATAAAGAATATATAATATTCAATATAGCATGTGTAGGTAGAGTTGCTGCCTTACAGGGCGGGAGATCTGGGTTCAATCCCGATTACGGGTGCTGTCGGTATGTTCTCTACATGACCTGCGTGGGTTTTCTCTGGGTGCTCCGGTTTCCTCTCACACTCCAATAGACAATAGACAATAGGTGCAGGAGTAGGCCATTCGGCCCTTCGAGCCAGCACTGCCATTCAATGTGTTCATGGCTAATCATCGCCAATCAGTACCCCGTTCCTGCCTTCTCCCCTATTTTTAAGAGCCCTATCTAGCTCTCTCTTGAAAGCATCCAGAGAACCTGCCCCCACCACCCTCTGAGGCAGTGAATTCCACAGACTCGCCACTCTCTGTGAGAAAAAGTGTTTCCTTGTCTCCGTTCTAAATGGCTTATTCCTTATTCTTAAACTGTGGCCCCTGGTTCTGGACTCCCCCAACATCAGGAACGTGTTTCCTGCCTCTAGCGTGTCCTTAACAATCTTATATGTTGCAATGAGATTCCCTCTCATCCTTCTAAACTCCAGAGTGTATAAGCCCAGCCGCTCCATTCTCTCCAAAGTGCAGGTTTGAAGGTTAATTGACTTGGTGTAAATGTAAATTGCCCCTCTTGTGTGTAGGATAGTATTAAGGGCCTGTCCCACGTGGCGATTTTTTCGGTGACTGCTGGCATCATTGACTGACGTATCAGGTCACGAAAATGTAGCAGCGTGACGTGGTGTGATAGCGTATCGACGCGCATCATTTTTTTGGTCGCCGCTGGATTTTGAAATGTTCAAAATCTTTTGGCAACCCTGATATGACGCCAGCATTCGCCGAAAAAAACCGCCAAGTGGGACAGGCCCCTTAATGGACTGGATTGGACTGGATAGAGTAGACGTGAAGAAGCTGTTTCCACTAGCGGGAGAGTCACGGACCAGAGGGCACAGCCTCAGAATAAAAGGACGTACCTTTAAAAAGGAGATGAGGAGGAATTTCTTTAGTCAGAGGGTGGTGAATCTGTGGAATTCATTGCCACAGACGGCTGTGGAGGCCAAGTCAGTGGATATTTTTAAAGCGCAGATTGACAGATTCTTGATTAGTACGGGTGTCAGGGGTTATGGGGAGACGGCAGGAGAAGGGGTTGAGAGGGAAAGATAAATCAGCCATGATTGAATGCCTTCGGTCCACCGGGTCGGCGCCGACCAGCGATCCCCACACACTAACACCATCCTACACACACTAGGGACAATTTTTACATTTACCAAGCCAATAGACCTACAAACCTGTACGTCTTTGGAGTGTGGGGGGAAACCGAAGATCTGGAAGAAAACCCACGCAGGTCACGGGGAGAACGTGCAAACTCCGTACAGACAGCACCGGTAGTCGGGATCGAACCCGGGTCTCCGACGCTGCACGCGCTGTAAGGCAGCAACTCGACCGCTGCGCCACCGTGCCATGAGTCGAATGTGCAAATATTTTCAACGATGTTACTATTGGTACTCACCAAGTTCAAAATCGAAATGACCAATACAACAATGATGACAATCAGAGTCAGTGGCAGGCGTAGTATCGGCTTCTTGGTAACGGCTTCAGAGATTCCAAAGAATGGATTTGAAGATGAGCTATTATTCATCCAGAGCTTTGAAAGGAGCAGAAAATAATAGTACATTAAAATGTTAGTTAGTTAGCTTTATTTATTGTTACGTGCGCCAAGGTATGAAAAGCTTTTGTGACGTGCTATCCAGACAATACATGATTAAACGGAGCTAAAGGTTCAAAGGATCGAATAGTGAAAGGCAATAGACAACAGACAATAGGTGCAGGAGTAGGCCATTCGGCCCTTCGAGCCAGCACCGCCATTCAATGTGATCATGGCTGATCATCCCCAATCAGTACCCCGTTCCTGCCTTCTCCCCATATCCCCCGACTCCGCTATCTTTAAGAGCCCTATCTAGCTCTCTCTTGAAAGTATCCAGAGAACCGGCCTCCCCCGCCCTCTGAGGCAGAGAACAGAAGGCCTGGATAGAGTGGATGTGGAGAGGTTGTGGGAGAGTCTAGGATTAGAGGCCACAGCCTCAGAATTAAAGGACGTTTAAGGAAGGAGATGAGAAGGAATTTCTTGAATCAGAGGGTGGTGAATCTGTGGAATTCATTGCCACAGAAGGCTGTGGAGGCCATCAATGGAGGCAGGGATGGATAGATTCGTGATTAGTTCAGGTGTCAGGCTTTATAGGGAGAAGGCGGGAGAATGGGGTTAGGGTAGGGTCAGCCATGATTGAATGACGGAGGAGACGTGAGGGGCCGAATGGCCTTATGGAGCGCTGTTAGGGGTGGGATTCGAACGCACACCGCATGCAGCGCCTTAGCATCCTGACGGTATTCAGGATGCTGCCATTCTTTGGCAAATTGTAATGCAAAATCTACAATCTTCAAAAATACAAAGGTAATTAACAGATTCATTGTCTTTCTTAATACTTCAGCTTTACTTTTGAGCCATTTGTCCGCACAAGATGAAATTTGAGGAAACATTGCCATTTTAGTGTCAATTGTTAAAAGTGCGTCGAAATACTAGTCCAGTGTGAAACGGTCAGAGGTTTTTTTCCAAGGGTTGTAAAGATCAAATACTAGAAGTCGTAGCTTTAAGGTGAAAGGTGAATGAGATGTGCGGGGCAAGTTTTAGTTTAATAACGTGAGTGTCTGGAACGAAGATGGACACAAAATGCTGGAGTAACTCAGCGGGACAGGCAGCATCTCTGGAGAGAAGGAATGGGTGACGTTTCGGGTCGAGACCCTCCTTCAGATCATTCAGTGCCTGCCAGGCCGTGCCAGGGGGCAGTGGTTGGGGCAGATGTGGTATTTCAGACACTGTTGGACAGACAAAATTGATATGCAGGGAATGGAGGGATATGGATTCTGTGCAGGTAAGTAAGTTTTGGCATCATGTTCGACATCGACATTGTGGGCCGAAGGGCCAGGTCCCGTGCTGTACTGTTCTATACTCACAGATAAGGCACGGATGCTCACTAGTTGGTCAAATGGCCTGTTTCTGCATTGATATTGTAGCAGGGTGGCACAGAGGTAGAGCAGCTGCCTCACAGCGCCACAGACCCAGCTTTGATCCTGACTACAGGCGATGTTTGTGCAGAGTTTGCACGCTCTCCCTGTGGTGCTCCGATTTACTCCCACCTCCTATCATCATCGGCGCTCGCTCGAAACGAGTATGACTGTCCTCTCATGGTGGACGCCCGTGCGTGACTTTGTTTAACGTGGGGAGACTGGTGCACAGACAGCCACCACATGGTCTTTGACAGATCTGGGTCAGGATCCAGTGGCATGGAGTCCAAGACGACCGGAGACCCTTTTCTGCTGCAGCCTTCATCCGCCTTCCCAGCCGTTGTGACACTCCACTAAGGTCAGCCATCGTCCTCCGCCTGTTCCACCGTTGAGGTCTTGGTTGGATTGCTCTTTGTCAGAGACCTCCCCCTCGACCTTACCGCCATGGGTGGCCCTACCAGGAGCATCGCTCCAGACGGCATCGCTCTCAGGATCTCAGGTCCACACAAGCTTCTCCACCATGACAAGGTGACAATCTACTATCCCATAGACATGCAGACTTGTACACTGATTGGCTTCTGTGAAATTGCCCCTAGTGTGTAGGATAAGATAGATAACACTAGTATGAACGGGCGATCGTTGGTCGGCGCGGGCTCGGTGGGCCCGTTTCCACGTTGAATCTCTAAACTAAAAGGTAATGAGCAGAGCATGCATCAGTATTTGAAGAAATATCTCGACCCGAAACGTCACCCATTCCTTCTCTCCAGAGATGCTGCCTGTCCCGCCGAGTTACTCCAGCATTCTGAGTCTATCATCAGTATTTGATGTAAGATATCGACCGGTTTTAAAAGCGACAATATCACAAAGAGTCAAGCTTTTGGCGAACGTGTGTGTGACAAAGGCCAATAGATTATCTGGGTTACAATATTTTGATTCAACTCACCTTCGCATAACCGGCGAAGGAAACAAAAATAATTATCAGAAGCACGGCGGCAGCTATTCCAAACGATACTCCCAGGAGAACATTTCTATTGAGAGAAACATAATTAGTAGAAGTCAGGTTGAAAAAAAAAAAAAATTTTTTTTAATGAAAATGCTTAATATTTGATAGTACTTACAGTGGCATGACCAGCAGATGGACCACAAAGATGGAACCGAATATCAATGTAGCACAAGCAGCATAATATCGCATGTACGGAAGACAAACTGACCGATACTGGAAGAAAGAAAAGAGGTGGCCAATACAGGAATGGATGGATGGATAGAAACATAGAAAATAGGTGCAGGAGTAGGCCATTCGGCCCTTCGAGCCTGCACCGCCATTCAATGTGATCATGGCTGATCATCCAACTCAGTATCCTGTACCTGCCATCTCTCCATACCCCCTGATCCCTTTAGCCACAAGGGTTACTTCTAACTCTCTTTTAAATATACCCAATGAGCTGGCCTCAACTACCTTCTGTGGCAGAGAATTCCAGAGATTTACCACTCTCTGTGTGAAAAATGTTTTTCTCATCTCGGTCCTAAAGGATTTCCCCCTTATCCTTAAGCTGTGACCCCTTGTCCTGGACTTCCCCAACATCAGGAACAATCTTCCTGCTTCTAGCCTGTCCAACCCCTTAAGTTGGTGGATGGATGGACGAATGGATGGATGGATGGATGGATGGATGGATGGAATGATGAATGCTTTATTGCCGTGGCGAGCCACAGTGGAATTCGTTACTTTACACACCCAGGGTATGCGAATAGTTGCCACATAAAGGGCGTTGACAAAGTTACAAAATATCCCGCTGCAGGTCCTCCTTTGTTCTCTCCCCACTCCCCCCCACCATCATGGTGGTCCCCACATGCCAAGTCCCCCATTCTCCCCCCCCCCCCCCCTCACAGCGGTTCCCCCGGTAAACGATGAACACAAGGATAAAGAATACATAAGAGCACTAATAATGTGCTTAAAACGATGCTATTTCATATAAAACATTATTTCCTACTCCGATTGCTCTGTGAGCCAAAGCAAAGTAACTTCCGAGGGCACCGTTTTTTTTTTTAAGTGAGAGAGTTATAGAGTGATACAGCGTGGAAACAGGCCCTTCAGCCCAACTAGCCCATGCCGACCAACATGTACCATCTACACTAGTCCCCGTTTGGCCCATATTCCTCAAACCTTTCATATCCATGTACCAGTCCAAATATATTTTAAATATTGCCATAGTAGCTGCCTCAAATACCACCTCTGGCAGCTCGTTCCATACACCCAAAAAGTGAAAATGTTGCCCTTCAGATTTCTGTTAAAAAATGTTCTATTAAATGTCTGTTAAAAAATGTTCCCTCTCACTTGTTCAAGTCAGGGGGAGTTCCCCCCCGCCACGGGTACCATGTAACCCTGTGCTATCTGCTCCATGGTCGGATAGTCGGCGACTAAACCGTCTCCCCCACCTGGGTTGCCGGGCGAGGAGGGGGCTGTGGACCCCCCAGCAGGACCAACAACAAGACCTGTCAAAGGGCGGATGAGCTCCTAGCGAGCCAACGGCCATCCACACTTCAGTAGGAGTTGCGATCACTGTCGTACACGGCACTGTAAGGAATGATGATAAAGCACACACACCAAAATCTGATACTTCCAGCGGCGGAAGTCCGCAGGAACTGGAGGACAGAGATGTGTGGTGCGCCCGTCACCGTTCCCGCGTTGCTAATGTTTTCAACGATGATGAATGATGATGATCACCTTAAAAGTACGTTCACTGGTTCTTGACTCCCCTACTCTGGGGAAAAAGGCTCTGTGCATCTACCCCATCTGTTCCCCTCGTGACCTTATACACCTCTAGAAGGCACAAAATAGAAGAGCACTATCCCTTATGACCTATGAGCTTATGAAACCGAACCCAGAACCCAAGAGACTGCTGATTCCGAATGTCTGGATGCTGAGAATACATTTCCGTTGGGTGATGATGTTAAGGGATGCCAAACAAACAGAAATAAATGTGTCCGTAAAAAAGATAAACTGGAGCCTTATCAGTTGTACAGTGTCATAGAATATAGAACAATGCAGCTCAGGAACAGGCCCTTCGGCCCACAACATCTGTGCTGAACATGATGCCAAGTTAATGGCAGGGGTTATGAGGAGGAGGCAGGAGCACAGGGTGAGAAGGGAGAGATAGATCAGCCATGATTGGAATAGCGGAGTGGATTTGATGGGCCGAATGGCCTAATTCTGCTCCTATCACCTGAACATGAGCAGTGAGAGGTTTTTCTTGAAATAACTTGAATAGATGGCTCAGTAAACGCACGTTTATAACAAACACTTACTGCTTTTTCCAGTCCCTTTTCACTGAAAGATGGCGTTACACCAGCGAAGATGCCGCATTTAATTGATTCTCTGCAGAAAGACGTTGGAATCAATGAGAATGAAGCGATCACACATGTACAAAACTGTTGCCAGTTAGATCAACTATCTCCGTCACAAAACCTCATCTTTATATTCATTCATCCAGTTCTTCCATCGCAACAAAAACAACAGACATCTCCCTTAGATTTTAGAGAAACAACGTGCAAACAGGCCCTTCGGCCCACTGAGTCCGTGCCGACCAGCGATCCCCGCAGACTGGAATTATCCTACGCACTGGGAACAATTTATAATTGCAGAAGCTGATTAAGCAAATTTCTCTGGAGAACATACCTGTCCAAGCTCTCAGGGAATATGCCTGACCCATTGAGTTACTCCAGCACTTTATTTTTTTTTGTAAACCAGCATCTGCAGTTCTATATTCTAAGATGTTTAAGTGCCTGACCATCTAACGTAACTGATGAATTTTATTTTTTACCACAGTAATCTTTTTGTAATATTAAAAATGTGAAAATCTAGTCAACATTTTTTTTTAAGAGGTACCAGTTCACTGTAACGCCACGTACCATCACAAAAATCGCATTTTGAAAAGTTAATACTCTTCCGTACAATGGAACCTAATCGCCTGGGGAAAACGACATTCACACGCATACACGTACGCAAGCACACGTGCGCGCACACACACACACATGAATGCAAACAAATACGTGCACAAAAACACATACACAGGCGCGCACACACACGCACACACATGCGCGCACACGCACACACACAGGCACATGCACACACACAAACACGCACACAAAGCATGCACACACAAACGTACGCACCCGCGCACACAAACACACACACACGGGCACACGCACACACATACACACACGGGCACACGCACACACAAAGACACACACATGGTGAGAAAACCATCCCAATGCTACGTACTTGTGTGAATTTATCCCGTTGATTGTTGTAATCATTTTTTCATGCAACTCTTCTTCAAATCGTCTTTTCTGTGATTTGTTTCTACAAAAATAAACATTGTGTGTAGTTACCACACACCAACGCACACAACATAGAGGCATAGAGTCATGGAGTGATACAGCGTGGAACCAGGTCCTCCGGCCAACATGTCCCAGCTACACTAGTCCCACCTGCCCGCGTTTGGTCCACATCCCTCCAAACCTGTCCTATCCGTGTACCCGTCCAAATGTTTCTCAAACGTTGCGATAGACACCCGGCAAATGTGTAAAGCTGGTCACGGTGTTGGTTAGTATCACAAGACACCTATGAGTAAAAAGCTCCCTCAGACAGTGTCTGTCGGCTACCTGTGAAGACTGGAATAAATGGGAAGTAAAAGTGGACGAGAGGAATTGGCGTGGGTGATCGGGAACACATCAAAGTCTCCAACTGCACGCCACACGCCAACATGAAATGCAAAGATGTCGATCTTTGACAACAGAAAAAAGGAGGCAGTTCCAGAATTATTGGACTGTCAACCTGCAAGAAATATGGTCCCAATGTTGGGGGAGTCCAGAACCAGGGGCCACAGTCTAAGAATAAGGGGAAGGCCATTTAAGACTGAGGTGAGAAAAAAAACGTTTTCACCCAGAGAGTTTTGAATTTGTGGAATTCTCTGCCACAGAGGGCAGTGGAGGCCGATTCACAGGATGGATTTTAAAGAGAGCTCTAGAAGCTAGCGGAATCAAGGGATATGGGGAGAAGGCAGGCACGGGTTACATGGTGTTTGTTAGTATCACAGGCAAGCACATGATCACAATGAATGGCGGTGCAGGCTCGAAGGGCCGAATGTCCTCCTTCTGCACCTATTTGCGATGCTTCTATATTTCCAGTCACTCTGATAAATGCTGCAACAGTTTGAGATAGGAAGGATGAGCGGGGACCTCACTGAAACTTACCGAATAGTGAAAGGCCTGGATAGAGTGGATGTGGCGAGGATGTTTCCACTAGTGGGAGAGTCTAGGACCAGAGGCTGCAGCCTCAGAATAAATGGACGTACCTTTGGGAGGGAGGAATTTCTTTAGCCAAAGGGTGGTGAATCCACGGAATTCATTGCCACAGAGGGCTGTGGAGGCCGTCAATAGATAATTTTAAGGCGGAGATAGATAGAATCGTGATTCGTACGGGTGTCAGGGGTTATGGGGAGAAGGCAGGAGAATGGGGTTAGGAAGGAGAGATAGATCAGTCACAATTGAATGGTGGAGTAGACTTGATGGGCCGAATGGCCTAATTCTGCTTCTGTCACTTATGAACCCTGATGTATGCTGCAAATTCATTGCTGTGAATAGTCCTGAAGATATTGTGCTAAGGAGTTACAGAGATGCAGCGTGGAAACAGGCCCTTCAGCCCACACCAAACAGTGACCACCTGTACACTAGTTCTATCTTACACACAAGGGAACCACCCTTTGTGTAAAGATGGTACACAAAATGCTGGAGAGACTCAGCGGGTGCAGCAGCATCTAAGGAGCGAAGGAGATAGGCGACGTTTCGGGTCGAGACCCTTCTTTGTGTAAAGATGTTGCTCCTCAGATTTCTATTAAAACTTCCACCCCCCCCCCCCCCCCCCCCCCGCCCCGCCTTAAACCTGTCCTCTGCAGTCGACAAACAATTCGGAAGCATCACAGCCACCAACGTTCCAGCAAAATTAAGTACAATTACAATTGCTGACGCAAGGAACTGCAAGTGCTGGTTTACCAAAAAAAAAGGCACAAAGCGCTGGAGTAACTCGGCGGGCCAGGCTGGATTTCCGGATAACATGGGCAGGTGAGGTTCTGGGTCAGGACTTTTCTTCAGACTGATTGTAGTCAGGCGGAGAATGTTGGAAGAGGGGTGGGTTGGGACAAAGCCTGGCGAGTGATAGGTGGATACAGGTGGGGAGGCTGATTGGTCGAAGGGTGGAAAAAGGCCAGAGAAGGGAAGAAGACAAAGTGAGATACAAAGAGACGTGAAATGTGAAATTGGTGGCAGGGAGGTTGGTGGATGGGGACAAAAGAGGAGGGAAGGGTTGTAGTTGGCTTGTTGCCTAAAATTGGATGATTCGATGTTCATACCGCTGTGTTGTAAGCTCCCCAAGCGGAAATATGAGGTGCTGTTCCTCCAGTTAGTGTGTGGCCTCACTCTGCAACGGAGGAGGACCTGGACAGAAAGGTGGTTAGAGGAATGGGAAAGGGGAGTTAAAATAGTTAGCAACCGGGAGATCACGCAGTCCTTTGGCGATGGAGGCATGCGATCTGTGCCATTGGACCTCCTGATAGCAACACAACCAGCCCTCTATCTCAACTTTGCAACTGGAATTCGAAGAGCAAACAAAAGGGGATTAATTGAGCAAGTATTTTGGTTAAATACAGCTTGATGTTGTCAATCTGGAAAGGGTACTGAGAGGATTTACGAGGATGTTGCCAGGACTTGAGGGCCTGAGCTACAGGGAGAGGATGAGCAGGCTGGGTCTCTATTCCTTGGAACACAGGAGGATGAGGGGTGATCTCATAGAGGTGTATAAAATCAAGAGAGGAATAGATCGGGTAGACGCACAGAGTCTCTCTTGCCCAGAGTAGGGGAATCGAGGACCAGAGGGCATAGGTTTAAGGTGAAGGGGAAAAGATTAAATAGGAATCTGAGGGGTAACCTTTTCACATAAAGGGCTGCTGGAGGAGGTAGTTAGACAATAGACAACAGGTGCAGGAGTAGGCCATTTGGCCCTTCGAGCCAGCACCGCCGTTCAATGTGATCATGGCTGATCATCCCCAATCAGTACCCCGTTCCTGCCTTCTCCCCATATCCCCTGACTCCGCTATATTTAAGAGCCCTATCTAGCTCTCTCTTGAAAGCATCCAGAGAACCTGCCTCCACCGCCCTCTGAGGCAGAGAATTCCACAAACTCACCACTCTCTGTGGAAAAAAAGTGTTTCCTCATCTCCGTTCTACATGGCTTAATCTGTTGAGGCCGGGACTATCCCAACAATTAAAAAACAGTTAGACAGGTGCATGGAGGGATATGGACCAAACGCAGGCAGGTGAGACTAGTGTAGATGGGACGTGTGGGCAAGTTAGGCCAATACAGTTCCACACTGTATCACTCTATGACTTCAAGAGGGCAAAGTAACATCTGAGAGTTTTTTTTCCATTGTGACTGAATACACAGTGACAGGAACATGCCCGTGTTGCACCAAGAGGTGGTGCACACCTACCTGTCTAATGATCTGTGAAGTCCCAGGGAACGCATCGGAATTTCCTAAACAGACGAGAGAAAAAAAACATGTCGGACTACATCATAGAGAGAAACAACGCGGAAACCGGCACATAGCCTCAACTCGCCCATACCAACCAACATGTCCCAGCTACACTAGTCCTACCTGTCAGCCTGTGATCCATATCCCTCCAAACCTGTCCATGTTACTGTCTGCCGACCAAGATGCCCCATTTGCCCGCTAGCTCAGCTGACATCTTGGTCAGCATGGCCGAGTTGGGCCGAAGGGCCTGTTGCACAGAGTGATGCAGCATGAAAACAGGCCCTTCAGCCCAACTTGCCCATGCTGACCAAAATGTCCATCTGCACTAGCCCCACCTGCCCGCATTTCAATTAGTCTTGTGCAGGAAGGAACTGCAGATGCTGGTCGAAATCAAAGATAGACACAGAATGCTGGAGTAACTCAGCGGGACAAGCAGCATCTCTGGAGAGAAGGAATGGGCGACGTTTCGGGTCGAGACCCTTCTTCAGACTGATTCACTCATTCCTTCTTTCGATGATTCTTATTGTCCATTCCCCTCTAAACGTCCCCTCTCCACGTACCCATCCAAGTGTCTTTAAAATGCTGATACAGTCCCTGCCTCAACTACCTCCTCTGGCAGCTTGTTCCATGCACCCACCACCATCTGAGTCAAAAAGTTGCTCCCCAAATTACTGTTAAATCTTTCCTGTCACCTTAAATCCATGGCTTCTGGTTCTTGATCGGACCCAGAGTAAAAGACTCGGTGCATACACCCTGTGTGCTGCTTTCATTTTTTACTGCTCTCTCTTCATCCTCCTGCGCTCCAAGGAATAAAGTCCTAGCCTGCGCAATCTCTCCCGATAGCTCAGGCCCTCGAGCCCCGGCAACATCCTTGTAAATCATCTCTTCATTCTGTCCAGCTTGATTTAGTTCAGAGATGTAGCGTGGAAACAGGCTCTTCGGCCCACCGAGTCCGCACCGTCCAGTTATAGACAATAGACAATAGGTGCAGGAGTAGGCCATTCGGCCCTTCGAGCCAGCACCGCCATTCAATTTGATCATGGCTGATCATTCCCAAACAGTACCCCGTTCCTGCCTTCTCCCCATATCCCCTATCTTTAAGAGCCCTATCTAGCTCTCTCTTGAAAGCATCCAGAGAACCCGCCTCCACCACCCTCTGAGGCAGAGAATTTCCCCATGCACTAGCAATGTCCGACAGACTAGGGACAAATGACAATTTTTACCAAATTAACCTACAGGCCCGCACGTCTTTAAAGTGCGGGAGGAAACCGGAGCACCCGGAGAAAACACACGCGGGTCACGGGGAGAACGTACAAACTCCGTACAGACAAGCACCCGTAGTCAGGATCGAACCCGGGTCTCCGGCGCTGTGAGGCAGTAACTCTACCGCTGCGCCACCGTGCCTCCCGTGGAGAATGTGATGTTGATACAGTTGGGTCGTAAGCTACCCAAACGGCTGTTCCTCCAGTTTGTGCGTAGGCTCACACAGACACTGGAGGAGGCCCAGGACATGGGCCGATCTCATTCACGGGCAGCAGTAACGTCAGCGCGGAACGCGTTTTTTTTACCTTCCTGGTCTTCCCGCTGGGTGTGGAGATTTCGCTGCCAACGCTCTCCCGCTGCTGTAAGTGGGCGAAGGGCTTCACTGCTCCCCACGACTCCAGGTATCGGGTCATGCGGACAGACGCTCTCATCTTCAGCCTGTCATTCACGTATCCTGGCTTTGGCAAATGGCGGCTCTTCAGGCTCTGCTGGGTGGTCTGTCAATGGCAATAACACCAGAGGGAGATGCTCAGCACCACAGCTAATGCACAAGACCACCGACTCTAAACTGCGGAGCATCCTGGACAATACAGCTCACCCCCTCCATGACACACTGGTCAACCTGAGGAGCACCTTCAGCAACAGACTGGTTCCACCAAGATGCAGCACAGAACGCCACAGGAGATCCTTCTTCCCTGGGGCTGTTACACTGTGCAACTCCTCACCTTTCTGTCGTGGGGTAGACTGAGAATGACTCCTCCCCTTGACCCCTCGACCCCCCCCCCCCCCAATCTTTGCACATCCCCCCCAATCCATTCCACCCGGCACTTTAATGTCATGTTTCATGTATTTTGTGTTTTATGACTGTTGGCAGATCAAGTCCCCTCCAGGGATAAATAAATCTATCGTATGGTATAGTAGTTGGGGGGTCATGTTGCAGTTGTATAAGACGTTGGTGAGGCAGGTAGGGGGCGGTGGCGCGGTTTGGCACGGTTTGGAAGTGGCCAGTGAGGCGGCGTGGACCAGCGGTGGCGGCAGTAGGTCTGGTCTGGGGGGCGTTGCGGGCCGGGAGTGCAGTCGGCAGCTCGGCCTAGCGGTGAAGGTCAGCAGGTCCGCCCGCTGTCACCGAAATCCGTTATAAACTGGTCGGTGACAACGAGGGTTTACTGCAGGTAGAGTGTTATGGGAAGCATGGACAGGGTAGACAATGATGTGCGGCCAACTTTAGTTTTGTATGGCTTAGAGATACAGCACGGAAACAGGCCCTTCGGCCCACTGAGTCCGCGCCGACCAGAGATCCCCGCACACTAACACTATCCCACACACACTAGGGACAATTTACCTACAAACCTGCACGTCTTTGAGATGTCTTTTGGTCTCCAAATCTGAGGAAAGACATTCTTGCCATAGAGGGGGTACAGAGAAGATTCACCAGACTGATTCCTGGGATGTCAGGACTTTCATATGAGGAAAGACTGGATAGACTCGGCTTGTACTCGCTGGAATTTAGAAGATTGAGGGGGGATCTTATAGAAACTTACAAAATTCTTGAGGGGTTGGACAAGCTAGATGCTGGAAGATTGTTCCCGATGTTGGGGGAGTCCAGAACAAGGGGTCACAGTCTAAGGATAAGGGGGAATTCCTTTAGGACCGAGATGATGAAAACATTCTTTACACAGAGAGTGGCGAGTCTCTGGAATTCTCTGCCACAGAAGGTAGTTGAGGCCAGTTCATTGGCTATATTTAAGAGGGAGTTAGATGTTGCCCTTGTGGCTAAAGGGATCAGGGGGTATGGAGAGAAGGCAGGTACAGGATACTGAGTTGGATGATCAGCCATGATCACATTGAATGGCGGTGCAGGCTCGAAGGGCCGAATGGCCTACTCCTGCACCTATTTTTCTATGTTTCTATGTTTCTATGTGGGAGGTAACCAGAGGAACTGGGGAAAACCCACGCAGGTCACGGGGAGAACGTACAAACTCCATACAGACAGCACCCGTGGTCAGGATTGAAGCTGGGTCTCTGGAGCAGAAAGGCAGCAACTCTACCGCAGCACCACCCTGCCGCCCCGTAAAAAAAATTGGAGTTACTGTTTAAACTCACCCTTGGATCTATGACCAGGTAGGTTTTGAGCTTCAGCTCGTTGAGGTAGGCATTTCTTTGGTGACCATTTCCTTCTTCAACTTCGTACGCCTTCTGCAGGTAGCTCAGTGTTGTGGCAGTGATGTGTACACGCCTTGAAAATGGAGCACAAATATCATCAGTGGGTCACCCTGTCACTGATGGGTTCTCTCACCGAGCAACGCAAGAGGCTGCAGATGCAGGAAACCCGAGACAAAATCAAAACTGCTGGAGGAACGAAGCAGCTCAGGCAACATCAGTTTTGGTCACCATGCTATAGAAAATATAAACTTAGAAATTAGGTGCAGGAGTAGGCCATTCGGCCCTTCGAGCCTGCACCGCCATTCAATATGATCATGGCTGATCATCCAACTCAGTATCCCGTACCTGCCTTCTCTCCATACCCTCTGATCCCCTTAGCCACAAGGGCCACATCTAACTCCCTCTTAAATATAGCCAATGAACTGGCCTCAACTACCCTCTGTGGCAGACAGTTCCAGAGACCCACCACTCTCTGTGTGAAAAAGGTCCTTCTCATCTCGGTCCTAAAGTATTTCCCCCTTATCCTTAAGCCGTGACCCCTTGTTCTGGACTTCCCCAACACGGGAACAATCTTCCTGTCCAACCCCTTAAGAATTTTGTACGTTTCTATAAGATCCCCTCTCAATCTCCTAAATTCTAGAGAGTATAAACCGAGTCAATCCAGTCTTTCTTCATAAGACAGTCCTGACATCCCAGGAATCAGTCTGGTGAACCTTCTCTGCAATCCCTCTATGGCAATAATGTCCTTCCTCAGATTTAGAGACCAGAACTGTATGCAATACTCCAGGTGTGGTCTCACCAAGACCCTGTACAACTGAAGTATAGGAAAGATGTTGTCAAGCTGGAAAGGGTGCAGAGAAGATTTACGAGGATGAGAGGGGGCTTGAAACTTATCGAATAGTGAAAGGCCAGGAGAGGGTGGATGTGGAGAGGATGTTTCCACTCATGGGGGAGTCTAGGACCAGAGGCTATAGTCTTGGAATAAAAGGACGTACTCGAAAAAGGAGATGAGGGTGAATTTCTTTAGTCAGAGGGTGGTGAATCTGTGGAATTCGTTGACACAGATGGCTGTGGAGGCCAGGTCAATGGATATGTTTAAGGCAAAGATAGATAGATTCTTGGTTTAGTACGGGTGTCGAGGGTTTTGGGGAGAAGGCTGGAGAATGGGGTTGAAGGGGGAAAGATAGATCAGCCATGATTGAATGTCGGAGTAGACTGAATGAGCCAAATATTTCTGCTCCTAGAACTTATTCCCAATATTCCCAATGTTGGGGGAGTCCAGAACCAGGGGCCACAGTTTAAGAATAAGGGGTAAGCCATTTAGAACGGAGATGAGGAAAAACTTTTTCTCACAGAGATTTGTGAGTTTGTGGAATTCTCCGCCTTAGATGGCGGTGGAGGCAGGTTCTCTGAACTTTCAGAGCTGGATAGGGCTCTTAAAGATAGCGGAGTCAGGGGATATGGGGAAAAGGTAGGAACGGGGTACTAATTGGGGATGATCAGCCATGATCACATTGAATGGTGGTGCTGGGTCGAAGGGCCGAATGGCCTACTCCTGCACTTATTGTCTATTGACTCTATAAGTGAGCAGAGAGGTCTGTGGTACAATGACTTCTGGTGAACATGGGAAACGCAGCTCGTACCAGGGATAGTGATGGCGAACACTACTTGTGTGTGGGAAAGAACTGTAGATGCTGGTTTAAATTGAAGGTAGACACAAAATGCTGTTGTAACTCAGTGGGACAGGCAGCATTTCTGGAGAGAAGGAATGGGTGACGTTTGGAGTCTGAAGAAGGATCTCGACCTCATTCCTCCTCTCCAGAGATACTGCCTGACCCACTGAGTTACGCCGGCATCTTTGCGAAGGCTACTCACCCAGGCACGCCTCCAGATTCCATGTGGTTGGCCAAGGTTACGTCGTGGGACCAGACATCGTACTGCCACTTCCTCAGGCCGATGACCCCACACAGCACGTTGCCCGAGTGTACGCCCACGCGCATGCTGATGTCCACCCCGGTCACCGCACGCACCTGCCTGCACCGGGCAAGAACACACAATCACTCCCACATCCCACACCACTGCCTCCACTGGAGACTCCCAGCTACAGCGAGAGGCTGCACACACCCCACAACCTAGAAACATCATGCCCTCTTAGAGTTCTATATAGTGTTAAAGCCCTGTCCCACGGTACGAGTTCATTCCAAGAGCTCTCCCGACTTTGCCCTGATTCGAACTCGGAGATTTACGGTAATGGCCGCTCGTCGGTACTCGGGGCTCTCGTGGACATTTTTCAACATGTTGAAAAATCTTCACGAGTCTTCCCGCGCTTACCTGCCGTTAGCGAGTCTTCCCGAGTACCTGCCGTTAGCGTTACAAGCCGCTAAGAGACGTCCCCGAGCTCCGACGTACCTGCTACGTTCATTCTCTGTGCTTACTACGAGTTTGATTTTTTTAAACTTGGGGGAGCTCTTGGAATGAACTCGTACCGTGGGACAGGGCTATTAATAATATACATTCATTGAGTCCCCATCATATATCATCCAACATCCCAATTTAAACAAATTTTATTTCAGCTAGAATTTTTCAATCCAATTGAATTCTTCTATGAAGGCCCAGAGGTTAAATAAGTACCCATGAAGTCAAAACCAAGGATCAATCATAAGAACACTGATTGAGCTGCATATATTCACTGAGTTTAGAAGGATGAGCGGATATCTTATAGAAACATATTAAATTCTTAAGGGATTGGACAGGCTAGATGCAGGAAAAGGTTCCCCATGTTGGGGGAGTCCGGAACCAGGGGTCACAGTTTAAGAATAAAGGGCCTGTCCTACCAGCATCCGACTCCATGCGATGAGCGCGATCAAACTAGAAGCGGTGGCCGCGCGGAGGTCGGGTGATCCCCTGTACAGGGCCGTTTCCACCAGCATGCGCCTGCATGCGGCAAGCGCGACCAAACCGGCAGCGAGGGCCGCGCGGAGGTCGGGTGAGTGGCGCAACGCGGCGCAAAGTGAGGCGAACTTGGAGCAAAGTCTTAAAGGTAAGTTCGCCAGGACAGAGAGGGGCACACAGAGAGGGGCACAGAGACACACACAGAGAGGGCCACGGAGCCACACACATAGAGGGTCACGGAGGCACCTATATAGGTTCATGGAGGCACGACGTGTATAATGCGTCACGGCGACTGCGAGCCGACAAGCCGTTGCCGCGCGGAATTTTTGAACATAGTCCGTTTTTCGGAGCCCCGCGCGATATCGGGACGAACTCCGCACAATTCCGCACGGCTCCGGCGATCGAAGTGGTACCGGCCCCGCGACACCGGACGGCTCATGCGACCACGTTAGGTCACGCTCATCGCATGGAGTTGCATGCTTGTAGGACAGGCCCTTAAGGGGCAGGTCATTTAGAACTGAGATGAGGAAAAACTTCTTCACCCAGAGAGTTGTGAATCTGTGGAATTCTCTGCCACAGAAGGCAGTGGAGATCAATTCACCGGATGTTTTCAAGAGAGTGTTAGATATAGCACTTAGGGTTAACGGAATCAAGGGATATGGGGAAAAAGCAGGAACGGGGAACTGATTTTGGATGATCAGCCATGATCATATTGAATGGCGGTGCTGGCTCGAAGGGCTGAATGGCCTACTCCTGTACCTATTTTCTATGAATGAGTAGAACACCATTCAGAACCATAGTTCCTTTTGTAAATTGCAGGCAAGGATCACTGTGGCATTTCTGACCCCAATCTCGAATTTTACACATGCCCCCTAGATCCAATCACAACACTACCGATAGTCTCAATCTGATTATGTAAGCAGTAGAGGTAGGTAAAATGGTGACATTTGAAAGACATTTAGCCAGGTAGTTTAGTTTGAATGGTAGTGCTGGCTGGAAGGGCCGAGTGGCCTACTCCTGCACCTATTTCCTTTGTTTCTATGTTTCTCAGACGACCATCATTACGTACTCAATAGCTTCGCACATGTCCAGACCCATCTTCACACAATTCCTCGCATGCTTTGGTAAAGATACGGGCAGTCCTGAGACGCAGTAGTAGCAATCGCCCAGTATTTTAATCCTCATACACTCATTCTCCTGAAAGATTAAAAAAAAAGCTGAATCACCAACACGTTGAAGGGGGGCCTCATTGAAACGTACAAAATAGTGAAGGCCTGGATAGAGTGGATGTGGAGAGGATGGTTCCACTAGTGGGAGAGTCTGCAACCAGAGGCCATAGCATTAGAATTTAAGGACGTTCTTTTCAGAAGGAGATGAGGAGGAATTTCTTTAGTCAGAGGGTGGTGAATCTCTGGAATTCTTTGCCTCAGAAGGCTGTGGAGGCCAAGTCAATGGATATTTTTACCGCAGAGATAGATAGATTCTTGATTAGTACGGGTGTCAGAGGTTATGGGGAGACGGCAAGAGAATGGGGTTAGGAGGGAGAGATAGATCAGCCATGATTAAATGGCAGAGTAGACCCCTATTCTACCCCTTGCAAGGAGTCTACCGCTAATTCTTAAACTGTGACCCCTTGTTCTGGATTCCCCCAACATCGGGAACATTTTTCTTGCATCTAGCCGGTCCAATCCTTTAAGAATTTTATATGTTTCTATAAGATTCCCTCTCATCCTTCTAAATTCCAGAGTATACAAGCCCAGCCGCTCCATTCTTTCGTCATATGTCAGTCTCGGCATCCTGGGAATTAGCCTGGTGAACTTACGCTGCACTCCTTCAATAACAAGAATGTCATTCCTTAAATTAGGTGACATAACTAATACCCGACTTAGCTAAGGTCCAACTTAGCTAAGGTCCGACTTAGCTAAGGTCCGACTTAGCTAAGGTCCGACTTAGCTAAGGTCCGACTTAGCTAAGGTCCGACTTAGCTAAGGTCCGACTTAGCTAAGGTCCGACTTAGCTAAGGTCCGACTTAGCTAAGGTCCGACTTAGCTAAGGTCCGACTTAGCTAAGGTCCGACTTAGCTAAGGTCCGACTTAGCTAAGGTCCGACTTAGCTAAGGTCCGACTTAGCTAAGGTCCGACTTAGCTAAGGTCCGACTTAGCTAAGATCCGACTTAGCTAAGATCCGATTTAGCTAAGATCTGACAATCTAAGATCTGACAACCTAAGATCTGACTTAACCTAAGATCTGACTTAACTTAAGATGTGACTTGCATAAGGGTTCATGGAACGTAACCATTACGTAAGGACAGGTGATGTTTCAGGTCAAGATCCTTCTCAGCCTGGAAGTGAGAAGGGGCAGGACAAAGCCCAGCAGGTGATAGGTGGAGAAACAAAGACCTGGTTGAGACCTCACATAGACACAAAGTGCTGGAGTAACTCACGGGCCCAGACAGCATCTCTGAACCACAGTGAAGAATAATGAGGAACAATGAAGAATAATGAAGAATAGTGAGGATGGGCCACATGGAAGTTGGAGGAAGTGCCGCCGGGAACAAAGGAAGACTCGGAAAGGGATACTTTGTAACTTTGTCGGTGCCCTTTAGGTAGCAACTCTTTGCATACCTTGGCGATGCAAAGCAAAGAGTTTCACAGTGACTTGTCACAACTGACAATAAATTATTTGTTTAAGAAAGAACTGCAGATGCTGGAAAAATCGAAGGTAGACAAAAATGCTGGAGAAACTCCGCGGGTGAGGCAGCATCTGTGGAGCGAAGGAATAGGTGGCGTTTCGGCTCTCGACTCGAAACGTCACCTATTCCTTCGCTCCATAGATGCTGCCTCACCCACTGAGTTTCTCCAGTAGTTTTGTCAACCATAAAATATTCGTTCATTCGGTTTGGTTCCGTGTGATACGCCCACAAAACTAGATGCCTACCTTCGCAATTTGGTCAAACTTCCCAAACAGTTCGTTCAACATGACGACCAGCTCCTTGGGTGAACAGTCACTGGCTAGACGTGTAAAGCCCACAATATCAGCGTACAGGATGCTGTGATCACATAAAGGGACAATAAGTTTGGATGAAGATCCACACAAAGTGCTGGAGTAACTCAGCGGGACAGGCAGCATCTCTGCAGAGAAGGAACGGGTGACGTTTCAGGTCGAGTTTTGGTGAAGTCTGAAGAAGGGACCCGAAACGTCACCCATTCCTTCTCTGCAGAGATGCTGCCTGACCCGCTGAGTTTTTCGTCTACCAGGTTTGGATGATACAGCGATGGGAAAGATGTTGTTCACCTCTACAGGAGATCCCTTTTTCCCTGTGGCTATCAAAAGACAATAGGTCTATAGGCCCAGACAATAGACAATAGGCCCAGGAGCCGTTTGTGAGGGAGGAACCAAAATCCGTAAGGTTCTAAATCCGTAACGTTCCATTCAATTAACTGGGCTTGAGGAAGCCACTGATTGGTGGACTAGAGCTGATTGGCAGTCAGATTCCAGCAGTTTGTAGTGTACTGTATTTTGTATTTAGTGTTGTATCCAGGGTAAGGGAAGTATGAGCTTACTGTTCTGGATGTCTGGTGTGGGAGGTCATAGAGTCGGGTAGCCCTCCAGACGTCCACATCTGCGCCAGGTGTGTCAAGATGGGGCTCCTAAAGGAGTGTGTTAGGAACTTGGAACAGCAGCTCGATGACCTCCGTCTGGTCAGGGAGAGTGAGGAGGTCATAGAGAGGAGTTACAGGGAGGTAGTCTCTCCAAAACGACAGGAGGCAGACAAGTGGGTCACAGTTAGGAGAGGCAAGGGGCAGAGGCAGGGACTAGAGAGTACACCGGTGGCTGTACACCTTGACAATAAGTACTCCTGCTTGAGTACTGTTGGGGGGGGACAGCCTACCTGGGGGTAGCAACAGAGACCGGCCCTGTTGCTCAGAAGGGTAAGGAAAAGAAGAGGAGGGCATTAGTAATAGGGGACTCTATAGTTAGGGGGTCAGATGGGCGATTCTGTGGATGCAGTCCGGAGACCCGGATGGTAGTTTGCCTCCCTGGTGCCAGGGTCTGAAATGTGTCTGAACATGTCCAAGATGTAGGTGCAGGAGTAGGCCATTTGGCCCTTCGAGCCAGCACCGCCATTCAATGTGAGCATGGCTGATCATCTCCAATCAGTACCCCGTTCCTCCCTTCTCCCCATATCCCCACTATTTTTAAGAACCCTATCTAGCTCTCTCTTGAAAGCATCCAGAGAACCTGCCTCCACGCCCTCTGAGGCAGAGAATTCCACAGACTCACCACTCTCTATGAGAAAAAGTGTTTCCTCGTCTCCATTCTTAAACTTCATCTGCCATGCATCTGCCCACTCCCCCAACCTGTCCAAGTCACCCTGCATTCCCATAGCATCCTCCTCACAGTTCACACTGCCACCCAGCTTTGTGTCATCTGCAAATTTGCTAATGTTACTTTGAATCCCTTCATCCAAATCATTGATGTATATTGTAAATAGCTGCGTTCCCAGCACCGAGCCTTGCGGTACCCCACTAGTCACTGCCTGCCATTCTGAAAGGGACCCGTTAATCCCTACTCTTTGTTTCCTGTCTGCCAACCACTTCTCTATCCATGTCAGCACTCTACCCCCAATACCATGTGCCCTAATTTTGCCCACTAATCAACTCCTCCCCTTGCTGTTGTGGGCTGGACTGTCGTGTTTTATGGCTGTTGGTCGATCAATTTCCCACCTGGGATAAAGAAAGTTCTATCTATCGTATCGTAAAGAGTGGAGAGAAGATTTACAACTATGCTTTTTCTTCTTGGAAATACAGCATGAAAATAGGCCTTTCGGCCCATCGAGTCCACGCCAACCAGCGATCACCCGTACACTAGATCTATCCTAATCGCTGGGGACAATTTACAGAAGCCAATTAACCTACAAACCTGCACGTCTTTGGAAAGTGGGAGGAAACCGGAGCGCCCGGAGAAAACCCACACGGTCACAGGGAGAACGTACAAACTCCATACAGACCGGGTCCCTGGCGCAGTCAGGCCGGCACTCTACCGCTGCGCCACTGGGCCGCCCCCTGTCCATGTTGCCAGGACTCGAGGGCCTGAGCTATAAGCAGAGATTGGAGCGCAGGAGGCTGAGGGATGATCTGATAGAAGTGGGAAATAAAACTTGAGGGGAATAAATAGGGAGAAAGCACAGAGCCTTGTACACAGAGTAGTGGAATCAAGGACCCGAGGATTTAATGGGGACTCCAGGAGCAACTTTTTTCCACAGAGAGTGGCGGGTGTATGGAACGGGGTAGTTTAGGCAGGCATTATTGTCCACACCTGCCCAAGATGCCCCATCTAAACTAGATCCACCTGCCCGCGTTTAGCCCTATCCCTCTACGCAACATTCCTATCCGTGCTCCTGTCCAAATGTTAAACGTTTAAACGTTACATGACAAATACAGGCGGGATGAACCAATTACAATAAAATTGATAATAGAAGGCCTAATCTTAATGAATGCTGCCAAGATCTGCAATATTGACACTGTACCTGACATTCTGATGCCGTTTCACGTATAAGCTGTGGAAATTATCCCGCTTGTGTGGGTAGTAATTGCTCTCCCTCAAACGCTCAATTATAGAGAGTTTCATTTCCATTGATATATAAACTGGCAAGACAGACAACAGCAAACTTTCCTGCAAGAAAGGAATTACAAGGGCACTCGTTAATATTTTTCTCACCACTAAACATGCACCATTACATTTATTGTAAAATCAGGCCGGAGCCTAATTCATTTTAATTGTTTTAAAACCAGCCTCAAAAAGTCATAAGCCATTAGGCGTACACTCGATAGGAATGGAACGCTCCAGAGATGCTGCAGATCTCTGGAGAAGGAAGAGGTGAGAAGCCATTCGGCATACACTCGATATGGATGGAAGGGTCCCGACCAGAAACAATACCTATACATGTTCTCCAGAGATGCTCCAACACAAAGTGCTGGAGTAACTCAGCGGCACAGGCAGCATCTCTGGAGAGAATGACATTTCGGGTCGAGACCCTTCTTCAGACAGACTTTTAGCCATTGGCAGACAAAAGTGCTGGAGAAACTCAGCGGGTGCAGCAGCATCTATGGAGCGAAGGAAATAACCATATAACCATATAACAATTACAGCACGGAAACAGGCCTTCTCGGCCCATCCAGTCCGTGCCGACCATTTATTTTTCCCTAGTCCCATCTCCCTGCACTCAGACCATACCCCTCCATTCCCTTCACGTCCATATACCTATCCACTTTACTTATAAATGTTAAAATCGATCCTGCCTCCACCACTTCTGCAGGAAGATCATTCCACACAGCCACCACTCTCTGAGTAAAGAAGTTCCCCCTCATGTTACCCCTAAACTTCTGTCCCTTAATTCTCATGTCATGCCCTCTTGTTTGAATCTTCCCTACCCTCAATGGGAAAAGCTTATACACGTCAACTCTGTCTATCCCTATCATCATTTTAAAGACCTCAATCAAGTCCCCCCTTAACCTTCTGCGCTCCAAAGAATAAAGACCTAACTTGTTCAACCTTTCTCTGTAACTTAGTTGCTGGAACCCAGGCAACATTCTAGTAAATCTCCTCTGTACTCTCTCTGAAATAGGCAACATTTCGGCCCAAAACATTGCCTATTTCCTTCGCTCTGCACCCGCTGAGTTTCTCCAGCACTTTTGTCTACCTTCGATTTTCCAGCATCTGCAGTTCCTTCTTGAAGACTTTAAGCCATTCCTTTGTCTCCCGTTCCTTCTCTCCGGAGATGCTGCCTGTCCCGCTGAGCTACTCCAGCACTTTGTGTCTTTCCCAGCGATAGAAGAAACTGGCTTGCATTTATCCACAATAATTATCCAATTAGATTGCCATCAGATTTCTTGTGCCCATTAGCGATAATCAAATGTCTGGACACTTCATACTCGGAGCATTAAGTGTTAGGGATTTGAAACATATTTGCGAACATTGCGATCTTTGAATTGCCTCCAATATCGATCCTAAAGTTAGGCTTTATTATGCATTTATCTGCACTGTAAAAGGTGAGGATCACATCTTGCTAGAAAATGCCAGCAGCCCCACAGATAGCTGTTTGTAGGAAGGAACTGCAGATGCCGGTTTACACCGAAGATAGACACAAGATGCCGGAGTAACTCAGCGGGACAGGCAGCATCTCTGGAGAGAAGGGATGGGTCGAGACCGTTTATCGGACGTCATGAAGACAGATCCTTCTTCAATCATCTTCTTCAGGCTCTGAAGAAGGGTCTCGACCTGAAACGTCACCCATTCCTTCCCTCCAGAGATGCTGCCTGTCCCGCTGAGTTACTCCAGCATTTTGTGTCTCCCCAGAGTAAACTATGGTTGCATTCATCGGTCGAGCTATTGAGTGCAAGACTCAAGAAGTCTTAAAAGGACCTTGGTTAGTCTGCAATTGGAGTTTTGCAAGCAGTTCTGGTCGCCCTATTACAGGAAAGACGTGCAGGCTTTGGAAATGGTGTAAAGCATGTTTACAAGATGAGGAAAGACACAAAAAGCTGGAGTAATCAGCGGGCCAGGCAGCATCTCCGGAGAGAAGGAATGGCAGAGGTTACAGACGGACCTGATAGGGTTTGGCCCAGATATTCTTCTAAACATGTCGTATCCATGTACCTGTCTAAACGTTGGGATAGTCCCAGCCTCAGCTACCTCCTCTGGCAGCTCGTTCCATCCACCCACCACCCTTTGTGTGAAAAAGATACCTCCTCGGGATCCTATTAAATCTCTCCCCCCTTCACCTTGAACCTATGTCCTCTGGTTTTCGATGCCCCTACTCTGGGCAAGAGACTCTGTGATTCTACCCGATCTATTCCTCTCGTGATTTTGTACACCTCTATAAGATCACCCCTCATGCTCCTGCCTTCCCGGGAATAGAGTCCCAGCCTGCTCAACCCTTCCTTGCCGTTTGGAGCCTCGAGTCCTGGTCTATTGCGACCATGATTTGGCACATTTTCTGGAGAGTTGGGAAGACAATCTCCTCACCTGCTGTTTTTTCTTCACATCCAATTGCATCCCTATTTGGATGCAGCTGAGGGTGTCTTCGTAGGTTTGCTCCAGAGCACGCTCCATGGAAAACTTATGGAAAAAGCCGACCAGGCAGCCGCACAGGAATATCACAGCGTTGGAGACGAGCTGGAAAACCAAACCAACTACATCAGTCTTTGAAATCCGCACTGTATTTAACAACACCATGAAACTAAGCGTGCAGGTATAGCAGGCAGTGAAGAGAGCGAATGGCATGTTGGCCTTTATAACACGAGGAATCAAATATAGGAGCAAAGAGGTCCTTCTGCAGTTGTACAGGGCCCCAGTGAGACCACACCTGGAGTATTGTGTGCAGTTTTTGTCCCCTAATTTGAGGAAGGACATTCTTGCTATTGAGGGAGTGCAGCGTAGGTTTACATGGTTAATTCCGGGGATGGCTGGACTGTCATATGCTGAGAGAATGGAGCAGCTGGGCTTGTATACTCTGGAGTTTAGACGGATGAGAGGGGATCTCATTGAAACATATAAGATTGTTAAGGGGCAGGAAACATGTTCCCGATGTTGGGGGAGTCCAGAACCAGGGGCCACAGTTTAAGAATAAGGAGTAAGCCATTTAGAACGGAGACGAGGAAACACTTTTTCTCACAGACGTTGGTGAGTCTGTGGAATTCTCTGCCTCAGAGGGCGGTGGAGGCAGGTTCTCTGGATGCTTTCAAGAGAGAGCTAGATAGGGCTCTTAAAAATGCACTCATATAAAACTGAAGAGCAAGACCTATCAATTATTTCATTGGACACAGAAAAAGCATTCGACCAAGTGGAATGGGAATACCTCTTCAAAGTATCGCAAACATTTCAAATGGGAGAAAACTTTATTTCATGGGTAAAATTATTATATGACAAGCCGCTGCCAGAATATTAACTAATAATATACTGTCTCCAAAAATTAAACTATCCAGGGGCAATAGACAGGGATGTGCATTATCACCCCTGCTATTTGCTCTTGTGATAGAACCCTTAGCAGAAAGCATAAGAATGCATCCGAATATCCATGATTATAATACAAAATACTCAAATAATAAAATATCACTATACGCAGACGATGTACTATTATATATTACAAAATCGCAAACCAGCATACCAAACATACTAAACCTAATAGAGGAATTCGGATCCTTTCGGGATATAGAATAAATTGGAATAAAAGTGAAATTATGACGATAAAACCTCAAGATTCGACACATCTTTTAAAATTCCCTTTTAAAATCGCTACAGAAAAATTTAAATACTTGGGAATCGAAATTACCAGAAAATGTAAATCTTTATTCAATGCAAACTATATGCCCTTAATTACTAAATTAAATGCCTTGATTAAATTTTGGTAAACACTTCCGATGTCTTTAATAGGCAGAATATTCCAACTACTTCAACTCAAATATAATCTGAAAAGTAATCAATATCTTAAATACCTTCAATTCCGTAGCTTTTTGAAAAAACATGCACAAGAATACCAAACTCTGATTCCAGATCTATTAGATGAAGCTATGAACAGAAAGGCGGACTCAACCAACTTAATACCATGCTTGTATAATATCATTCTAAATATAGAAATACCATCATCTGACACAATTAGAAGAGATTGGGAACAAGAACTCTCTATAAAAACCTCGAAAGAGAGATGGGATAAATACTTGCTATATGTGCATAAATGCTCGATCAATGTAGAAACATAGAACATAGAAACATAGAAAAATAGGTGCAGGAGTAGGCCCTTCGAGCCTGCACCGCCATTCAATGTGATCATGGCTGATCACCCAACTCAGTATCCTGTACTACCTTCTCTCCATACCCCTCTGATCCCTTTAGCCACAAGAGCCACATCCAACTCCTTCTTGAATATAGCCAATGAACTGGCCGGTGCTGATATGTAAGACATATCTTAATTCAATCGAAAATTTTACATAGATTATATTATTCGAAAACTAAGCTGAACAAAATCTTTCCAAATGTTCCCCCATTTGTGATAAATGTTTATCTCAAGATGCAACCATCGCACATTCCTTTGTTTTTTGTATAAAAATCCCAAAAAGTTTGCAATGACATTTTTCAAATTTTAACAAAATTATTTAAAATAAAACTGAAACCCAACGCAGAACTGATTATTTTTGGAACAATGGAAGCCGGCTCTGAGCT
Organism: Raja brachyura; assembly: GCA_963514005.1. The sequence goes on along the minus strand of OY740797.1, from coordinate 5,584,103 downwards.
GACTTCGTTCCAAAAGAGTTTCCTTAACTATGGCTTAGTAACGGCAAAAGAACTTACACTTAAATTCTGGAAAAATGCTCCCACACCAACCCTTAAAATGTGGATTTCAAATATGTCTGAAACGTTACACCTCGAAGACATGAGATTCGTCCTAGCAGGCAAATCAGACCAATTCTTAAAGATTTGGTCTCCATTTATCGACTTATTACAAGCGTAAGGTGTAACGTAACTCTGGAAATGAACGGTTTCAGGACTGGGCGAGGGGTGTGTAAAGACACGAAGCCGGTACCATCCCTTTTATTTGATTCTCTTTTCTTTATATTTTCCTTTTTTTCCTCTTCTCTTTCTCTTTCTCGTGCTTTACACCTCTCTCTCTCTCCACTTTTTCACGTACTATTAATATCACTATCTTATCTAAATTTCTCTATTCTTTTTCTTGCTTCTGTTGCTTTTCTATTATTAAATTTAAAAACAGGAAGTGGTACATGAAATGTATTGTGATATTTTTGGTTTATACTATTGTACATTAATAATAATTTTTAATAATTTTTTTTTTAAATAGCAGAGTCAGGGGATATGGGGAGAAGGCAGGAACGCGGTACTGATTGGGGATGATCAGCCATGATCACATTGAATGGCGGTGCTGGCTCGAAGGGCCAAATGGCCTACTCCTGCATCTATTGTCTATTGTGCCATCCACATTGTACAGATATGTTAAAGAGAATAACTTCTAGCAAGACAAACTCCAGTAAAGTGCGATTAAAGATAGTCCGAGGGTCTCTAATGAGGTAGATGGTAGCTCAGGGCCGCTCGCTAACTGGTGATGAGACGGTTCAGTTGCCTGATAACAGCCGGGAAGAAATCGTCCCTGAAACCTTATAGAAACATAGAAAATAGGTGCAGGAGTAGGCCATTCGCCCTTTGGGACAGCACCACCATTCAATAGGATCATGGCTGATCATCAAAAATCAGTACCCCGTTCCTGCTTTCTCCCCAAATCCTTTGATTCCGTTAGCCCTAAGAGCTAAATCTAAAGGGCCTGTCCCACTTAGGTTGTTTTTTTCAGCGACCGCCGGAAAATAGGCTGTCGCCACATGGTCGCGGGGTGACGCCTGTATTGTCGTGAGTTGCCTCCTCAAGTGTCGTAACTTTTTTTCTTGTCGCCGCTGGATTTTGAAATGTTCAAAACCTTCTGTCGACATTGGGCTTGTCGTAGCTTGTCATCTCCTGTCGGAGGTGTCGCCAGGATGTCGCCAAGCGACATTGGTTGTCGCCGCTGCTGACTTCTGTGAATTCATTTGGTGACTACCTACGTCAACCAGCGACAGGTACCGGCGACTGAATTGCCTTCAGTTGTCGCCGACATGGTTGTTGCTTGTCGCGGGTGGACGTAGGTTGTCGTAGGTGTGGTCGCAGGTGTGGTCGTAGGTGGACGTCCCAAGTCACGAGGAATTGTGTCGCTGGTTGACATAGCTTGTCGTCGACCTGGGGGAAGTTTGTCGCAGACATTGTCGTAGGATGGGTCCATTTCGGCGTCCCGCAACAGCTGTGTGGGACAGGCCCTTAGCTCTCTCTTGAAAACATCTTGAATACAACTCTGCACCTCTAGTGTTGGACATCCCCACCCTGGGGAAAAGGTTCTGACTGTCCACCTTATATAAGCCTCAAATTAATTTCAAAAAATGCTATATAATAACATTATACTGCATTTCTTAAGAGTGGAGGTTAAAATTAATTACTAGAAATATTTTAGTGTCATTGCTCCCGATTAAATAAATGAATTTTTTCCCGATTAAAATGGGGTTTTGATTCAGACCGGAGTTGTGTGTGTCCAGAACAGATGAACACTCACGAGGGCGCAGCGGTAGAATCGCTGCCTTACGACCCTTTGGCGCAGAGACCCGGGTTGAATCTATCTGAACGGAGTTTGCACGTTCTCCCCGTGACCTGCGTGGGTTTTCTCCGAGATCTTCGGTTACCTCCCACACTCCAAAGACGCGCAGGTTTGTAGAAACATAGAAACATAGACAATAGGTGCAGGAGGAGGCCATTCGGCCCTTCGAGCCAGCACCGCCATTCATTGTGATCATGGCTGATCGCCCCCAATCAATAACCCGTGGCTGCCTTCTCCCCCAAATTGTAGGTTAATTGGCTTGGTGTAAATGTAAAGAATGTCCCCAGTGTGTGTAGGATAGTGTTAGGGTGCGGGGATTGCTGGTCGGCGCGGACTTGGCGGGCCGACGGGCCTGTTTCCACGCTGTATTTCTAAACTAAAACTAAACTAAGCAGATACAAAGTTGGTAAAGCGGACTCACCTGCTGAGCGAGGAAGGTTAGCGGTTTCGATGTGGTGGACAGATAAATACTGAGGGTGATGACGTGGGAGACGGACGAGAGCAGGCTGGCGATGATGGCGTCTCGCATCGATAACGGCAGCATTGTGTACAACACAAAGATAATGTACAAAAAGAAAGGCACCTTGAAGCAAACAGACACTGGCTTATTGTTTACGTTTATGACTCTCTTAAAATGCACCTTCCAAAGAAAGATAACTAAAAATACTTGAGTGCGTTTATCGTTGCGTGTACCAAGGTACATTGAAAAGCATCTCATGCGGCCATGTTTACTTGTGTAGGAAAGAACTGCAGGTTCCTTCTTCAGCCTAAACTCAAGTCCATCTTTCATTCATTGGCTCGACACCTCTCCACATCATCGTCTATACCTCTCGTTTCCCTTGCCCGTGGCTTTCAGTCTGAAGGAGGCAGTCACGGTGGCGCAGCGGTAGAGTTGCTGCCTTACAGCGAATGCAGCGCTGGAGACCCGGGTTCGATCCCGACCACGGGCGCTGTCTGTACGGAGTTTGTACGTTCTCCCCGTGACCCGCGTGGGTTTTTATCCAAGATCTTCAGCTTCCTCCCACACACCAAAGACGTACAGGTTTGTCGGTTAATTGGCTTGGTATAAGTGTAAACTAGTGTGTGAAGGATAGTGTTAATGTGCGGGGATCGCTGGTCGGCGCAGACCCAGTGGGCCGAAGGGCCTGTTTCCGCGCTCTATCTCTAAACTAACTAAACTAAGACCCGAAACGTCACCCATTCCTTCTCTTCAGAGATGCTGCCTGTCCCGCTGAGTTACTCCAGCATTTTGTGTCTATCTTTGCTTTAGACCAGTATCTGTAGTTCCTTCATACACTGGGGAAATTTAGAGGCCAATTAACCTGTAAACCCGCACATCTTTGATCATATGCATGCGATAGGAGTAGAATTAGGGCCATTTGGCCCATCAAGTCTACTCCACCATTCAATCATGGCTGATCTATCTCTCCCTCCTAACCCCATTCTCCTGCCTTCTCCCCATAACCCCTGACACCTCCTTTGAATTGTAGACGGGCGGCACGGTGGCGCAGCCTCACAGAGCCAGAGACCCGGGTTCCATCCCGACTACGGGTGCTGTCTGTATGGAGTTTGTATGTTCTCCCCATCACCACGATTTTGTTTGTGGATGAAGTTAAAATGTCAACTGTGTTACGAAGGCTCCCACACACCCCTCTACTACAATATTTAAAAGACATTCAGAAAGGTTTAGAGAGATGTGGCCAAATGTAGGCAAGTGGGCCTAGTGGAGTTAGGCATTTTGATTCTTCCAATTTCAGTAAAATTGCCAAAATTATGAGTGGAATTGTTTCAGAAATACTAAGCCAATTAATTTAATAAGCAACACAATATCACAGTAACTTAAGATGGACGCAAAATGCTGGAGTAACTCAGCGGGACGAGCAGCATCTCTGGGTGACGTTTCAGGTCGAGATCCTTCTTAGGACTGGACCGCCTCGGCCTGAAACGTCACCCATTGCTTCTCTCCAGAGATGCTGCCTGTCCCGCTGAGTTACTCCAGCATTGTGTGTCTGTCCTCGGTGTAAACCAGCGTCTGCAGTTCCTTCCGACACATCACCACCGTACGCTGAAGTTGACCAATGGGAAAGGGACATACCTGGTCCCAGGCCGAGATTCGTTCACCAGTGAAGATGAAGATGAAGCCCATGGTGAGGAGGCAAAGCCAAATGAACAAGGCAAATATCTTCATGCATCTTTGAAACAGTGACTCAATGAAGATGAGAACAAAAATCACTACAAATATCCCCAGTGACGTGCATAACGTAACAAAAAACCGCAGATGATCCTGGACTCTCTGTGTAAGACAAAAACATGACATTAATATGAAACTTAGAATCCCTCTCAACATTTCCATACAAGGGTAGGCACTGTCAAATGTTTATAAAACTGCTAAGTAACATAATACCCATGTGCTATGAAGTCTGAAGATGGGTCTCGACCAGAAACGTCAACCATTCCTTCTCTCCAGAGATGCTGCCTGTCCCACTGAGTTAAACCCCTGTCCCACGGTACGAGTTCATTCCAAGAGCTCTCCCGAGTTTGCCCTGATTCGAACTCAGAGATTTACGGTAATGGCCACTCGTTGGTACTCGGGGCTCTCGTGGACATTTTTCAACACGTTGAAAAATCTTCACGAGTCTTCCCGTGCTTACCTGCCGTTAGCGAGTCTTCCAGAGTACCTGCTGTTTGCATTAAGAGACGTCCCCGAGCTCCGACGTACCCGCTACGTTCATTCTCCGTGCTTACCACGAGTTTGATTTTTTTTTTAAACTCGGGAGAGCTCTTGGAATGAACTCGTACCTTGGGACAGGGCTATTACTCCGGCATTTTGTGTCTATCTCCAGTGTAAACCAGCATCTGCAGTTCCTTCCTACCCGTGTATATTAAACCCACCACAGATGTCTGGACTCCACTCCATCCCACCCCATCGCTTGCGAAGATGCTGTCCCCTTATCTCAATTTCTCCATATCCGCCACATCTGCCCAGAAGTTGAGGATGCCATTCCATTAATCCCGCATTCCACTCTAGTATCCCATTCTCGGGGTGCCAGGGACCCGGGTTCGATCCCGACTACGGGCCCTGTCTGCACGGAGTCTGTACGCTCTCCCCGTGACCTGCGTGGGTTTTCTCCGAGATCTCCGGTTTCCTCCCACACTCCAAAGGCGTGCAGGTCCGTAGGTTAGTTGGCTTGGCGTCAGTGTGAATGGTCTCCAGTGTGTGTGTAGGATAGTGTTAGCGTGCGGGGATCGCTGGTCTGTGTATACTCAGTGGGCCGAAGGGCCTGTTTTCACGCAGTATCTCTAAACTAAACTAGACAGTTCCATCTATGGAGCGAAGGAAATAGGCAACGTTTCGGGACGAAACGTTGCCTATTTCCTTCGCTCCATAGATGCTGCCTCACCCGCTGAGTTTCTCCAGCATTTTTGTCTACCTTCGATTTTCCAGCATCTACAGTTCCTTCTTAAACAATTCCTGGGCGTTTTTAGTAAACATGCACCAACCAAGGAGCGGTGAAATGAATTTGCCAGCAGCGATACCCCTTTCTGTCAGAGATGGATCCTTCATCTCATCTAAAATTGCAACTGAAGTTCAAATTCGGTATAGTTTGTTTATTTGTTCTCAGCAAAGTGAGAATTCATTGCCCTGTTGTTACAAGGGTGCCCAGTCTATATGAGGCAGCATTAGAGACCAAAGAGGCGCCCTATAAAGTTATTGGGGAGGGAGGTTTTAGTTACCCTGCAGTGACCCTTGCATCCCCTCTCTCCATCCCTCTCCCACCCAAGTCACACCAGATTCAAAGTCGCCTTGTTGAGTCTCATTGTCTGTAACTCATTTTCACCTAGGCCACAGCTAACAATGGGCCCGGTTCCTTTATCATTGTTACTTTTTTGCACATCTTTCATTCATTTGTTCTATATTTCTCCACGCTACTGACTATATCTCTCGTTTCCCTTTCTCCTGCCTCTCAGTCTGAAGAAGGGCCTCGATCCGAAACGTCACCCATTCCTTCTCTCCAGAGATGCTGTCTGACCCGCTGAGTTACTCCGGCTTTTTGAGTCTATCTTCGGTTTAAACCAGTATCTGCAGTTCACTCCTACACATCTGAGGCTTTAGTTTAATTTAGAGATCAAGCACAGAAACAGGCCCTTCGGCCCATCGAGTCCGTGCCGACCAGCGATCCCCGTCATTAACACTATCCTTCACAAACTAGGGACAATTTTTACATTGATACCAAGCCAATTAACCTACAAACCTGTACGTCTTTGGAGTGTGGGAGGAAACCGAAGATCTTGGAGAAAACCCACGCAAGTCACAGGGAGAACGTACAAACTCCGTACAGACAGCACCAAAAGGTTCAAAACTTTTCCCAAACTTGTTGGTGTGTCAAATAGCAAATCTCCAAGAAGTTGCAGGGCTTGGCAGAGAACTTGCAGACACCTTTCTTGAGTACTTGGTGAATGTAGAGGCAAAACATAAAAATATGGTGAAAGATAGGCGCGAAGTGCTGGAGTAACTCCGCGGGACAGGCAGCATCACTGGAGAGAAGGAATGGGTGATGTTTCAGGTCGAGACCCTTCTTCAGACGGTAATATTCTTCCAAAATGTGGTCCCTCCCATTTCTTGAACTTAAATGAAAATTAATTTGTAATTATTTCAAAATTTGATTTTAATCTGATGATCCATTGTTATCATAAAGTCAGTTAGCTCCTTGTTAAAACAATAGCGATCGTTTTGAGTGTGCGTTTTAGAGATACAGCACAGAAACAGGCCCTTTGGTGCAGGCCGAGTGTCCATCACCTGCTCACACTAGTTCCACGTTATGCCGCCTTCTCATCCGCGCCCGGCACACGAGGGGGCAATTTACACAGAGAACTAATTAACCGACAAACCCGCACGTCTTTTGGATGTGGGAGGAAAGCGGACCACCCGGAGAAAACCCACGCGGTCACAGGGAGAACTGGGGAATGTGGTCTGTGGAATTCTCTGCCTCAGAGGGCGGTGGAGGCCGGTTCTCTGGATGCTTTCAAGAGAGAGCTAGATAGGGCTGTTAAAAATAGGGGATATGGGGAGAAGGCAGGAACGGGGTACTAATTGGGGATGATCAGCCATGATCACATTGAATGGCGGTGCTGGCTCAAAGGGCCAAATGGCCTACTCCTGCACTTGTTGTCTATTGTCTATTGAGAACATGTAAACTCCACACTGGCAGCACCCGAGGTCAGGATCGAACCCGGGGTCTCCGGCACTGTGTGGCAACAGCTCTGCCAGTTGCGCCACAGTGCAAACCGGGTTCGATCCCGACTATAGTTGCCGTCTGCATGAAGTTTGCACGTTCTCCCTACTGAGAGAGTCAGGGGAGGAGGAAACAGAGATAAGGAAGGGCTGGGTGTGAAAACGAGAGATCAAAGGGGACGAGGCTCAGGGAAGCTGTAGAATGAATTCAAGTGTGGCCGCGTGGGTTTTCTCCAGCTGCTCCGGTTTCCTCCCATGCTCCAAAGACGTGCAAGTTTGTCGGTTAACGGCTTTGGTAAAATTGTAAATTGTTTAAGAAGGAACTGCAGATGCTGGAAAATCGAAAGTAGACAAAAATGCTGGAGAAACTCAGCGGGTGAGGCAGCATCTATGGACTGAAGGAAAAAGGCGACGTTTCGGGTCGAGACCCTTCAGGGTCTCGACCCGAAACGTCACCTTTTTCCTGAAGGGTCTCGACCCTTTTTCCTGAAGGGTCTCGAGTTTCATTTTCGTTGATAAAATATTTCCCCCTGGATGGCATTGTACAAGTCCAGGTTTTCCTCTGCTGAAGGTAAGATGTTGGCAGTTCATGAAGGGTCTCGACCTGAAGGGTCTCGACTCTTGAGCATTGGACATGCTCAAACGCCTTTGGAGCATGGGAGGAAACCGGAGCAGCTGGAGAAAACCCACGCGGCCACACTTGAATTCATTCTACAGCTTCCCTGAGCCTCGTCCCCTTTGATCTTTCGTTTTCACACCCAGCCCTTCCTTATCTCTGTTTCCTCCTCCCCTGACTCTCTCAGTAGGGAGAACGTGCAAACTTCATGCAGACGGCAACTATAGTCGGGATCGAACCCGGTTTGCACTGTGGTGAAATGCCGCCTTTTTCCTGAAGGGCGTCGACCCGAAATGCCGCCTTTTTCCTTCGCTCCATAGATGCTGCCTCACCCGCTGAGTTTCTCCAGCATTTTTGCCCACCATCATAAAAGACCGATATAGTTCTGCTTTGCCGAATCATTTACTGTCCTCGTGCATAGAACGGACAAAACGTTTTCGACTCACACAGGTTCACTGGCAACGAACACGATGATCAGAGATATACAAGCCGCCGCTTATAATCAGAAGGAAAAGGAAAACTAGCGGGAATTGTTGAGTTATACAGAAATAAGTCTCAAAGAGCGAGTCTGTTCTCCGACGAGTTTCATTTTCGTTGATAAAATATTTCCCCCTGGATGGCATTGTACAAGTCCAGGTTTTCCTCTGCTGAAGGTAAGATGTTGGCAGTTCAAAGCTTGCAGCGTGGCTCTAGCAGGCAGCTGGTGAAGAGCTGATTGTAGTTTCTGTCGGATGTGAGAGGCTCCTCGCTCAGTCGCATGCTGTGCGCCCCGTATCTTCCAGCGTGGGTGGTGGGGGGCTGGGGGGCTGGGGGGCTGGGGGGCTGGGGGGCAGGAGGGGGGAGGGGGGGGAGGAGAGGAGAGTCGGTGGTTGGGGGAAGTGTTGTCACGACTCCAGGGCCGTTCCGATACTCCAGCCGCCTCGATCTCTTCGCCAGTCCTGCCGGGCATGTTTCTTCGGTCTGAGTGAACAAAGTGCTTTAAGGGCTTCCCGAGGGAGTTAGTCTTCTCCGCATCTGGGGATGGATGTTCAAGATCACCTCTGGTAGCATCGGTCCTGCAAAGGGCCCAGGGGGAGAGAGAGGGGGAGGAGAGGGGTTGGGGGGGAGAAGAAGGGGGGGAGAGGGGGGAGAGCGAGGGGGAGAGAGGGGGAGAGAGAGGGGGGAGAGGGGGGTGGAGAGAGGGAGAGAGGAGGGGGGGAGAGAGGGGGGGGGAGAGAGGGGAGAGAGAGGGGGGGGAGAGAGGGGGGGGGAGAGAGGGGGGGGAGAGAGGGGGGGAGAGAGAGGGGGGGAGAGAGGGGGGGAGAGAGAGGGGGGGAGAGAGAGGGGGGGAGAGAGAGGGGGGAGAGAGAGGGGGGGAGAGAGAGGGGGGGAGAGAGAGGGGGGAGAGAGAGGGGGGGAGAGAGAGGGGGGGAGAGAGGGGGGGGAGAGAAAGGGGTTAAACAGTGTGGACCACATGTTTGACATTCCAGTGTGCTTTCAGCAAACCACTATTTCAACATTCCCTTTGTTAACTGAACACTTATTATGAGTTTGTCCATTGAAAACCACCACATTTCTCACAAAGACAAATACATTGAAATAACTAACTGCCTTCTCTGCGACAAGTTATCCTGCATCGAACTGCATTCGGGCAGCACGGTGGCGCAGCGGTAGAGTTGCTGCCTCTCAGCGCCAGAGACCCGGGTTCAATCCTGACTACGGGTGCTGTCTGTACAGAGTTTGCACGTTCTGCCTTGTGACCTGCGTGGGTTTTCTCCGAGATCTTCGGTTTCCTCCAAACTCCAGGTTTGTAGGTTAATTGGCTTGGTATATAAGTGTGAAGATTTGTCCCTAGTGAGTGTAGGAGAGTGGTAAGTGTGCGGGGATCGCTGGTCGGCGCGGACTAAACTAAACTGATCTTTTGAGATGGCGAGACTCTCGGTTTCTTTGTGTGTAGAGGAGTATATTTACGCCGCAAACATTCACATTGATTGCAGTCACGTTACAGTAATACCCAAGGGACCTGCGTAATGTACAACAGAATTATTTAGACACAATTGACAATAGGTGCAGGAGTAGGCCATTCGGCCTTCGAGCCAGACACCGCCATTCAATGTAATCATGGCTGATCATCCCCAATCAGTACCCCGTTCCTGCCTTCTCCCCATATCCCCTGACTCCGCTATCTCTAAGAGGCCTATCTAGCTCTCTCTTGAAAGCATCCAGAGAACCTGCCTCCACCGCCCTCTGAGGCAGAGAATTCCACAGACGCACAACACAAGGAACTGCAGGTGATGGTTCCAAAGAAAAACAAACAGCATACTGGAGTAACGCAGTGGATCAAACCCCTGTCCCACGGTACGAGTTCATTCAAAGAGCTCTCCTGAGTTTGCCCTGATACGAACTCGGAGATTTACGGTAACGGCCGCTCGTCGGTACTCGGGGCTCTCGTGGACATTTTTCATCATGTTGAAAAATCTTCACGAGTCTTCCCGTGCTTACCTGCCGTTAGCGAGTCTTCCCGAGTACCGGCCCCGAGACGTCCCCGAGCTCCGACGTACCCGCTACGTTCATTCTCCGTGCTTACCACGAGTTTGATTTTTTTTAAACTCGGGAGAGCTCTTGGAATGAACTCGTACCGTGGGACAGGGCTATCAGGCAGCATCTCTGGAGAATGTGAATGTGTGACGCTTCGGGTCGGGACCCTTCTTCAGATTCAAGATCAGAATGATTTATTCTGATACTTAACATACAAATTTCATAGTTCTGTTTCGGGACTCATGACAATAAAACACTCGACTCTCTTGAAATGAGCTGCCGGAGGAGGTAGTTGAGGTTGTTTCAACAAATAAAAAACAATTGGACGGGTACCTGGAGAGGAAAGGCTTAGAGGGATGCGGAACAAATGCGGGCAAATGTGACTAGCTTCGATGGGGCATGTTGGTCGGAATGGATGAGTTGGGCCGAAGGGCCTGTTTCCATGCGGTATGAATCGATCGGACAGCATAGTGTGCCTTTCTAGCGTGTAGCGTCACACATTTAATTAGAGACAGTTCCATGGTGACAGCGAGGTGGGGAGAACTATGAGCGTTGAGAGTTTGAGGAATACATTAAAGGAGCATTGAGCAAGGGTTTGCGAGGGGATGCTTCCACGGACTTTATTCGGCACCGCGGAAACTGCGCTGTGATGACAATGTTATTAGGAGTCGGATTGCGGTCAGATGAGGGTACAGCACAGAAGGATCATTTCAGCGCGGCATTTTCAGGACTAAATCACTGTCACCCAGGCATTGTCCGACCCTTCATCAAAAAGAATATACACAATGGCAATACTTGCAGTCAATTCAGAATGACACCAAAACTTCATCCACAAAACGCCCACTGACAAATACCGTGTCGGAAAAAACTGCAGATGCTGGTTTAAATCGAAGATAGACACGAAACGCTCGAGTCACTCAGCGAGTCAGGCAGCACCTCTGGGGAGAAGGAATGGGTGACGTTTTGGGTCGAGACCCTTCTTCAGACCTACAAATACTGCTGAATTTAGTCTAGAAGAAGACATTGTATGTTGTACAAACAAAGAACTGCAGATGCTGGTAAATACACAAAAGGACACAAAGTGCTGGAGTAACTCAGCGGGTCAGGCAGCATAGAAACATAGAAAATAGGTGCAGGAAGAGGCCATGCGGCCCTTCGAGCCAGCACCGCCATTCATTGTGATCATGGCTGATCGTCCCCAATCAATAACCCGTGCCTGCCTTCTCCCCATATCCCTTGAATCCACTAGCCCATAGAGCTCTATCTAACTCTCTCTTCACTCTGGAGAACATAGATAGGTGACTTTTTTACAGAGTGCTGGAGTAACTCAGCGGGTCAGGCAGCATCTGTGGAGAACATGGATAGGTGACGTTTCACAGAGTGCTGGAGTTACTCAGCGGGTCAGGCAGCATCTGTGGAGAACATGGATAGGTGACGTTTCACAGAGTGCTGGAGTAACTCAGCGGGTCAGGCAGCATCTGTGGAGAACATGGATAGGTGACGTTACACAGAGTGCTGGAGTAACTCAGCGGGTCAGGCAGCATCTGTGGAGTACATGGATAGGCGACGTTACAGGTCGGGCCCCTTCTCCAGAAATGTTGCCAGACCCTCTGGGTTACTCCAGCACTTTGTGCCTTTTTTTTGTGTAAGCCAGCATCTGCCATTCCTTGTCTCTCTCTGTATTAATTAGTTTGGAGATACAGCATGGAAACGGACTCCACAGCCCGCAGAGTCCCGTGCCGACCATCAATCACCGTTCTACGCTATCCCAGTTTCTCACCCACCCTCTACTTCACCAGGGGGCAATTTACAGAGGGCCAATCAACCTGCAAACCCGCACATCTTTGGGATATGGGAGCTTTTCGCTGTAACTCAGTAGACTTGACCATAAACTAAAACTGAACTGAATGGGAGCATGGTCGAGATGGGCCGAAAGGCCTGGTGTGGAGTTTTATGACTTTACGGCCGATCGTAGTTTCAAATCCTTCTGCGGACTTCCTCTTCCCCTTCTCCGAGGCTGAAGGCTTCCAGCTGGGGACCTATCTGAGCTCTCAGCCCACTTTCAATTCTGAACGTTTAAGAAGGAACTGCAGATGCTGGAAAAATCGAAGTCCAGACCCCGAAACGTCACCTATTCCTTCGCTCCATAGATGCTGCCTCACCCGCTGAGTTTCTCCAGCATTTTTGTCCACCTTCAATTCTGAATTGTTTCACGTCCTTAACTCTCAATGCTCCAGCACAGTCTTCATCTGTCCAAGGACATTTATGGAAACACCCCCTCTACCAATCTATCTCTAGTTCCCCTTTCAAAACCACTCTTTCCATTCTAATATTTCCTTATAAGGTTTCGTTTCGAGATACAGCGTGGAAACAGGCCCTTCGGCCCATCGAGTCCGTGCCGACCAGCGATCCCCGCACATTAACACTATCCTTCACCCACTAGGGACAACTTACGTTACATACTCCAACTGACTTCTCCAATTTCCGGTAGCCCTTGCTGTCTCCTCCCATTCTCAGCCCTCTGGCTCCTCCTCTTCCTTTCTTCTTCCCGCCCCCCCCCCCCCCCACCCCCACCCTGCATCAGACTGAAGAAGGAATTTGGCCCAAAACGTTGCCTATTTCCATCGCTCCGTAGATGCTGCCGCACCCGCTGAGTTCCTCCAGCATTTTTGTCTACCTACCATTATATACCATTTTGTTTATATACATTTAGTTCGATGCGAACATCAGAAAATGTGTAGGAAGGAACTGCAGACGCTGGTTTGCACTGAAGATAGACACAAAATCCTGGAGTAACTCAGCGGGTCAGGCAGCATCTCTGGAGAGAAGGAATTTCGTTGTCTAATGCATTTCGTTGTCTCTGTACTGTACACTGACAATGACAATTAAAATTGAATCTGAATCTGAATCTGAATCGGAATGGATGACGTTTCGGGTCGAAACATTCAGGCTATCTCGAACCGAAACGTCACCTATTCCTTTTCTTCGGAGATGCTGCCTGACCCGCTGAGTCACTCCAGTGTTTTTTTGTCTATCTTCAGAAAATGTTCTCATCAGAACACACCCTCACAGGGCGGGACAGCGGTAGAGTCGCTGCCTCACAGCGCCAGAGACCCGGGGATCGACCCTGACTACGGGTGCCGTCTGTAGGTGGTTTGCACGTTCTCCCCGTGACCGCGTGCGTTTGCTGCGGGTGCTCCGGTTTCCTCCCACACTCCAAGGACGTACAGGTTTGTAGGTTCATTGGCTTCTGTAAAATTGTCCTTTAGCGAGTCGGACAGAACTAGTGAACAAGTGATCGTTAGTCAGCGCGGACTCGCTGGGCCGAAGGCCTTGTTTCCACGCTGTATCTCTAAACTAAACTCACCCTCACTCTCGCACCCACCCGATCTATATCCAGTTGTCCAGTCCTTCACACTCCAGCGTCATCCGGGTGAAGAATATAAATCGCAAACAATTGAAGACCAAGTACTAATTCTTCAGGTCATAATCTTCGAGAGTGAAGAAGATGAAAAATATAAGATTGTTGAGGGTTTGGACACGCTAGAGGCAGGAAACATGTCCCCGATGTTGGGGGAGTCCAGAACCAGGGGCCACACAGTTTAAGAATAAGGGGTAAGCCATTTAGAACGGAGACGAGGAAACACTTTTTCTCACAGAAAGTGGTGAGTCTGTGGAATTCTCTGCCTCAGAGGGCGGTGGAGGCAGGTTCTCTGGATGCTTTCAAGAAAGGGCTAGATAGGGCTCTTGAAGATAGCGGAGTCAGGGGATATGGGGGGAAGGCAGGAACGGGGTACTGATTGGGGATCATCAGCCATGATCACATTGAATGGCGGTGCTGGCTCGAAGGGCCGAATGGCCTACTCCTGCACCTATGGTCTATTGTCTATAAGATCTTTTCCTGGACCTGCCTGACCCACTGAGTTACTCCAGTACTTCGTGTCCATCTTTAGTATAAACCAGCAATTGCAGTTCTTTGTTTCTACAAAGACCTTTTTATTTTGGCACTCTGTTTTATGTTAATAACCAAAAGTCAACCCACGCTGATAATTGTACGCCAGCCTTCTATGCAGGGCCTTAGCCTTTAGATAATAGCCTCTGTCCAGGTTGAATCTCTAAACTAATGTCATTTCTCTGTATCGTGTGATTAATTCTCCAGTCTCCCTCCCCAGAGTTCCCTCATTTCATTGACCATGTCCTCCTGATGTATCTATTAGAGTGCATGCTGCTTGTTTTAATAATACTCAGCATTTTTCTCTCCAATCAATTTTAGATTCGCTCATTTTTAGAATTTTGTTCCCTCTTCAGATCTGGTTCAGTTTAGGTTATTGTCACGTGTACCGAGTTACAGAGACACAAAGTGCTGGAGTAACTCAGCATGACAGGCAGCATCTCTGGAGAGAAGGGATGGGTTTTGGCGAGACGAAGTCAGTTGAGTGAAGTGGAATTCTTATTTTAAACTATAATGGCAGGCCCCTCCTCGGTCATGACTGACCATGGGTGATGCACCCTAGTTTGTGGTCGGATGCAAGCCTGGGCGATGTCATATGGAGGACAGGCTGTTGCCCATGCAGCACGCACCCCCCTCTCCACGTCGCTGATCGATCCAAAGGAACAGCAGGCCGTTACAGTTTGGCACCAGCGCCATCGCAGGAGCTGCCAGAGCGAGGTTGTAGACAACGACGAACTGCCTTAGGGGCTCCGACTCTAGATTTTCTTGAGGTTTACTCCTGGAGCCTTTTCCACGACTGGATATGGCCACAAGGCCGTGAGGTTTTAAATCAGTGTTTTCCCTCTCCTAGCACCTCACATTCCGCTTGGGGAGTCTGCATCCTTTGAGCTTGAACATTGAATTTTCTCAATTCTGTTAACCCTTGCTGCCTCTTCCCCTTCCCACGTCTCCCTCAGCCCTCGGGCTCCTCCTCCTCCTTTTTCCTTTCTTCTCCCCGCCCCCCCCCCCCCACCTCCCATCAGTCTGAAGAAGGGTCTCGACCCGAAACGTTGCCATCTCCTTTGCTCCTTAGATGCTGCTGCACCCGCTGAGTTTCTCCTGCCTTTGTGTACCCTTTTCCCTCTCCTAGATGGACCGCCTTCCCAGGCTGACGAGCCCCATCTGCCCGAGACACATGGAGACGGGAGCGCCTACCTTCCCGTGCAGGTCTATAGCACTTTCCGGTTGAGTTAAACGATGACAAAGCATTTAACTCAACCGCGTTTTAGATCAGCCAAATAACACAAGGCTCCTTCTACACATGTTGAGCTTGAATAGCTGACTATACAAAAACCCGCGAAAACACACCCGCGATCATGTGACCTCGCCAGCCAATAGCGAGGGTTCGTATTGTCCCAAGCCACCATTAGGTGCCGCTACAAGGTGGCGTTTCGGGTCGAGACCCTTCTGCAGACTGATCCTACAGACTTCACTGCAGTGAGACGCCTTTGTTGCATGCTAACCAGCCAGCAGAAAGACAATACAATCAATCCATTTACAGTGTCTAGAGTCTCTTGCAAAATTCATCGCCCTTCCCATTTTATATCTCCAGCCTTCAATATTTTCTTTGCCTTCCTTTGCTAATCCAGGAGACTTAATTCAACACTCGAGAGTCACCTCAATACATTTTGCTAGGTTTCGGCCTCCTTATAAATGAGAGTTTGCCAGGTGTCACGGTGGAGCAGCGGTAGAGTTGCTGCCTTACAGCGCCAGAGACCCGGGTTCAATCCTGACCACGGGTGCTGTCTGTACGGAGTTTGTACGTTCTCCCTGTGACCGCGTGGGTTTTCCTCGAATGCTCCAGTTTCCTCCCACACTCCAAAGACATATAGGTTTGTCGGATAATTGGCTTCTGGAAAAAGTAAATTGTACCTAGTGTGTAGGATAGTGTTTGCGTATGCTGTGACCGCTGGTCGGCGCCGACTCGGTGGGCCGAAGTGCCTGTTTCCGCGCTGCATCTCTGAAGTCTAAAGAGCTTTGTTGATCAATGTTGGAATTACTCCCTTAAGGGGCTGTCCCGTTTCGCGATTTTTTTCGGCAACTGCCAGGCGTCATATCAGTGTCGCCAAAAGATTTTGAGCATTTCAAAATCCAGCGGCGACAAAAAAAGTTGCGACACTTCAAAAAACACCGCGCCGTGTCACGCCGCATCACGCCGCAAATTTTTCGGTGATCTGTCACTGATCAGTCAATGATGCCGGCAGTCGTCGAAGAAATCGCCAAGTCAGGCCCTTTAGTATCTGAACGCAACACGTATCCGAGCAGTTTGTTAATGCGACCTCAATACTCCGTCGAACCACGATGGGAACATAACCAGAAGCAAATGTATTTGTGGGAGCTGCGCTAATATATTTCACACTTGCTAAACGGTACACTGAATAAGGACATATTCCATTTCCAAAGGATGATCTGAATGCATAACTCTCACAATACTCACTAAATATTCATCATTCAACAACTATCTGTTTTCAGCATGGAACAAAAACACTTTGCTATTTTGCTTCAGATAGATATTTTTTTTAAAACAGGAGCTCAGAGACTTGTGTGAGATGATCTCACCTCGAACAATTAATCATCAGAAATGCACATTATAATTAAGGCCCTAAAATTGAGGCTGGGACATTTTAATGAACATTTAACTTGGCATTTCAAATCCCAGCCCTGCAAGTTATGCTGCCGGTTAATGCTTCATAATTATAAATAGGGAAATACATTTTGCAGCTTTCTACACTGCCGCTTTAGACTTTATAGGGACAGCCCTTCAGCCCACCGTCAGACAATTCCCAGCGAGTTCTTTGCTCATCTTTCTCGTTGGAAGACCTGAGGGGAATCAGCCCAAAGAACAACGTTTTCATCTTGGACGTGCAGACTAAAGATCACTTTATACTGCACCTCATATTCCGTTTGGGGTAGCTTACGACCCAAAGGCATGAATGTTGAATTCTGCAATACAAGGTAACTAACCTACAAAACATCTTCCACCTGCCCCACCGTCGCCCCTGCACTTTTCCCCCCTCTCTTTCCCAACCTGGATGCGCACCCATTTCTCCCTTCCCCCTTCCACCCATATTCTTTCCTCTGCCATTCCCACTTTACGCCTCTTCTATCCTGATTCCCCCTTGAGTCACACATGTTGGTCTGTTCATCTCTGGACTTTGTCCGACCATCTGCCAATCGACCCCCCCACCCCTCACGTGCGTCCACATATTACTCACCAAGGTCTGTTCACCCCCCACCCCGCCCCCCGACACTCGACCCGAAACGTCACCTATCTATGTGTAGGAAGGAACTGCAGATGCTGGTTTATACTGAAGATGGACACAAAAGATGTGTTTAACATGGAAGGAATGATAACAGATTAGCCGGTGGTGGAGTGGGGGGGGGGGGGGGGGGGGGGGGCTGGTTTACCCTGGAGAGTATCTGGGAGGAGGCAGGTCTCTCACTGCCAGAGACTGGTGTAGGAAGGAACTGCAGATCCTGGTTTAAACTGAAGATAGACACAAAAAGCTGGAGTAACTCAGCGAGACAGGCAGCATCTCAGGAGAGAAGGAATGGGGGACGTTTCAGGTCGAGACCCTTCTTCAGACCTGGTCTCGTTCAGGAGTCTGAAGAAGGGTTCCGACCTGATACATCACCCATTCCTTCTATCCATAGAGATGCTGCCTGGCCCGCTGAGTTACTCCAGCTTTTTGTGTCCATCTTCGTCACCTATCCATGTTCTCCACAGATGCTGCCCGAGTTACCCCAGCGCAGGGGTGGGGTACCTTTCCATGTTGAACTGCCGAATTGATAGCGGTAATCTAATAAGGCCGTATCCAAGGAACTTCAATCAGATATACTTCAAAGTGTACATAACTTTGTAAAAATCTACCTACTGTGTACTGACTTCAAGAAAATGAAAAAAGTTTGTTAATTCTAAAGTTAACTAACCTTTTAATGGCTTTCTGGAGTCTAGAGTCACATTGGAACTAAATCATGAGCAGGACAGGTGTTAAAACAGCCCTCATGACCTACTAACGTTTTAATTGTGGCCGTCAGCCAGGGAGGATTATTTTGTTGAATCTTCTTTTACTACTTTGGTATTTTAAGGTTAAAATAAAAATAATAAAAGACGAACAAAAACATATTAATAAAAATAAAAGGATTTGTTCTGCAAAATTTTGATTCATTCAAAATGGCCGCACTTAAAGGCCTAGAAGGCCGCATGCCCTGCTCCAGCGCCTTGTGTCTCTTTTTTAAATAATTTTGAATTTTTTTTAAACTTTGGATTAAAATTCCTTTTTTTTTTGTTTAGACTTTTCCTCAACTTTTTCCCCACTCCGTGTTCAGCTTGCAGTAACATTCCGTTGGGAATGTCGTTGTGCGGAGCCTGGCAACTGCCAAACTTGTCCAGCGACCAGTTCACTGAAAGGTTGGCACCCCCCTCGTTCTGTGAGGTCTCCCAGCTGCCAGACTGCTGCTCCATGTTCATGTGTCTGGAACTTGACATGTTTGATTCTTCTAAAGTAGCATCCAGGAAATCTGCAGCCTGAATACTGACTTCCGCTCTTTTATCTCCAAATTCTCTGGAAATTAGTTTGGTTTAGTTCAGATAAACAGTGTGGAAACAGGCCATTCAGTCCACGCCCACCAGCGATCACCCTGTACGCTAACACTATCCTACACAAACCAGGGACGATTTACAATTTTTACCGCAGCCAGTTAACCTACAACCCTGTACGTCTTTGGAGTGTGGGCGGAAACCGATGATCGGGGAGAAAACCCACGCGATCACAGGGAGAACGTACAGACAGCACCCGCAGTCAGGATCAAACCCGGATCTTTGGCACTGTAAGGCAACAGCTCGGTGTGTAAGGGAGAACTTGTACGTTAGTGTACCTTTCAAAAATCCCGGGCGGCACGGTGGCACATATAAAACATGTAAACATATAACAATTACAGCACGGAAACAGGCCTTCTCGGCCCTTCCAGTCCGTGCCGACCATTTATTTTCCCCTACTCCCATCTACCTGCACTCAGACCATACCCCTCCATTCCCTTCCCGTCCATATACCTATCCAGCGGTAGAGTTGCTGCCTCACAGCGCCAGAGACCAGCTTCGAATCTGATTATGGGTGCTGTCTGTATGGAGTTTGTACGTTCACCCCGTGACCCACGTGGGTTTTCTCCCGGTGCTCTGGTTTCGCCCCACACTCCAAAGATGTACGGGTTTGTCTTCGGTAAATTGGCTTCGGTAAAATTGCTAATTCTCCGTGTACAGGAATCGCTGGTCAGCGCGGACTCGGTCGGCCTAAAGGGCCTGTTTCTGCTCTGAACCTCTAAAGTAAAGTAAACTAAAAAACTAACCAAAGAAAGAAGACTCGACAACCAGAGGTCAAAGGTTTAAAGTCAAGAACCAGCCAACATAGGTTAAAGGTGAGGGGGGAACGATTTAATAGGAATTTCTTTCACACAAAGGGTGATGGGTGTATGGAATGAGCTGCTGGAGGAGGTAGTTGAGGCAGGTACTATCACAGTGTTTAAGAAACATGTAGACAATAGGTACAGGAGTAGGCCATTTGGCCCTTCGGGCCAGCACCGCCATTCAATGTGATCATGGCTGATCATCCCCAATCAGTACCCCGTTCCTGCCTTCTCCCCATATCCCCTGACTCCGCTATCCCTCAGGGCTGTGTCCTGAGTCCACTGCTGTTCACCCTGATGACTCACGACTGTTGTGCCAGGTTTAGTACAAACCACATCATGAAGTACGCAGATGACACAACAGTGGTGGGCCTCATCAGGGACAACAATGAGCTGGCTTACAGGGAGGAGGTGAAACAACTGGCGGACTGGTGCAATACGAACAACCTGATCCTGAATGTCGAGAAAACAAAGGAGATTATCATCGACTTCAGGAAAACCCGGCACAGTCCCACACCACTTCACATCAATGACAGCGATGTGGAGGTGGTCAGTAGCACAAAGTTCCTGGGGGTGCAGGTCACTAACAGTCTGACCTGGTCGACTAACATCTCATCAACTGTTAAGAGAGCGCAGCAGCGGTTGCACTTTCTGCGCCGGATGAGAAGAGCTCATCTCCCCCATCCCATCCTCACTACTTTCTACAGGGGCACCATAGAGAGTATTCTGACCAGCTGTATCTCTGTCTGGTTTGGGGACTGTAGAGCCTCCGACTGGAAGTCTGTGCAGAGAGTGGTGAGGACAGCGGAAAAAATCATCGGGACCTATCTCCCCTCAATCGGGGATATTGCGACCAAACGCTGTGTGACTGGATAGGGCGAGACCGAGGCAAAAGAAGATGTCAAGCAAGCTGATGCAGTGTGATGCTTGCAGTATGTGGGAGGTCAAGGACACTGCTGGTGCCTCTGGATGCTACAAATGTGAGAAGTGCATCCAGGTACAGCTCCTGAAGGACCGTGTTGGGGAACTGGAGAAACAAGTGGATGACCTCAGGTTCATTCGAGAAACTGAGTCGTTTCTCGACAAGTCCTTCAGTGAGATTGTTACACCCAAGGCACTAGAAGAGAGAAGGTGGGTGACGGTGAGAAAGGGAGGAAAACATGGGATGCAAAGGTCCCCGGGTGTTGTACCTCTTGTGAACAGGTTCACCCACGTGGAAGCTGCCGGGACAGAAGACGGTATCCCACTGAGCGGCGGTCTGGCTTGCCAAACAAAAAGGGCTGATGAGCCAAACCCACAGAGGCCAAAGTCGGGCAACGCCATTGTAGTTGGAGACTCCATTGTGAGAGGTACGGACAGGGGTTTTTGCGGCAACAGACGGGATTCCAGGATGGTGTGCTGCCTTCCTGGTGCCAGGATCCAGGATGTTACGGACAGAGTGCAGACAATCCTCAAGGGCGAAGGTGACCAGCCGGAAGTGGTCGTGCATGTTGGCACAAATGATGTTGGAAAGAAGGAGATGAATTTTTTGCAGCGGGACTTCAGAGAGCTCGGAAAAATGCTGAAAAGCAGGACTTCCAGGGTTGTTATCTCCGGTTTGCTTCCAGTTCCTCGTGCTGGCGAGAGCAGGAACAGGGAGATATGGGACCTGAATGTGTGGCTGAGGAACTGGTGCAGGGGGCAGGGATTTAGATTCTTAGATCACTGGGATTTTTTTTATAGTAAGGGGGAACTGTACAAAAGGGACGGATTGCATCTTAACAGGTGGGGGACCAGCATTCTGGCCGGCAGGTTTGCCACTGCTACACGGATGGTTTTAAACTGAATAAGGGGGGTGGGGTATCAAATGGGATAGTCGAGGACGGAGTTAGAGGGAAAGAGAGTAAAGCGATGGTTAATGACCCCAGAATTAACGGGGAAGAAAGCTCACAAAGGGATAGGAGAGTATGGCCAAGTGTAATAGGGATCGATGTGAAAGGGGCCACTTGTCAACATAATTGTATAAGGAGTAAGAGTGTTGTAACAACAAGCCTGAAGGCTTTGTGTCTCAATGCGAGGAGCATTCGTAATAAGGTGGATGAGTTGAAGGTGCAGATAGCGATTAATGACTATGCTATAGTTGGAATCACGGAGACTTGGCTCCAGGATGACCAAGGCTGGGAGCTGAACATCCAGGGATATTCAATATTCAGGAGGGATAGACGAAAAGGAAAAGGAGGTGGGGTAGCGTTGCTGGTGAGAGAGGAGATTAATGCAATAGAAAGGAAGGACATTAGCGTGGAGGATGTGGAATCGATATGGGTAGAGCTGCGAAACTCTAAGGGGCAGAAAACGCTAGTGGGAACTGTGTACAGGCCACCTAACAGTAGTATTGGAGTTGGGGATGGCATCAAACAGGAAATTAGAAATGCGTGCAACAAGGGTAACACGGTTATAATGGGTGACTTCAATCTGCATGTAGATTGGGTGAATCAAATTGGCAGGGGTACTGAGGAAGAGGATTTCCTGGAATGTATGCGGGATAGTTTTCTCAACCAACATGTGGAGGAACCAACGAGAGAGCAGGCTATTCTAGACTGGGTATTGAGTAATGAGGAAGGGTTAGTTAGCAGTCTTGTTGTGCGTGGCCCCTTGGGCAAGAGTGACCATAATATGGTTGAGTTCTTCATTAGGATGGAGAGTGACAAAATTAAGTCAGAAACAAGGGTTTTGAACTTGAACAAAGGTAACTTTGAAGGTATGAGATGTGAATTGGCCAAGATAGACTGGCAGGTGATTCTTAAAGGGTTGACAGTGGATGTGCAATGGAAGGTATTTAAAGACTGCATGGATGAAGTACAAAAGTTGTTCATACCAGTTTGGCAAAAGAATAAATCGGGGAAGGTGGTGCATCCATGGATAACAAGGGAAATCAGGGATAGTATAAAAACAAAAGATGAGGCATACAAATTTGCCAGAAAAAGCAGCCTACCGGAGGACTGGGAGAAATTCAGAATCCAGCAGAGGAGGACAAAGGGCTTAATTAGGAAAGGGAAAATAGATTATGAAAGGAAACTGGCAGGGAACATAAAAACTGACTGCAAAAGTTTTTATAGATATGTAAAGAGAAAGAGACTAGTTAAAACAAATGTTGGTCCCTTGCAGTCAGAAACAGGTGAATTGATCATGGGGAACAAGGACATGGCAGACCAATTGAATAACTACTTTGGTTCTGTCTTCACTAAGGAAGACATAAATAATCTGCCGGAAATAGCAGTGGAACGGGGGTCAAATAAGATGGAGGAACTGAGTGAAATCCAGGTTAGCCGGGAGGTGGTGTTGGGTAAATTGAACGGATTGAAGGCCGATAAATCCCCAGGGCCAGATAGTCTGCATCCCAGAGTACTCAAGGAGGTAGCCACAGAAATAGTGGATGCATTAGTGATAATTTTTCAAAATTCCTTAGATTCTGGAGTAGTTCCTGAGGATTGGAGGGTAGCTAATGTAACCCCACTTTTTAAAAAAGGAGGGAGAGAGAAAGCGGGGAATTACAGACCAGTTAGTCTAACATCGGTAGTGGGGAAACTGCTAGAGTCAGTTATTAAAGATGGGATAGCAGCGCATTTGGAAAGTGGTGAAATCATTGGACAAAGTCAGCATGGATTTACGAAAGGTAAATCATGTCTGACAAATCTGATAGAATTTTTCGAGGATGTAACTAGTAGAGTGGATAAGGGAGAACCAGTGGATGTGTTATATCTAGACTTTCAGAAGGCTTTCGACAAGGTCCCGCATAAGAGATTAGCATACAAACTTAAAGCACACGGTATTGGGGGTTCAGTATTGATGTGGATAGAGAACTGGCTAGCAGACAGGAGGCAAAGGGTAGGAGTAAACGGGTCCTTTTCAGAATGGCAGGCAGTGACTAGTGGGGTGCCGCAAGGCTCAGTGCTGGGACCCCAGCTATTTACAATATATATTAATGATTTGGACGAGGGAATTCAATGCAACATCTCCAAATTTGCAGATGATACCAAGCTGGGGGGTATAGTTAGGTGTGAGGAGGATGCTTGGAAGCTGCAGGGTGATTTGGATAGGCTGAGTGAATGGGCAGATGCATGGCAGATGCAGTACAATGTGGATAAATGTGAGGTTATCCACTTTGGTGGCAAAAACATGAGGGTAGACTATTATCTGAATGGTGGCAGATTAGGTAAGGGGGAGATGCAACGAGACCTGGGTGTCATGGTACACCAGTCATTGAAAGTAGGCATGCAGGTGCAGCAGGCAGTGAAGAAAGCAAATGGTATGTTAGCATTCATAGCGAAAGGATTTGAGTATAGGAGCAGGGAGGTTCTACTACAGTTGTACAGGGTTTTGGTGAGGCCACACCTGGAGTACTGCGTACAGTTTTGGTCTCCAAATCTGAGGAAAGACATCCTTGCCATAGAGGGGGTACAGAGAAGATTCACCAGACTGATTCCTGGGATGTCAGGACTTTCATATGAGGAAAGATTGGATAGACTCGGTTTGTACTCGATGGAATTTAGAAGATTGAGGGGGGATCTTATAGAAACCTACAAAATTCTTAAGGGGTTGGACAAGCTAGATGCTGGAAGATTGTTCCCGATGTTGGGGGAGTCCAGAACAAGGGGTCACAGTCTAAGGATAAGGGGGAATTCCTTTAGGACCGAAATGAGGAAAACATTCTTTACACAGAGAGTGGTGAGTCTCTGGAATTCTCTGCCACAGAAGGTAGTTGAGGCCAGTTCATTGGCTATATTTAAGAGGGCGTTAGATGTGGCACTTGTGGCTAAAGGGATCAGGGGGTATGGAGAGAAGGCAGGTACGGGATACTGAGTTGGATGATCAGCCATGATCACATTGAATGGCGGTGCAGGCTCGAAGGGCCGAATGGCCTACTCCTGCACCTATTTTCTATGTTTCTAAGGCCAGCAGTATTATAAAAGACCCCACACATCTCCATCACGGACTGTTCACTCTGCTGCCCTCGGGAAAAAGATACCGCAGCATAAGGAGCAGAACATCAAGGTTCCGCAACAGCTTCTTCCCACGAGCCATCAGACTCCTGAATGCCATGTAAATGGGCTGCCACTATTGTCTATTTATCCTTTTCATACATACCTATCCTTCGGTTAATTTATTGTGTTGCACAGGGAGCCAAATGCAACGTAATTTCGTTTGGAACTGCATGTATCAATGTATTTCTAAATGACAATAAAGTTTGTTTGACTTTGTTTGACTTTATTTTTAAGAGCCCTATCTAGCTCTCTCTTGAAAGCATCCAGAGAACCTGCCTCCACCGCCCTCTGAGGCAGACATGGATTGGATAGGTTAGGGGGATATGGGCCAAACACAGGCAGGTGGGACTAGTGTGGATGGGACATGTTTGTCGGTGCGGGCAAGTTGGGCCGAAGGGCCCATTTACACACTGTATGTCTCCGACAAAGTGCAGGAGTAACTCAACGGGTCAAGCAGCATCTCTGGAGAACATGGCTAGGTGACGTTTATGGATTGGGACCCTTCTCCAGTCTGAAGTCCCTCTGTTTTTGTGTTTGAATAATAATGGTATCAATTCCAAACTCACACTTGCTTTAATGACTGAAAAAAAAACGTATTCACTTGCTCTTTGTTACCCAGTGTTGGTGCACTTAGATCGCAATGCCATTGCCCTTCCTCTTAAACTTTGAAAAAAACTCATGGTTTGGCTTCAACTAACAATAATTCATATTTTGCCAGCACCGATCAGATCTGCGTAGTGTTGATTATGTCCAAAGTTAATCAGGTTTGATTCACTTTAAGACCATGTACTTGATTTCCTTTCAACGTCCTCACTTGTCATCTCCAAATACTGCCACACACACACTTTAACCAAGCCAATTAGCCTACACACCTGTGCGTCTTTGGAGTGTGGGAGGAAACCGGGGCACCCGGAGAAAACCCACGCAATTCACAGGGAAAACGTACAAACTACGTACAGACAGCACCCGTAGTCAGGATCGAACCCAGGTCTCTGGCGCTGTAAGGCAGCAACTCTACCGCCGCGCCGCCCCCAAACTGATTGAAGTTATTTATAAAATAATTTACAGTAACTATGTGTAAGAAAGAACTGCAGATGCTGGTTTAAATCGAAGGTCGACACAAAATGCTGGAGTAACTCAGCGGGTGAGGCAGCATCTCTGGAGAGAAGGAATGGGCGAGGTAACTATTTTGGGTTTGTGGGCTCACTGGGCCTCTGTAAATCGCCCCTCGTGTGTAGGGAGTGGATGACAAAGTGGGACAACATAGAACTAGTGCAAACGGACGATCGATGGTTGGCATGGACTCGAAGGACCTGTTTCCGTGCTGTATCTCCGAACTACTACTCCAAACTAATTTGCCCATCTGCCATTTTGATCTCATCATCCTTATGTTTGTGTGGGTTCCACCTTCTTCCCAACGCCTCCCGGCTTCATTCCGATTTATTTTCTTAAAACATCACAGTTCTCTATCTGGGCCTTTTCATTTCATACTTGAGAGTGAAGGGGACTGTGGTTTGCAAATTCTGCTCCACAGGAACCCGAAACTGAAACTTCGGTACAGTCATTACACAAACCCCTGTTCCCCCCAGACTTGTTGAATTGTTCCGTCACCAGTTTTGGTTGCACCATAGACTGCCGTGTTCAGTTTATATTTAGACCAGTCTGCTGCACCTTGCCACGGACACATGATCAGAGGTGCTGCCCCGTTTCATCCCGTACAGTTAGTTGCTCCACCAGTCTCACTTATTTCCACATTTTTTGCCATTGTTGCTCACTCAATTATTAGTCACAAGTTGCAGCAGTAGAATTAGGCCATTCGGCCCATCGAGTCCGCTCCGCCATTCAATCATGGCTGATCTCTGCCTCATAATCCCATTTTCCTGCCTTCTCCCCATCACCCTCGACACCCGTTCTAATCAAGAATTTGTCTATCTCTGCCTTAAAAATATCCACTGACTTGGCCTCCACAGCCCTCTGTGGCAATGAGTTCCACAGATTAACTATCCTTTGACTAAAGAGGTTCCTCCTCGCATCCTTTCTAAAAGAGGGGCCGAGACTCTGCCACCTCAACTCATTCTTTCTAGTTTTTGTTCTCTCTAACTTGTAATTAGTCATACAGCTACAGAAGCAGGCCCTTCGGCCCACCTTGTCCATGCAGACCAACATGCCCCATGTAAGCTAGTCCCAGCTACAGAAACAGGCCCTTCAGCCCACCTTGTCCATGCAGACCAACATGCCCCATCTAAGCTAGTCCCAGTTACAGAAACAGGCCCTTCGGCCCATCTCGTCCATGCAGACCAACATGCCCCATCTAAGCTAGTCCCAGTTACAGAAACAGGCCCTTCGGCCCACCTTGTCCATGCAGACCAACATGCCCCATCTAAACTAGACCCATTGGGCCCAGATATCTTTAAACCTTTGGAATCAATAGACAAAGACAATAGGTGCAGGAGTAGGCCATTCGGCCCTTCGAGCCAGCACCGCCATTCAATGTGATCATGGCTGATCATCCACAATCAGTACCCTGTTCCTGCCTTCTCCCCATATCCCCTGACTCCGCTATTTTTAAGAGCCCTATCAAGCTCTCTCTTGCAAGTATCCAGAGAACTAGTCTGAAGGAGGGCCCATTCCTTCTCTCCAGAGGTGCTGCCTGTCCCGCTGATTTACTCCAGCTTTTTGTGTCCTATCTTTGGTTTAAACCAGCGTCTGCAGTTCCTTGGTACACATAGGGATATGGATCAGGTACGGGCAGATGAGATCAGTTAGATTGGCTTTATGTTTGATGCAAACATTGTGGGCCGAAGGGCCTGTTCCTGTTCTGTACTGTTGTAGGTTCTACTAGTACATGGGGTGTGGGGAAGGAAGGCCATTTTATTGGGAGTTCAGGACCGCTCCCCAGTTTTTGACAGGATGGTTCAGTTGCCTGATAACAGCTGGGAAGAACCTGCTTATCTGCGCCCCCTACCCCACTCCCCGCCTTTACTTCCCTTCTGGAGCAGGGTCCCGACCCTGCACCGCCATTCAATGTGATCATGGCTGATCATCCACAATCAGTACCCTGTTCCTGCCTTCTCCCCATATCTCCTAACTCCGCTATTTTTAAGAGCCCTATCAAGCTCTCTCTTGAAATCATCCAGAGAACCTGCCTCCACTGCCCTCCGAGGCAGAGAATTCTACAGACACACCAATGTCTGTGAGAAAGAGTGTTTCCTCGTCTCCGTTCTAATCCATGTCATACCTGCTTCAATTACCTCTTCTGGCAGCTTGTTCCAGTTCCCTACCACATTCTATGTTTAAAATGTTGATCATATTCCATTTAAATCTTTCTCTTCCTAATCTCCAGCATTCAAGAGAAAAAAAATCTAAGTCTGTCCAACCTGCCCTAATTGCCAGTACCATGTAATCCAGGTTAGTTGGTTCATTTCTGTTCTGGAAGAACAACTTCATTTTTTGTGAAACAATTTTTAGCCCCTGATCTCCATATGCACAATTAACTTCCTCAACTTTGAAGTTTGTACTTCAGTATCTCTGAATGTGTTCCTAGTTCAGCACAGTTGGCTGCGCCAGCATCTGCAAGGTTAATGTGTAGAAAGAACTGCAGATGCTGGTTTACACCAGAGATAGACACAAAAAGTGTTGGGGTAACTCAGCGGGTCAGGCAGCATCCCTGGAGAAAATAAGATGGGTGCGTCTCGGGAGGGAACCCTTCTTCAGACTCTCCTGCCTCCATCTCCCGCCCACGCTCTCTACTTTCAGTCTGAAGAAGGGTTCCGACCCGAAACATCACCAGTCTAGTTTTTCTCCAGAGATGCTGCCTGGCCTGCTGAGTTATGCCCCTGTCCCACTTGGGAAACCTGAACGGAAACCTCTGGAGACTTTGCGCCCCACCCAAGGTCTCCGTGCGGTTCCCGGCGGTTTTTGTCCTCCGGCAACCACCTTCAACTAGCATCGCAAACCGGCTTCGACTAAAAAATTACCGATTTTTAAAACGGAAACCACTTTCGACCTTTAGGGAGACTGACAAAAACCTCCGGGAACCGCACGGAAACCTTGGGTGGGACACAAACTCTCCAGAGGTTTCCGTTCAGGTTTCCTAAGTGGGACAGGGGCATTACTCAGGGACTTTGTGTCTATCTGCGAGGCTTATTTCAGGGTAGCTATTAGCAAAGCACTGCATCGGAACCAGCTGAGGCTTTCTACCGTGTGAAGGAATGAATGACAGAAACGGCCAGTGCCATCTTCTTCGCTGCCGTGAGCTGGGGCAGTGAACGCCCATAGGATCATCAAACTCATCGGGACGGCTCGCTCCGTTCTGGCGGCGGAGGTGGACTCATGGGAGGTTGGCCTTGGAGGGGAGGATGCTCCTCAAACTGCGGAGCATCCTATCTGTTAAAATGCCATAGAGTGATACAGCGTGCAAACAGGCCCTTCGGCCCATCCTGCCCACACCAGCCAACATGTCCCAGCTTCATTAGTCCCACCTGCCTGCGTTTGGCCTATATCCCTCCAAGCCTGTCCTCTCCATGCACCTGAATAAAAGTTTCTTAAACGTTGGGAAAGTCCCTGCCTCAACTACCTCCTCCGGCAGCTCGTTCCATACGCCCAACACCCTTGGTGGGAATAAGTACAATTTGCTACTATGGAAGAGGAAAAAAACATATTTTACATTTAATAACTGACATTTATTGTCCAGTTCCCCTAAATCCAGTTTTTGCTTGTGTACGAGTCTGAGGCACTTGTTAAAAATAGGCCCAATGTCACCAGAAAAAGGGAAGTGTTTCCTTCCTTGTTTCAGTTTGGGCTTTTTTTAAAACTGTAATGTTACGGTCTGCCTTTGGGTCAAAGGGCCTTGAGAGAATTTACATTTGAAGATTTGAGCTTCAATTCCGATCGACAGCTTGATGCTGTAGACCGGTGGGAAAGGTTCTTTTTCTGATCACGAGTCTTAGTTTAAAGTTACAGTACAGCATGGAAACAGGCCCTTCGGCCCACCGGGTGCGCGCCAACCATTGATCCCCGCGCACTAACACCATCCCACACACACTCGGGACAATTTACGATTTTACCAACCCCAATGATCCTACAAACCTGTACGTCTCTGGAGCGTGGGAGGAAACGGGAGAAAACCCACGCAGGTCACGGGGAGAACGTACA
The DNA here is from genome assembly GCA_963514005.1 of Raja brachyura. The sequence continues at coordinate 5,554,274 of OY740797.1, read as the reverse complement.
AACTCCGTACAGCCAGCACCCGTAGTCAGGATCGAACCCGGGTCTCTGGCGCTGTGAGGCAGCAACTCTACCACCACTCCATCTTGTCGCCCTTTCTGCTTTCTTGAAGGCAAGATTGAGCTGATTTCTTGAACATGCGTGTGCTGAAGATGCAATTAACATGGCCCAAATTTGTAGGTGCATAAAAAAGGGTTTAGCATTGAACGAATGATAACAGATTAGCCGCTGGGGGGGTTGCATTTGCTTTGAAGGGTATCTGGGAGGAGGCAGGTCTCTCCTCCCCCCCCCCCCACCTTCCAGTCTGCTGCCTGACTATTGTGTGGGAAGGAACTGCAGATGCTGGTTTAAACCGAAGATAGACACAAAACGATGGAGTAACTCAGTGGGACAGGCAGCATCTCTTGGAGAGAAGGAATGGGTGACATTTTCCAATGTTCCATAGATTCAGGATCTGTTCCTGTGGATTGGAGCAAAGCTAATGTTATCCCACTTTTTAAGAAAGGAGAGAGAGGGAAAACAGGGAATTGTAGACCAGTCAGCCTGACATCGGTGGTGGGGAAGATGCTGGAGTCAATCATAAAAGATGAAATAGCAGCACATTTGGATAGCAGTAACAGCATTGGTCCGAGTCAGCATGGATTTACGAAGGGGAAATCATGCTTGACTAATCTTCTGGAATTTTTTGAGTATGCAACTATGAACATGGACAAGGGAGAGCCTGTGGATGTAGTATACCTGGACTTTCAGAAAGCATTTGATAAACTCAAAGATAGCGGAGTCAAGGTGATTTGAGGAGAAGGCAGGAACAGGGTACTGATTGGGGATGATCAGCCACTATTACAGTGAACGGCGGTGCTGGCTGGAGGGGCCGAATGGCCTACTCCTGCACCTGTTGCCTATTGACATTTTGGGTTGAGACCCTTCTGCTGACCTACCTGCTAGCCCACGCAGTGGGGAAGTGACCCACTCCGCTGGAACGCACCTTCCTCCAATAATTACACAAAAAGTAAATAGCTGAACTTGTAGTTCTGCATTTCAATGCATTCCTCTTGTGACAGCAACTTCAAAAAGTTAGAAAAGACACAAGTGCTGGAGTAGCTCAGCGGGTCAGGCAACGTCTCTGGAGAACATGGACAGGTAACATTTCCAGTCAGGACCCTTCATCAGAATGAGAAGTTCAAATGTAGAGGTGTGGATTAAAACGTTTTAAAGATAGGAACCGCATAATTCCCGATTCATTTCAGCTCCAGTTTAGTTTAGTCGAGAGATACAGCGCGGAAACAGGCCCTTCGGCCCACCGAGTCCGCACAGACCGGCGATCCCCGCACAATAACACTATCCTATACACACACTAGGGACAATGGATAATTTTTACCAAAGCCAATTAACCTACACACCCAAACTTCTTTGGACTGTGGGAGGAAACCGGAGCACCCGGAGAAAATCAACACAGGTCACGGGGAGAACATGCAAACTCCGCGCAGGCAGTACCCATGGTCAGGACTGAACCCAGGTCTCTGGCACTGTGAGGCAGTAACTCTACCGCTGCTGCTGACAATGGGAAAGACTGCAGGCGAGAGGGGAATGAGCTACTGGATTCACTGCCAGGGCTAAAGCTTAACACAGGGTACAGGGATACCAAACCATTCATCATGCAACTGTGTAGGGAGGAACTGCAGATGCTGCTTTACACCAAAGATAGACACAAAGTGCTGGAGTAACTCAGCGGGCCAGGCGGCATCGCTGGAGAAAAATAATAGGTGACGTTTCAGGTCAAAAGAAGTGAGGGGGGGGGGGGAGACTGGAGTGCACTGGAGGCGAGAACAGACCAGAACAAATCAGGCCGGCTGCAGATGACCAAGGAAGGGATGTTCGATCGGGTTCAAGTCTGGGCTAGCTGGGCCATTCAAGGACATTCACAGACTTGTCACAAAGCCACTCCTGCCTTGTCTTGGCTGTGTGCTCAGGGTCGTTGTCCTGTTGGAAGGTGAACCTCTGCCCCAGTCTGAGGTCCTGAATGCTCTGGAACAGGTTTTCATCAAGGATCTCTCACTGTACTTTGCTCCGTTCATCGTTCCCTCGATCCTGACTAGTCTCCCAGTTCCTGTCACTGAAAAATATCCACAACAAGATGCTGCCACCACCATGCTTCACCGTAGGTATGGTATTGGCCAGGAGATGAGCAGTGCCTGGTTTCCTCCAGAAGTGACGCTTGGCATTCAGGCCAAAGAGTTCAATCTTGGTTTCATCAGACCACAAAATCTTGTTTCTCATGGTCTGAGAGTCCTTTAGGTGCCTTTTGGCAAAGCGGGCTGTCATGTGCCTTTTACTGAGGAGTGGCTTCCGTCTGGCCACTCTACCATAAAGGCCTGATTGGTGGAGAGCTACAGATATAGTTGTCCTCCTGGAAGATTCTCCCATCTCCGCAGAGGAACTCTGGAGCTCTGTCAGAGTGACCATCGGGTCTTGGTCACCTCCCTGACCAAGGCCCTTCTCCCCCGATTGCTCAGTTTGGCCGGGCTGCCAGCTCTATGAAGAGTCCTGGTGGTTCCAAAGTTCTTCCATTTAAGAATGACGGAGGCCACTGTGCTCTTAGGGACCTGCAATGCTGCAGAAATTGTTTCATACCCTTCCCCAGATCTGTGTCTCGACACAATCCTGTCTCGGAGGTCTACGGACAATTCCTTTGTCTTCATGGCTTGGTTTTTGCTCTGACATGCACTGTCAACTGCGGGACCTTATATAGACATGGCCCCTTTCCAAATCATGTCCAATCAATATTATTTACCACTTGTGGACCCCAATCAAGTTGTAGAAACATCTCAAGGATAATCAATGGAAACAGGATGAACCAAAGCTCAATTTTGAGTGTCATAGCAAAGGGTCTGAATACTGATGTAAATGTGATATTTGTTACTTATTTTTAATTGCTTTGCAAAAATGTCTGAACACCTGTTTTTGCCTCTTCATTCTGGGGTATTGTGTGTGGATTGATGATATTAAAAAAATTAATTTAATCCATTTAAAATATGGCTGTAACATAACAAAATGTGGAAAAAGTGAAGGGGTCTGCATACCTTCTGAATGCACTGTAGACTGCGGTAGATCCCTTCGACGGTGTTGTCTACTGAGATGCCGTTGAAAAATTATTTCCTTTTGACGTTCTCTTGTTGATCAAAGCAGCCTTTGTTCATTGGCCTGATCCCCAATGACAAATACTGCTAAATATGTTCACTCTGTGGTCGCTGTCCACAACTAGGTTACACATCCAGTATTTCGGATACAAGTTTGGTTTACAGAAAGCAGTGCAGTTGCAGCCTTGCTGTGAACAGATTGGCTTTGGCTGTATAACTATTCATGCATTTTGATCCGGATACACACATTAAAAGGCAAGCAAAAAATGTAAGCATCTGCAGATATGAGGAGTAGTTTCCTGACGAATGATCTGGCACATATTTAAAATCATTTATATTGTTATAGAACATGGAACGAGGCCCTTCGACCCAACTTGCCCATGCCGACCAACATGCCCCATCTACAATAGTTCCGCCTGCCCAGGTCCCTCTAAGAGTTAGATAGAGCTCTTAAACCTCTTCTATCCATGTACCTGTCCAAATGTCTTTATATATTTGTGATAGTACTTCCCCAACGACCTCCTCCGGCAGCTTGTTCCACATACCCACCACCCTCTGTGGAAAAAGTTGCCCCTCAGGTTCCTATTGCTCTGGGTAAAAGACTCTATGATTTACCAAATCTCCCCATGAGCTTTGTTTCAGTTTACCGATACATGGAAACAGGCCCTTCGGCCCACCTAGTCCACACCGACCAGCGATCACCCGGTACACTAGTTCTACCCACGCACTCGGGGGCAATTTACGGAACCCAATTAACCTACAAACCCGCAGGTCTTTGTAGTGTGGGAGGAAACCTGAGCGCCCGGAGAAAACCCACGCAGCTCACGGGGAGAACGAGCAAACTCCGTAAAGACAGCAGAATTTAGTTTAGTCGATTTGTTAACTTTCAGCAAAACACTAATATTAATTACACAGAATCACAACCGAAGTCACATCACTAGTCTGGATAAATACCACAAAAAAGATAACGTTAAGCAATTAACATGGCCCAAATTTGTAGGTGCATAAAAAAGCTGCAAAGATAATTGCACGAATATTGCAGTAAACAGTTTTAATTTCCGTTCTGTGTTCATGGTATGATTCCACCTCTTGATAAGTTGCTTCTGATTTCAGATCACGTTAATAGGCGATGCAACCAAAGAGTTGTCACACCTGGAGTATTGTGTGCAGTTTTGGTCCCCTAATTTGAGGAAGGACATTCTTGCTATTGAGGGAGTGCAGCGTAGGTTTACAAGGTTAATTCCCGGGATGGTGAGGCTGTCATATGCTGAGAGAATGGAGCAGCTGGGCTTGTACACTCTGGAGTTTAGAAGGATGAGAGGATATCTTATTGAAACATATAAGATTGTTAAGGGTTTGGACACGATAGAGGTAGGAAACATGTTCCCGATGTTGAGGGTCCAGAACCAGGGGCCACACAGTTTAAGAATAAGGAGTAAGCCATTTAGAACGGAGATGAGGAAACACTTTTTCTCACAGAGAGTGGTGAGTCTGTGGAATTCTCTGCCTCACAGGGCGGTGGAGGCAGGTTCTCTGGATACTTACACGAGAGAGTTACATAGCGCTCTTAAAGATAGCGGAGTCAGGGGATATGGGGAGAAGGCAGGAACGGGGTACTGATTGGGGATGATCAGCCATGATCACAGTAAATGGCGGTGCTGGGTCGAAGAGCTGAATGGCCTACTCCTGCACCTATTGTCTATTGGTTTCTAACACGTGCATAATAAAACTCCCTACTCCCCGCTGTTCCGCAGCATGGCCGTTTACTTCAAACAACCTCCACCCAATGTTCTGGTTATGGGCCAACACCCAGCACTGACTACAGTCTCGTTCCTGATCACAGAGGAGATAACATTTTGCATCGAAAGACCACATTGCCACTGGTATCAAGTCACAAGCTAATGTGTGCTTTAAAAATAACTAAACCAAATGCTTGCCTTCACCACACACGGCCGATCTTCAACTTTAGAATTTAGAGACACAGCACGGAAACAGGCTAAACCCGGCCCACCGAGTCTGCGCCGACCAGCGATCTCCCCGCACACAAACACTGTCCTACACACACACACACACACACTGGGGACAATTTAGAATTTTACCCCAAGACAATTAACCTGCAAACCTGCACGTCTTTGGAGAGTGGGAGGAAACCCGGAGAAAAAACCCACGGGGAGAGCGTACAAACTCCGTACAGACAGCACCCGTAGTCAGGATCGAACCCGGGTCTCTGGCGCTGCGAGGCAGCAACTCTACCGCTGCGCCACCATGCCGCCCATGACAGTATACCCACCTTATTTGACTTCCCGAATGCACCATGCTCGCGTGCGGCCCGGTGGCACAGCTGGTAGAGCCTCTGTCTCACAGCACCAGAGACCCGGGTTCAATCCTGACCTCGGATGCTATCTGTGCGGAGTTTGTTCTCCCTGTGACCGCGTGGGTCTCCTCCGGGAGCTCCAGTTTCCTCACACATCCCAAAGACCTGCAGGTCTGTAGGTTAATTGGCCCCCTGTAAAAAGCCTGTAGGGAGTGGATGCGAGTGGGATAACAGAGTTGATCGATGGTCAGCGTGGACTCCAAGGGCTGAAGGGCCTGTTTCCATGCTGTATCTCCAAACTAATGTTGTACCAAAGGAAACCATCATAAACCCACAAGAATAATGAAATTACCAAGGGGTTTCCCCACTTCTAAAGATCGCCATTTTCATATTACTAACTATGTACATGCCATTCCCCTTAACATGTGGCATGGTGGTGCAGCCTTACAGCGCCATAGACACAGGTTCCATCCTGACTACGGGTGCTGTCTGTACGGAGTTTGCACGTTCTCCCTGTGACCGTGTGGGTTTTCACCGAGATCTTCGGTTTCCTCCCACACTCTAAAGACGTGCAGGTTTGTAGGTTAATTGGCTTTGGTATAAATGTAAATTGTCCCTAGTGTGTGTAGGACAGTGTTAATGTGCGGGGATCGCTGGTCGGTGCAGACTCGGTGGGCCGAAGGGCCTGTTTCCGTGCTGTATCTCCAATACCAAAACGTGTTTGTTTATACTTCAATAGAGAACAAAGTGTTGTGATGAAGCAAGCAGCGAGCCGAACGCTTAAATGCCTAATATTATAGTACTCAATCACAACATTGAGCTGATAAAGTTTTGCATCATCCGGTTGAACAAATTACCAACATTTATTCTCAAGGACCGTAATAACGTCATGAGGAGAGGAGTCTGAGATAAAATAATTTCCAATAAAACTGTGGAAAGTATCACGGAGAGAAAGAGAAAAAAAACATAAGTGCTGGAGGAACTCAGCGGGTCAGGCAGCGTCTGTGGAGGGAGCGGTTTGGGTCGGGTCCCCTCTACAGTCCGACCCGAAACGTGGTCATTTCCCTCCGCAGACGCTGCCTGACCTGCTGACTTCCTCCAGTACTTTGTGTTTTTAGTTCTAGTTTCCGGCACCTGCAGTTCCTTCTGTTTCGTACGGAAAGTATCAGTCTTGAAATGAAAATGAAAAAGTGAAGAAAAGTGAATTTTCCACGCATCGATTCTGCTTTCGACTTTTGTTTAAATTATTGAGATTTCGAAACTGAATGTTTGTAGAAAATTGTTATGTGCTATTTAAAACTCCTGCTCAGTAATGCCATACATACTGAGTCATAGAGTGATACAGAATGGAAGCAGGCCCTTCGGCCCAACTTGCCTATGCTGTCCAAGATGCCCCATCAACACTAGTCACACTTGCCTGCATTTGCCCACATCCCTCTGAACCTTGCCTATCCATGTACCTGTTTTATAGTACCAGCCTCAACTACCTCCTCTGGCATCTCGTTCCATACACCTACCACCCTCTGTATGATAAAGTTGCCCTCTCAGATTCCCATTGAATCTTTGTGTAAGAAAGAACTGCAGATGCTGGTTTAAATCGACGGTCGACACAAAATGCTGGAGTAACTCGGTGGGTGTGGCAGCATCTCTGGAGAGAAGGAAATGGGCGACGTTTCGGGTCGAGACCCGTCTTGGTCTGAAGAAGGGTCTCGACCCAAAACGTCGCCCATTCCGTCTCTCCAGAGATGCTGCTGCCTGTGCCGCTGAGTTACTCCAGCATTTTGTGTCTATCTCCCATTAGATATTTCCCATTTCACCTCAAACTCAAGCCCTCACGTTCTTGCATCCCCTACTCTGGATAAACAGATAGGGTGGATTCACCCAATCTATTCCTCTCATGATTTTGTACACATCTATATGATCACCCCCTCATCCTCCTGCGCTCCAAGGAATAGAGTCCCAGCAAGCCCAACCTCTCCCTGTAGCTCAGGCGCACAAACATCCTCATAAATCCTAGCAGCATCCTCATTGTACCCTTCTATCCCTTCACTGCACTAACACTGTCAAGTGACACTGTTTCAAAAATTTAGAAAGTGGGCCTCTGTTAGGATTTGTTTAGGGCCCTATCCAGATCATAATGAAGGTTCATTTCGATAAGCGACCCATTGAAGTGATAGCTGTAGAACCTACTCTCCAGGTATTTTGTGTAGTTCAGAGATACGGCATGGGAACACAGAGTCCACAGAGTCCACGCCGACCAGCGATCACCCGTTCACACTAGTTCTATGTAATCCCACTTTTGCATCTGCTCTATACACACTAGGGGGCAATTTACAATTAACCTACAAACCCTCACGTCTTTGGGATGTTGGGTGCACCAGGAGAAACATTACCCTTTGCACGTTCTCCCTGTGGCCGCGTGGGTTTCCTCCGGGTACTCTGGTTTCCGCCCATGTCCCAAAGTTGTGCGAGTTTGTAGGTTTATTGGCTTGTGTGAATTGCATCTAGTCACCTCCCTCATTGAAACGTACAGAATAATGAAAGGCACAGATAGAGTGGATGTGGAGAGGATGTTTCCACTGGTGGGGGAGTCGAGGACTAGAGGTCACAGCCTCAGAATTAAAGGGCGCTCTTTTAGAAAGGAGGTGAGGAGGAACTTCTTCAGTCAGAGAATAGTTAATCTGTGGAACTCATTGCCACGGAAGGCTGTCAGTCGATATTTTTAAGGCAGAGATAGACATATTCTTGATTGGAACCAGTATCGAGGGCTATGTGGAGAAGGCAGGAAGATGGGATTAGGAGACGGAGATCAGCCACGATTGAATGGCAGAGTGGACTCGAGGGGCCGAATGGCCTAATTCTACTCCTATAACATGCGACTGAAAATTGAGTGAGAAACAATAGCAAATATGGAAATAAGTGGGACTGATGGAGGAACTAAATGTTAATAAGCAAAAACAGGGCAGCACCTCTGATCATGTTGGAGGAGTAGACTTGATGGGCCGAATGGCTTAATTCTACTCTTATGAACTTGTCTGTAGGGAGTGAATGAGAATGTGGGATAACATAGATCCGGAGTGGACGGGGATCACTGATCATAAGGTCATTTGTGATAGGAGTAGAATAAGGCCATTCAGCCCATCAAGCCTACTCCGCCATTCAATCATGGCTGACCTATCTCTCCCTCCAAACCCCATTCTCCTGCCTTCTCCCCGTAACCCCTGACACCCGCACTAATCAAGAATCTATCTATCTCTGCCTTAAAAATATCCATTGACTTGGCCTCCACAGCCTTCTGTGGCAAAGAATTACACAGATTCACCGCCCTCTGACTAAAGAAATGTCTCCTCATCTCCTTCCGAAAAGAACGTCCTTTAATTCTGAGGCCGTGACCTCTGGTCCTAGACTCTCCCACTAGTGGAAACATCCTTTAGCGGGAACATCCCGGTCGGCACGGACTCAGTGGGTCGAAGGGCCTGTTTCCATGCTGTATCTCGAAACTGTTGGGATGTAATCAACCCAAGCGCCACATTATAAATAACACCACATGCTGATTAAACGGGTTGCAGGACATTGAGGTTATATTTTCCAGTCCACGCATACACTCATTACTAGAACGTCAACGATTTTCCACGGAATACAGGCCAGCTCATTAAACTAAATCGAAAGTTGCTCAAAGTATCTCACCCCATGCTGACAGCCTGCGTTTGTCCACCACTCAAGTCCAGCTTTTAATCAAAGTGCTGGACATTTCGGCTCGGACGATCTTTAGGAGGAGGGGTGGAGAGGTATACATGCAAGTCAAACATTAAGAAAATTACGGTGAAGACAGATAGGGTTGCCCTGGAAACTGGACGAGATGATTAACATTTTCCGCAGTACGAACTGTACCTGGACAATCTCCGGCTGAGATCAGCACGCGTACTGAGAGGTTGCTTAGCAGAGAATCAACAGGAAGGGTTACAGCGGGCCATTCTGCCCATCACATCCATGCTGGCTCTACGCAAGAACAATCCACACATTCCTATTCTCTTCCCTCCTCACCGAGCCTATGTTTTACTTTCAAGCACAGATCCAGAAGTGTGAAAACGCACACCTCCAGATTCAGGGACAGTTTCTTCCCGGCTGTTATCAGCCAACTGATCCATCCTACCACAACCAGAGAGCAGTGCTGAACTACTATCTACCTCATTGGTGACCCTCGGACTGTCCTTGATCGGACTTTGCTGGCTTTACCTTGCACTAAACGTTATTCCCTCAACATGTATCTGTGTACTGTACATGGCTCGATTGTAATCACGTATTGTCTTTCCGCTGACTGGTTAGCATGCAACAAAAGCTTTTCACAGCACCTCGGTACACGTGACAATAAACTGAACTGAACTGAAACTGAACTGAGTTCCCCCATTGTTCTTAGGATGAAGCGATTATCTCATGAGGAAAGGTTGTTCCCTACTGACTTTAGAGATACAGCGCAGAAAAAGGCCCTTCGGCCCACCGAGTCCGCGCCGACCAGCGATCACTGGCACTATCCTACATACTACGTCTGTACGTCTTTGGAGTGTGGGAGGAAACCGGAGCATCCGGAGAAAACCCACGCAGGTCACGGGGAGAACGTACAAACTCCGTACAGACAGCACCCGTGGTCAGGATGGAACCCGGGTCTCTGGCGCTGTGAGGCAGCAACTCTACCGCTGCGCCACCGTGCCGCACATGTTTCCGTCAAGTACATATCCTGTTCCCTTTTGAATTTGGGATGAAGAGATGATCTCATGAAGAAAGGTTGGTCCCTTCTGCTGCTCCAATTCCTTACAGTGAACACAGTACAGGGACAGGCCCTTCGGCCTGCAATGTCTGGGCCAAACACGATGGCAAGTTAACCTCCTCTGCCTGCATGTGATCCTTACCCATCCAGGCCTGTATATCCATGTGCCTATACAGCTTAGTTTATTGTCACGTGTACCGAGGTACAGTGAAAAGCTTTTGTTGCGTGCTAACCAGTCAGAAAAAAGACAATACGTGATTAGAATCGATCCATTTACAATGTACAGATACATGATGAGGGAATAACTTTTAGTGCAAGGTAAAGCCAGCAAAGTCAGATCAAGGATAGTCCGAGGGTCACCAAAGAGGTGGATAGTAGTTCAGCACCGCTCTCTGGTTGTGGTAGGATGGTTCAGTTGCCTGATAACAGCTGGCTGACACCAACTCCCTGTTCTATTTGCCTCCACCACCACCCGTGGCAGCGCGTGCCAACATCCACCACTCTCTGTGTAAAAACTCAATTCCAAGAAAGATTTGGGAACATAGAAAAATACAGCACAGGAACACAATGACTGTTCCGAACACGATGCCAAGACCTGCCTGCACGTGATCCACAATCCCTCCATTCCCTGCATATCCATGTGCCCACCCAAAAGTCTTTAAAACGCCACTATCGTATCTGCCTCCACCACCACCTATTGTGTATGTTTCTATACACACACACACACACACACACACACACACACACACACACACACACACACACACACACACACACACACACACACACACACACACACACACACACACACACACACACACACACACACACACACACACACACACACACACACACACACACACACACACACACACACACACACACACACACACAATTTCATTGTTCTGGGACATCTGACAGCAAAACACTCTTGACTCTCGAGCGTGATTGGTGTTGTGAATTACATCAACCCCCGTAGGGCTGATTCAACAATGGAGATCATAGATCAGACAACAGGTACTGGTTAAGATAGGCACTGAATGTCAATTCAACTACTGGCAGCATTGTGCTTGTCGTCCCATTCTTACAACGAGGCTTGTGGGGGGTAAATGCTGAGTTCTGCTTCATTCAGTCTGCTGCCTTGGCTTGCACTTGCACAGAGTCCAAACCCAGCTGGCATAGAATATAGAACATAGAACACAGGGCGGCAGGGTTGTTCAGCGCAGCGGTAGAGTTGCTACCCTACCCACGTTCGATCCTGACTATGGGATATATGGACTAGGTATATGGACGGGAAGGGAATGGAGGGGTATGGTCTGAGTGCAGGTAGATGGGATTAGGGGAAAATAAATGTTCGGCACGGACTGGAAGGGCCGAGAGGGCCTGTTTCCTTGCTGTAATTATTAGATGGTTATATGGTTATATGGAGACGAGGAAACACTTTTTCTCACAGAGAGTGGTGAGTCAGTGGAATTCTCTGCCTCAGAGGGCGGTGGAGGCCGGTTCTCTGGATGCTTTCAAGAGAGAGCTAGATACGGTGCAGGCTCGAAGGGCCGAATGGCCTACTCCTGCACCTATTGTCTATTGTCTATACGGAGTTCGCAAGATCGCCGGGAGCTCCGGTTTCCTCCCGCACTCCAAAGACGTACAGGCTTGTAGGATAATTGGCTTTGGTTAAATTGAAAATCGTTCCTGGTGGGTAGGATCGCTTGTCGGCACGGTCTCGTTGGGCCGAAGGGCCTCTCTCGGCCCTGTATTTTAAAACTGAACTACTGCTCTAACAGGTTTATCATGTGGATGCAGACTGTTTCAAACTAGTTTTTATGCCCAAATATATTTCATAAATTGCAAGTCAGTGCATTATGCCACCAGCTTTTTGAAACAGAACTAGCAAAGAGACAGCTGCAATGTTGCCCAATAACGTTTAAATAAGGAAGTTCGAAACCCAGGACAAATATTGTGAGGAATTAAGTTCCACAATATCTTAATTCTCTAATTTTATCCATAGACACAAAGGGAACTGCAGATGCCAAGATGGCGCCCAGCCCAGGCCACCATTTGCGCGCTAGCCACAGAAGCAGATCTACAGTCACAGATTACAATTGCTCCTCGCTCTTCAATCTCTACTCCTACAGCAACATTTCTTACCTTGCACTCAACGTTATTCCCTTATCATAAGAGCACGTGATAAGAGCAGAATTAGGCCATTCAGCCCATCAAGTCTACTACACCATTCAACCATGGCTGATCGATCTCTCCCTCCAAACCCCATTCTCCTGCCTTCTCCCCATAACCCCATACACCCGTACTAGTCAAGAATTAATCTATCTCCGCCTTAAAAATATCCATTGACTTGGCCTCCACAGCCGTCTGCGGCAATGAATTCCACAGATTCACCGCCCACCGGCTATAGAAATCCCTCCTCATCTTTTTCCAAAAAGAATGTCCTTTAATTCTGAGGCTGTGGCCTCTAGTCCTAGACTCTCTAACTAGTGGAAACATCCTCTCCACATCCATTCTATCCAAGCCTTTCACTATTCCTTACGCTTCAATGAGGTCCCCCCTCATTCTTCTAAACTCCAGTGAGTACAGGCCCAGTGCCGTCAAATGCTCATCATATGTTAACCTTCTCATTCCTGGGATCATTCTTGTAAGCCTCCCATGGATCCTCTCCAGAGCCAGCACGTCCTTCCACAGGTGTGGTGATCAAAATTGCTCACAATATTCCAAATGCGTTCTGACCAGCGCCTCATCGAGCCTCAGCATGACATCCCTGTTTTTGTAGACGAGCCCTCTGCAAATAAATACGAGCATTACGTTTGCTTTCTTTACTGCCGATTTGTTTTGGGAGGAAACCGGAGCACCCGGAGAAAACCCACGCGGTCACAGGGAGAACGTACAAACTCTGTACAGACATAACCTGTAGTCAGGATCGAACCCGGGTCTCTGACGCTGTGAGGCAGCAACTCTACCACTGCGCCACCGTGCCGCTCTAGATGCCATTTAGCGTAATGCTGTGTCATTATTATACCGTTTTAAACTATCTATAAAACTCTCAAATGAATCTCTGCCCCCGGTTTTCTGTAAAGGACAAAAGTATGCAAGGCAGGAGAATAGCCACACTGATTGTTTAAAATACCCGCCAACCTGAAGGAACATGTTGAATACAACATGCTGTCGTTATTTGACCCTTATGTTGCAATAAGCATTCTGGCAGAACTGAGGAGAAACTTTATATTTACACTGCTCTTGAAATACAATCCTACTTTTAAATATATCGAGCATTTCTTGCAAGGGGGATGCTTCCGTCCACCATTCAATGTGATCGTAGCTAATCTGTGACCCAAATCTATACATGTAGATACCACATGCATGAGTAAAGGGCCTGTCCTACCAGCATCCGACTCCATGCGATGAGCGCGATCAAACTAGAAGCGGGGGCCGCGCGGAGGTCGGGTGATCCCCTGTAGAGGGCCGTTCCCACCAGCATGCGCCTGCATGCGGCAAGCGCGACCAAACCGGCAGCGAGAGCCGCGCGGAGGTCGGGTGAGTGGCGCAACGCGGCGCAAAGTGAGGCGAACTTGGAGCAAAGTCTTAAAGGTAAGTTCGCCAGGACAGAGAGGGACACACAGAGAGGGGCACAGAGGCACACACACACAGAGGGTCACGGAGACACACACACACAGAGGATCACGGAGGCACCTACAGATAGGGTCACGGAGGCACGATGTCGAGGCGGTGTGTAATGCGTCGAGGCGACTGCGAGCCGACAAGCCATTGCCGCGCGGAATTTTTGAACATTGTCAGTTTTTCGGAGCCCCGCGATGTCGGGACGAACTCCACACAATTCCGCACGGCTCCGGCGATCGAAGTGGGAGCGGCCCCGCGACGCCGGACGGCTCAAGCGACCACGTTAGGTCGCGCTCATCGCATAGAGTTGCATGCTGGTGGGACAGGCCCTTAACTCAGCGGGTCGGGCAGCAATGCTGGAGAACATGGATAGGTGAAGTTTTGGGTCGGGACCCTGCTCCAGAAGGGAAGTAAAGGCGGGGAGTGGGGTAGGGGGCGCAGATAAGCAGGTTCTTCCCAGCTGTTATCAGACAACTGAGCCATCCTATCAAAAACTGGGGAGCGGTCCTGAACTCCCAATAAAATGGCCTTCCTTCCCCACACCCCATGTACTAGTAGAACCTACAACAGTACAGAACAGGAACAGGCCCTTCGGCCCACAATGTTTGCATCAAACATAAAGCCAATCTAACTGATCTCATCTGCCCGTACATGATCCATATCCCTATGTGTACCAAGGAACTGCAGACGCTGGTTTAAACCAAAGATAGGACACAAAAAGCTGGAGTAACTCAGCGGGACAGGCAGCACCTCTGGAGAGAAGGAATGGGCCCTCCTTCAGACTAGTTCTCTGGATACTTGCAAGAGAGAGCTAGATAGGGCTCTTAAAGACAGCAGAGTCAGGGGATATGGGGAGAAGGCAGGAACGGGGTACTGATTGGGGATGATCAGCCATGATCACATTGAATGGCGGTGCTGGCTCGAAGGGCCGAATGGCCTACTCCTGCACCTATTGTCTATAGTTTGGGATAAGGGAAACAAGAGATATAGACAAGAGATATGTAAATAGATAAAGAACAATGAATGAAAGATATGCAAAGATATGTAAAAAGGGATATATGCATATCCCAATATTCATCGCACTTTATGTGTCCATCCTTAAACACTACTATCGTATTTGCCTCCACCACCACCCCTGGCAATGTGTTCCACGTGCCCACCACCCTCTGGGGGAAAAAAACTTGCCATGAAAACTCCTTGAAACTTTTCCTCTCTCACCTTAAAGCTGTGACTTTGTCGTGTTAGACACTTGGGAAAAAGGCTCTGACTGTCTACCTTATCTGTGCCGCTCATAACTTTATATATTGCCATCAAGTGCCTCCTCAGCCTCTGAAGTTCTGGAGAAAAGTACATGGTTAAAAAACTTCAATTATAATTATTAAGAAAGGCCTAAAAAGTAATGTCAGATGGGTTCTGCAAGATGCAATTCAACCTTGACATTCTTACCACAGTTTAAGAATAAGGGGTAAGCCATTTAGAACGGAGATGAGGATACACTTTTTATCACAGAGAATTGTGAGTCTGTGGAATTCTCTGCCTCAGAGGGCGGTGGAGGCAGGTTCTCTGGATGCTTTCAAGAGAGAGCTAGATAGGGCTCTTAAAAATAGCAGAGTCAGGGGATATGGGGAGAAGGCAGGAACGGGGTACTGATTGGGGATGATCAGCCATGATCACATTGAATGCCGGTGCTGGCTCGAAGGGCTGAATGGCCTACTCCTGCACCTGTTGCCTATTGAATTTTAAGCCTTGTTCAGAGATACAGCATGGAAACAGGCCCTTCGGCCCACCGTGTCCACACCGACCATCGATCACCCACACACTAGTTCTATGTTATCCCACCTTCTCATCTACTCCCTGCGCACTGGGGGGAATTTACAGAGGGCCAATTAACTGACAAACGCGCACATCTTTGGGACGTGGGAAGAAACCAGAGCACCCGGGGGAAACCCACGTGGTCACAGGGAGAACATGCAAACTCCACACAGACAGCACCCGAGGGCAGGTTCGAACCCATGTCTCTGGCGCTTTGGGCAGCGGCTCTACCAGCTGTTTGAGGATTTCAGAAGTCCCTTCACACACTACTGATCACAAAGATGGTGGCCAAGACACAAACTATTTTTAAAAGTGATTGGTGTGGTGAGGCCGCATTCAGAGTGTTGTGCTCTGGGCACCGTGTTATAAGAAAGATGTCGTCAGGTTTGACAGGGTGCAGAGAAGATTTACGAGGATGTTGCCAGGACTCGAGGGCCAGAGCTATAGGGAGAGGTAGAGCAGGCTAGGTCTGGATTCCTTGGAGCGCAGGAGGATTGAGGGGTGATCTTATAGAGGTTTACAAAATCATGAGAGGAATAGATGGGGTAGATGCACAGAGTAGGGGAAATCGAAGACCAGAGGACATAGGTTTAAGGTGGGGGGGGGGGGGGGGATTTAATAGGAACCTGAGGGGTAACTTTTTCACACAAGGGGTGGTGGGTATATGGAACGAGCTGCCGGAAGCGATAGTTGAGGCAGGGACTATTGCAACATTTGAGAGACATTTAGACAGGTACATGGATTGGGCAGGTTTAGAGGGATATGGGCCAAACACAGGCAGGTGGGACATGTAGCTGGGACATGTTGGGCGGTGTGGGCAAATTGGGCTGAAGAGCCTGTTTCCACTCTGTATCAGTCTATGACTCTGTGATAGTTGCCATTTGCTTTACTGAAACCCAGCTATCTCATTCCTGCTTAATTACATAGAACAATACTGCACAGGAACAGGCCCTTCGGCCCACAACGTGTGTGCTGAACATGATGCCAAAATTAAACTAATCTGGCCTGCGTGTGACCCACATCGCTCTGTCCCCTGCCCATCCATATGCCCATCTCAAAGCTGTGTTGCACTCTGTGACTCTACAAAGACTTCCTGGGAAAGTATGGAAAGAGGCCAAAAGGTATAATTCCAGAAGTCAAACATAAATTAGTTTGAGTTGGCACATATCTGTAATTAAAACAAGCTTAAAGATCAAAATAAGTAGAATATAAAAGTAGAATGTTAGGAACATGGTTCAGTCGAAACGTTCAGAAATAAGGCATAAACCTGTTCTACATTTGCCTCATATTCTGAACGAGCTGCTCACAACACAAAGGTACAAGGTCTGAAGAAGGGTCTCGACCCGAAACGTCGCCTATCTCCTTCGCTCCTTAGATGCTGCTGCACCCGCTGAGTTTCGCCAGCTTTTTGTGTAACCCACAAAGGTACAAGCGTTGAATTCATCAATTTTAAGTAACAAAATCCCTATAACAACTTTTCTGTGCCCCCTTCCCCCTTCCTCTTTCCCCCCCTCTTCCCCTTCTCCCCATTCCCCTCTCTTCCCCCCTTCCCCCCTCTTCCCCCCTCCCCCCCTCCGCCTTCCCCGCCCTTCCCCCTCCTCCTCCGCCCACGCTCCAAAGACGTGCTGATTTGTAGGTCAACTGGCCTTGGTATAAATATAAATTGTCCCTCGTGTGTGTAGTAGGATAGTGTTAGTGTGAGGGGATCGCTGGTCAGTACGGACGCGGTGGGCCGAAGGGCCTGTTTCCACACTGTATCTTTAAACTAAACTGTATCTCTAAATAAACAGTGAAAAGTCTCGGCTAATTTTGGAGTTTAGTTTTGAATAATTCTTGCGTGAAGAATTAACACAAGATATTTAACTCGGAACAAACAGCAATGTATTACAGACGGGGAGCTGAACACATCGGGGAGATGGGATACGCAGAGGAGTTATTAGCCTGTGAACAGTTTGACAGCTTGGGTGAAATTAATTTCCTGTGGTCATGACACGCAGAATAAAACTCTAAAATATGGGTTACTAATGAAGGTGAAAACTCCAGAAGGTTCCAGTCAATGACTTCACCGACTTTGTTTCCAGGTTACAAAACAAACGGCAAATAAGGCATCCAATCCCAGACAACGAACATGGTGCAATGGTCCAAATGTTGTTTGCCTTCCGCTAATCTTCAGCTGTGATGTGAGCAGATTGGAGTGGAGAACCGGTCGAAAAAATACTACACATCAGCAGGGGGCTGGGCCGGCGTTGGAGGGGGCCGCAGAGAATAAAGGGGGGTCCGGTTTAGGGGGGGGGGGGAGAACTAAGGGGGAACCCGTTGTTTGCAGGAGAGGGGGTGGGTTGTTTTTCAGACTGAAGAAGGGTCCCAACCCTTCAGCCATAATCACATTGAATGGCGGTGCTGGCTCGAAGGGCCGAATGGCCTACTCCTGCACCTATTGTCTAACCCAAAACGTCGTCTGTCCATCCCTCCCACAGATGCTGCCTGACCCGCTGAGTTCCTCCAGCAGTTTGTGACTTGCTCAAGATTTCAACATGGGCAGTTCCTTTAGTTTGGACTTTGGGATCCAGCACGGAAACAGGCCCTTCGGCCCACCGTGTCCACACTGGTCAACACTATCCTACACACAATAGGGAAAGTTGTACAATTTCACCAAAGCCAATTAACCTACAAACTGTATATATAAATATGTATTTGTGAGTATGTATATACACACTGGACTTGTTTTTCCTCTCTCGTTTATTATATTGTGTACAGTGCACTATGTTTACATAAGCTGTTGTGCAGCAGCAAGTGAGAACTTCTATATTCTATCTGGGACACATGACAATAAAACTCTCGAGTCTGAACTCTCTTGAATCTCTTGAATGCCTTTGGAGTGTGGGAGGAAACTGGGGCACCGGGAGAAAACCCACGTGGACTCGGGGAGAACGTACCAACTCCATACTGTCAGCGCCCGTAATCAGGGTGTAAACCGGGTCTCTGGCGCTGTGAGGCAACAACTCTACCGCTGCGCCACCATGCCGCTCTTTAAATTTTATTTAAAATAATTCAGGTTTGATGTGAACCATTCTCCAAAAATAAGACAATTTTATTGAAATTATGCAGTAGGAAGTAACTCCCTGAAGGGTTTTATCCTTGTTTGGTGTTATACTGACAGTATGCAGAATAGAGAGGGAGAATGGTGGATCCTGAAAATAATGGTCACATCTGTTTGAGGAAACAAAATAAACACAAGTCCTAGTTCAAGATCTTCATCTCCACTTGTAGCATTTTGCCTCCAACTAACCCCCTTAATAAGATTAAATGCATTGTGAACTGGTTCTCCATAACACACTGTGTTGCTTTGTGCAGGTTGCCTCGGCAGAGACTTCGCGCGGTTGTGGGCGACCTTGCGACACTTTTGCTTCTCTACAATCACTAATAAATGCAGAGCCTGAATCGGCAGGTATGTAGCCGCCGCAGAGCTGGTTAATGTTAGACAAAAATGCTGGAGAAACTCAGCGGGTGAGGCAGCATCTATGGAGCGAAGGAAATAGGTGACGTTTCGGGTGGTGACCCTTCTTCAGACCGATGTGGGGGTGGGGGGGGGGGGGAGCGGGAAGGAGAAAGGTAGAGGCGGAGACAGTGGGCTGTGGGGGAGCTGGGAAGGGGAGGGGAAGGAGGGAGAAAGCACGGAGTACCTGAAATTGGAGAAGTCAATGTTCATACCGCTGGGGTTAAACTTAATATCAGGCAGAACCGGGTCTCTGGCGCTGGAAGGCAGCAACTCCACCACTGCGCCACTGTACCGCCCTTTAGTTCCTTGTGTCGGCAACTATGTGAAGTTACAGACTTTGCAGATCACTTGTGTGAAAGCACGGGCCGTTTCATGTGTGTGTGTGTCTGTGTAAAATGCAAGCTGTTCCTGCAAATGCAAATGTGGAAAAGTGGGCAAAAATAAATAACTGCGCTGCTTTAACAAGTTCCCACAAGTTGGGAAATGATGAAGAGCAGGTGAGCTGTTTCTGTGGTATGCTGGTTGAGGAATAAATGTTGCCCAAAATACCACACATAACTTCCGTGCTCTTAGAAATATTACTGTAGACTTTTTTATGTCAACGTGAGAGAGCCGGCACGGCGGCGCAGCGCCAGAGATCCGGGTTCGATCCTGACCACGCCTGCTGTCTGTACGGAGTTTGCACGTTCTCCCCATGACCTGCCTGGGTTTTCTCCAGGTGCTCCGGTTTCCTCCCACACTCAAGGACGTGCAGGTTTGTTGGGTATTTGGCTTCAGTATAAATTGTAAACTGTACCAAGTGTGTAGGATAGTGTTAGTGTGCGGGGTTCGCTGGTGGGTGCGGACTCGGTAGGCCGAAGGGCCTGTTTCCGCACTGTATCTCTAAACTAAACTTGAGACAGCGTCGGGTTCAGCCTCAGTCTTACACGGGAATGAGTTATGTAACTCAAACTCAATTGCCTCGAGTTTCATTTGACACAAATAAAACATAAAGATAATTAAAAGACCAAATGCAATGGGAACCAATGATCTGCGGAGAGGGCAAGAGGCATAAAGTTACTAATATTACATAGAAACATAGAAAATAGATGCAGTAGGAGGCCATTCAGCCCTTCGAGCCAGCACTGCCATTCATTGTGATCATGACTGATCGTCCCCAATCAATAACCCGTGCCTGCCTTTTCCCCATATCCCTTGATTCCACTAGCCCCTAGAGCTCTATCTAACTCTTTCTTAAATCCATCCAGTGATTTACCCTACAATGTCCTCTGTGGCAGGAAATTCCTGTGGAAGTGTTTCCTCACCTCAGTCTTAACTGGCCTCCCCTTTATTCAAAGACTGTGGCCCCTGGTTCTGGACTCGCCCAAAATTGGGAACATTTTTCCTGCATCTAGCTTGTCCAGTCCTTTTATAATGTGACCCCTCATCCTTCTGAACTCCAGTGAATACAAGGTATTAAAATAAAAGGTACTGGTGAGAGTAATGGAACTAAAATCAATGCACAACCTAACCGCTTCTGAAGAAGGGTCGTGACCCGAAACGTCAACCATTCCTTCTCTCCAAAGATGCTGCCTGTCCCGCTGAGTTACTCCAGCATTTTGTGTCTGTCTTCTAATAACTTCCAACTAGGGCCCAGGTTTGCTATCATCACGCGTACTGAGGTACAGGGAAGAGCTTTGCATTGCATGTTACCCAAACATATCAGCTAATACTATACATAAATACAATCAAGCCAAACTCGTCCAAAAGGTCGTGGTTGTGGTAGTGAAGATGGCTGTGAAATATTGCAGCAGGATCTGGATCGATTCACCAGGTGGGCGGAGGAATGGTTGGCGGAATTTAATACAGTGAAGTGTGAGGTGTTGCATTTTGGGACGTCGAACAAGGGCAGGACCCACACAGTAAATAGTTGGCCTCTGGGTAGTGTTGTAGAGCAGAGAGATCTAGGAGTACAGGTGCATGGTTCCATGACGGTCGAATCGCAGGTAGATAAGGTGGTCAAAAAGGCTTTTGGCACTTTGGCCTTCATCAGTCAGAGTGTAGAAGTTGGGAGGTCATGTTGCAGTTGTATAAGACGTTGGTGAGACCGCATTTAGAATATTGTGTTTAGTTCTGGGCACCATGTTATAGGAATGTTTTTGTCAAGGGTTCAGAGAAGATTTACAAGGACGTTGCCAGGACTAGAGGGTGTGAGCTATAGGAAAAGGTTGAGTAGGCTGGGTCTCTATTCCTTGGAGCGCAGGAGGATGAGGGGTGATCTTATAGAGGTAAATAAAATCATGAGAGGAATAGATTGGGTAGATGCACAGAGTCTCTTGCCCAGAGTAGGGGAATCGAGGACCAGAGGACATAGGTTCAAGGTGAAGGGGACAAGATTTAATAGGAATCCGAGGGTTAACTTTTTCACACAAAGGGTGGTGGGTGTATGGAACAAGCTGCCAGAGGAGGTAGTTGAGGCTGGGACTATCCCCACGTTTAAGAAACAGTTGAACAGGTACATGGTTTGGAGGGATATGGACCAAGCGCAGGCAGGTAGCACTAGTGTAGCTGGGACATGATGGGCGGTGTGAGCAAGTTGGGCCGAAGGGCCTGTTTCTACACTGTATCACTCTACGACTATGACTAGGTAGATCAAAGATATAGTTCTCAGCATTGCAGCGCATCTGTTCCAGAGACAAAGTCCAATGTCCGCAATGGGGTAGAGGTGAAGCGGACAGTACCCTAGCTTATGGAAGGACCGTTCAGAAGCAGAGGGGAAGAAGCTGTTCCCGAGTCTGGTGGTGCGTGCTTTCAAGCTTCTGTACCTACTGCCAGATGTGAGCAGGGGAGAAGAAGGAATGACCGGGGCGGGACAAGTCTTTGATGCGGTCGGCTGCCTTTCTGAGGCTTCGTGAACTGTAGATGGAGTCAGTGGTGGGGAGTGTGGTCTATGTGACGGACTGGGCCACATCCACAACCAGGATTGATAAGCGCTGGTGACCACCGCTATGTGCGTTCATTATTAATTACCCTCCAATTTCCTGGATTTTGTAAGTAAGTAAGTAAGTTTATTGGCCAAGTATTCACATACAAGGAATTTGCCTTGGTGCTCCGCCCACAAGTAACAACATGACGTACAGTGACAGTTATGAATGACTCCAAAAACACTAAACATTAACAATAATAACACATTAATGATAAAACACCATTGATCAAGCATGTGAACCAACAAAATACCAGATCAAAGGGAGGCTACAGATTTTTGGCTGTTGAGTAGAGCAACTACTCGTGGATAAAAACTGTTTTGATGTCTGGCTGTGGCAGCTTTGACAGTCCGGAGTCGCCTTCCAGAGGGAAGTGATTCAAAGAGTTTGTGGCCTGGGTACAATGAGTTGAAAAAGTGTAACGAGGAAGAGGGGAACGAGAAATGGAGAGAAACGAAGATCGATAGACATAGACCAGTTAACCGGAAATTGCAGGAATCTAAGAGTCAGAGAGAGTGTGGTTAGTCAACAAGTTTGACGGGGCAAAGCTTTTATGACAGGAACTTATATTTAATAAATCAAAGAGGTTTTATTTAAGGGTGTGGGAGGCAGGGTCGATAAAGGAAAGTCACTCAGGGAACAGATTAGAAGTTTTAAAACTTGTGGTGATTTGCGGAACATTATGTGAAATAAGGGGCGACACGGTGGCGCAGCGGTAGAGTTGCTGCCTCACAGCGCCAGAGGCCCGGGTTCGATCCCGACTATGGGTACTGTCTGCATGGAGTTTGTATGTTCTCCCCGTGACCCATGTGGGTTTTCTCCGGGCGCTCTGGTTTTCACCCACCCTCCAAAGATGTACAGGTTTGTAGGTTAATTGGCTGGGTGTAAATGTAAGTGTCCCCAGTGTGGGTCGGATAGTGTTAATGGTCGGCGCGGACTATGGCCTGTTTCTGCGCCGTGTCTTTAAAAGAAAAGCGCTTGAGGGAACAAATTATGGGGCCACCACCGATCTTCTGGCACCCTTGATTCCAGGGCCTTGCCAGATTATCCGTTTTGCCAGACCAACAGAGGTCACGGCCTCCGAGAGACAATAGACAATAGACAATAGGTGCAGGAGTAGGCCATTCAGACATCCGAGCCAACACCGCCATTCAATGTGATCATGGCTGATCATCCACAATCAGTACCCCGTTCCTGCCTTCTCCCCATATCCCCTGACTCCGCTATCTTTAAGAGCCCGATCTAGCTCTCTCTTGAAAGCATCCAGAGAACCGGCCTCCACCGCCCTCTGAGGCAGAGAATTCCACAGACCACAGAAGAGAGGAGTCCAACGGTTCCGGAACGTTCCGCCCAGGCCGCCGAGGGGCCGAGATACCGGCCCACAAAGTCACACTGACACGCACTGGATGAAGAATTAAGGTTCTTGCGTTGAGATCTTGCTAACACCAAGATGTTTCAGATTTCAAAGCCTTAAATCGAAATGTCAACTATTGTCGATTTTTTTTTAATGCTATGCCTCCCTTTTACAAGCCAAGACTTTGTGCGGGTAAAAAAAAAAGATTTAGTGCACTCGATGTACAATCATTCTTCGGAAGACGACGGCAGTTTATCCGTAACAGAAGTTTCATTGTCTTTTAAAATGACAGGTACCTTAAAAATAAAAGCAGGGCTTTGTTCATTTTTACCAACCGTCCATCAATCAGCGTGCATTATATGAGCTCTTCATTAAATGCAAGATGATATTTCATCCTTTACTATAAGCAATGCCAAAACTGCTAAATGCATCTTTGTTAAACATTTTTTTGGATAGAAAATGCTGATTAAGGGAGAGTTGGTACCATCGTTACACTTGGATTGCTTTCTCTGGAATGTTGGGGGTTGAAGGGAGACCTGATACAAGACAGAACTGTGAGCGGCACAGAGCCGGTAGACAGTCAGAACCTTATTTCCCAGGTTGGAAATGTCAAAGACTAGAGAAGATAGTTAGAGGTACAGAGCGAAAAACAGGCCCTTCGGCCCACCGAGTCCGCACCGACCAGCCATCCCCGTCCATTAACAATATCCTACACAGACACACGAGGGGCAATTTACTTATACCAGACCAGTTCACCTACAGACCTGTACGTCTTTGGAGTGTGGAAGGAAACCGACGATCACGAATGCAAGTCACAGGGAGAACGTACAAACACCACACAGACAGCACCCGCACTCAGGATCAAAGCTGGGTCTAAATAGACAATAGACAATAGGTGCAGGAGTAGGCCACTCGGCCCTTCGAGCCAGCACTGCCATTCGATGCGATCATATAACCATATAACAATTACAGCACGGAAACAGGCCATCTCGGCCCTTCAAGCCCGTGCCGAACAACTTTTTTCCCTTAGTCCCACCTGCCTCTGTCTCTGGCGCTTTAAGGCAGCAGCTCTACTGCTGCGCCACCGTGTTGCCCTTAATATAGATTTACGGTAGATGGTGAACAGTTTGAATGATATACGTGGGGCAAGTGGTGCCACTAATACAGAGGGTGGCGGGTGCCTTGAACACGCTGCCAAGAGCTGGTGGTGTAGGTAGATACAATAGTGGCTTTTAAGAGGCTTTTAGATGGGCAGGGAACAGAGGGATGTGGGCCGAAGGGCCTCTTCCTGTGCTGTACTGTTCTATGTAATTCAGCAGGAACGAGATAACTGGGTTTCAGTCTGACACCATTAAAGCAAATGACATCTATCATAGAGTCAGAGTGTAATACAATGTGGACCAGGCCCTTCAGCCCATCTTGCCCACACTGGCCAAACATGTACCAGCTACACTAGTCCCACCTGCCTGTGTTTGGTCCATATCCCTCCAAACATTTCCTATCCATGTACCTGTCCAACTGTTTCTTAAACGTTGGGATAGTCCCAGCCTCAACTACCTCCTCTGGCAGCTTGTTCCATACACCCACCACCCTCTGTGTGAAAATGTTACCCCTCAAATTCGCATTAAACCTTTTCCCCTTCACCTCAAACCTATGTCAGAACGGATGCATCACGGCACGGTGTGGGAACAGCTCCATCCAGGACAGTAAGAGATTGCAGCGAATTGTGGGCGCAGCTCAGACCATCACACAAGCAAACCTCCCTTCTATTGGCTCCATTTATACCTCACCCTCGGCAAGGCCAGCAGCATCATCAAGGACGAGTCGCACCCCGGCCACTCCCTCTTCTCCCCTCTCCCATCGGGCAAAAGGTACAGAAGTGTGAAAACGCACACCTCCAGATTCAGGGACCGTTTCTTCCCGGCTGTTACCAGGCAACTGAACCATCCTACCACAACCAGAGAGCGGCCCTGAACTACTATCTACCTCATTGGTGACCCTCGGACTATCCTTAACCGGACTTTACCTTGCACTAAACATTATTCCCTTATCATGTATCTGTACACTGTAAATGGGTTGATTGGAATCATGTATTGTCTTTCCGCTGAATGGTTAGCACGCAACAAAAAAGCTTCTCACTGTACATTGGTACATGTGACAATAAACTATAAACTAACTAAATCCGAACAGGATTCTACACTTTCAGGACAGGGAGTGAGAGAGGATTGACTTAAGATGAAACAAAAATTGGTTTTACAGTTATTCATTTCCAGCTCACTTCCAAAACCATTACTGCCTGATTTCTGACTGTTGTGGCTATTTTTAGCTAACTTTATTTGTTCAAAGTTTCGTAATCCTTAATCCCCTTAATGCAGTTTTGCATCTCTTGCTTTGACATATGAAGACGGCGTTTAAACAACCAATTACCCAGAATAACATCGTACTTGACAATGTAGCTCGCAGCACCAGGTACCTGCCAAAGATACACACAAAACGCTGGTAGGCAAAAATGCTGGAGAAACTCAGCGGGTGAGGCAGCATCTGTGGAGCGAAGGAATTGGTGGCGTTTCGGGTCGAGACCCTTCTACCGACTGATGAAGGAATAGGCGACGTTTCGGGTCGAGACCCAAAAGGGTCTCGACCCGAAACGTCACCTATTCCTTCACTCCACAGATGCTGCCTCACCCGCCGAGTTTCTCCAGCATTTTTGTCTACCTTCGATTTTTCCAGCATCTGCAGTTCTTTCTTAAAACACAAAAAGCTGGAGTAACTCAGCGGGACAGGCAGCATCTCTGGAGAGAAGGAACGGATGACGTTTCGGGTCGAGACCCTTCTTCAGACTGGTTAGGGGTAAGGGAAACAAGAGATATAGTTGATGATGTGGAGAGATAAGGACACAATGAATCAAAGATATGCAAAAAGGTAACGATGATAAAGTCTGAAGAAGGGTTTCGGCCCGAAACGTTGCCAATTTCCTTCGCTCCATAGATGCTGAGTTTCTCCAGCATTTTTGTCTACCTTCGATTTTCCAGCATCTGCAGTTCCTTCTTAAACATTGTTAGCTGTTTGTTGGGTGAAAACTTGAAGCTGGTGCGACTTGTGTGGGGGAGGGATAGAGAGAGAGGGAATGCCGGGGCTACCTGAAGTGAGTGAAATCAATATTCATACCACTGGGCTGTAAGCTGCCCAAGCGAAATATGAGATGCTGTTCCTCCAATTTGCATTTAGCCTCACTCATGACAAGCCTGCCCTCGGGTACAATTATTAAAATTAGTACAAATTAATCACAGCACGCAGATTCGATCCCGACTTCCGCTGCTGCCTGTGTGGAGTTTTCACGTTCTCCCTCTGACCATGTGGTGCTCCAGTTTCCTCTCACATCCCTAGTGCGTAGGGAGTGAATGAGAAAGTGGGGATAGCATAGGACTGGTGTGAACGGGTGATCGATGGTGGGCGTGGGCTCGATGGGCCGAAGGGTCTCGACCCTAAACGTCACCCATTCCTTCTCTCCAGAGACGCTGCCTGTCCCGCTGAGTTACCCCAGCATTTTGTGTCGAACATCAGTGTCCGTGATGTATCTTGCAATCGATTAGAAGCTCTCTTCTCCAACGAGGAAATGGCGCTCCAGTTTAATGAAAATGAACTAATTCACGCGGTACGTGCTATTAATGAGTGACAAGCCATACCTTGTTGGTTTGTCCAAAAAGAGCTAAGTGAGCTGACCTGTGAAAATCACAAGCCTCAGCACTGAATCACTTAATGGTACATATTTAGTTAGTTACCAAGTCCAATGGGTATCCTATACTTATACCGTGTAAATCTGCCCCCTCTTTGTGTTAATATTAACACACTGCTTTCATTCACTGCTATATTTAGTGTTAATAATAAAATTTCAAGCGATCAGTGATTAACAGGGTAAAACGCTTCAGTTTTTAATTAACTGTAAATGGTCTTCTGGATATGCACCAAGATTTCTGAAATAGCATTTCACCCAAAATCCCTTCATCAGCTACTAGATCGAACAATAGTACAGAGTTGTTTTATGATTAATCCTTGGTCATCAAGCACACATTTAATCTTTTCATCAAGCTCCAGTTTACGAAATACAATGAGTTGAAAAGATAAAATTATAATTTAGCTGAAAAAAGGAAATATAACTGATCGATCATTCAATTGTGGATAAAAGGGCAGCACAGTCACACAACGGGTAGAGCTGCTGCCTCACAGCGCCGGAGACCCGCGTTCAATCCTGACCTCGGGCGCTGTCTGTGCGTGTGGAGTTTGCACGTTCTCCCTGCGACCTCGTGGGTTTCCTCCGGGTGCTCCGGTTTCCTCCCACATCCCAAGGATCAGAAAGGGTTTGTAGGTTAAACGGCCTCTTGTAAAATTGTCCCTGGCTTGTCGGGAGTGGATGAGAAAGCGGGATAACATCGAACCTGTGTGTGAGCGGGTGATCGGTGATCAGTGGGGACTCGGTGACCCAAAGGCCATGCTGTATCTCTAAACTAAAATTGGATTAATACAGAGACACAAGGAATGGCAGATGCTGGCTTCCAAAAACGACACAAAGTGGTGGAGGTTTTCAAAGTATCTCATAAGTTTATTTTCACTGCATGTTAAAACATTAATTCTGCAGCAAGGAAATTATCAGAAAGGCAAATCTTCATTTCCTGACAGTTCTGTGTAAATGATTACTGAGTTTGCAGAGCCATGCCCACAGGGTTAAAATCAACTTCATAAAACTGCACAGTGCGCGATGCAACTGAGCTGAAACTCTCTCTGCAGCCGACGCCTTGCAATGTCACAGCCACATCACTCAATCTGATGTGCAGGGAGGAACTGCAGAGGCTGCTTTAAACCGAAGACAGGCACAAAAAGCTGGACTAACTCAGCGGGACAGGCAGCATCTCTGGAGAGAAGGGATAGGTGACCCTTCTTCGGATCTACAGTCAGGATCAAACCCGGGTCCCTGGCGACGCAAGGCCACAACTCTGCCGCTGCGCCATCATGCTGCCCTGCTTCTTTCAAATTACTGCACATATCTTATTATTCTAAGTTTAGTTCATTATCACATGGAACGAGGTACAGCAAAAAGCTTTTGTTGCGTGCTAACCAGTCAGCTGAAATACTTTTATTACTTTTAATCCCTTCAACACAAAGCAAATAAGCTGACTGACATTCCTCTAAATGTTTCCTTGTGATGTACCAGCCCAACTGTCTGTTAAATATCGCGTGCGAACCTGCCTGACATTTCTACTGGCAACACATTCCATACACACACCTTCCCTCAGGTACCTTTTAAAGTCTTTCTCCTCTCATCTTGAACTCATTGTCCTCTAATTGTAGAACCCCCCCCCCTCACCCTGGGGAAAAGACAGTAGCTATTCATCTCACCTACTATGCCCCTCATGACGTTATAAATCTCCATCCGGCCACCATGCCGACAATATACTTGCAATAGAACAAATACAACAACAACAAAAGCAGATTATTTACTGAAGACAGACACAAAATGCTGGAGTAACTCAGCGGGAGAGGCAGCATCTCTGGAGAGAAGGAATAGGTGACGTGTTGACAATAAACAATAGGTGTAGGAGGAGGCCATTCGGCCCTTCGTGCCAGCACCGCCATTCAATGTGATCGTGGCTGATCATCCACAATCAGTACCCCGTTCCTGCCTTCTCCCCATATCCTCTGACTTCACTATCTTTAAGAACTCTATCTAACACTCTCTTGAAAACATCCAGAGAACTGGCCTCCACCACCCTCTGAGGCAGAGAATTCCACAGATTGACAACTCTCTGTGTGAAAAAGTGTTTCCTCGTCTCCGTTCTAAATGGCCTACCCCTTATTCTTAAACTGCGGTCCCTGGTTCTGGACTCTCCCAACATCGGGAACATGTTTCTAGCTTTTAGCGTGTCCAAACCATTAATAATCTTATATGTTTCAATAAGATCCCCTCTCATCCTTCTAAATTCCAGAGTGTACAAGCTCAGCCGCTCCATTCTATCATCATAGTCCCGCCATCCCGGGACTTAACCTTGTGAAGGGTTGAGACTCTTCTTCAGACAGAGTCAGGGGAGAGGAAGACTAGAGATATGGATGGGTAAGGTGTGAAAATGACAGATCAAAGGAGAGGCTGAACAAGGAAATGTAGAATGGCTCATTGTTGTCTGAGGGGAATGTGACAACGAGGCGTATGAACAGTAAAATGAATCAGGAGGAGAGTGATACGAGTCGGAGAACTAGGTGGGGGAGGGACAGAGAGAGGGGGGAAAGCAAGGGGTTATCTGCAGTTAGAGAAGTCAATGTTCACACCACTGGGATGTAAACTACCCAAGCGAAATATGAGATGCTGTTCCTGCAATGTGCGCTGGGCCTCACTCTGACAATGGAGGAGGCCCAGGACAGAAAGGTCAGCGTGGGAATGGGAGGGGGAGTTGAAGTGTTGAACCACCGGGAGGTCGCGTAGGCCCAGGCAGACTGAGAGTGGAAGGTATTTACTGAGGTGGGAAGGGTTTTGTTTTTGAGGGAATGGAGGGATGTGCAGGCCGCGGGGATCAGTTTAACTTGGCATCATCATGTCCCTGCGCTGGACTGCTCCATGTTCTATGAATTGCTCAATAACGTTGACGGTGCCAAAGAGGGACTGTCGCACAATACTTGACCAGAGGGCCAAGAGTGGTTTAATGTCATCGGTACTTGCAGGTTTGTCAACACAGCACTCAATAGATAAGGTGATGATAAACAATCCTAAAAAGGCTCAATAAATAAACAAAACCCAATATAGCGCAAAAACAAGACAAAGCCCAAAGTCCCGAGGACAACCAAGGCGATAGCTGATGCATCAGCACCAGGTACCCGCCAAAGATAGACACAAGAAGCTGGTAGATAAAAAATGCTGGAGAAACTCAGCGGGTGAGGCAGCATCTATGGAGTGAAGGAATAGGCGACGTTTCGGGTCGAGACCCGGAAGGGTCTCGACCCGAAACGTCGCCTATTCCTTCGAGAAGAAGGGTCTCGATGCTGCCGGACCACCAGTTGATGGATAATTGGAGGTGGACCTGTACCTGGTGCCACGCAGACAAAGAGCAGCCAAATAATGCACACTGTTGTCCCTCCGGCAACCAAGAGGGCCAGATGAGTTACCACTGGTGATGGTGCTGGAGGATTACTGTGGTTTTAGGGAGAATACTCTTGATTACGTGTGGAGCCTGACACAAGATACATGGAACCTTGAACCAATGACTCATCCACTTGCTTGCCAGAGGCACATTTTTCGTCAATTTCACATCACAGTCTTAGGTGGAGTCAAAATTATTTCCATTCCAAAGAGAATAAAACAAAAACAAAATAAATCAGGCAACCTGCTTTAGAAGGAACGGATGCTGTCGTGCTTGTAGTTTTCTGGGTTTGGTTTCATCTGACAATATCCGTATAACCATATAACAATTCCAGCACGGAAACAGGCCTTCTCGGCCCTTCCAGTCCGTGCCGACCATTCATTTTCCCCTAGTCCCATCTACCTGCACTCAGCCCATACCCCTCCATTCCCTTCCCGTCCATATACCTATCCACTTTACTTTTAAATGTTAAAACCGATCCTGCCTCCACCACTTCTGCTGGAAGATCATTCCACACAGCCACCACTCTCTGAGTAAAGAAGTTCCCCCTCATGTTACCCCTAAACTTCTGTCCCTTAATTCTCATGTCATGCCCTCTTGTTTGAATCTTTCCTACCCTCAATGGGAAAAGCTTATCCACGTCAACTCTGTCTATCCCTTTCATCATTTTAAAGACCTCAATCAAGTCCCCCTTTAACTTTCTGCGCTCCAAAGAATGAAGACCTAACTTATAACCATATAACAATTACAGCATGGAAACAGGCCATCTCGGCGCTTCAAGTCCATGCCGAACAACTTTTTTCCCTTAGTCCCACCTGCATGCACTCATTCCATAACCCTCCATACCCTTCTCATCCATATGCCTATCCAATTTATTTTTAAATGATACCAATGAACCTGCCGCCACCACTTCCACTGGAAGCGCATTCCACACAGCTACCACTCTCTGAGTAAAGAGGTTCCCCCTCATGTTACCCCTAAACCTCTGTCCCTTAATTCTAAAGTCATGTCCTCTTGTTTGAATCTTCCCTATTCTCAAAGGGAAAAGCTTGTCCACATCAACTCTGTCTATCCCTCTCATCATTTTAAAGACCTCTATCAAGTCCCCCCTTAACCTTCTGCGCTCCAGAGAATAAAGACCTAACTTATTCAACCTATCTCTGTAACTTAGCTGTTGAAACCCAGGCAACATTCTAGTAAATCTCCTCTGTACCCTCTCTATTTTGTTGACATCCTTCCTATAATTGGGCGACCAAAATTGGTCATACTCCATACTCCAGATTTGGTCTCACCAATGCCTTGTACAATTTTAACATTACATCCCAGCTTCTATACTCAATGCTCTGATTTATAAAGGCTAGCATACCAAAAGCTTTCTTTACCACCCTATCTACATGAGATTCCACCTTCAAGGAACTATGCACGGTTATTCCCAGATCCCTCTGTTCAACTGTATTCTTCAATTCCCTACCCATCCACATGTCAAATAAATCATAATTTAAGTACAAATTCATGTTCATAGGTTGTAGAAGCAGAATTAGGCCATTCAGCCCATCAAGTCTACTCTGCCGGGGGGGTTACACAAAAAGCTGGAGAAACTCAGCGGGTGCAGCAGCATCTAAGGAGCGAAGGAGATAGGCGACGTTTCGGGTTGAGACCCTTCTTTCACAACCAAGTCTACTCTGCCATTCAATCGTGGCTGATCTATCTTTCCCTCCTAACCCCATTCTCCTTCCATCCCCCCCCATAACCCCGACACCCGTACTAACCAAGAATCTGTCAAACTGTCCACTGTAAAAATGTCCACTTACTTGGCCTCCACATGCATCTATGACAGGCAGATTTGCTATTTTGAAAGATTAGTCTCATAGAGTGATACAGTGTGGAAACAGTGCCCTTCGGCCCAACTTGCCCACACTGGGCCAACATGTCCCATCTACACCAGTGTATTATAGTCACATGTACCGAGATACGTGCGTTCCCAAAAAAAGCTTTACACTCAACATCAGTGTACGTCACGATAACAAACTCCACTAAACTTTCAAAATAACAAATTTACATTTTAATTATTTGTTTATTTGACAAGTGAAGGAAGTGAATGGCATGTTGGCCTTTATAACAAGAGGAATCGAATATAGGAGCAAAGAGGTCCTTCTGCAGTTGGACAGAGCCCTAGTGAGTCCACACCTGGAGTATTGTGTGCAGTTTCGGTCCCCTAATTTGAGGAAGGACATTCTTGCTATTGAGGGAGTGCAGCGTAGGTTTACAAGGTTAATTCCAGGGATGGCGGGACTGTCATATGCTGAGAGAATGGAGCAGCTGGGCTTGTACACTCTGGAGTTTAGAAGGATGAGAGGGGATCTAATTGAAACATATAAGATTGTTAAGGGCTCGGACACGCTAGAGGCCTGAAACATCTTCCCGATGTTGGGGGAGTCCAGAACCAGGGGCCACACTTTAAGAATAAGGAATAAGCCATTTAGAACGGAGACGAGGGAACATTTTTTCTCACAGAGAGTGGTGAGTGTGGAATTCTCTGCCTCAGAGGGCAGTGGAGGTCGGTTCCCTGGATGCTTTCAAGAGAGAGCTAGATTGGACTCTTAAAATTAGCGGAGTCAGGGGATATGGGTAGAAGGCAGGAATGGGGTACGGATTGGGGATGATCAGCCATGATCACATTGAATGGCGGTGCAGGCTCGAAGGGCCAAGTGGCCTACTCCTGCACCTATTGTCTATTGTCTATTGAATATTGTAAAGGTGAAGAACTTTTTACCTGTGTCTGGTCATTAATAAATCATCAGTACACTCAGAATTGATTCCAAACCTAAAACCAAATGTGAATTTTAAAACATCTAAATGGATGCCTACAATAATCATTTTTTCGATCTAAATGATTTTAAAATACTTTTATGTTGTCAGGACCACCCATTGACAACAAAGGCATCTCAAACTGCCCGGTTCTGTAGTATAATATCAAGCGGCGTTACATTTAAACATTTGTAGTTTAAACTTTAAAGCTGATGCCTTTTAATTCAAAGACAGTAATGAGCACGGTGTTAAGGCTGGAAGGCTAACATTAAAAATTGTTCCCCCCAAAAAAATGTACAGTACTTTCTATTTACAGGAGATTTCTGCAAATTGTCTATATTGAAAAAATAACATAATTTAACTTTCAATTCTGGCTTTTGTAGACATATTCTTGAAAAACAATCCGATTACATTCTAAAGCAATTTCTCCTCGCTGGCAAGCACTGTTTGGTTCTGCCACGAACAGAGAGAGCCATTGAATTCTTCCCTCTGCTTTCTTTCCTCCCAGAGAGTTTGGAGCAGCAATCTACCTGGAATTCCTTTGTCAATCCTGTGTTTATATCCTGG
This sequence comes from Raja brachyura, assembly GCA_963514005.1. The sequence goes on along the minus strand of OY740797.1, from coordinate 5,520,304 downwards.
ATATATGTTGGTCCGTCACTGCGCCTCCTGTGAGCTGGGATTGATACCCAGACAACTAACTCAACGTTGCAACCAGCAGACAAAGGACAAACAATGCAACTTCCCAGCGACTCGCACAAACCTCCACCTCAACAAATCAGATGGGGTTTGTTCCACTCCTTCTATTAAACAGGGGCACATTAGCACCAAGCCAACACTTACCTTTCGCACCCCCAGCCCTGCTCCAACTTGTAGTATTTCTATCTTTCTTCTTTTTTGTTTTGCACTTCCGTTTCTCAGCAGCCTGCGTTACCCAACAGGAAAGGTTGCATTTCAGCCGGGTTTAAAATGCGGAACTGATTCTGTGCAGCGCTTTTTGCATCACACACACACATATGTATCAGTGCTAACAGTGAGCGAGCGAGCGAGTGAGTGAGTGTTGTTTCAGCAGCGGCAGCAGCAGCAGCAGCTCACGTTTGCAAATGCTTTGCATTGCATTACAACAGCTGGAGGGGGGGAACCTCACACTGTACAGATGTTAGCAGCTGTACAGGTACGCGGCAGCCCACTGCACCCCCCACTCGGGCGGTGGGGTGGGAATTCAGCCCCTCCCTCCTAAGTGCAGAATAACTCAGCCCTTTGTTTCCAAAATAACTTGAATTCATTCTACAGCTTCCCTGAGCCTCGCCCCCTTTGCTCTCTCGTTTTCACACCCAGCCCTTCCTTATCTCTGTTTCCCCCTCCCCTGACGCTCAGTGTGAAGAAGGGTCTCGACCTGAAAAGTCACCCATTCCTTCCCTCCAGAGATGCTGCCTGTCCCGCTGAGTTACTCCAGCTTTTTGTGTCTATATCTTCTGTGTTAACCAGCATCTGCAGTTCGTTCCTACACCCCACCCCCACCCTCAATAACCCCCACCCCCACCCCTCCTGCAAATTCTTATCCCACTATTTTAATCTTTAAACTCATATACAAAAATGTGTAATTCTTTCCTGCGCCTGGTAGCTGGGATTGATAACCACGCAACTAATCTACATTGCAACCAAAAGACAATGCAAACCAATAAACTTCCCAGCAATTCATTACCTTTTGACCCAAGTAGTTGAAGGTTTCAGTTCACTTTAGTTTATTGGCACGTGTACCGAGGTACAGTAAAAAGCTGTTGTTGCGTGCTATCCAGTCAGCAGAAAGACAATACGTGCTTACAATCAAGCCGTTTACAGAGTGCAGATACATGGTAACTTAAGGGAATAAAGTTTAGTGGAAGATAAAGCAAGTAAAGTCTGATTAAAGATAGTCTGATCGTAGTTCTCTGGTTGTGGTAGGATGGTTCAGTTGCCTGATAACAGCTGGGAAGAAACTGTCTCTAAATCTGGAGGTGTGCGTTTTCACACTTCTGTACCTTTTGCCCGATGGGAGAGGGGAGAAGAGGGAGTGGCCGGGGTGCGACTGGTCCTTGATGATGCTGCTGGCCTTGCCGAGGCAGCGTGAGGTGTAGATGGAGTCAATGGAAGGGAGTAATTAGATGGGAAAGGCAGGAGGCCAGAGTTAATCTCATGCAAACGGAATTTTGAGAAAGGTTTTTGCAAACAGGGTTATTGTGAGCAACCTCGGTGCAGCCGTGTCGATTCACCTGTGCAGAATACAGCCGCAACACCACCCATCCTTTTTATTGTTTCTCCACAGATGCTGCTTGTCCCGCTGACAAAAAGCCCTGTCCCACAGTACGAGTTCATTCCAAGAGTTCTCTCGAGTTTGCCCTGATTCGAACTCGGAGATTTGCGGTAATGGCCACTCGTCGGTACTCGGGACTCTCGTGGACATTTTTCAACATGTTGAAAAATCTTCACGAGTCTTCCCGTGGTTACCTGCCGTTAGCGAGTCTTCCCGAGTACCTGCCATTAGCGTTACGAGCCGCTAAGAGACGTCCCCGAGCTCCAACGTACCCGCTACGTTCATTCTCCGTGCTTACCACGCGTTTGATTATTTTTATAAACTCGGGAGAGCTCTTAGAATGAACTCGTACCGTGGGACAGGGCTTTTACTCCAGCACTTCAAGAGTCAGGAGTGCTTTATTGTCATATGTCCCAGATAGGACAATGAAATGCTTCCTGCTGTCGGAAGGAACTGCAGATGCAGGTTCAAACCAAAGATAGACACAAAATGCTGGAGTAACTCAGCGGGACAGGCAGCATCTCTGGAGAGAAGAAATGGGTGACTTTTCGGGGTCCAGACTCTTCTTCAGACTTCTCACTTGCAGCAGCACAACAGAATATGTAAACATATTACACTGTAAATAATATAATAAACTTTGCGTCTATCTTCAGAATATTGTGCCCATCATATTGCAATTGGAGAGGTTGGGACGGGGGTGGGTGGGGGGGGGTGGGTGGGGGGCATGTACACTATCAATCAAGACACAAATAAAACGCGGCGTTGGAATCTTGAACAAAACACAGACAGTGCTGGAGGAACTCAGCATTCTCAATCCCTTAAGATTAACTACACAATTGAAGATTGAAATTGATGCAAGCATTCGGCACATCAGGCAGCATATATGAGGCGGGGTATATATGGAACAAGAGGAGGTAGTTGAGGCAGGTACTATAACGACATTAAAAATGCTTTTGGACATGTACATAGATGGGAAAGGTTTAGAGGGTTAAGTAAGTAAGTAAGTAAGTAAGTGTATTGGCCAAGTATTCACATACAAGGAATTTGCCTTGGTACTCTGCCCACAAGTAACAACATGACATACAGTGACAGTTACAAATGACTCAGAAAACACTAAACATTAATAATTAACACTAAACATTGTAGGTCACGTGCTGGTAAGTGGGGCGGGTAGATAATAGTCAATAGACAATAGGAGCAGGAGCAGGCCATTCGGCCCTTCAAGCCAGCACCAGAGTATAGATAAGGCATCTTGGTCGACATGGGCACGCTGGGCTGAAGTGCCTGTTTCTATGTATGGGCGGCACGGTGGCGCAGCGGTAGAGTTGCTGCCTTACAGCGCCGGTGCGATCCTGACGACGTATGGTTGCTTGTAAGGAGTTTTCCCCGTGACCTGCGTGGGTTTCCTCCAGGTGCGCTGGTTTCCTTTCACATTCCAAAGACCGACAGGTCTGTAGACTAATTGGTTTGGTAAAATTGTAAATTGTCCCTAGTGTGTTTGTGTGTGTGTAGGATAGTGTTAGTGTGTGGGGATCGCTGGTCGGTGCGGACACAGTGGGCCGTAGGTCCTGTTTCTGCGCTCTATGACTCTATTACAGTCTTGGCAAAGATGCAGCCTGTTTTGGCGTCTCGGTCTGCAGTAACATCGCGCTGGGAAACTGTGTGGTCATGGCTGGCATCCAGAGATCTATTTTCAGTCCATAAGTGTTTACGTTTAAGTTTATGTTTTAGTTTTCCTGCTGTTTTGCCTGAATTCTTCAATCTGGTTTTTGTACTTGTCACATTTCCCAAACAACTTTGACTTAGTTCCCAATGGTACGATTGTGAGGACGGTATATAGGCTATCCTTGTTAGATATAAAAAGCTGGAGTAACTCAGCGGGACAGGCAGCATCCAAAGGAATGGGTGACGATTCGGGTCGAGACCCTTCTTCAGAAGAAAGGTCTCGACCCAAAAAGTCACCCATTGCTTCTCTCCAGAGATGCTGCCTGTCCCGCTGAGTTACTCCAGCTTTTTGTGTCTATCTGCAGGAGTCGAGAGATATGTCTTCATACCTGTATATCCTTAACATGACTGACCAGCAACTGTGATCTCTTTCACACAGCCCCCCCCTCCACTGATGCCTTCTATATCAAGGGACAAGAAGGAGTCAGGGCGTTTAATGGTCATATGTAGCAAATACAAAACAATGGAAGTCTTATTTGCAGCAGCATAACAGGCCTACAGTGGTGTAGCGTTGGGTTCAATCCTGACTACGGGTGCTGTCTGTACGGAGTTTGTACGTTCTCCCCGTGACCGCGTGGGTTTTCTCCGGGATCTCTGGTTTCCTCCCACACTACAAAGATGTGCAGTTTTTGTTGGTTTTATAGTAAGATTAAATGAGAACTTACCAGTTTGAAGTTTGATCCTTATTTTATGAGGAGTTACGATGACGGATTACGTGAAGAACCCCCGCCAGAGCGCACGCTTGTCATACTTCAAAGCCGCGGCGTGAAAACACAGAAACCCAATAGCCGAAGTAACATAGTAAGGCTTTTAGAAGACTAGAACTACCAGATGATCGTTTAGATTATGAGGGTGGGAGCGGAGGGCACGTAATCCCTCATCGTAACTCTTCATAAAATAAGGATCAAACTTCAAACTGGTAAGTTCTCGTTTAATCTTACTATTTTACTTCGGAGTCACGTGAGTGACTACGTGAAGATTTCAAAGCTCTGTGATTTCATGCCATAGATACAGTTCCATATGACACACTGCCTTGATTGACACAGGATAACCAAATAATGTATCAAACATTGTTTAATTTATACAATAAATGTCTTAAACAATAAAATGTTACACAACAGTAATAACCCCTCTTTCGCAGGGGAAATTACAAAGGAGAACTCAAACAGAACCCAAAACAGCTTGCTCAATCTTTGCATTGCGAGGACAGGTTTGTTATAAACCCTAAAAGGTTCCTTAACTGGACCATCCAGCGGTGAGGATTTGGTCTAATGGCATGTCCTGCGCCTTTGCTGTGTACGTTGATGCCGTCCTGGTGGAGTGATTTAAACACATCAGTGTCTACTCCAGCAAAATGCAAACCTGTTTCAGTCATCTAGCAATAGCTTGTACTGACACCTTTGTATGAGGTTTTATGTGGCCGATGACCATCGCTGTTTCAGAGCCTCTGAGACTCTTGATGACCATGATATTATTAGCTCAGATGCGTAATTACATATAGTCTTAGATCAATGGTATATTTTAAGCTTATTTTGGTTCCAGCCATCCCTGGCCTGCTCTGTTTGATTAGATCATATGCATAAAACACAATATCAACTGCAGAAGAATGCATGCTGTCCAGTCATAACTTTTGCAATATTTGGACCCATAATGCTGCCACTAGCGCCATGAACATGACCACTTTGAGCGTTAACTTCCGGAAAGGCAGAGATGTAATTGGAGCCCATTGCCAAAGCAGTGTGAGAACTATGCTCACATCCCAGATTTCTGAATATGTACGTCTGGGAGGGTTTTGTTAAAATACCTCCTATGAATTGGGCCACCAATAGATGAGATCCGACAGAGTGTTGTCCGGACCCTTGCCCTAAGTAGGAGGACAAAGTACTTCTAGCACTATAAATGGAACTATAGTTTAATTGCTCGTCAAAATGCAATGTAGACAAGAACTTCAATACATCCGGTATGCCTGCAACTTATGATAACATATATTTAACTGTAAACAGGACATCTCACACTTCTTAATATGAGGTACATATTGTTTTTTAGTATTATCTCTCCAGACCATCGTAATCACATCGACGGTTCTACTCAATAGTCTGAGTCCCTGGAACAGTCTGGTCTGAAGATACTAATCAATAAATTAATATGCTCATGTAAAGGGGAACTTTCCTCCTGTCCCAGTGTGAACCAACGAGTTACTGTAATTGGGATGACCATGAATGCTGTGTCATCCGTCTCAAACCAATGGGACCATCTTGTGGACCAGTTTAGAACCCACTAAACACCTAAGTGTAGTCATACTCTATTTTGGTGAGACCTTGATTGAATGAGGCAGAAATGGGGAAAGCGTAAGAACGTACATCCGCAATGTAGCGAGAATGTATCCTCCGCTACTGCCCCTAGATTTGGTTCCCATGGCGAATATAGGTACTGGTAATTTAACCCAGATGCAACAGATCTATGTCTGGCAATCCACACCGGCTAACAATCCGTAAACTTTTGGATTCTTAATTCATTTTTTTGTTTGTCATGGAATTTACATGACCTGGTGTCTGCAACTTTCGCATTATCTCTACCTGATAGGTAGATATCTGAGATCCAGATGTTCCTTGTAATGCACCAGTGCCAGATGAGGCTAGACAGACTGTTACAGAATAATGACCTAATTCTACCCATGTGATTGATATGGGTACCAGCTCTGGTATTATCAATCTGAAGCTGCACATGCAAATCATGCATTGTTGAGCAGAATTCTTTAGGCCATAGAATGCACCCAGCAATTCTACGCAGTTTACCCCAGCCTCTGCAGGGTTAATGCTTCTTTCACATTTTATCTGCCGCCCCAGCCAGACTTGATATCAGTGGCTCGTCATCCTGAAGCTCACATCAGTTTGTAAACTAAAGGTTATTGAGTCAGAATGTCTCTAATACATCGCGAGACATTAGTTACAATTTTGGCCGTAGGCAAAGTACTGCCATGTTAATTAACCAATGATGAACCTCAAATAGCCAATCATTTAAATGGTACTAATCTAAGTTTAATTAGATGGGTGAGGACCTAAACTCTCAACAGGTGTGTGGGAGCTGAATATTTATCTTTCAGATCTATGGCTGCCATTTAACACCCTTTTTATCCCAGTTACAATACTGACATTTTTATTTAAACCTTTCATACTGGCCCTTAAGGGTTAAGTATGTTTCGGCCCAGAATGACTTGCCACCCCCCATCGTCCTTTTGGCTGGGGAATTGGACACAATTGTTAAGGCTGATATGCATCATCCACCTGTAGAGCTAGTGGTATTGAACCCCAATACCCAACTATGTGTATTTTGTACGGGTGGATGTACTTCCGAGATACCTATTCGAGATCCCCGGATACAGTCCAATATTCACTTACCCCTTCCTAATCTGAAAGGATATGGTTTTTGAGGTGGCATTCCTGGCCTCAGTTTTAGTCTCATCGTCCAGGTGTTCCCCTGGGTACTAGAGGATCTGATTCAAGGCTGTGACCGTGGGTTGAGCATAGGCTGGACATTTATTCGTAAATATTAAACTAACAAATGGGCATTACACAGCAGGGTCCTTATCCTGCTGTGTTTAGATAGTGGCCTTGCCATTTGTCCAAACGCCATCATTCCTGCTTCAACCAGTTTTTTAGGACTTTTGCAGCCTTAATTCATGCGCGCTCATGATGTGCTTCTTTGGAGCGATGCACAGTAAACAGGCGTTTGATATGTGAATTTCTTCCATTATGAAGTCCAGGAACTGGTGAGGACCATTAATTTGCTGGCCGGATTGTCATCCCTAACAACCCTGTATGGTAAATTGCTAACCACATCTGGCACACCTGGAGCGTGGCTCTTGTGCTTTGGTGTATGCACATAAGCAGTGACACCAACTTCAGGGTCAGCATCCTACTGCCCTGGTTCTCCTGGCTGATGCTCACGGGAGGTCACACACAGCCCTAAACGAGGTGCTGGTGTGCTGGGTCCCCAAACTTCAGGGTCAGCATCCTACTGCCCTGGCTCTCCTGGCTGATGCTCACGGGAGGTCACACACAGCCTAACAAGGTGCTGCTGTGCTGGGTCCCCATGTTGTGGCTCTCCCGGCTGATGCTCACGGGAGGTCACCACTTCAGGGTCAGATTTATACTGCCCTGCTCGTGCTTACAGGAGGTCATACACATAGCCCTGTCAACAGATGCTTGTGGCGCGGCTCTCCCCTAGGCCTGCGCTGTAAAAAGTTTGGTGTCAGCAACCCATTGACCCGAACTGGTCCGCCCTTTACCACAGGGAGACCTTGAGCAGCCCTATCCCAGGCGCTGCTGGCGCGGCTCTCCCGTAGGCCAGCGCTGTGATAGATTTGGCGTCAGTGGCACACTGACCCGTCCTGTTCTCCCCCTCCAGCAGGGAGACCTTGAGCAACCCAGTCCTAGGAGTTGCCGGCGCCGCCTCTCGTAGAGGCCGGCGCTTTTTACATGAAGCAGCGCTGTCCTAAGCGCTGCTGGCGTGGCTCTCCCATAGGCCGGCGCTTTGACACGGGAAACAGCCCTGTTCCAGGTGCTGCTGGCGCGGCCTGTCCCATAGGCCCGCGCTATTATAGTGGAGTCTCACTAATTTGGTAGTGTGAATTTGTAAAGGGTGAAAATACCCTTATTATCGAAGAGGAGCCCTTGCAGCCCGACTCACCCGAGTCCCAATAGGACTGCACAAGTTCTCTCTCCCTCCAATTTGACTCCAAGCCTGGGGCAACGTGTCTGTGAGTTGCTGACCGACTGTCAGCGACTCTAGCGTTATTTAAACCGCATCCCTGCAGGCTGGAATCCACTGACTGCTTTGTCAGCGGCTGTTATCTGGAAACCCGATCTTTTGCCGGCTATCTGCTTCAGCGGTCGGACCGGGGTTCCCCCGCAGCCCATAGCCGGCTTAGGCATCCGACCTCCGATAAATCCGGCAGGAAACTTCTGTAAAGAGAGGCTCCTGCTCGAACACACAATGCTGGTAGGTAAAAACACTTACCTTCTAGGTTGAAACTTACCGCCGGCAGGAGCGTTGCCCCGCCAGTCCGGTGCTTGCCAATGCGTCTGACATAATGACAAGCATGCGCCCTGGCGGGGCTTCTTCACGTAGTCACTCACGTGACTCCGAAGTAAAATTGACTTTGGTAAATTGTAAACTTGGTCCTTATGTGTAGGACAGGTGGGGTTGCCAACTGTCCCGTATTAGCCGGGACATCCCGTATTTTGGACTAAATCGGTTTGTCCCGTACGGGACCGCCCTTGTCCCGTATTTGACTGCTGTTACATGGGTCAAGGGGCCTGTCGGGTCGGGGCGAAACGTCAGGCCCGAAACGTCACCTATTCCTTCGCTCCATAGATGCTGCCTCACCCGCTGAGTTTCTCCAGCTTTTTTGTCTACCTTCGATTTTTCCAGCATCTGCAGTTCTTTCTGAAACGATGGTTGGCGATGAATCGGTGGGCCGAAGGGCCTGTTTCCACGCTGTATCTCTAAACTAAACTAAACTGAAGAAACAAACGTGCAAGTGCAACCCACACGGGACAACGTTGGATGCCTGCCAACTGAGGTGACCTCTCGCTGCTAATCATGGCCAGTTTGCTCTGCTTTATTTTTCTGTGTAAAGCGGAACGTTTGCGAGCACTGTCTCGGTCCCCTTATCCTGACAACGTTGTTGTCGTTCCCATGGCAATGTTACATTCCACTTTAGCAAGTTTCCAATAAATACGCATAGAGAGACAAAGAGACAAAGAGACAAAGCACACACGATGGGGGTGGGGGGGGGGGGGGGGGGAGGCTTTTACACACGAACACAACCGCTGAAGATCGAGAGAGAGAGAGAGGGAGAGAGAGTTCGATTTAGCTCTCAGGTCTAAGGGAATCAAGGGATATGGGGGAAAAAGCCAGAACGGGGTACTGATTTTGGATGATCAGCCATGATCATAATGAATGGCTGGGGTGGGAGATTGCAACCTTCACGTGGTCCACCCTGTTCCAACGAATGCAATCAACCCAACGTGCACAAACAGAAGATCAAACAGAACAAGTTGTCTCGCAGCTTTAGGCTATGCAGGCCATACGCAAGAAGATACTGAGGGCCTACTCCTGCACTTATTTTCTACGTTTCTACAAACACAGAATATTCTGCATCTACTCAGAGAAGCCGAGTGCAACAAACTCAGTTTTTTTTTCCCCCTCTCTGCAAAAACGGCGTCTAATTTAATGTTTCCAGCTATTTTGTTGTTTTTAAACCACCTCACACCATGCTTTTCAGTTTGAAATTTGCCAACATTGTGCATCAAAGTCAAGATTATTATCAAGCCGGAGAAATCCCAAGTCATGAGTATGGGCGTATATGACTGTCACTGGTTGCTATTTACTAATCTAAAATTCATTGAGGTATTCAATTAGTTGCTCACATCCCATGGCAAACACTAGATTATGCTGGGGTGGGGGATATCCATTTGTGTCGTTCAGTTTAGATATACAGCATGGAAACAGGCCCTTCGGCCCATCGAGTCCGCACAAGCCAGCGATCATGAGTTCTACGCGCTAGCGGCAATTTACAGAGGGGCAATTAACCTACAAACCCGCACGTCTTTCGGATGTGGGAGGAAACCAGAGCATGCCATTTAAGGATTCTTAAAGGATTGGGTGCAGGAAAAATGTTCCCAATGTTGGGGGGAGTCCAGAACCAGGGGGTCACAGTTTAAGAATAAGGGGTAGGCCATTTAGGACTGAGATGAGGAAAACAAAAGTGATCCAGAGATTTGCGAATCTGTGGAATTCTCTGCCGCGGGAGGCAGTGGAGGCCAATTCACTGGATGTTTTCAAGAGAGAGTTAGATATAGCTCTGAGGGCTAAAGGAATCAAGGGCAATGGGGGAAAGAGCAGGGACGGGGTACTGATTTTAGATGATCAGCCATGATCATAGTGAATGGCGGTGCTGGCTCGAAGGGCCGAATGGCCTGCTCCTACACATATTTTTCTATTTCTATCCACATGGACACAGGGAGAATGTGCAAAAGTCCACACAGACAGCACCCGGGGTAAGGATGGAATCTGTGTCTCTGGTGCTGTGAGGCAGCAACCATACCAGCTCTGCCACTGTTGGTCAGTTAGATTGTCAAAGGTATTACGCCAAGACGAAGTATATATGAAAATGTAAAGTTGGCCAAAGCGACAGACAATATTTCTCCCTCTAAATATGAGCAGCACTGCTCCTTGGAGAGTGGAGATTTGTTTGCTTTCATGACAATAGGTCAAGGAAGTTCTCAGGTGTGTCCCATTCACTCCATTTACACGGAATGTCATGTTGACATTCTTGGATCAGTGACAAAGCCACATCCAGAACCATCGACATTGCAACTGTAAACCCTCGTTATAAAGGAGGGGGGAATGTTTAAGAAGGAACTGCAGATGCTGGAAAAATCGAAGGTGGAAAATTTGCTGGAGAAACTCAGCGGCTGAGGAAGCATCTATGGAGCGAAGGAATAGGTGACGTTTCGGGTCGAGACCCTTCCGGGTCTCGACCCGAAACGTCACCTATTCCTTCATCAGTCAGACGAAGGGTATCGACCCGAAACGTCACCTATAGCTTCCCTCCATAGATGCTGCTTCACCCGCTGAGTTTCTCCAGCATTTCTGTCTACCATGGAGTGGGGGGGATAGTGTCTGTCATTGCCAAATGCCCTCTGTAACCGAGTAAGGTACCATCATTGTGTAGGAAGGAACTGCAGGTGCGGGTTAACACTGAAGATACACACAAATAGCTGGAGTAACTCAGCGGGTCCGGCAACATCCCTGGAGAGAAGGAATGGGTGACGATTCAAGTCTGAAGAGTCTTGACCCGAAACATCATCTATTCCCTTTGCTCCAGAGTCTAAGGTCCAACAATTGTTTTTTTTTTATACAAAGAACTGCAGATGCTGGTGAAAACACAAAAGGTGTGTTGGAGTAACTCAGTAAGTCAGGCAACATCTCTGGAGTACATGGATAGGTGAGTTTTCAGGCCGGAACTTCTTCGGACTGATTCAGCCTGCTGAGTTACTCCAATGCTTTGTCATTTCCATGGGGTGGCGCCGCGATGGCAGCCTCGCCAACAGTCTGTCTTCCCTTTTCTTCTTTTTGTTGTTGTTATTTTTAGTGTGTTTTAAAAGTTTGTGTTAATGTTCTCTGGTTTGTTTAGTGTGGTGGGGGGGGGGGGGAAACATCTTTTCAATCCCTTACCTCCCCGGAGATGCGAATGTTTTACGGGTCATGTCTTCTGTCGCTGTGCGGCCCAAAATGATGGAGTTGGAGGCCTCGCCCGGGACTGACTTTGTGCCTCACCGCGGGGACGTGGCCTCACCATCGGAGCCCATCCCATGCCTGGGATCGACGCTCCAACATGTGGATTTCAACATCGCGGAGCTCGCAGTCTCGGATAGAGACCCAGTCGGGAGCTCCAAAGTCAGCGAAAGTTTCAAATGGGGTCTTATCGCCCGGCACGAGGAGTTGAGACCCCCCCCCGATGCAGGAGCCTGCTCACCCCGATGGAGTGGGCCTGCCGGCGGCTACAGGAGTCAAGATCGTCCCGTCAACGGAAGGCTCGCGGCCCCCGACGGCGGGAGAACAATGAATGGGAGAGATTGAACTTTTTTTCGCCTTCCATCACAGTGAGGAATGTGGAGGAGTCACTGTGGTGGATGTTTATGTTAAAATGTATCTTGTGTGTTCCGTTGCTTTCTATGAGTATGACTGCATGGCAAATCAAATTCCTCGTCGCCTATCTCCTTCGCTCCTTAGATGCTGCTGCACCCGCTGAGTTTCTCCAGCCTTTTGTGTAACCCTCGATTCTCCAGCATCTGCAGTTCCTTCTTTAACACTTTGTCTACTCCACTGCGATATCTCCTCAAGGTGTGCCTACTTCGAAGAAGTTCTGCTCCTCCCTACGGAGACAGTTTCACAACCTCCTCCCTGATCCCTAACCAGTCTGAAGAAGGGTCTCGACCCGAAACGTCGCCCATCTCCTTCGCTCCTTAGATGCTGCTGCACCCGCTGAGTTTCTCCAGCCTTTTGTGTACCCTGTTACAAAACATACTTGGCTAATAAAGTAGGATTATGATTAAAACCAGGCTCCGATGCTACAGGTCTGCACCAGCGAGCTCTTCTTCACTAGCTACCGCACAGTGCGGTGGCATGGGCGTTATAGCGGCTCATGTTGTAGCCCCTGGAGGCAGCACTTTCAACAGGTCGCTGCCACTGACAGGACGTGCTCGGTCACCATGGGGCTCCCTCCCCTCTCACCAGCTGCCGCTTCTTCCTGTTGGCTGTCGCTCTGTCCACTGCCCGCTCCACCGCTGCCTCCTCCTCCTCCTGTTCCCTCAGCTGACGTAGCTTGTCGCCAGGATGACTTAGGTTGTCGCTGGTGCTGACTTTGTTTTTCTTTTGTTTGTAAAGTATGTTTCTATTTCAAATTTTATGTCGAAGGGGGGGTCCAGTCGCCCGTTTTTCAGCGACCTGCTGCGACTATGACCGTGGCCGGCAGTTGCCTAAAAATAGCCTGAGACAGGCCCTTTACTCTAGAACTTTGCGCCCTTTTATGCATTATTCAATAACTGCAGTTCCTGGTTTCTATACTTGGTGCAATCATCACAGCGACAGATGCAGATATCAACTAGTACATTGATTCATGAGTGGTAAACATTAGCTTGCACCCATGGCTGGTTGTTCTGAAGACTGTGGTGAATTACAAATATATTTTGATGTATATTTATTCAAGGGACGCGAACCTCATTGGGCATTGAATTACTCATCTGCAGTTGCCCTTGGGGAAAGTGCTGCTCCTCTGCCCGCTTGAACCGCTACTATCATTGAGGTGGTGGTATACTGTTGGAGACAAAGTGCCAGTATCTTGACCCCAGTGCAGGAAAGACGGTATATTTCCATGTCAGACTGGTGCATGTTGATAGGTTAAATGGCTTGGTTAAAAATTGTAAATTGTCCCTTGTGTGTAGCATAGTGCTAGCTAGTGTATGGAGATCGCTTCTTCTTCTTGGGTATGGCCTGAAGTTGTAGGACAACTTGTTCTATTTGATCTTATTTGATTGTGCACACCAGGTTGATTGCATTTGTCGAAACAGGGCGGACCACACGAGGGTTGTAATCTCCCACCCCATGGAGATCGCTGGTCAGCGTGGCCTGTTTCTGCGCTGTATTACCAAATTAAACTAGGCTAATCTGCTGCAAGCTTCCAGGAGTGCTGGCTAACCAAATGCGCAAAACAATAAACGTGTGAAATGGTTTAGCTTTCCACAATGACACGTTTTTCCTTTAAAGGATATTTGGCTTTGAGTACAGCAAAGAGTGTGATTCTCACTTCTACTTATCACACGGATGCTTGTAATTATTCTCTATTGTAGGTCTGAGCGAGAGTACTGTCCTCGTTTCATTTTCTCACATGCTATTTAGAGCAACACCACATCCACTGGTCCAATGTATAAATTTAACACACGACTTAAACCAGCTTGACATCCTTGGCCTTTAAAACAAGAGGATGGCATGTTGGCCTTTATAACAAGAGGAATAGAATATCGGAGCAAAGAGGTCCTTCTGCAGTTGTACAGGGTACAAGTGAAATCACACCTGGAACATTGTATGCAGTTTTGATCCCCTAATTTGAGGAAGGACATTCTTGCTATTGAGGGAGTGCAGCGTAGGTTTACAAGGTTAATTCCCGGGATGGCGGGACTGCCATATGCTGAGAGGATGGAGCAGCTGGGCTTGTACACTCTGGAGTTCAGAAGGATGAGGGGGATTTTATTGAAACATATGAGATTATTAAGGGTTTGGACACACTAGGGGCAGGAAACATGTTCCTGATGTTGGGGGAGTCCAGAACCAGGGGCCACAGTTTAAGAATAAGGGGCAAGCCATTTAGAACGGAGACGAGGAAACACTTTTTCTCACAGAGTTGCGAGTCAGTAGAATGCTCTTCCTCAGAGGGCGGTTCTCTGGATACTTTCAAGAGAGAGCTAGATAGAGCTCTTAAAGATAGCGGAGTCAGGGGATATGGGGAGAAGGCAGGAACGGGGTACTGATTGGGGATGATCAGCCATGATCACATTGAATGGCGGTGCTGGCTTGAAGGGCCGAATGGCCTATTCCTGCACCTATTGTCTATTGTTTATTGTCGTCCCTTCCACGAGAATTCCACGGACCACTTTGATCTACATCCTTCAAAGTTGTTTTTTCAGTTCTCACACAAGGCTCACATTTTTATTGAATTGAGTGAAAGCATTAATCCAGGTGCTGCCTGACCCAGCACTTTAGAAATACATAGTTTAAGAAAGAACTGCAGATGCTGGAAAAATCGAAGGTAGACAAAAATGCTGGGGAAACTCAGCGGGTGAGGCAGCATCTATAGACCCTTCTTCTCGAAGGAATAGGCGACGTTTCGGGTCGAGACCCTTCCGGGTCTCGACCCAAAGCGTCACCTATTCCTTCGCTCCATAGATGCTGCCTCACCCGCTGAGTTTCTCCAGCATTTTTGTCTACCTTGGAAATGAATAGGGTCATTTTCAGTTTGGTAGCCAAACTGATGAGCTTTACAAGGGGCAATAGTCTAGAGATGCAGCATGGAAACAGGCCCTTCGGTCCACCCAGTCCTCACCTGTTCACACTAGTTCTATGTTTTCTCACTATCTCGTCCCCTCCCTGCACACCAGGGGCTGTTTACAGAGGAGAATGAACCTACAAACGTGCACGTCTTTGGGATGTGGGAGGAAAGCGGAGCACCCGGACGAAACCCTTGTGGTCACAGGGAGAACGTGCAAGCCCCACACAGTCAGCACCCGGGGTCAGGATGGAACCCGGGTCTCTGGCGCTGTGAGGCAGCACCTCTACCAGCTGTGCCGCCCCCGTACTGAGCTAAACTAAGTACTAAGCTGGGAAGAGTTTGTTAATAACTTTGATCAACTCCGCACAATTTATGTGACTCATGTTGATGATCTTAATCATTCCCAAGAGCTGATTATATGTTTAACTGTAACTAACTTGGTCATTGCCCTACACACGCTGCATTAGTCAGTCGGTAGGCTCTTTTCTATCTTTGCCTGTCCCGAAACATGCACACCCACATAGGCCCCTTGGGTCTGTCATCGCTTTGCAGGCCTCTGACGCAGCCTCTGAAATGCTTCCTTAGTTGTGGAAGCATCCCGATTCCACCCCTGGTGTCAGCTTGTGTATTGCACACCTCAATGGATGCATCAGCACACACACACACACACACACACACACACACACACACACACACACACACACACACACATATATTTATTTAGAGACACAGCGCCCACTGGGTCCGCGCCGACCAGCAACCCCTGCATATTAACACTATCCTACACACACGGGACAATTTTAACATTTACCAAGCCAATTTACCTACAAACCTGTACGTCTTTGGAGCGCAAGAGGAAACCGAAGATCTCGGAGAAAACCCACGCAGTCACGTGGAGAACGTACAAACTCCGTACAATCAGCACCCATATTCGGGATGGAACCCGTGTCTCGGGCGCTGTAAGGCAGCAACTCTACTGCTGCGCCACTGTGCCGCCCTGCTGCACAGAATTGCTCCGTGTGTCAATGTCTGAACTCACAACAAGCAGCTTTAGCACCATCAGGCATATTTTAATCATAATAGTGAGAGACTTTCTCCAAAATTGCAGCAGAGTTTAAACAAACACGCCTTATGATGTTAACAAACCACTTAAGCGATCGTTTTCATTCTTTCCCGAATAGAAGCCCCAAGGGTGCTTTACTCTTCTAAAACGCATTTAACTCAAGCAGAGCAAATTAAATTGGCTTTCATTGGTCTTTTGGAAAAGCATTGCAAAGAGTATCATTGAAGGCTGTATCAGAAGCAATGAGCAATAAAGAAAGGATTTGTGACTACAGACACAATGCTATATTCAACATTTCCTATTCATTTTGAAATAAAACAGATGTGACTGATTCACCAATTAAATATGACTTTCTAAATCAATTTTCCAGCTACGTTTCACTAAACTTAAACAGTTTATGAGTGACACATCCCTCGTTCCAAACAGTATGGATGCAATGGAACCTTTTATTTAGAGTGCTTGACAAAGGCCCCAAAGATTGGTTTAAAATAATGCTTAAGACAGCATGTCATGGCCATGGGAAAGACAATTTATTATATTAGCAATTACAGGTAGTCTTCTGAATTAACACGTTTCCTGGGGGAATCAATTATAAACCACAACCCATTAAGAAAAAAAATTAAACAAAACTTGTGAAGACAGACATTTATGAATCAAAACCTAAAAGGCAACAAGAAAAATCAAGTTAACTGTGCAATTTATACGTTACCAGGGAGCAAGGTCCAACAGTTGGGGGGAGGGGGGGGGGGGGGTTGACAGAGAGAAAGAAAAATAAACCGTGAGAAACAGAGAAAGACAAAAGAGACAGAGGACAGAGAGAGACAGACAGACACAGAGAGTGCGCCAGATACATATACAGACAGGCACTGACAGATGGGCGAGGGGGGGGGGGGGGGGGGGGGGAGGGGGAGAGAGGGGGGGGGGGGGAGAGAGGTATAAAAAGTGGTGACCAGTTAACTATGAAGTGAATTAGAGGGGGAAAAACAAAAAATACATTTGTTTCAAATACGCCATATGAAGTGCACTGGTAAAACGGTGACAATCACAAAAAAAGTCCGGTAATACACAACGAATTGGTCAACATCCTTGAAGAGGAAAGGTGAATCAAAACTTTGCTGCATAGCCTTAATTTGAAACAATTCTGATGGAGGCTTCACATCAGAATTCTCAACTCATCTTTCCTCTCCATTTCTGCTGTCGGGTGTACTGGGTATTCCTTGCATTTCCTGCAGGGGCAGTACAGTTCATATCACAAAAATGTCATACATCCCAAAGTCACAGCACATATTATAGGTTCATTTTGCCATAATCACAATTTTGTCAGACTCGAATCTGGTAAACAAACTGTGTTTTTTCCCCCTCTCTGTAAGCGGGTGAGGTGACCCAACACAACAAATAGGTAAGAAACAACATGCAGCAGAGCACGGGGAAACAGATCAACTGTTCCCAGATGTCACTGATGTTTGAAACTATGCACGTTTTTTTTTTCCTTTGTATGAATGATTATAAAAAAGTTAAGGCAAACCATATAAACCTCATTGTTTTCACTTTCAAAAGTTAGCCCACGTTGCTTCAAGGATGTTGTGCTGTCTCAGAAACAGTGGGTCAATTATCACCTAAAACAAATTACTCACTACAACTAGCAACAGTCCTTAAATGGTGGGGAACATTTGCAATAGTTCCGATATCATTTTAACTACTGCTCCATGTTAACATGGCATCTTGCCATAGTTATCCTTGTTATTTGGTACATATCAATTTTAAGATCCCTTTCGTATCTGTCAGGTCACCTATCAATGTACAGACTACAGCAGAATAACCTAACAATTAAGCATTAAATAGCCAAATTCTAATTGAAAACTGAAAATACATTCACAAAGGACAAAAATTATTTAAGCACCAGCAATTTAAATCTAAACTTCCATCCATTCTTAAATAGTTTCTGGTTTATCCCCCTTTGTTGTATAGCATCAACTTGGTTTAGAATGGATTAGCAGCTTATGGTGAAGCAATAGAATTTATTCCCTACATTTAGTAAACTGATGTTTAAAAAAAAAATGTATTCTTCATTTATGTATCTAATCGATAAAGTAAAGATTAACAGAATAACAATTTGGCATGAAATTTATACCTGACTAGTAAGACTTACTGTAATGAAGTAAGTTTTCTTGTACTGTTGTATATTTTCTAACACAAAAGCCAGTCATATTTTAAATCAGAAAGTATTTGTTACAGCTTTGCGATCAATATCCACAACTAGCACCATCTTAAACATTTTTTTTGATCACTGGTAAGGATTCAGCATGTGGATTTTACAGTACAAGTTTTGCATCGACGCATGCCTTCACAGAAAATCTCCAGCAATCATGTAATTTAAAAAAATATGTAAATAACGAGTTTTTGTGGAAGAATCAATGTTGAGTTACGAGCATCTTCACTTTCTGGTGTGGATTTTTGTCCGAAGTTGAATGATGTACCATTCAATTAAGAGAGTAATTTCTACTACTTGGATGATGATATGGTATGCAATTAGGAAATCAGTTGAAAAAAGACACCTTGTGAATCAGACTGATTGCGAAATTTGTTGTTTGCTCAGCCTGACAAGTGCTCCAACGTATTCCAACAAGATACAGTCAACGAAATGTCAGATAGGTGGTTTGGTGGAACTACAACTCATTTGGACCCCTTGAAGATCCTCGTTCTATTCTAAACGATACCCATTGTGATGAATAAGTAGATTTCTATCGTTCCATATTAGGATTACAATTATAAAATGAATAAAGTATATTGGATAAATGATATGGATTTAGTTTTCACTGTTGATTTATTTTTTTGTGTTACTTTTTAATTGTTCATTTGCCCTAAATAACTTGTGGATACCAATTGCAAAATTCTTAAAGAAATGAATCAAAAAAGAACATTTGATTTTTCCACTCCACTCCAGATGCTTTTATTCAGCTTGCATATTAAGGATTATTTTTTTCCCTACAGCAATGTCAATCGTCCATGTTTTTCTCCAGAGATAGATTACGCCTGAACAGGGGGGCATTTGATATATCTGGCACTGACTCAATAGGTAAAATGTATCCACAGTTAATAGGAAAATTGTAGTGTGAACTTTTCCAGTAATGTTTATAAAGCATGTAAACACAGATGTAACTATATAATACAAGTTCTAAGTTTGTTAAATGATATTTGGTCATGATTTTATGTACAAGAAAGCAAGTTGGAAATGCTCTGGGTTGGAAGGGCTCAACAAACAGATACATGTACTTAAAAATTCAAGGACTAAAAGCAGTATCTATCAGAGCAGAACGCTGTGAGGTTATTCTCTACAGAAATTAAATATGGTTTTGCCTGTACTTAAAACTTGTACTAATACAACATAGAAAAAGCCAGAAATAGGGACAACAGATTGATGCTGTCATATCTATAAGGATGTATTTAGAAGGAAATTTGTGATCATTCCATTTGGTAAAATACAATATGAATATTTACTATTACACCTGAGACAAGGAAATATTAAAACTTCCTTTAAAATATTTCATAGGAACAATTCTGTTCATACAGCATCTTTAACAGTTGTACAAATATCTACATGCTGCACACAGAATTAAATAAACAGTATTAAAATGCTGCATCTTACTTTTCCAGATGCCATGTGCTACTTAAAGCCTTAAACCTAGTGAAGTTCAGCAGCTGCTGGCCCAACCTCTTCTACTTCAGAATCCAAATGAATCTGGAAGTTGCTGCATGGATAAGCATTAGTATAACACCTTCAAGCTTACCAAGTAGCCTTCTTTCTAATATATAAACAAGAGTAAGAGAACATCATCGGGATCTGTTAAATTACCAATACTGAAAATTTTAAATTTAAATTTAAACTGCAATGACATGTAAAACTTGTTACCTCAAAAACACACAAAGATTACCAATGCAAATACTGTACCGATACAATCTTTTCTGTATATACACAATAAAAATGTCAGTATATGCAAAAATAATTTTAAAATCGTGCACAATGTATACATTTCTTGTAACATTTCAATTTTCCTTGCAAAGGAAGCAACAGAAATTTTCTTTTTTCAATAATTTTACGATCCTCTCTTCTCACATCAACATCCCATTACATCTTAAACCCGGAGAGGGGAATTTTTGTGCAACGATTCATCTTCGTCAGAGTTCTGCTCCGCTGTAGCTTATGACCCATCTAAGTAGGGAAGCAATGTTTGTGACAACCACTGTAGCCCATGATCATTTTACAGCAATCTGGAGAAAAACAAAAAAATCATCTAAATCCATACTCATGGGAAAGCCTGAGCACATCCCATCTAGCGCTGCCCATCTCGCGTGGCCGATGAGATCGCTGCAGGAGTTTGCCTTAACCAAGTCAACAAACAGACTACCGACACAGGTCTGCCGAGGCTGGATCTCGCTTGGGCTTCTTTTTTTTGCTTGGAAATGATTGCTGTGGTTTGTTGACTGAATTCTGTTTGTTTGACACACTTCCAACTTGGCTGGAGTTCTGTTGTCCTTGGAAGCCTTTGATGGATGAACGGAAAAGTCTTGATGCATTGAGCTGAAACACAGTCACATCAGAAATAAACTAAATATTATCTCCATCTTAAGTGTAACTTCACATATTGCGTAGTGCAACCCTTGCAGTCAACTTGCAGCAGTAACCGCAATTCCAAATTGTTTATTAGCCGTAAAAGAACTTCAGACATCTTTCATTTGTAAAAGATATGGTATGAACACAAATTCTGTCTCGCTTGTCTGTCAATTCTGTAGACGTTCACATTTTCTGTTAATTGGCCATGAAGATCTTTAAACATCTTTAAATTTGTTTTTAAACAATTTTAAAAATCTTTAAACAATTCTTCCTCATCTCCTTCCTTAAAGAACTCCCTTTAATTCTGAGGATATGACCTGCATTCAATGCCATGTATACCATTTGCCTTATTTACCACTATCTATGCGAGTTGTCACTTTCAAGGAGCTATGCACCTGGACTAAATAGCCAGCATCCATGTTGCAACTTATATTTCTATTTTTAAAATGTCCAACAGCTCGAGAAGAATTAAAAGATTATTAAAGCACATGACAAGCTGCTAGGTCAAAAATGTATCATCCCGAATACCCTAACCCAACGGAAATCTACTAATGCACTTCTTTCTATTCACTGACTCAAGAAACCAGTGTGGCATGTCAGAACACATTATAACAAGTATCATCACTTTAAACTTTCAGAAGGCTTTCGACAAGGTCCCACACAAGAGATTAGTATACAAACTTAAAGCACACAGTATTGGCAGTTCAGTGGATAGAGAACTGGCTGGCAGACAGGAAGCAAAGAGTAGGAGTGAACGGGTCCTTTTCAGGATGGCAGGCAGTGACTAGTGGGGTGCCGCAAGGCTCAGTGCTGGGACCCCAGCTATTTACAATATATATTAATGATTTGGATGAGGGAATTGAATGCAACATCTCCAAGTTTGAGGATGACACAAGCTGGGGGGCAGTGTTAGCTGTGAGGAGGATGCTAGGAGGCTGCAAGGTGACTTGGATAGGCTGGGTGAGTCGGCAAATGCATGGCAGAAGCAATATAATGTGGATAAATGTGAGGTTATCCACTTTGGTGGCAAAAACAGGAAAGTGGACTATTATTTGAATGGTGGCAGATTAGGAAAAGGGGAGATGCAACGAGACCTGGGTGTCATGGCACACCAGTCATTTGAAAGTAGGCACGCAGGTGCAGCAGGCTGTGAGGAAAGCGAATGGTATGTTAGCATTCATAGCAAAAGGATTTGAGTATAGGAGCAGGGAGGATCTACTGCAGTTGTACAGGGTCTTGTTGAGACCACACCAGGAGTATTTCAATGTTTCAATGATTAAGCCCCCTCTCATCCTTGTAAATCTTCTCTGCACCCTTTCCAGCTTGACAACATCTTTCCTATACTTCAGTTGTATAGGGTCTTGGTGAGACCACACCTGGAGCATTGCGTACAGTTCTGGTCTCCAAATCTGAGGAAAGACATTCTTGCCATAAAGGGAGTACAGATAAGGTTCACCAGACTGATTTCTGGGATGTCAGGACTTTCATATGAAGAAAGACTGGATAGACACGGCTTGTACTCGCTAGAATTTAGAAGATTGAGGGGGGATCTTATAGAAACTTACAAAATTCTTAAGGGGTTGGACAGGCTAGATGCAGGAAGATTGTTCCCGATGCTGGGGAAGTCCAGGACAAGGGGTCACAGTTTAAGGATAAGGGGGAAATCTTTTAGGACCGAGATGAGAAAAACATTTTTCACACAGAGAGTGGTGAATCTCAGGAATTCTCTGCCACAGATGGTAGTTGAGGCCAGTTCATTGGCTATATTTAAGAGGGAGTTAGATGTGGCCCTTGTGGCTAAAGGGATCAGGGGGTATGGAGAGAAGGCAGGTAAGGGATACAGAGTTGGATGATCAGCCATGATCATATTGAATGGCGGTGCAGGCTCGACGGGCCGAATGGCCTACTCCTGCAATAATTTTCTATGTTTCTAAACTGGCTCATGCGATGTATTTAAGAAACCTTACCACCGGAAAATACACTGGCAAAGTACATAGCAAAAGAGTATGATTGTCAGAGAACAAAAGTTATTAACATCAGTTTATAAAGGGAGCGCCAACACTTTCGTTCCTTTTCAATTACACAATATTAACAATACCCCAAGTATTATTTTGAAATAATATTGTTAAAGAAATCCATTCCTTCTGGAAAAAAATAGATTTGTCTTAATTAACAAACCAGAATTATTTGTCTCCATTTATTGAATTTTTAAAGAGGTAAATTGGTTCAACACAGATGCTGGACTGAAACCAGAGCTCAGGATTGGATGAATAACTAACAACACCTTATAATCTACGCATCTATCTCCAAAACTGTTATTGGTAAAAAAAAAGTTTCCCGCCCCCTTTTTTTGGGTTTGTTTTTTTTCATTATCCCCTCCTTTCCATTAGTTTATAGATCTTTCTTTTCAGTTCTATCTCTTAAAAAATTCTATAAAAAGAACAGAAGCTTCTATGAATGTAATTGATAAACAAACGGTGTTGCCATTAAGTGTTTACGCTTCTAATAAAAATATTTTTTTTTTTAAAAATACATTCCTTCAAATTTTAAAGATCACTGCCTTCTTTATGGCAGGAATGTCAAAGTGAGAATTTGGTTGTAAAGCAAATTTTGTCCAAAGTGGTTATGGCAATCAACAATGAATCGAGCCTTCTTAAGAGTTCTTCCTACCTGGAGCTAATCCAAATACCAAAATAAATGATTGCAAACCTGGGCTTTAGTATTGGTGCTTGTTGAATTGCTCGATGGGCTGTGTTGCATTTTCGAACTTGGCAATGAGGATGATTCTACTGTTGACTCTTGTGGCACTGATCTATTAGCTTTGGACTGGTGGCTGCCAGACTGCTTGGAGGTTTTGCTGGGTGTTCCATCAGAATCCTGCATATACAAATATAAATTGCATATCAAATTATGTACACATACGAGCAAATTTAAAAAAACACTCCTACGTCGAGACCCGAAACGTCACCTATTCTTTCGCTCCATAGATGCTGCCTCACCCGCTGAGTTTCTCCAGCATTTTTTGTCTACCTTCGATTTTTTCCAGCATCTGCAGTTCTTTCTTAAACTGAAGATTCCATGCTCACAACAATAATCCAAAACCCACAACTCAACACAAAAAAGCAATATTGTTGGAAAGATAAAAGACAAGGTGGAATTGAGAATGCAAAAATGAACTAGTGTAGCTGTTGGGGAGAAAATCTGCATCTGTCCATATTAAACCTAACCTAGGCCTACCCTGGACATCCCCTCTTCTCCCCTTTCCCATCGGGCAAGAGGTACAGAAGTGTGAAAACACACACCTCCAGATTCAGGGACAATTTCTTCACAGCTGGTATCAGGCTAGGGAGCGATCCTGAGCTACAACCTACCTCACTGGAGACTCTTGGACGATCTTTAAATCTGACTCTACTGGACTTTATCTTGGACTAAAGGTAATTCCTTTTATCCCCACATCTGTACACTGTGAGCATTTTGCTCGGAATCATGTATTTCTGCTGACAGGTTAGCACACAACAAAAAAGCCTTTCACTGTACCTCGGTAACAATAAGCCAAACTATACTAAACTAAAAATAGACAACAGTCGGCAAACTGGTTTACTTGACTCCACATTAATCTTTCAAAGGAATCACTAAATTAATGTGAAATAAGGGTCAGGATAACAGAATTGCATCCTAAACAATTGACACAGCACATTGCACCCAAACCAAATTGCAGACAATTTACTGCATAGAAAATTATAATGCTGATTCCACCTCCTCTAGTGGAAGAAAATCAATGCTACTATTTTGTTCGCTTGCAATTTTCAAATTAAAATATTGATTAGGTTAACTCAGTATGCGAATTCAGGTGCATAGAAATAACATTCATTATTTAAATTGCTGGAACTTAGTGCAATTGTATTTTCTACTTGAATAAAAATTATAAAAACGTGAAAACAGATAATCTAACAAATGGGTAAAAGCATCTCAATAATTAAAATTAAGTGAAACGGCAAAGAAGCCAGACTTTGTATGCAAGGTAGTGGAATTCAGTCTGGGGGTGAAGGTTAGTGCATTTGCCAAAGGAAAATGGGACAAAGTCATAAGGAATTGGTCAGAACACATTTGGAGTATTCGTGAGCAGTTTTAGGACCCATATCTGAGAAAGGATGTGCTGGCGCTGGAGAGGGTCCAGAGGAGGTTTACGAGAATGATCCTAGGAACGATTGCATTAAAAGCTAGAAGGATGAGTCGGGGACCTCATTGAAACTTACTGAACAGTGAAAGGCCAAAATAGAGTGGATGTGGCGAGGATGTTTCTACTAGTGGGAGAGCCGAGGACAAGAGGCCGTAGCCTTGGAATAAAAAGGACGTACCTTTAGAAAGGAGATAAGGAGGAATTTCTGTAGCCAGAGGGGGATGAATCTGTGGAATTCACTGCCTCAGACCATCAAGAGGCCATCAATGGATATTTTTAAGGCGGAGATTGACAGATTCTTGATTAGTACAGGTGTCAGGCGTTATGGGAAGAAGGCAGGAGAATTAGGTTATGAGGGAACGATAGATCAGCCATGATTGAATGGCAGAATAGACTTGATAGGCTGAATGGCCTAATTCTGCACGTAGAACTTATGTAGGTGATTCCACAATACTGGTAAGACACGAGGATATCTCCACGGGATGGTAGCATATACATTTAACCGTAGCGTTTCTAACCGAACATCCAGTTTGTTTACTTACAACATCACTTGAACTGGACAAGGTAGAAGATGCAGAGGATAAGGGGCCAGATGAAGAGTTTGAAGAGTGTTTACTAAGACACGTTTCAGAGGTCCTACTTTTGGGCTGGCTTATTACTGTGCATTCTTCCGAAACATTGTTGTTGCACTTATCCAGTTGTGGGCCGACTAGCAAGGTTACGTCATTGCCTGAGGATGGAGGAAGAAAAAGTTTGCTTATTGCCATGCCTACCTTTCTCTTAATATCATTTTACTTTTTTTATAAAGATCTGCAGTTATTCACCAAATATTATTATTTAAAAAATGTAGGCTAAACATTCTCAGAACCTGATAAACTGTCCAGTATGGGGAAAAAATGCAGCAAAGAAAGCAGAGAGGAGATTTGAGTGGAGCAATGCTTTTTTGTTTTGATAGTACAGTATACTGGCACCTCTAAAATGTTAAAAAGATTTTCACATTTCTTAAATTTCAAATCTTTTAAACGTGTCGATTTTATACTTTTGAATCTTTTAGCTAATTAAATTACAAGTCGATTTGTTGCAAAATCGAAGCAGAAGGGAGGATTATTTCACGGAAAAGAATTGTTGATACATGAAGAGGCATACTGGTACATTATGGTTTATGAAAGCGCTGGATAGAAGTGTCCAAGATCATGACTGATTTATATATTGTAATAAGAACGCCGCACCCATTACCAAATGACTCAAGGACCACGGAGGGCAGAGATTTAAAGCTCTGCGCAAACATTACAAGGGAAATACAAGGAAAATCAAACTGCACTTAAGATTGGAAAGGGCAATCAGTGACATCAAATGGAAATTTTGGTTACCTCAAAGAAAAATAATTTATGGGGCTATGATGAAAGACAGGGAATGGGAGGAGCTGGCACAAATAGCTGTCAATTCATGAGCCTGCCGTGCTGAAATAACAATATTACCCAATCTGCAGCCATTTTAAGTTTGAGGTTGTTTAAAATATATATATATATTTTTTTTAAATCGTCAAAAGGAGGTGCCAGGTGATAGCCACTACCCTCCATCAGGGTGGGACCCATTTGTTGTGGGTCTGGGGCGCCCCTGTTCAGACCTCAGAACTCTGCACACAGGGGGATGAATGAACTAGCAGCCATGATAACTGGTGTAATCTGGGTATCAAGACATGAACACCTAAGAACTGGGTTAACCAGTGCTCTGATAAGTTCCTGGTGTGCCAACTCAGCTCTCCTGCCATGCCAGGGGATTTGTGTTGAGCTTAAACCCCAAAGATTACACTGGGATGCTTATCTCGGTGGACATCTGCAATGTAGCTGCAGAGGCCTCTGCTGGATTGGCAGGAGGCAGCTCAGAGGAGAGGCAAACGGCATCTTCAGTTGTTCACCCATCTGATAACAGTGGCAATATGCAATTGTGGACATGCACATTTAGACTCCAATAATGACATGTCAAAAATGACTGCTACATACCAAACATTCACGCCTCGGCACACATAGTTACCGACTAATATAATTAGAAATAAAACAATGGGGGGAGGTGGGGGGGGGGGGGGGGGGGAGGAAAGAGAAAACAACATTTGGGCGGCACGGTGGCGCAGTGGTAGAGTTGTTGCCTAACGGCAGCAGACACAGTTTCTATCCCGACTACGGGTCCTGTCTTGAGTTTGTACGTTCTCCCCATGGCCTGCGTGGGTTTTATCCGGGATCTCCGGTTTCCTCCCACATTCAAAAAGACGTACAGGTGTGTAGGTTAATTAGCTTGGTATAATTATAAATTGTCACTAGTATATGTAGGAAAGTGTAAGTGCACTTGGATCGCTGGCCGGCGCGGACTCGGTGGGCGGAAGGCCTGTTTCTGTGCACTGAACAAACCAAACGTACGTACACACATATACGTACTCACACGCGAAAACACACAAAAAGGAAAGGAATAATAGGACGAAGAAAACAACATTCTATTTAGTTTAACTTATCTTCTTGGGTTATTCTTGTGTATAGGAATGATTTACTCAGAACAAACCTACCGTTTAATGAAGAATCACCACTGTTCTGCGATCCCCAATGCTCCTGTATCCAGGTTCTATAGTCAGCAACTTCCTGGGTTACCCGGATTATGCGACCCAATATACTGTCAAAATACATTGTGTGTTCAGTAGCTGATTCTATATAGCTTACAAGATGAATTGTAATGTATTTTACAGCTAATGAGAAATTGCTTAACGATAGCCCCTTACCTCTCAGATTCTTTGTTTGGATAAAACTTTGCAATTGGAGACACTGCATGACTCAGAACAACGTATGCATAATCAAAGGCTTGCTTTACCTGCATGGCACCGTATGAACTTCTACCAACATCATTTCCTATGGAAAGAAAGAAAAATCATTTAAACATAGAAACATAGAAATTAGGCTGGAGTAGGTCATTCGGCCCTTTGAGTCTGCACCACCATTCAATATGATCATGGCTGATCATCCAACTCAGTATCCCATACCTGCCTTCTCTCCATACCCTCTGATCCCCTTAGCCACAAGGGCCACATCAAACGCCCTCTTAAATATAGCCAATGAACTGGCCTCAACTACCCTCTGTGGCAGAGAGTTCCAGAGACCCACCACTCTCTGCGTGAAAAAATTCCTTCTCATCTCGGTCCTAAAGGATTTCCCCCTTATCCTTAAGCTGTGACCCCTTGTCCTGGACCTCCCCAACATCGGGAACAATCTTCCTGCATCTAGCCTGTCCAACCCCTTAAGAATTTTGTACGTTTCTATAAGATCCCCTCTCAATCTCCTAAATTCTAGAGAGTATAAACCGAGTCTATGCAGTCTTTGTTCATAAGACAGTCCTGACATCCCAGGAATCAGTCTGGTGAACCTTCTCTGCACTCCCTCTATGGCAATGATGTCCTTCCTCAGAATTGGAGACCAGAACTGTACGCAATACTCCAGGTGTGGCCTCACCAAGACCCTATACAAGTAGAACCTCCCTGCTCCTATACTTAAAAAATCCTTTTGCTATGAAAGCTAACATACCATTTGCTTTCTTATTACATTTAATATTACACTGTAGGCATGCTGAGTTTAGTTTAGAGATACAGTGGAAACAGGCCCTTCGGCCCACCGGGTCAGCGATCCACGCACATTAACACCATCCTGCATCCACTAGGGACATTTTTTTTTTAACATGCCAATTTACCTTCAAGCCTACACGTCTTTGGAGTGTGGAAGGAAACCGAAGATCCCGGAGAAGGAAACCGAAGCTCACGGAGAAAACCCACGCAGGTCATGGGGAGAACGTACAAACTCCGTACAGACAGCACCCGTAGTCAGGATCGAACCAGAGGGGATGGAATAGATCATGCACAGGCAAGGGGAAATAGTTTTGGATGGAACGGCAGAAGTTGCATCACGGCCCGCACAGACACTGTGCTGTCACATGTTCTCACAGTGAACTTAATTTTTATGTAACCAAGTAATTATAAATGTTCAATAATCCTTAATCATATACATTGACAGAAGGGAACCAGATACTAATTACACGCAATACTTGGAAAGAACAACTCCTATTGCAGATAATAACATAAAACACACTCAGTCTCAAAACTACCAGAGTGCTCGAGCTTGTTCAGAAATCATAGGAATAATTTCTTGACTTACACTTCATCGACATTTGAAAGAGTAGCATTCATCAGTTAGAGCACCACCTGGTAATCATTTCATAGAATCATAGAAAATAGGTGCAGGAGTAGGCCATTCGGCCCTTCGAGCCTGCACCGCCATTCAATATGATGATGGCTGATCATCCAACTCAGTATCCTGTACCTGCCTTCTCTCCATACCCCCTGAACCCTTTAGCCACAAGGGCCACATCTAACTCCTTCTTAAATATAGCCAATGAACTGGCCTCAACTACCTTCTGTGGCAGAGAATTCTACACTCACCACTCTCTGTGTGAAAAATGATCTTCTCATCTCGGTCCTAAAAGATTCCCCCTTATCCTTAAATTGTGACCCCTTGTTCTGGAGTTCCCCAACATCGGGAAAAATCTTCCTGCATCTAGCCTGTCCAACCCCTTAAGAATTTTGTAAGTCTCTATAAGATTCACCCTCAATCTCCTAAATTCCAGCGAGTATAAGCCGAGTCTATCCAGTCTTTCTTCATATGGATGTCCTGCCATCCCAGGAATCAGTCTGGTGAACCTTCTCTGTACTCTATCTATGGCAAGAATGTCTTACCTCAGATTAAGAGACCAAAACTGTACGCAATACTCCAGGTGTGGCCTCACCAAGAGCTTGTACAACTGCAGTAGAACCTCCCTGCTCTTGTATTCAAATCCTTTTCTATGAATGCCAACATACCATTTGCTTTCTTCACAGCCTGCTGTACCTGGATGCCTACTTTCAATGACTGGTGTACCATGACACCCAGGTCTCGTTGCATCTCCCCTTTTACTAATCAGCCACCGTTCAGATAATAGTCTACCCTCCTGTTTTTGCCGCCAAAGTGGATAACCTCACATTTATCCACATTATCCTGCATCTGCCATGCATTTGCCCACTCTCCCAACCTATCCAAGTCATCTTGCAGCCTCCTAGCATCCTCCTCACAGCTATCACTGCCCCCCTCTGGGGCTACTTCCTTAAGTACTCTGGATACAGCCTATCTGGCCCTGGGGATTTATCGGCCTTTAATCCATTCAATTTACCCAACACCACTTCCCGGCTAACCTGGATTTCACTCAGTTCCTCCATCTCATTTGACCCCCGGTCCCCTGCTATTTCCGGCAAATTATTTATGTCTTCCTTAGTGAAGATAGAACCAAAGCAGTTATTCAATTGGTCTGCCATGTCCTTGTTCCCCATGATCAATTCACCAGTTTTTAACTGCAAGGGACCTACATTTGTTTTAACTAACCTTTTTCTCTTCACATACCTATAAAAACAGTCCGATTTTATGTACCCTGCCAGTTTTCTTTCATAATCTATTTTCCCTTTCCTAATTAAGTACTTTGTCCTCCTCTGCTGGACTCTGAATTTCTCCCAGTCCTCTGGTAGGCTGCCTTTTCTGGCTAATTTGTATGCTTCATCTTTAGTTTTGATACTATCCCTGATTTCCCTTGTTATCCACGGATGCACTACCTTCCCTGATTTATTCTTTTCCCAAACTGGGATGAACAATTGTTCAATTGTTCATCCATGCATGCCTTCCATTGCGTATCCACCGTCAACCCTTTAAGAATCACTTGCCAGTCTATCTTGGCCAATTCACGTCTCATACCCTCAAAGTTACCTTTCTTTAAGTTCAGAACCCTTGTTTCTGAATTTACAATGTCACTCTCCATCCTAATGAAGAACTCAACCATATTATGGTCACTCTTGCCCAAGGGGCCACGCACAACAAGACTGCTAACTAACCCTTCCTCATTACTCAGTACCCAGTCTAGAATAGCCTGCTCTCTTGTTGGTTCCTCTACATGTTGGTTTAGAAAACTATCCCGCATACATTCCAAGAAATCCTCTTCCTCAGCACCCCTGCCAATTTGATTCACCCAATCTATATGCAGATTGAAGTCACCCATTATAACCGTATAACCTGTTGCACGCGTTTCTAATTTCCTGTTTGATGCCATCCCCAACTCCACTACTACTGTTAGGTGGCCTGTACACAACTCCCACTAGCGTTTTCTGGCCCTTAGTGTTTCGCAGCTCTACCCATATCGATTCCACATCCTCCAAGCTATGTCCTTCCTTTCTATTGCGTTAATCTCCTCTCTAACCAGCAACGCTACTCCACCTCCTTTTCCTTTCTGTCTATCCCTCCTGAATATTGAATATCCCTGGATGTTCAGCTCCCAGCCTTGGTCACCCTGGAGCCATGTCTCCGTGATCCCAACTATATCATATTCATTAATAACTAACTGCACATTCAACTCATCCACCTTATTACGAATGCTCCTTGCATTGAGACACAAAGCCTTCAGGCTTGTTTTTACAACACTCTTACCCCTCATACAACAATGTTGAAAAATGGCCCTTTTTGATTTGTGCCCTGGATTTTTCTGCCTGCCACATTTCACCTTGCTGCCTATTGCTTCGACTGTCATTTTACACCCCTCTGTCTCTTTGCTCATGCTCCCATCCCCCTGCCACATTAGTTTAAATCCTCCCTGACAGCACTAGCAAACACTTCCCCAAGGACATTGGTTCCCTTCAAGCCCAGGTGCAGACCGTCCTGTTTGTACTGGTCCCACCTCCCCCAAAACTGGTTCCAATGCCTGAGAAAATTAAATCCCTCCCCCTTGCACCATTTTTCAAGCCACGTATTCATCTGCAATATACCATTTCTACTCCGACTAGCACGTGGCATTGGTAGTAATCCAGAGATTATTACCTTTGAGGTCCTACTTTTAAGTTTATCTCCTAGCTCCCTAAATTCGCCTTGTAGGACCTCATCCCGTTTTTTACCTATATCGCTGGTGCCAATGTGCACCATGACAGCTGGCTGTTCACCCTCCCCCTCCAGAATGTTCTGCAGCCGTTCAGTGACATCCCTGACCCTTGCACCAGGGAGGCAACATACCATCCTGGAGTCTCGTTTGTGGCCGCAGAAACGCCTATCTATTCCCCTTACTATTGAATCCCCTATTACAATAGCCCTTCCACTCTTCTTTCTCCCCTCCTGTGCCGCAGAGCCCACAATGGTGCCATGAACTTGGCTGCTGCTGCTTTCATGACATGCCCATCCATCTCTGGAGGACATGGATGGGCAATGTTTCCGGTCAGAAGATAGACACAAGAAGATAGAACATTTCCATTAGCATTTGGTATGAATGGGAAAATATTTAAGTGCGCCACTGCAAAATATGTGACGTTTACAAGGATTAGGGTTTAGCTCTCAACCTATAAAAATAATAGAATGTACCTTGCTGAAGTGGATCTTCAATATACAACATCGACGGCCTGTATCCATCAGTCATGTTTTTTTGTACTTCGTCTTTCGCAACATATGAGCCACCATCATTTATCCGAATACCAGTCTTTAGATAATTAAAATGCCTTCCATACAGTTCAAAAAATTCAATTAGAAGCACTCCAAGATTCGCATCACAGCTGCAGACATCATCTCGAGTATGTAACTACAAGCAAATGAATATGGAACAATTTAGACATTTTTAGAGCACAAATTAAAGAACACTTTTAGTTTTATTTGTATCAAAAACCTGAGTCTTTTAGTTATTTACTATAATTGCGAGCTGTAGAGTTAACAATAAGTTGTACAAGATGGCAAGGATCAAATGGACAGAAGATTGAACATATGGTACGATTTATTCCAATGTATAAAACAAGTTATATTAAAGTATCTCTTGTCTAGTATCACCAATGGAAAAGAACAAATCATCTTCCAAAAAATCTGGCAGTCATGGAAAATGTAGTCTCTGCATTGAAGTAAAGCACAAAAAAAGGCAAATTGTATATCATCTAGTTGGTTTAATGCACAATAATAACAAATAATGTAACCACATAACCTCAAGACATTGGTTAGTGACTGGTTGGCAGGATGTAATAACTGGTGTTCCTATCGCATTACCAACTTAAGCAAAGGAATAGAGAACAAATTAGTCACACATATGGTACTAAATTAAAAAGTAGTGGATACCGACAAATTAAATAAACATCCAAAATGATGTTGGATGGAACCCAATGAGAGAAATATTCAAGTGATCAATTAGTGATCCAAGAGAGGTAAAATGGTTTTCATTAATGAGAAAGTAAAAACCCGAGAACAAAGGGAGCTGTATATTCAGGTGCACAAATAATTTACAGCTAGCGCACTGCCTCAACAAGAAAATCAAAATCAATGCACATTGGCTTTTACCACAAGGAGAATACAAACATGAGAATGCATCACATATACAATTCTGGTCAGCCCTCAATTAGGACACCTTGTTCAGTTTCAGGCACTGCACGAGAAGCAACATATATAGACTTTTCAGGAGAGGAAATCTTTGCAACTGAATGTTGTGGTCTTAAAAGATTAAAATTAATAACATTTATATGAATATGGTTCATATTCTTTTGAGTTTAGGAGTGGTAATCGAATGGAACAGTTTTGAATGATGAAGGAATTGAGAAAAATTGCAAAAAATGACTTAATTTGTTTAAGGAGTTTAAAGCAAAGGGGAACAACTTGAAAATTACAGCTAGACCAGTGAGTGATGAGAGCAACCAGAAAGAAAACTTGCTCAAACAAAATGTAAAGAAAATTTGGAATACTCTTTTCAAAGGTTTTTTTTACAGATTCAATGTTATTTGAAAAATTTCAAGAGGTTAGTTAAGGTTATCAATGTTATTTTGTTCAAAGGCAAGCAATATAGTTTTGGGTTGGGGACAAGAAACTGCAGATGTAGGAATCTCGAGCAAAAAACAAAGTACTGGAGGAACTCCGCAGG
Source organism: Raja brachyura (assembly GCA_963514005.1). Next base: position 5,486,480 of record OY740797.1, on the reverse strand, counting down.
TCAGGCAGCATCTGTGGAGGGAATGGACAGATGATGTTTTGGGTTGGGACCCTTCTTTGACAGCCAAGGTTGCCTCCAGATGAAGGGCTCCCCACCCAAAACTTCATCTATCCTTGTCTTGCAGAGGCAATGCCTGACCTGCTGGGTTCATCCAGCTCTCTGTTTTTTGCTTTTAATGTTGTTGTATATATGACATTATTGAATTAAAAACAGATTTTCACCACCGATTTTCCCGCAACCGGTGGTCCGGCACCTCCTTTAATCCACACAGAATCACATGAGATCTCCCTCCACTGGAATCCCACCCCCCCCCCCCCCGGAAATGTGGCGCCCAGACTTGGTGGGGCAGCCGATCTCAACCTCATCGGGACTTTCGCGGGCAATCAGCGAGTCCCCTGCAGCCGGGGCTCTGGAACTCTGGCCCGGCCAGAGCCAGCAGATCCGTTCCATAGTTGACATCAGAGACCGGCTTTGCAGGTCAGCATCTCGGCCCATTGGTGGCCGTGGTGGACCATTGGACTTGGGACACCGTGACCTCTCATGGTCCTGCAAAACAGATAATCAAGAAAGGCCCCGGAACAAGGATGCCGGAGATGGACTTTATCGATGGACTATGCCGGTGGTGGACTTTATCACAACAGGTTTGGGGCTTGAGTGATTTCTCTCCATTTTAAAGGAAACCTAGTGGGCACATACCTGCACACAAGTAGTTGGCAAAATCTAGTGACATGTTTTCTCATGACTATTTAACATTAATTCAATGTACAGCCTGATAATGAAAGGGAAACATTCACTATCAAGGTTGCAAAACATTAACATTTAGTATTGACTCGTCCATAATGACAGATCAATTCATCTTCAGGAAATGTTATTGGGGGGAATGGGGAAAAAAAAGTAAAATTGAGAAGGAAAAAAAATGAAGAGAATACAAACAACAAATCAGAAGAGACGACAAGCAAAGTCCATACAAGTTTTTTTTTTTCACCTGCAGAAAACTAACAGCCATTAGGAATAGACTGTAGGAACCAATCCCGCCTGTGAACACTTCGTTTAGATCTCTCTGCAGCAAGAATTGCTTTAGCACCAGAACCAGGCATGGCAGCACAGGAAACTTCTACAAATAAATTAGAGGTTTATTAGATGTCATCTGATCAAAATAATCATCCTTCATAGAAATCTGAAATAAAACACAAAGAATGGCCTGTGTCGGAAGGAATTACAGATGCTAGTTTACACCGAAGACAGACACAAAATGCTGGAGTACCTCAGCAGGTCAGGCATCATCTCTGGAGAGAAGGAACGGGTGACGTTTCGAGTTGAGACCCTTCTTCAGACCTGAATATTCAGTCTGAAGAAGGGTCTCGAACCGAAACGTCACCCATTCCTCCTCTCCAGAGATGCTGCCTGACCCGCTGTGTTTTTCCAGCATTGTGCCTATTTACAAAGAATGGCCTTCATTCTATATATTAAAAAATAACATTGCATCTTTTGCAAATGTTGTGTTTACTATTTCTGTGTCTTCTCCCTTAATCCCTTCTCCATATTTCTTCCTGCACATTTTGTGAATGAATTCTTTTTTCATTTTACTGTTTTAAACTGCGTATTAATGAGGATATTTAATCTAATTTCCTGGATTACAATTACATTATCTAGATTTAAATTCCATATCTGCAGTTTATCAAACCAAGATCTTGAGTGTGGGAAGAAACCGAAGCACCCAGAGAAAACCCACTCAGTCATAGGGAGAAGGTACAATCTTTGTAAAGACAGCACCCGTAGTCAGGATCAAACTAGGGTCTCTGGCACTATAAGACAGCAACTATACAGCTGCACCACTGTACCACCCATAAAAATGAAATCTATACCAAATAAGTTGCAGATTTTCATACCTTGGTAAATTCACGGATAAGCTGAGCAGCCTTTACTCCGTTTTGTACATTGAAGCTGATATCCACTTTTACTTCAGTGTAAGAATCCATGAGTTTGATTATCGGTACCTGATGTAGCCAAAAAAAAAGTGAAACCAAAAATCACGTAAATTAATTCATTCAAGGAATCTAAATAGTGAACTAATTTCTTTAGAACATTAATTCTTTACAAAAAATATCAGTTGACATGCGAATAAACAGAGTGACATTACTGAGTCATATCAAGAAATGCCGAATCGCTCCCCATTCCCAACTTAATCAACAGCCAAGGTAACGATAAAACAAATTTCATACATCAGCCATTTCAGTTCCTTACCAACGTACAAACCGTCCCATGAATTCCCGCACGCTTGGGTCATTCCAGTTCTTATTCATTTTTACTCACTGGTTTCAGTTTAAATATCATGGCAAAATGTGGAATGGGGTTGGTAAGGTTGAGCGCTGTACTGACGGGAATATTGCAGCTTATCTTGGACCCTGTCCCATTTTAACAATTAGCACTTCAGAACCAGTTAAAGTATTCCACCTGAGGCAGGACGGAACTTGTGAATGACATGCCCACGATGCTATTCAGAGCATTAAAAATTATTTAAGAATATCATACCCAACACAAAGTAAATGCAAGATACACAAAAAGCTGGGGTAACTCAGCGGGACAGGCAGCATCTATGGAGAGAAGGAATGTGTGATGTTTCGGGTCGAGACCCTTCTTCAGACTGATATTCACAACTAACCATGAACTTGTAGCATTGATTTCTGTAAGCTGGCTGGGGTTTGTGACTTAAAAAAAAACTTCGAACATTATTATATTTTTGTTTTACTCAATGTTACAAAGGAGTAACATTTTACCATGAGTGCTGCTGTTGCTTAGAAAGTTGGGGTGGGGTGGAGGAGGAGGAGCCTCAATCATCCAGCAAGAGCAGCAGGCAAGACTCCGAGAAGGCAGGAGATAATGCCATAACCTTAGTAAAGACCCGATTCATCCAACAGTCAATAAGAAAAGAGTGGTATTTGTTTTACACATGGTGAAGAATAGATTGGGTAGATGCACAGAGTCCCTGCCCAGAGTAGGGGAATCTAGAACCAGAGGACATAGGTTTAGGTTGAGGGGGGAGGCAAAGATTTATTAGGAACCCGACGGGTAACTTTCTCAAACAGAGGGTGGTGGGTATATGGAACGAGCTGCCCGAGGAGATAGTTGAGGCAGGTAGTATCACAACGTTTAAGAAACACTTGTACAGGTACATGGATGGGATATGGGCCAAATTCAGACAGGTGGGACTAGTGTAGATAGGGCATGTTGGTTGAGGTGGGCAAGTTGGGTTGCTTTGCTTCTCAAATGAGGTTACTGCTGACTTCAGCAGCCTTGTGGTTGGGATGGTTTGAACTTTCTATCCTACTTTTTTCAGCCGACTATCATGTTGATTTGGGTACAAGCACCTCGCAGTGTGGTTACACAATGGTACATAGTGTTGTGAACTGAATATTCCAGGATACTTGGTCTTTCAAAAGAACTGAAGGTAGAAAAGTGGGGCAGCCCTGTGATAAAACAAAAACTGGCAAGGATAGAAGTGAGGAATGGGCAAGAAATAAAATCTGTGTGGATGGGGAAAAGAGATAACCACAGAACTGAAACAAAACATGAACACGGCCATTTATACATCCCCGAGCAGTAGCAAAATGATTGGGTAGAGTATTAAATGAGTAAAATCCACTAGTAATAAAAGTATGAATGATATGATAGTAAATTTTTGAAAAACATTATACATATTAAATGTAAATACTGAAGATAGACACAAAATGGAATAATCCAGCAGGACAGGCAGCATCTCTGGAGAGAAGAAATAGTTGACATTTCAGGTGGAGACCTCCATGGAAAAATATGAACCCCCAACAGAAAACTGCGGTGCTGGCTCGAAGGGCCGAATGGCCTCCTCCTTCACCTATTTTCTATGTTTTCTATGTAAAACGTAATTCCCATACATTCCCTCGCCAGATGCAGATACCACTGGCAGTCATCGTCAATCTCTAATTTTTCTGAATCAATTTTAAAGAGTAGGCAAATTATGGGGCGGGGCCACAAATAGTTCAAACTAAGGACAGCAATTTTTTTTTAACTATATAAAAGACCAGATGGGTTTTTTTTTCGCAACAAAATAGTTACCAAAAGCGTTATTGAAATTAGCTTTAAAAAAAATGCAGATATAATGATTTTTTACATTCTGCAGTTACAATGTTCCGATTTCAAATCATATCTCTTGATCTAGGGTCCAGAGCTCTGGCAAATAGTCTTCACTTAAAGAGGAGAGATTTGTAGAACTACTCAAATAAATAGTACAGCAGTGTATTGGATAACTGGTTTCTATAAGTTCCCACATGGCCTACCCTTGGCTTTCAAAATAAGCGGCTACAGGTATAATACATGCATTGGCTGGGATTTTCCAGAATTCAATGGATCTTTTCATGGTTTGAGTGGACTGATAGCTAATATAATTCTTTTTAATAAAGGATGAAAAAGATAAGGTAGAGAGCTGCAGTTTCAGGATGAGTGATACGCATTTTAGGCCTCAGTTGACAAACAAATTCTTCACAGGGTGTCTTTGCAATTCTCTGCCGCAGAGGGCTACAGAGTGAGAGAAGAAAATCTATAAATGTTTCGACGATAAAGGAAATCAACAGAAAATAGGAATCAAAAGGCGAGAAATGAAATGAAGTTCAAGTGTCAACAATTATATTTTTGAAGCATGGAACATGCTTAAAGGGCTTCAAGCACATTCTTGTTTCTTTTGCATGCATTTTTATGCCTGAAGCCATTCATTTTTAAATGGGGCACGTATAAACAGAGAAAGGAGTCATGAAGGGAGTTGTCAGGTTTACAACAGACACGAGGTGAGAAATACAGCCCGTTTGTGGAAGCACTGAAGGCAGAGAGCAGCAGGCGAGTCTGTGCTGAGTTTGAGAATTAAATTTAGAATAAGGAGCGACGATGAGAGTTGGTAACTTATGCCACTGTGATTGGCTTGATGGGAGTGGTAAATGCCTTGAATCCCGAAGAGACAGACTGAGAACACAAGCAATAAAAAAAGAATAGAGAACTGGACTCACCATTGCTGATCAATGTGACCAGAATCCTGTCTGCTCCTGTATGAAGGTCTTTATACATGATGACATTCTGCAACTCTTCATCTGAAATCTTTCAAACCTTCCTCAGTAAGACTGTTTCACATTCTTTTTATGACCTTGCTTGAAATACACTTGCCAACTGTCCTGAACTTTGCCAACAATACCTCCAGGGAGGCACTTGAACATTGAGACGACCTTTCCCCTTATTCTAGCCATTGCCAGTGGCGTGAAGTAGCAGAGTCAGAAACGAAGAGTGTTTGAATACAGTGAACCCAAACTCATCACAAGAGACCTACCTCCATTATCCCTCATGTTGGTTTGATGGCCAACTCTCCACTTGAGAGAGTTGGCCATTCTGGTGATGCAATTCTGGTCCATGGCGCGTCTCAACGCTCAGCGCAGTAATCCTGTGCTTTGTAAGAACCAACACTCCTTTTATTGTGCAGCCGGACTGATTCTTGAACCACACCACATATTATGCTTTGCACTCTTTCCAGCCTTCTCAAAAGAAAGTGTTCCACAAAAAAAATAAAATCAGGTACTTACAGTTGCTTTATCCAATACTTTCACAGAACTCTCATCAGCTATACTGTGTTTCCTAAGTGCTTCTTCCAAAGTCCACAGTGGTAAAATCTCCCATTTCCCAAATACCACTAAGTCAATATCACTGCATAGTAAAGAATGAAGAACATTAGTGAATTACTGTTAACTCCAGCTAAATATTTAAATCTATTGGAAAATTACACTCTAGAATTTTCATTATGATGTAGACATTTGAAGACCAGAGAAGGCAAAATGAAAGCATTTTGAATATTTGCCAAGATTTGGAAACAAATAAGACACAAATGCATCAAGCTAGACCAGTTCTGGACATTCTCCAAATTTAAAATGGCACGTTAGCAAGGGTCATTATCTAATTGACTGAAATCAGTTAATTAAATTTGTCTATGTTCACCTACAAACTTCCTGTAGCACAAACAAACAACATTTATATGTTGGTTGTTTTTCTGATTCATTCAATTGAATTGAATGTTTTTATATGAACATATGAGCTGTCAAAATAATTTTACTTGCTTTTTGATTTTTCCTGAATGGCAGCTTTAACCACAGAAAAAGATCTGGGGTGAACTAAATTAAAGATGATAAAAATGTCATAAAAAGTATATTTTTATGGCTTCAAGCCTGATAAAAGCAGAAACATTTTTAGCATCTTAAGCTTTTTTCCCCAACCCACATTTTCTCCAACAGGAGGTTGGGTAAAGGAACACTAATATACTCAACATCATCTTTCATTCTTTCCCTCAAAAAACATACTTACTTTCAAACTTCAACTTAAATTTGATTTCCTTTAAAACAAAAATTACTCTGAAGAAAGACTGCCCGTCTCTCTCTCTCTCTCTCTCTCTTAACTGGATGGTTGCAAAGTTTCCCATCTTAGTTAACTTTACAGATCTCAGCATGTCAGATCAGCATCTGTGGAGAGAGAAACAGAATTAACATTTCGGGTTGATGATCTTTCAAGATGGACCTGATGAAACATCATCAACCTAAAATGTTAACTCTATTTCCCTCTCCACAGATGCTTCCACACTTGCTGAATATTTCCAGCATTTTCTGTTTTGTATCAGATTCCAGCATCCACAAAAAAATGATCTTGTAAGAATTTTGTAAGAGTAAGATTTTGTATTAAGGAGTCTTAATATCCAACTATGAACAAATTAATGATTAGTTAACAGAACTGGTTTCTCAACAGCAAACGGGTATTAACACAGGAGCTCCGTCCCAATGTCAGCTCAGGACACCCATGACATTATACTAGTGTTGGTCCTAAGGTTCTCTCCTGGCTGGCTCTGTGGTGCTGACTACTAAACCATAGCAGTTGAAGTGCCAGGTAACTGGGTCTTTATTGTGACTGTTTTGTTTCATAAGTTCATAAGTCAAAGAAGTAGAAGCAGATCATTCAGCCCATCGCGTCTACTCCGCCATTCAATCATGACTGATCTATGATTTTCTTTCAACCCCATTCTCCTGCCTTTTCCCCATAACTTCCGACACCCTAACTAATCAAATATCTGTCAATCTCCCTCCGCCTTAAAAATATCCAATGACACGACCACCACAGCCCGCTGTATCGATGAATTTCACAGATTCACAGCCCTCTGGCGAAAGAAATCCCTCCTCATCTCCATTCTAAAGATACCTCTTTTTATTCCAAGGCTATGCTCTGTGGTTCGACACTCTCCCACTAGCAGAAACATTTTCTTCACATCGACTCTATCCAAGCCTTTCACTATTTGGTAAGTTTCAACGAGATCACCCCTCATCCTTCTAAACTCCAGTGAGTACAGGCCCAGTGCGATCAAACGTTTTCTCAGGGGCAAGTACAATTCCTGCAAGTGTATTTTTGTAATCAATTACATGGAGAGGAATATATACAAAGCAACGTAGCACTTGTAAATACTTTCAAAGGAAGAATGAGCTGCCCTACGAGTTAAGATAGGAGCTCTAGTACTCATTCTACAACAATGTTGCATCATATCATCTGCCCCTCACATACTTTATTGTGATGACGGCAAGCCTTATTTACAATTCATTGCACTCATCTATTTCCCACAGCCTCACAAAACCTTGCATTTCAGCTGGGCATGAGGTTGGTTTTGGTAAATTCATGGACTTTTATCACAGCAATGGAAGGTAAAGCCATATAGGTTTATGAATTACTGACTTTCACAATAGCAGCAGTGCCAAAGTCTGCACATGCTTTGCTCTGGCAGTTCCTAAAGACAACCCACTCAGCAGTCTCATTCTTGCAATGAGGGAGTATTCATGCGTTAGTCAGAGATTCACCAGTACAAGCCACTCACTGGACAATCAGCACAATATCTAGACTATAATGCTTCAATGCAAGCGCTACAATGTCAGAGCACACTTTAAATTGACAGTCCAGTGTCATATTTCCCTTCTGTGGAACACAATGCCACTCTATCTGGTATCTTATCACACCCTCACCACACATTCAGAAAGATCAGCAAATAAGTCGATTTTTCATGAATATCGCACAGCTTTAAGCATGCCTTTTTTTTTTATAAAGCAAGCCTCATGACAGGCTTTTCACTAATAACTCGTTATCTAACAGCCCTTTTACTGCCTTTATTGCTTCTCCTTGCTGAAGGCCAATAATGAGGTGGCTCCTTAAAATATCAAGGTGGAGCCTTGCTGATGATCCTCAAATCCCTTTCCCTCTCCACCCAGCCATGTATTTGCCCTGTAGCTGGTTGAGACACGTCAGATGCTCTCTCTCCACAGACCTTTTGCTATGATCCTGCCCAGTCTCACTCACCACACTCCTTTCCATCAACCACCACCAATTGTCATGTCATCTGTGAATGTACTCATATGTCCCGACCACAAAAACAACTCGAACAAAACCATGCTGCCCACCTCTGATCAAACTCTAACTTTCCAAGAATAGACTGATCCTGTCCCTTAGATGTCTCCCAATAATTCCCCCCACCACCGACATGAGACTAACTGGCCTGTAAGTACCTGGCTTATCCCTGCTTGCTTCTTGAATAAGGGCAGCACATTTGCTTTGCGCCAGTTGTCTGGCACCTCACTTGTGACCAGAGAAGTCAAAGAATAATCACAGAGAGACCACAGAATAATCTCTCCAGGTCTCATGTCTTTTGCCATCCATGGCAGCCTGGAATATATCTCAATTGGCCCTGGTCATTTATCCACCACTTAAGCCGTTAAGAGTGTTATGCTACTTTCTTTTCAATGACATGTTCTAGAATTTCATCGCTTCCCTCCCTGCATCATCCAACTGCAATATCCTTCTCCTCAACAAATACTTCCCTATTCATTCAAGACCTTGCTTCGATTCTCTGGATATGTTTGGCCTCTAACAAGCCCTAGCCTTTTCCTAATTACCTCCTTCCCCTTCAAATAACTTATAAAATGCTCTAGAATTTTCATTAATCCTGTCCACCAGTTATATTCCATGTTTCTGTAAGGCCTCTGCTTGTTGGCATTGCGTTTGAGTATTCAGCAGTTGTTCGTCTCCCAGCAAGTTCAGAGTACTCCAAAATACTCTTGATTTGTCTCATGTAGATGATGGAAATATATTGGGAAACTGGTGGCAAGGCGGTTGCTGGACAAGAATGACCTCCAGAATGTTGATGTTGAAAGATGTGGCAATAGTATTATTAAATGTCAAGGATAAGTGGATAAACGGTTTTCTCATCAGGGACAGCCATTACTTGAAACTCGTGGGATGAACGTTTTACTTGTCATTAACCAGTTGATGCCTAAATGATGTCAAGGTCTTGATTCATGCAGACATGGGCTGCTTCATTATCTGAAGACATGCAAACAAAGTTATCCTTGCAGCGTCAAACATCTCTGTTTCTGACCTTAGGTTAACTGGATGATCACTGGTGGTAAAGCAGCTGAATGCAGTTGCGTCCAAGGCACTGCAAAGCGAAACTCTTGCAGTAGTATCCTGAGGCTGGGTCAATTAACATCCATCAACCATATTCATCTTCCATTCTGCTGGGTATGATTCCCATTTAACTTTACCAGGCAAGCTTGATGCTACATTGTCAAGGGCTTGCATTTTCTCTTCAGCTCTGGAATTCAGTTGCTTGGTCAACATCTGTTCCAAGATGTAAAGAGGCATGAATCCCAGTGGTCCTGGTGAAATCCAAACTGAATATTGATCAGCAGTTGTAGATAAGTGCTGCTTCACAGCATTATTGAAGACACCTTCCAACATTTTTTTTTAATTGATTGATGATAGATTGATAGGTCATTAGTCAGCCAGATTGGATCATTCCTGCTTCTTATAGGCAAGAACGTTCCCCAGTAATTTTCCACATTTGTGCTACTACATTTCAAAATTTACATCTAAGCTATGCATCCTGCACAAAACATGTTTTATTTCATATTTCATTTTTACAGTACTTATTGTGCAGTATTATAAAATACAAAATTGTTTCACAGAAACAGTCCAGACACCCAATTTTAATTATGTCTGATTTTGATATTTATTTTATCACCATGCAATTGCTACATTTTTTGAAATGCCTGCAGTATTTTCCCAATCTATTTTATCCATGCTGAAAATGTATAGTTCTTGCATGGTCATTGTATAGTTAAGTCACATTTACTTAAATGTCTGTCTGTCACTTAAAAGGACATGACAGAATATAAACTTTACATAATTGAAAAACACGAAGACAAACAAAACATTATATGCCATTCCTATTCTTGTATTCAAACACAATGCAGCTTAATTAGCCGGAACTTTGCCAAGTGCTCTTTAGATACACAAAAAAACAAGAGGGTGACTGGGAAGAGGAGCTGGAGGATAGCAAGATTAAGGAGGTGTAGGCTGTTATTCTAGGAGATGTTGATATCAAGCAGGTGGTAGATTTGGGCTCTCTTGAAGGACATCTCAGTGGGTACATCCCCAGCCCTGGTGGGATCTATCCCATGTTATTTGAGAGAGGCAAGAGAGAAGATTGCTGGGGCCTTGGCAGGGATCCTTGCATCCCCCTCGGTCTCTGGTGGGATCCCAGAGGACTGAAGATAGCCAATGATGTTCCTCTGCATTAGCAGGGCAGTAGAGGCAAACAAGGAAATTATTGGCCAGTGAACATCACATCAATGGTAGAGAAATTATTGTAGAAGATTCTTAACAAAAGGACCTTATTAAGGAAGTATAAGAAGGAATTGCAGATGCTGGAGAAATCAAAGGTAGATAAGAATGCTGTAGAAACTCAGGTGAGGCAGCATCTATGGAGGGAAGGAATAGATGACGTTTCAGGTCGAGACTCCTCTCGAAGGGCCTCGACCCGAAAAGTCACCTATTCCTTCGCTCCATAGAAGCTGCCTCACCCACTGAGTTTCTCCAGCATTCCTATCTACCTTATTAAGGATAGTGAGCAGGGCTTTGCGCAGAGGGATGTTTTACAAACCTGACTGCGTTTTCTGAGGAGTTGACAAAGATGACTGATGAAGGAGAGGCTGTGTATGTTGTGTACATGAACTTTAATAATGCTTTTGACAAGGTCCTTCGTGGTAGGCCGATCCAGAGGAGTAAGGCACATGGGATCCAAGGAGACTTGGTATATTAGATTCAAATTTTTTTTTTTCCATAGAAAGCAGATGGAGGGGTGCTATTCTGACTGGAGGAATGATATTCCATGTGTTCTGTTGGAAATTATTCAGTTAACAATATGCGTGGGCTGACTAGGATATTTGCAGACAGTCCAAAAAAAAGTTGTTGATAGTACTCGTCTTGCCTGGTCAGAGTGTCAGGTATAAAAGCTGGGACGTCATGTTGTGTGTCACATTTTGATTGGGACACACTTGGAATGTTGTCTGCAGTTGTGGTTGTTGCATGACAGAATGTGGAAGCTTTGGAGAGCATGCAGAATGTTTACCGGAGGTTGAACACATTTGGATCATTTTCTCTAGACCGTTGGAGGCTGAAGAACAACCTGACAGAAGTACATAAAATGATGAGGTGCTCAGATGTAGTAGACATTCTGAATCTTTTCAGCAATTTTGAAAAGGCCAAATACTGGATGGCATAGCTTTAAGGTGAGAGGGGGAATATTTTAAGGAGATTTACACAGCAAGTGTTTGGTTACACACAGAGTGGTAGGTGCCTGGAACATGCTGTCACGGGAAATTTTTAGAAACGGATTCAATAATAATGTTTAAAAGGCATTTAGACAGACAAATGAACAGGCAAGAAATGAAGGGAAATGGACCATATCCAAGCAAATGTACAGTTTAAATTAGCTTCATGGTTGTCGCAGACACTGTGGGACAAAGGGCCTGTCCTGCACTGTTCTCTATTGTGTTTTATATTACATGCATTCCCCAAATCACATTTAGTAATTTATTTAAAAGCAAAGATTTGAAAATGCTGAAATTCTGAAATAAATATAGAAAATGCTGGAAATGTTCAGCATGCCTACTGTGATAAAGAGAGTTAACATTTCAGATCAATGACCTTTTTCAGAAGATTCTACTGAAAGATCATCAATCTGAAAAATTAACATGCAAGGTATTTTTCTTTTACTTCTTTGGTCAGGCATAACAGTCACCATAAATTTGTGTCCTAAATCATACACTCTGCACCACTTCAAGCTTCACCAAGTAATTAAAGAACACTATGCCAGTGATTCACTGTGAACAACAGCATAGGACACCTGGCATATTTTATTTAACTTAAGGAAACCTTTACATTCATCCTGATTGTTCCCATCTTCAGTGCATTATTCAAGCCCAATTGAAGCTTCCAACTTTGTACACTGATCATTAGATGAGCGCTTAGTATTAAACTGTTAACTTCTACAACTTGTATTGTTAAATGCAAGTAATTGTGCTCCGAGGTACATCAGGGGATAGCCACAAATTCTCAAACAACAAAAAGGCACTTTCACAGGGCGATTGAGAACTTGGTTACAGAGGTGGATTTTGACCCGTTTTAAAAGGAAAAAAAGGGAGATGGGGATCAGAGAGTGGTGAATCTGTGGAATAATTTGCCACAGAAGGCTGTGGAGGCCAAGTCAATGGATATTTTTAAGCCAGAGATTGGTAGATTCTCGATTAGTACAGGTGTCATGGGTTATGGGGAGAAGGCAGGGGAATGGGGTTAGGAGGGAGAAACAGATCAACCATGATTGAATGGCAGAGTAGACTTGATGGGTCGAATAGCCTAATTCTGCTCCTGTCACATATGGCCCTTTAACAAACTTCCCCAAAGGATGACTAAGCAGTTTAAAAAACGGATGCAAGAGATGACATGCATAAGTAAACAAGATTCCAGCCCTGTACATTCCATCATGAAGATCATTCACTATCAGTTACATAGCGTTAAAAGTGCCTGCCCTTATCTTCGGGAACCTGCCACTAACTCCTATCGTCTGTGCAATGTAGCATACGATTACTCCCATGGTTAACTTTCCATCCTCTTTGCCCAAATAAATCTAAACTAATCATTTCCAAACTCTCCCCTGGGGCAAATTCCACTTGCTTACCACTGATATCCTCACTCAACCATATTAGCTTCTTTTGACCCAGCCCTTTAAATGTATGATTCATATTTAAAACTAGTCATGATTCTAGCCTTCCCATTTTTTGTCACCCAGTGCGACCACCCAGCCAGCCCAAACTTTGATCTTGTTCACTTAAACTCATGTTTTAAACTGCTTAGTCATACTCTTGGGAAATTTGTCTCCCTCTTCTGCAAGAGTGGTCAAATTCTGCCGCTGCACCCAAGGCATTAATCACTTTATGAATCCACCTTTTTCTGTTTTCCAGGTTCCACTTTTTCAGGTGATCGATCCCCTGATGCAATGCAAATTGTAGACGCAAACAATTTAATTCAAACATAAACGTCCCACGATGAACTGTGCACTTATCTAATGGATAGATTTATTACACAGGTGATTAGCATTACATGTTTGACCCAGTATACGAATAATTTAGCTGATCAGAGTTGGATAACTGCTGCATTTCCAAGGAAGCAACAGGGAGATCAAAAACTAAAGTAAATGGGATCATAATTTCCACCATGTTTACTAAATCACCAGCCATTGCATATTGTGACTGTTGGCAGACTAATTTCCCTCCGGGCATGAGTAAGGTTTGATCGAATTGTATCGTATCAGTAAAAGTGGCAAGTATGACTCTGTCCGTGCTTAGTCTGGAGACCCCCATTAAGTCGGACACAGACAACGGGCTTTTGGGCTGGATACTGGGGAGTAGTCCAGTGGAACTAATATATGGCAAGGTTTGGAAGAAAGTAAAAAATAAAAATAGTTAAAATGGACACGCTTTGTGATTGAAGTATATAAAAAGTAAATTCACTTGTCCCTATTTGTCATAACAGGCAGCAAAGATAGACACAAAATGCTGGAGTAAATCAGCAGGACAGGCAGCATCTCTGGAGAGATGGAATGGGTGACGTTTCGGGTCACGACCCTTCTTCAATAGGACATTATTGCAACAAGAGTGGGCTGATGTGCTAAAATAGCACTTCATTTGTGTTTTTTGCAAGTTATTTGAAATATTATTCTAAATTTGGAAAAATAAATAAATATAAAAGACACAAAGTGCTGGAGTAACTCAGTGGGTCAAGCAGCATCTCTGGAGAGCATGGATAGGTGACGTTTTGAGTTGGGACCCCTCTTCAGACTTTATATTTTACATTAATATATATTTTTTATTTTAAACATAAAGTCAAGTCAAAAACATCAAAATATGTTTAGAAATAATGAAATAGTTCCTAAAATCTGAACTAATTATTTCCACATTGTAAAGTTTAAACAATGATCAATTGCAGCTATTTCCTGTAGATTAGTTATCAACATCAAAAATTTACAAAAAAATTACAAATACTTTCCAAATGTTACCTTGTCGGCAAGTATAGGCCTGTGCTAAAACTTCCAAATATCTGCACCTGAAATGTAACGATTTAGCATTAATAAAATGAATGTACATTAAAAGCATACTTGAACAAGGAGCATCATAATACAAGCAGTTGCTAACTTGCTATCATATCTTAACCTTTACTGCCCACTAGTGGCTACTTAGTAGAATAAAACAGTTGGGGGGGGGGGGGGGGGGGGGGGGGGGGAAACACCCAATATAAAACTGAAAATTTTAAGCAGATGCTGTAACCATTTTCCGGAACACAAAATACACAGATTACAAACTAGCACAAAAGAGTAAACAAAGCATGATTGTTCAAGAGTTTCCAATAGAAGCAAATGTGTTTAGACTAAAGGCAAAGCAAAATTGATTAGCAGTAATTTACAGAACAGTCTACAATTGTACATTAAGGGCACCACAACATCTCCTCCAAATTAATGCCTCTTATTTAATTTAGTAATCCTTAAAATTAAAGGTAGCACCACTCTGTAATACTCACCTCTGCACTGGGCCATAGTTCCTTAATGACATTTTCTATCCTTTCAACAACCTCCATCCGCATTTTAGCTTCCTCGTGTCTTGGTGACATGTAGTTATAGAAGTCAATAATTTCTTCGTGAAGTCTGAAATGTTACGAAAAGATATTAGAGAAAGTGCAGCAAATTACTAAAATAATCCCACAACTATGAAATGTGTTAGCAATCTTAGAGCAATGTTGGGGATACGTTCATACGTGATGGGAGCAGAATTAGGCCATTTGGTCCATCAAGTGTACTCTGCCATTCAATCATGGCTGATCTATCTCTCCCTGCTGACCCCCCTGTTCACCTTCCTTCTCCCCGTAACCCCTAACACCATGTCAAACGGGTTGGAGGAAGGCAGGAGCTGATGCCACAGGATTACAAGAAAGCAGGAAATATGTTAGGTATGAAAGTGAAACTTATACTTCTTCAAGTTAGATTAAAAACTAAATCACATATCCATTTGCGTATTCGCATATTCCTACATGTGCTATTCACTTTACTTCCTGTACCACAATGATCTATTCTTAAACATCAAGATTGCTTCTAATTCACAAATGTTTACCCCAAGTCCTTACAATTCAAAATTAGATTTCCTTGCTGCGTCCATAATCTTTTGGGTGTAATTTTAAGCTTCTGGTTTTGATTGCTAAGAAACGGACGGTTTCCAAAGAAACAAGAGAATGAGGCCAGAGGGGGAAGAACAATCAAACAACGATGGACTGTATCA
The DNA here is from genome assembly GCA_963514005.1 of Raja brachyura. Next base: position 5,470,725 of record OY740797.1, on the reverse strand, counting down.
GGTACAGAACACAACTAGTTAGTAGAAATCTAAAATGCAGCTCTGAACAAACTGGAAAGGCAAATTCTCTGAAACTGTTGAAATCAACAGGGCTGCAACTTGCTCAAATGGAAGATGAGGTACTGTTTCCTGTACTTTGTTAAAGAGGCCAAAGAGAGGTCAAGGACTAAAGAAACTGAAATTCATTATGTATTTGACACTTCTGTCTGGACATGGCTGCAAATATTAAGCTCTGTCATCACTCATACTCAGAACCCCACAATTATTAATGATGGAGACGATGTCAAAAACAACCTCCTTCCTCAAGCTGTTTTATTATCCACCACCATACACGATGAGACACAGCAAGACTCAACAGCTTTTATCTGATCCAGTGATAGCGAGCTCCCTTCGCTGACTGTTGCAGGCTTCTTTTGCTGTTCACATACATGGAGTCCTGTATTGCAGCTTCAGTGCATTCACCTGGTGTCCCTCTAACAACCTGAAAACAATTAGGCCTTACAAAAAATATGACCTCAAATAATCCCGTCAACAACGTTTTAAGTGTTCTTTTGACATTACCTGAATCCCCTTTGTTAACAAATGTATTACAGTATACAATGTCACACAATAAAATTCCCCTTCAAGCTGTGAGTAGCAGATGTGTTTAAGGAAAGCAGGAGGAAGAAATGAATACAACAAAAAGAAAACTGCTGGAGCAACGCAGCGGGTCAGGCAGCACATGTGCTTGGGAGACAAAAGTGCTGGAGAAACTCAGCGGGTGCGGCAGCATCTAGGGAGTGAAGGAAATAGGCTACTTTTTGGGCCGAAATCCTTCTTATGTGCTGGGAAATTGATAGACGATGTTTCACATCAGGTCATCTTCAAATTTAAGGGGTTTTGGCTGAAGAACCCAGCATCTGCAATCTCTTGTCTCCAGAAGAGAAAGGAACTCGAATTTTGCAGGCTCGAAGGGCCGAATGGCCTACTCCTGCACCTATTTTTCTATGTTTTCTATGAACCTTTTTGTTTGCAATTATCAGGGTAGGATGCCACGCAAAAGGCTCAAATTGTCTTTCATTTAAAATGTAACATTCTTGTAGTCACGCTCATACTGCATGGATACAGCCTGTTCGGCCCATCTCAACCAAGCTGTGTACCTTTATTCCGAAAGATAGACACAAAGTGCTGGATTAACTCATTGGGTCAGGCAGCATCTCTGGAGAAAAAGGTTCAGGACCCTTCTTCAGACCCGATTTGCTTACTTTTTGACTCATAAGTAGCATTTGCATGGAAAATGTAAGACAAATAATAATTCCACAAAATATAGAACTCGGATTGCCATGGAACAGTATATTTGAAGCTAGCACCACCTATACTGTACTGTTATTTATTTTAGAAATTGTGGAGGGAGTGAAGCACAGAATGCAAGCACACGATTAAATTCACCCGTCCAGAAGGGGGAGAGCTCGATGTTGCCACAACCAGAAAGTATGAATGTTGTTAATTTTAAATATTAATGACACCGGATTAACATCCATATTGCAAAGAGAAGTGGAATTTCAGCTGTTTTGCTCATGGATACTGCTGCTGGGAGGAATACAATGAAGAAGTCTGATACGGGTCATGTTGTTCAATTCTGTGATTGGGGAAGTCCCAGAAGACCAAGTGAACATTTCTCCATATTCTTTTGGAGACAAGATCAGTCATCAGTCAGAGTATTGAGTATAGAAGTTGGGAGGTTATGTTGCAGTTACATAAAACGTGGGTGAGGCTGCATTTAGAGCATTGTGTTCAGTTCTGGGCACCATGTTATAGGAAAGACGTTGTCAAGCTGGAAAGGGTGCAGAGAAGATTTACAAGAATAGTGCCTGGGCTCGATGCTGAGCTACAGGGAGAGGTTGGGCAGGCTAGGACTCTATTCCTTGGAGCACAGGAGGACGAGGGGTGATCTCAGAGAGGTGTACAAAATCATTAGAATAGATCGGTTAGACGCACTGAGTCTCTGGCCCAGAGTAGGGGAATCGTGAACCAGAGGCTTACGGTAAGAAAGCAAAGATTTAATAGGAACAGGAGTGGTAATTTTTTCACATAAAGGGTGGTGGGTGTATAAAAGGCTGGTGCACAAGTTAAGAACTCATGATAGTAGAAGGTATATTAGCATGGAATAAAGATTGGTCAATGCATAGAAACCCTTCAGAATAAACAGGTATTTTTCAGGCAAGAAGAACGTGATTAGTGGAGTGCCTCAAAGATCAGTTCTTGGCCCTCAATTATTCACTATTGGAGGAGGGTACGAGGTGACAATAGGTGCAGAATGGAGGGCATGTGGTGCCAAGGACATTAGGACTTTGCCATAGGATTAAGATAGGTTTAGTGAGCGTGCAAATGGCATTTAATGTAAGAAATTGCAAGATTCTGCACCATAAAGAGAAATCTACAGATTGCAGATGATGAATCTAGATGTTCTTGCACATGAAATGCACGTCAGCAGGCAGATGTAGCAATGAGTTAGGACAGTAACTGGATATGTCTTTATTGCAAGTGAACTGAAGGTTAGAAACAGGGAAGTATTGTTAGTTCGACAGGATACTGATGAGGCCATAGCTGAAGCACTATGCACAGTTTTGGTCCCTTATTTTTTTTAAAAAGGGCATACTATATACTAGAGAGCATATAAAAGGATTCAGGCTAATTCCTGGAATGAGAGGATTGTCGTATCATGTGCGACTAAAAATATTATAAATTCTTTGAAGGTTAGAAGAATAAGGGATGATTTTACTGAAACAGATGAGATGCAAGAGGGAATGTTTAAGAAGGAACTGCAGATGCTGGAACAATCGAAGGTAGACAAAAATGCTAGAGAAACTCAGCGGGTGAGGCAGCATCTATGGAGCGAAGGAATGGGTGACGTTTTGGGTCTGAGGAAGGGTCTCGACCCGAAACGTCACCCATTCCTTCGCTCCATAGATGCAGGAGGGAATGTCAGAGTAGATTTTGAGACATTTTCCCCAGCAGAATAGTCTATCCACAAGGGAAAGTGCGCAGGAACATTTCTGCACAGAGGGTCGCGAATCTCTCAAATTCTCTACCTTGAAGGGAACAGACACATAAGAGACAAGGCCTGGGGTAGATCAGCCATGATTATATTGAAAGTAGGATTAGACTCCTCAGATCTTCAAGCCTGTTCTATCATCTCATAAAATCATGGCTGATTGACTGTTGCACACATTCCCACCTAATTTTGGTAACTTTCCACCCCCATGCTTATCGAGAATTTATCTAACTCGGTCTTAAAAATATTTAAAGACTATTTCCATGCCTTTTAAGGATGTGGACATGACCATCTCAAAGTAAAAAAATGTATGTTTCATATCTCTTAAATGGGCAACTATTTGCTTAACCTCTGAAGAAGACAGGGCGGAGTCTAAAGAAGGGTCCCGACCTGAAAAAGTCACCTATCCATGTTCTCCAGAAATGCTGCTTGACCCATTGAGTTACTCCAACACTGCTTAAGAAGGAACGGCAGATGCTGGTTTAAACCAAAGATAGACACAAACAGCTGGAGAAACTCAGTGGGACAGGCAGCATCTCTGGAGAGAATGGGTGACGTTTCGGGTCGACGCCCTTGTTCAGACTGGTGTGGGCCGGGCTTTGGCGTATACTCTCTCCGTATAACGCTGTGGTGCATTAAGGCCGCTCCCGGTGTCCGTGCCCGCGGGCAGGTGCTGCTGAGGCTCTGCCCGTCCCGGGATCCGCACTGTCCCTCGCCAGCGGGTAGACAGCGGGGCTCAGTGCTTCTCCCCACCCCATCTCCCTCCTCCCCATTTCCTGCCACAGCACCTACCCAGGTCGTAGAGCAGCGCCAGGGCCTGGAACTCGGCCTGGTTCTTGTGCCAGGCCCTGGCTGTTGGCGGCCAAAGCAGTCGAGGACCTGGCCCTTGACGGAGCCGGGCTCGCCGTGCCGGGGGCGGGGTGAGGGCGGCCGAGCCAGAGCTACCCGCAGAGCACAAAGCGGATGCTGTGTTGCAGGATGGTGGTGGCCGGGCGCCCCCCAAGGCGCTGGTACATCTTGACCAGGGCACGACTCCAGCCCTCAGCTCGGCCTCCACCTGGGATACAGTCCAGTCCCCGACTGCAGACGCAGCAAATCAGTGCGGCGATAGAGCCAGGAAGGGGCATCGCTGTCCCGGCGACTCCCCTTCCTCACTGACAGGAGAGGAGACCAATCTATGTGGTGGCGACTGACAGCAATCTGCGCATGTGCAGTTTTTACCATTTCTAAACCTTAATAACTTTTACAATAACCATCAATCGGAACTAAACTTGTTGCACTCGACCACAGGAGAACCGCGGGTAAGCAGGCTATCACGTACAATTTTTGTGTAAATAGAAAAAACGCACAAACTGGAAGAGCACAAGATCAGAGTTTCAGTTATGTATAGATATATATAGCATGGAAACAGGCCTTCGACCCAGCGAGTCCGTGCCGACCAGTGTTCCCCGCACACTAACACTACCCCACACACAGTTGGGACAATTTACAATTATACCAAGCCAATTAACCCACAAACCTGTACATGTTTGGAATGTGGGAGGAAACCGAAGCTCCCGGAAAAAACCTACGCAAGTCATGGGGAGAACATATAAAGTCCGTACAAACTTAGTGGGAAGTTCAGCAGCTGAGTGGGAGTTAGGAAGGACTGCATCGGACATCCAGCATGTCATCTCAGACTTCCGTTTTAGGCCATGTATGCACCGAAGTCTGTAACGAGTGCACTTCCAACAGCTGCCAATGAGCTCAGTCCAACCCACTGTGCGATCTGCATACTGAACTTGGACTTAAATGCATGTATAGAGCTCAGATTTCTAACCATGCACTTCATTTGCTACTTAGCACACGGTTAGTGTTCCCATGACAGTCTCCCAAAGTAAATCATAACTTAAGAATGTGATATACTGTTGAATCAAAGCTGGCTTGAACAAAAGTGGACATAGTTGAAAGCACATTGAATAAATCTGCAGGTGACAGAGAATTCTATAAAGAGTTCTGAAAGATGTAAAAGTCACAAATAAAAGATGTACAAAATAGTGACATTTTGATAAAATTATCCCAGTACAGTGATTAATGGAAAACGCAAACTACTCTTTTCCATTAACAAGCGATGGACATAAGGTTAACTTTAATCTCATATTCTCCTCCAGGGGCTTTTACCCTCACTCAGCAATATTCCAGTTACAAAGACAAGATAGTTTGAATCATGAGCATAACATTCGGCAAATGCTCCTCAGAGTGCGTAATTTTAAAAAAAGTGATAATCTGTCCAAAGCAGTGAAAGGGACTGTTTTTTAACCAAACCTCGAAATGGAGCAATGCACCAGAATATTAACTCTATTCGGCCACACAACTAAGAAATTAAGACAAAGAAAATGTAACTAATATTTTTTTATAATGAGGCGAATATTGAGTTACTGTGAACATGCACCAGGAGCTAGAAGCTTACATCCTTTACGACTGGGCTGTAAAAAAATGTTCAAAAGTTAAAAATTGACTTACAAGAAGATAAGTAATATTTCGTAAATATCTACATTCAAGATACCAGTTACAACTGATCATCGTCTCCCGGTAAACACACCATAATCATTAACCAACAACCAATTCAGTTAATAGTATCTGATTCTCAACCTCTCCACAGCAAAGAACAAATCATAGGGACAGGAAGGCAGAGTTCAATCAAGAACCAATACACTAACATTTGTAGGTTACGAGCCTTCAGACAGAATTGGCTTTGATCCTTACACCATTTTACAGACTGGCAATTCAATATTTTTTAATGCTGAGTTTTATACATATCGTTTCATTTTATCCACAGCTGGAATTAAAAATTCAGTTCAGTCTGAAGAAGGGTCTCAACGCGGAACGTCACCGATCAGTCTGAAGGGGGGTCTCAACCCGAAACATCACTCATCCCTTCACTCCAGAGATGCTGCCTGTCCCGTTGAGTTACTCCAGCATTTTGTGTCTAACCTGGAATTAAAATGTTGGCCAAACCCATGAACCATAACAATTTTAAGCTGTTGTTTCTTGCATCTCAATCCTCGACCCTAACTGAACACCCTATTCACCATGCACCAAATGTTTGTGGTGGTCAGAGTTGGAGGGTCTGCACACCTGCATAGCGAAAGGATTTGAGTATAGGAGCAGGGAGGTTCTACTGCAGTTGTACAGGGTTTTGGTGAGACCACACCTGGAGTATTGCGTACAGTTTTGGTCTCCAAATCTGAGGAAAGACATCCTTGCCATAGAGGGGGTACAGAGAAGATTCACCAGACTGATTCCTGGGATGTCAGGACTTTCATATGAGGAAAGATTGGATAGACTCGGCTTGTACTCGCTGGAATTTAGAAGATTGAGGGGGGATCTTATAGAAACTTACAAAATTCTTAAGGGGTTGGACAAGCTAGATGCTGGAAGATTGTTCCCGATGTTGGGGGAGTCCAGAACAAGGGGTCACAGTCTAAGGATAAGGGGGAATTCCTTTAGGACCGAGATGAGGAAAACATTCTTTACACAGAGAGTGGTGAGTCTCTGGAATTCTCTGCCACAGAAGGTAGTTGAGGCCAGTTCATTGGCTATATTTAAGAGGCCGTTAGATGTGGCACTTGTGGCTAAAGGGATCAGGGGGTATGGAGAGAAGGCAGGTACGGGATACTGAGTTGGATGATCAGCCATGATCACATTGAATGGCGGTGCAGGCTCGAAGGACTGAATGGCCTACTCCTGCACCTATTTTTCTATGTTTCTATCCAGGTAGGAGTAAAAGGATTGAGTATGTGGCCAGACTCAGGAGCTGGTGACTGGAGTGCTGCTGGGATGGTGGACATGGCGGCATTGTGGAAGGCCCCATGGCCTGAGCGTACATGTGCAATGCATGGGTGAAGGTGCACATGCCAGCAGTTTTGTGTATGCCAACCACTGTGTGAACATTAATACCCATGTGGCAGAGCCCGGTCTCCAGACAACTTGGGTCTTCTTGCCCATGGATCAAGACCTTGCTTTGTCAAACACATGTGGCAGGTGATGTTAAAACAAACTGTGCCCAGGTAACCTCTGGAGTATAATCTTCAGGACCCCCAAAGGCAGTCCCATCAGCGGCCCTGCAGGTCACACTGCTATCATGGCTTTGAAACTCAAAGACATCAATATAGTTAAATTGAGTTATACATGATGGGCAAGCATTGGTCTGGCAACTCAGCGACTCCCACGGTGGAGTTAATGAATGCCTGGTGACCCTTTGGTTTGGAACCAACACATTGTGCCATCAGTACAAACACCCAAAGCCTTCGTTTGGAAAAATCCAAGGAAAAGTACTATTCCGCCTTTCAATTAAAAAAAAAGTTGTCCATATCCTTTTGGGAGACAAAGTGAAGCAACAATGAAGATCAGCACTAGAGTGGAATGGGGTGCAACCCTCTGACAAGACACGGTTGCAAGAAACGAAGGCCAACTTCAGCTGAGTCTTTCTCCCAGACAAAATGCATGGACTCATCGTAATGAAATCCCAGCTTCAACAGCAAGGCAAGCACAAGATGTGAGACAATGCCCTCAATCCATGCATTGTTACCTTTTAGATTATAACACTGTCCAATAGGTACTGCCCCTAATAGGGGGCAATGATGGTATGACTGACCACTGCCAGATCCATTCTGTTATCGCCATTAACTGCAAACCATCTTCTTTCTCCCAATAAGCACCGCAAAATGCCCACAGTTTATGGCTGCCCTGAAATTAACCCTTATTGTCACCAAAGAAGACTCTTAAGGGCCTGACCCACGTGGGTGCCATTTGCGCGTCATTTACACGACATCCTAAAAATTGGGGGGCGCGTCGTGAGGCGTATGAAGTGACGTGTGGTAACACGCGGCGCCCCAGGATTTTGTGAGGCTCGAAATCCTCGCGCGCCACCTGCATGACGTATCCATTGCGCACGCTGACGTACTGATGGTGCACACTGACGTACTGACAGAGCACGTGTAGCGCGTGGTGACACATGGTTACGCACGAACGTTGCCTTTGCTAATTTATTATGCGTCACCGTGCGTCGACGTCCGTAACCATGCGCCGCCCGTACACTGTCGGCGCGCCATTTGCACGTCATTGGAGCGCCGCACCACGTGGCCACACGGTTAAAAAGCACTCGGGGTTTTGAAATGTTTTCACCATAGTATCTTTGATTTTCACTGGGAAAATCCTTGCAACAGAGATCGGAGTAAGTACGAACGACATCGCAAATAGCTCCCAAAAGAAGCAGGGCGCTCAAGAGCACTTGGCACGTGAATGTCGTACTGCTTGACGATTTTCGCGTGACAGTCGCGAATTCCTCAGCAAATTACTGGGATTGATTTGATCGAATAAAGCCAGGTGATAGCACAGATACTTAATCATATACAAAAAGGTGTTCCATGATTGGAAACCATCTTTCCTCATGGGAAAAGAAACACCTTTGTGAGCATCGAAAGGCAAAAGACCAGGCCAGCAAAAACCAAAGACATAAAGAACAGTTTGAGATGGCTCATGAGGCTAGGACACTCTGCTGACTTGACATGTATGAATTTATCAGCACAGCAGAACCAACATGGGTAAATTTAAAGACTGACAATACTTGCTGAAAAGAACAGTGACTTTCTCAAACAGGACTCAGTCTTGATACAAGTAGACACAAAAAGCTGGAGTAACTTAGCGGGACAGGCAACATCTCTGGAGAGAAGGAATGGGTGGTTTTGGTTCGAGACCCAGAGTCTGAAGAAGGGTCTTGACCCGAAACATCGGCCATTCCTTCTCTCCAGAGATGCTGCCTGGCCCACTGAGTTATTCCAACATTTTGTGCCTATCTTCGGTTCAAACCAACATCTGCAGTTCCTCCCAACACAGTTACATATCCTTGTCGACAACTACCACTCTTACTAACAAAGATGGGACTTTTCAAAAACATGTTTAACCCTCAAGTATCATAATTACTCAGTTATTGCCTTAAAAAGTAAATTCCTCATTATCATTAAAATGTGTCACGCACATTAGTTTTGCATAAATCAAGCAGCAAAGAAATAAATTAGATCTTTCATTTTTTAACTGTAAATGTTAAGCATTCAATGTAAATTAGAGTTAAATGCAAACTAATGAACAAATGAATCATGAATCAGATTTGCCTTAATGATCTAATGGACGATTTTTCATATTCTGCTGCGGCATTCGAGAAAAAATAACTCCAACTTTCTTTCAAAGCCTTGAAATTCCCTTCACTCCAAAGTCTACATGTGCAAATGTGCCCTAGCTCAAGGACATTAGATTTTCTAAAGTGATAGATCGTTGCCTGCTGCTACCACGTGGGTTGAATGAAGTTCACTAATTATATCCACTTTCAATCTTTAGGGGAAATTATTTTACAATATGCACCATACTTTACTTGACCACTTCACTTCAAAATCAAGACCATTACTGTAATAGTTCCAAAAGCACATTAGATATCCAAAAATAGGCATAGAAAAGTGACATTTTAACTGGTACTATAAAGGTGCCATACAAATACACTCAATTTTGAAGAGCCACTAAATGTAAGCTGTCAAATTCAAATAAATCGTACCTCACTTTACAATGGCCATAAGAACTAAAATACATAAATCACGACATATCAGAAAAACAGTAAAGTATATATACATTTGGCAATATTACCAACTCCAGCTACAAGGAAAAGTCGATTAAAGGTTTAAAGAGGAAAGCACACAAGCCAAATCCTTATTTGTGTATATTAAACAGAATTCTTGATAATGGATTTGTATTTAATAATTTCCCCGGCCTTAATACAATGAAACATTTATTGCACAATCATAACTAAATAAGTATTAGTCTTTGTACAATTAAGAACCAGCAAATTCTATCTTTACATTACAGCTCTTCAAATCAAATTTGTATTACACCCTGACAATCCTGCACTTTTTCTACTTTGGAAAGGATGAAAATAAATAATTTGCTGATAAAGACAGCTCTAACTATCCATATTCCTTCATTTAATTCAATTTTAACCTATTGCTCAAGAAATCGAGGGAGGTCACTGTGAATATAAGTAACGCTGCAAAAGTTTGATTTGATCAATGATTACCAATGTCTCTAAAAAATGTGTACTGATGGACAGTTTATTTTCATTCATTTTAAACAATGTTTTGAGGCTTAGGTCGCATATGAAGGAATGCCAAATTGCATCAAATGTTTCATTTACGTCATGAAAAGTTCCATGGCTCTATTTCTTTACCCGTTTTAGAGCTGTGTGCCTTTTCATGCCAAATTAAATATTGAATATTTGATGCAATATGAAATGTGTGATTTTATTTATTTATTTTATATGTGTGTGTGTATATATATATATATATATATATGGAGATAAATTATGTATATTTATATATAGAGCGATATATGCATGTATATATATACGGAGATAAATTATGTATATTTATATATAGAGCGATATATGCATATATATATAATAGAGAGAGTAAAAAATATATATGCATGAGTGTACGTGCATTTCTATTAAATAGCTTCCCAGTCCTCTTTTGACAGTGCACCTGTAAATCACGGGCTGTCATCTGCAGTGGGCTGCACTTATAGATATGGCACCGCCGGAGCAGTCCTCGGGAAGGATTTGCGAAGTCCTCCACAGCATCACCACCCGAATTAGCCTTGCGGTGGCGGAGCAGCCTAAAGAGGAGCGAGCGGCCTTACTTACCCCAGCACTCCCTCCCTGTAGTTGCCGTTCTTCCAGGGGGTCCCGCTGTAAGGGCCGCCCGACGCCAGGCTGTAGTTCAAGCCGAAGGTGCTGGCCTTGTTGTCCCTCTTCCTCTTGTTGCGGTTGCTGTGCTCGGCCTGGCCTTTCCTCCAGCCCGCTTGGGCGGCAGGGCAGTTGTCGGCGCCCGCTTCGAGCGGTAGGAAATCTCCCTGTGGGCCGAAGTCGCCCGCACCCTGGATCCGGCCCTGGCCGCCGCCGCCGCCGCGCTCCCTCAACATGGTGTCCGTGGCCGCTGCTGCCGCCGCCGCCACACAGTTGTTATTATTATTAAAGAAAAGATTCCTCAAGCCTTGCGTCGTCTCCCAGATTTGCATCCACAGGACGTTGGCGGGTCCGAGCTGTTCTGGCTGGAACCAGGCGATGCGAGGATCCATCAAAGGGAGCCGACGGTACGGAAGAGCACAGCGCGGCTGAGCCCGGCGCAGCCTTGTCACAGGGCCCGTAACCAAGGAGCCGCCCCACCGATAATGGCGGCCGCTCGGCTCGACTTCGGCTCCGCTCGGCGCTTCGTTCGGCTCCGCTCGGCTCCCGTCGGGCTTCGGCTCCCCCCTCCTCCTGCGTTCGGCTTCTCTCAGCCGGGCCCCGGGGCTGCTGCGCGCACGCGCATTGCCCTCGGCTCGCCCACGTCCTCCCACCCTCGGCTCGGCTCAGCCCCGCGCACGCGCACTGCCCCCCCGTTCCGGCTCGGCTCGGCTGAGACCCGCGCACGCGCACTGCCCTCGGCTCGCCCGCCCCCCGCCTCTCGGTTCCGCGCACGCGCGCCGCCCTCCTCCTTCGCTCCCTCCCTACCGCCCCCGAGCGGCCGGCGATGGGCGGCGCAACAATCGGCCGGCCGGCCGACAGACCCCGCCCCCCCAGCTCGCATCTCAGCGCCCACGCTCCAAGCCAAATCTTTGCTCCAAACCTTCGCTCTCGTTTCCCCAGAAGCGAAACTAAAACTCAGCGGGCGGAGTCCAGGGCTGTAAACGGTGCAAAAACAATAAATGCAATTGCCCAACACGTGTCAACTAAATCAAGTTGTTCTGCATTTACAATGCAATTGCTCAAATAGTATTTACTGAATCTAGAAGTTGTTCTGCATTTATAAACGATAGTATGCAATTGCCCAAATAGTATTTACTGAAACTAGAAGTTGCTTTGCACTTACAAAAACAAGATGCAATTACTTTATCCTACTTCCTAAGTACGTTTTTAGCATTTAAATGTGCTACATGACTCCCATTAAAGTGAAGGAAAGAACTGCAGTTGCTGATTTAAATCGAAGATAGACACGAAATGCTGGAGTAACTCAGCAGGACAGGCAGCATCTCTGGACATGGGTGATGTCTCGACCCGAAACGTCACCCGTTCCTTCTCTCCAGAGATGCTGCCTGTCCAGCTGAGTTACTCCAGCATTTGTGTCTACCTATTACTTCCATTAAATCAGGTTCCTATTAAATCATTTCCCCTCTCATCTTAAACCTAAGGCTCTCAGTTAAAAATAAGACTCTGTATAAAATCATGAGAGGAATAGATTGGGTAGATGCACAGAATCTCTTGCCCAGAGTAGAGGAATCGAAGACCAGAGGACATAGGTTCTAGGTGAAGGGGGAAAAATTTAATAAGAATCTGAGGGGTAACTTTTTCACACAAAGGGTGGTGGGTGCATGGAACAAGCTGCCAGAGGAGGTAATTGAGGCAGGGCCTATCGCAACGTTTAAGAAACAGTTAGACGGGTACATGGATAGGATGGGTTTGGAGGGATATGAACCAAATGCTGCCAGGTGGGACTAGTGTAGCTGGGACACGTTGGCTGGTGTGGGTAAGTTGGGCCGAAGGGCCTGTTTCCATGCTGTATCACTATGACTACACCCTATCTATTTTCCCTCATGATTTTAGACACCTCTAAGATTACCCTTCATCCTGCATTTATTAACAATGGCATGCACTTGTCCAAATAGTGTTTAGTAAATATTATAGAGACTCTGTTTTACCCCCGTGGGTAAACCCGCCTAGTGCACATCTTTCCACACACACTCCAACCCTTCACTCTCGTTTCCCCAGAAGTGAAACTCAAAGATCATTGAGCGGAGCAAACTTTGGTGAAACTAGTGCAAGGGGCGGAGTCCACTGCTTGGCAACAGCTCATAAACAATGCAATGCAATCTCCAAGTCGCTCTGCATTTAAAAATACAATTTGCAATCCTTTTCTAATTCCAATGTCTTTCTCCTACTTTCTAAGTGTGTTTTTAGCATTTAAACCTGCAACACAACTCCCATTAAATCAGTAGGAAGGAACTGCAGATGCTGGTTGGATAGACACAAAATGCTGGAGTAACTCAGCGGGACAGGCAGCATCTAGAGAGAGAGAGAGAGAGAGAGGGAATAGGTGACGTTTCAGGTCGAGACCCTTCTTCAGACTGGTATTACGTCACCTATTCACTCTCTCCAGAGATGCTGCCTGTCCCGCTGAGTTACTCTAGCATTTTGTGTCACATTATATCCAGTTCCTATTAAATCTTGTATAGGGAGGAACTACAGATTTGGTTTAAATCGAAGATAGATACAAAAAGTTGGAGTTACAGTTATTCCTGCTTTCTGTGTCCTATTAAGTCTTTCCCCTTTCACCTTAAACCCATGTCCCCTGCTTCTTGATTTCCATACTCTGGGTAAAAGGCGCTGGGACTCATGGTGGTCGACCTCCCCGTGATGAGCCCCGTCAACTGACCTGTCAGGTGAACGACAACAAACAGAGACAGCGGCAGCAGCAGCGCCGCAGTTTGACCATGCGCCCTTTTTAGGCCGGGCACCTACGGATGTCGAACCGGATGGCATCACCCTGCTGCAGCTGAATCCGGCTGCCTCAAACGCAAGAAGAAGAAGGCTCTGTGCATCTACTCTATCTATTCCCCTTGTTATACACCTTTGTAAGATCACCCCACATCCTCTGCAGTTGCTATGCATTCATATATACAATTTGAAATGATTTTCTAATATCAACATTTTTCTCCCACTTCCTAAGTGTTAAAGAGAGAGAGAGAGAATGTTGAAGGAGTGTTCTATTGTCATATCTCCTGAAGTGGAACAATGGCATTCTTACTGGCAACAGCACAACAGATTTATAAAGGTGTGTTTCTAGCATTTAAATGTGCAACATATTACATAACTTCCATTAAATCAGGTTCCTATCAAATCTTTCCCCTCTCACCTTAAACCTATGGCTCTCGATTCACCCTACTCTGGGTAAGAGACCCTCACGTAGTCATAGAGTGGTAGCTCGTGAGTTTACCGTAGTAGGACCTGGTAGACTACCCTCACTATTCCCCTCATGATTTGTGACACCTCTACAAGATCACCCCTCACAGTTGCAGTTGCTCTACATTTATAAAACAATGGCGTGTAATGGGTCTAAATAGTATTTAGTTAACCCAGATGTTATAGATTCACGAGTCATACAGCACAGAAGCAGAATTAAATTTGGGCCAAAGATGGACAGTAAATGCTGGAGTAACTCAGCGGGTCAGGTAGCATCTCTAGCGAAAATGGATAGATGACGTATCGGGTTGGGCCCTTCTTCAGACTACAAAACTGTCCCAACCCAAAACATCACCTATCCATTTTCTCCAGCGATGCTGCCCGACCCGCTGAGTCACTCCAGAACTTTGTGTCCGTCTTTTAAAACAGCATCTGAAGTTACTTTTTTATCACATTATTCAATGGAAGTCAAATTAATTCGGACAGTGTGCCACTGATGTCTGTCTGTCTGCACTGTTGCCAGTTGTTCGGCAGTGTGGTGCAGCTGGTGGAGCGGCTGCCTCCCAGCGCCAGAGGCCCGGGTAACGGGCAGATGCCAACTCCGCACACACGGCAATCAGCCCGCATGAGATGTGCGTACCCCAGCGAGAGTTCACCCCAGCAAGGGGTCACCCCGGCGAGGGTTCACCCCCGTTGGTAAACCCGCTTAGTGCACATCTTTCCACACAATCACCACCCCTTCAGTGCAGGGGCAGAGTCCACTGATTGGAAACAGCTCATAAACAACGCATTGTAATCGCCCAAATAGAATCTAGAAGTTGCTCTGCATTTACAAATACAATTTGCAATCATTTTCTAATTGCAACAAATTTCTCTTATTGCCTGGGTGTGTTTTTTTTTAGCATTTAAACCTGCAACACAACTCCCATTAAATCAGTAGGAAAGAATTGCAGATGCTGGTTTAAATCGAGGATAGACACAAAAAACTGGAGTTACTCCTACTTTCTGTGTCCTATTAAATCTTTCCCCTCTCACCTTAAACTCTTGTCCCCTGGTTCTTGATTCCTATACTCTGGGTAAAAGACGCTGTGTATCTACTCCCCTCGTGATGTTATACACCTTTGTAAGATCACCCATCGTCCTCTGCAGTTGCTATGCATACAATTTGCAATGATTTTCTAATTCCAACTTTTTTCTCCCGCTTCCTAAAAGCCCTGTCCCACTGTGCGAGTTCACCCAAAGAGCTCTCCCAAGTTTAAAAAAAATCAAAACTTGTGGTAAGCACGTAGAATGTATGTAGCGGGTACGTCGGAGCTCGGGACTAACGCTTGGCGCTAACGGCAGGCACTCAGGAAACGTGGTAACTCCGAAATCTTTAAGTCGAAAGTTGTATTTTATTTCAAAGTGGGAATTTGAAGATTGGGACAGAGATGCTACACAGAGATTTTGATAGGAAGGAAACGTTACAGCAGCTGAGTAAAAGATTGGTCCAATGGTAGGCTCAATGAAGATCGGGCGAGGGGGATTGGGGGTGGGGGAAAAGTATCTATAGCTTGGACTTGCCTAAATGAATACTGAGATGGATTATCATTCCACACCAAATCTCTTAGCCAATAATACCTTTCATGCAATTATCACATTATGCTGGATATGGATCAACGGACTATGTGTGGTACATGCTTGTAAATTAGTAAAACAAATGTTCTTCTTTAAGTACTGTTGTTTCTGCGATGAGGTGACTGATTACAAATAACCAACATTCTATATTTTGTCATAATGTGCCTGAAACAATGGCATATTTTGTGATATTTATTGAGATAGAAAGATACAGCTGAGTTTGGGCAAGATATTACCTTGCAACATTCTGTATGTCTGATAGATATTGTGAAATGGAACTCAGAAATTATGGGAGGATTACATAAAACTACAATTCAAAGGTAATGAATATACAGAGTATTCTTATTTCCACCATGAACATACAATAGTGATATAGGACACCAGGTCCTACTACGGTAAACTCACGAGCTACTGCGGGTATGACTACGTGTTAAAAAGTACCCGATATGTTCATTCTACGCGCTTACCACGAGTTTTGATTTTTATTTTACTTCGGAGAGCTCTTGGGTGAACTCGCACAGTGGGACAGGGCTTCCTTTAAGTGTTAAAGAGAGAGGGAGAGAGAGGGAGACTTTGTCATATGTCCCAAAGTGGAACAACCTTCTTCTTATCGAGTCCACACACACAAGATTAGAAGTTGTTCAACCAGAGCTGAACACACTTCTCAGCATCTGCATACAATGGTTGCCAAACTCGGCGACCTGGGCATCAACCCCTCCCTCTGCAACTGGACACTGGACTTCCTGACTAACAGACCCCAGTCTGTTAGGTTAGACCACCGCACCTCTTCAACCCTCACCCTGAACACCGGCGTTCCACAGGGCTGTGCACTGAGCCCCCTCCTCTACTCCCTCTTCACCTACGACTGCACACCTGAACATGGTTCTAACACCATCATCAAGTATGCAGATGATACAACGGTGATTGGCCTCATCAGCGACAACGATGAGTCGGCCTATAGGGAGGAGGTCCAGCTCCTAGCAGCCTGGTGCGCTGACAACAACCTGGGCCTTAACTCCAAGAAGACCAAGGAGCTCATTGTGGGCTACAGAAGGTCTAGGGGTGGCACACACACCCCCATCCATATTAATGGGACGGAGGTGGAATGTGTTTCCAGCTTCAGGTTTCTGGCGGTCAACATCTTTGATGACCTCTCTTGGACCCACAATACCTCAACACTGGTCAAGAAGGCTCACCAGCGTCTCTTCTTCCTGAGGAGACTAAAGAAGGTCCATCTGTCTCCTGAGATTCTGGTGAACTTCTACCGCTGCACCATCGAAAGCATCCTTACCAACTGCATCACAGTATGGTATGGTAACTGCTCTGTCTCTGACCAGAAAGCACTGCAGAGGGTGGTGAAAACTGCCCAACGCATCACCGGTTCCTCACTCCCTTCCATTGAGTCTGTCCATAGCAAGCGATGTCTGCGAAGGGCGCGCAGCATCGTCAAGGACTGGTCTCACCCCAACCACAGACTGTTTACCCTCCTCCCATCCAGGAGGCGCTACAGGTCCCTCCGTTGCCGGACCAGCAGGTTCACGAACAGTTTCTTCCCTGCGGCTGTTACAATACTTAACTCTGCACCTCGGTGATTGCCAGTCACCCCCCCCGGACACTCCTTCCCCCAGTGTAAATTGCACTACTGATACTGTTTGTACAAATATATATATTTTTTACCGTTCATTATTCTAAGTTCGCTCTTCTGGGGAGATGCTAACTGCATTTTGTTGTCTCTGTACTGTTGTACTGGACGATGACAATTAAAGATTGAATTGAATTGAATTGGTGTCTGTCTTGTGCTTCTTGTGCGTGGTGGTGGAAAGATTGGTGGAAACAGGGCCGCGATCAACGTGAACGCTCTTTCCTTGACTCCTAGTGGAACAATGAAATTCGTACTTGGAACAGCACAATAGGTTGATAAATGTGCATCTGTAGCATTTAAACAATTAGCAATTAGCAATTAGCAATTAGATCAGGTTCCTATTAAATCATCAAGTAGATCAATTCAGTTCAGTTCAGTTTATTATCACGCGTACCGAGGTATAGTGAAAAGCTTTTGTTGCGTGCTAACCAGTCAGCAGAAAGACAACACATGATTACAATCGAGCCGTTTACAGTGTACAGATGCACGATAAGGGAATAACGTTTAGTGCAAGGTAAAGCCAGCAAAGTCCGATCAAGGATAGTCCGAGGGTCACCAATGAGGTAGATGGTAGTGGAGGAAGATGTTCAGAAGGCAATGATGAGGAAGACATTGTAGGAAGATCAGCAATGGGACAGTTGATTACACAGTGTTACAGAAGATAGCCCCTCACTGGAAGTGTAATCAGCACCCGATTATACAGACACCCCCCCCATGAAGACCACAATCCCAAGGGTTCCAACGGGTGTGAAGGGTTACGGGGAGAAGGCAGGAGAATGTGGTTAAGAGGGAAAGATAGATCAGCCATGATTGAATGGCGGAGTAGACTGGAATGGTCGAATGGCCTTACTCTGCTCCTAGAACTCGTGAACGTATGTACTGGTGTGGGATCTAAGGAACTCTTGTACAGTCCGATGATGGTCATAAGATATACGACAATTAGGTCATTCGGCCCATCGTCTACTCTGCCATTGTGGCCTCTGCCCACCCTCCCCCCTGCTCCCCGACAGACTCTCCCCCTGGTCCACGTCCTCTGCCCTTTCTTTGTCGCGCCTGACCATCAAGACAGAGCAGGCAAGGAAGGAGCTGAGCAGACTCCACTCAGGCAAAGCCACGGATCTCGATAGTGTCAGCCCCAGGCTACTCAAGCCGTTGTGCGGAGTACTCCAGCATTTCTTCAACCTGAGCCTGGATTGAATTGAATTGAATTGCCTTTATTGTCATTCAGACCTTTCGGTCTGAACGAAATTTCGTGCCTGCAGTCATACATATATAAAAAATAACAAAACCACACAATAAACACAAATTTAACATCCACCACAGCGAGTTCACCAAACACCTCCTCACTGTGGTGGAAGGCAAAAAGTCTTAGAGTCTCTGTCTTCTTCCCTCCTTATTCTCCCTCTGCGCTGAGGAGATCCAGGCCTCCGATGTTGCCGTCCACCAGGCCCGCGGCCGAGCATCCGAAACCGGGCCACCGCCACCGCCGGAATGCCGGAACACCACCACTAGGCCCACCGCCGGAACGCTGGAGCACCGCAGCCCCGAAAGCCAGGTCGCCGCCGGAACGTCGCTGGAGCACCGCAGCCCCGAAAGCCAGGCCGCGGGAACGCCACTGGAGGCGTTTCTGTGATGTGGAAGACATCCTTCCTGGTTCCTGTACCAAAGAGAACTCGCCTCAGCTCCTCCAATGACCACAGAAATTGGTTAAACCCTACCTGGACCCCCTGCAGTTCACTTACCAAACAAAGATGGGGGTTGAGGAAGCCATCATCCACCTGCTCCATCGTTCCTAGGCTCACCTGGATAAGCTGGCAAGCATTGTGAGAGTCATGTTTTTGCTTTTGACACCATCCGGCCTGCACCGCTAGGGAGCAAACTGACGAAGATGCGGGCGGATGCTCCATTGGTGTCCTGGATCACCAACTACCTGACTGGACGACCACAATATGTCAGGCTACAGGACTGTGTCTCGGACATGGTGATGAGCAACACAGGGGCCCCACAGCGGACGGTCCTCTCTACCTTCCTGTTCACCATCTACACCTGGGACTTCAGATATAGCTCCGTCTCCTGCCACCTGCAGAAGTTTTCAGATGACTCTGCAATTGTGGGCTGCATCAGTAAGGGGAGGGAAGCTGAATACAGACGTGTAGTCCACGATTTTGTTGCGAAGTGTGGGCTGAATCACCTGCAGCTCAACACTGACAAGACTAAGGAGTTGGTGGTGGATTTTAGGAGGAGAGGAGGAACACCCCTGTCCCCCGTCTCCATCAAGGGTGTGGATGTGCAGTTTACCAAAGAGTACAAGAACCTTAGAGTGTACCTGGACAGTAAACTGGACTGGTCCAGGAACGCTGAGGCCCTGTACAAGAAGGGACAGAGCCGGCTGTACTTTTTGAGAGGGCTCCGCTCCTTCAACATCTGCAGTAAGATGCTGCAGATGTTCTACCAATCGGTGGTAGCCAGTGTCATCTTCTTCGCTGCCGTGCGCTGGGCCAGCAGGGCGAAGGCTGTGGACACCAACAGGATCAACAAACTCATCAGGAAGGCTAGCTCCGTCCTGGGGGCGGAGTTGGATTCACGGGAGGTTGGCCTTGGAGGGGAGGATGCTCCTCAAACTGTGAAGCATCCTGGACAATACATCTCACCCCCTCCATGACACACACTGGTTAACCTGAGGAGCAGGGCCGGATTTAGATGAAGAAAGGCCCTAGGCTATTCCACTTGTGAGGCCCCTCCCAATCCCCCACCCCCATGACGAGAGGAAGATGGAAGAGTCCACCAGATTGACACTGATGTGCAGCCGAACGTGGCCAATGAGATAAGGGCTGGAAAGCTGCACTTTTTATTTATTGCCAGTGCTAGTGTCGAGTTATCGGCTTAAAACACTATTATTCTGAAATGGAGGGCAAGGAAAATTACTGAAGTGTTGTTTAGAGACTACAGTGCGTTGTGACAGCATATGTAAGAAAGACCTATGACAGTGTCAAAAATATTATACACCAGGCCCGTACGAAGCTTTTCAAAAATGGGGGTGGAATGGCAGGATTACAAAATTTTTATGCGAAATAAGTGCAAGCAGTGCATATCACAAGCGTGAAGCTGAAAGACCCTTGTGGCCGGGGTTAAGGGCCCGCTTAGGGAAGCTCTGGGGTTTTAGATGCTCTCTGGTGCATTCTGAGCCTTATTTTGGAGCATTTTTGCACCAAATTTATGACCAATATTTCAGAAATAATTTTGGTTGAGTCAAGAGTAATGAGTGGTTGGTATGTGATGATTGGGATCATTGTTGTATACATTTTTTTAAATCAAGAATTAAAGCTGTCCTTGTTTTAATAATCACGTTTTACTATAAAAGGTTATGTAAAATGTTATAAAGGAGCATGCAAACACTGCAAATAAAATACTGTAAGTTTTGCAGTAAATAAAACCTTTTTTTAGAAAATGTTTTGTGTGTTGATTGCATTGCCTGTTGCTGTTCGACTGGTTAGTGTGTACACATTAAAAATATTGTGCAAAATGGAAGTCACAAACTATGGAATACATATTTTTCAGTATTGTTATCCAGGAAAAGAAAGCAGTTCCAATTGTTTAATATTATTCATATGGAGGAGAAAATATAATTGCTCTAACACCTTCTTTAATTTTGCAATCTCACTAAAGATAATCCCCCTTTCCCTCTCCCCCCTCCTCCTTCCTCCTCCCTCTCCCACTCTCTCCCTCCCCCCCTCAGCTCTCTCTCTCTCCACCTCTCTCTCTCTCTCTTCCCCTCCCCTCTCTCTCTCTCTCCTCTGTCTCAACCCCCCCTTTCCCCGTCTCACATTCCCCCCTCTCTCTCCCTCCCACGCAGCGAGGCTCCTACTCCGCAGCCCCCCCCCCCCCCCCCCCCGGCCTTGAGAAACAGGCACTCCCGCAACGCAATATTCCACTACTTACCTGGGTAAACACCTAGGATCTTTGGTAGACATGAGGCATTGAGGTGATTGTGTGGAGTGCAAATGGAGATCTGAACCCGCCCGGGCCCACTGCGCACTCACGGAGAGACAGCGTCAATTTGCGTCGCTACTGCGTCACCAGCTTCCCCCAACATCCCCCGATGGTCGCAAATTTTTTTCCCCAAATCTTCCAGCGGGCCGGAACCAGAATTTCGGGCGATTTCCGTCAAAGTGGAAACGCTGATAACGCTCCAATTTTTTTTTTTCTCGGCTTTTTTTTACTTTGGGGGGACTAAACACCTTGGCCGGAGGACCCGCTAGATTTTGAGGCCCTAGGCTTCAGCCTATGAGGCCTATAGGTAAATCCAGCCCTGCCGAGGCCCCCCTAGATCTCGAGGCCCTAAGCTTAAGCTTGTGAAGCTTATACGTAAATCCGGCCCTGCTGAGGAGCACCTTCAGCAACAGACTGGTTCCACCAAGATGCAGTGCAGAACGCCACAGGAGATCCTTCTTCCCTGTGGCTTTCGAACTGTACAACTCATCCCCCTTCTGTCGTGGGGTAGACTGAGACTGACTCCCCCTCCCTCAATCTTTGCACATCCCCAATCCTGGATTTTCCACTCATCACTTTATTTTATCTTGTTCTGACCACCTTCCTTCCTGGGATAAACAAGGTTCTATTATATCGTACCATAGTAACATAGAAAACAGGTGCAGGAGTAGGCCATTCGGTCCTTCGAGCCAGCACCGCCATTCAAGACGATCGTGGCTGATCATCCAGAATCAGTACCCCGTTCCTGCCTTCTCCCCATGTCCCTTGATTCCGTTAGCCAGAGAGCTAGATCTAACTCTCTCTTGAAAACATCCAGAGAATTGGCCTCCACTGCCTTCTGTGGCAGACAGTTCCACAGATTCACAACTCTCTAGGTGAAAAAGTTTTTCCTCACCTCAGCCCTATTGTATCATATCATAATCATGGCTGCTCTATCTCTTCCTCCTATTCTCCTGCCATCTCCCCATAACCCCTGACACCCGACCTATCCCTTTAGAGGCTGGAGCTCTGACGTATTAGCTGTGGAGCAAAGTGCTGGCAGCTGCATAAAACCCATTGACAAAGTATCATCACACATACTATTCCCTTATAAGGACGTGTAGCCTAATGAAATCGTCCCTGTATCATTGCAGAAGGATTGTTATTGAAGACCATAATCCAAATGACTCCATGCGAACTGGCATTGGTGGACGACAATTCTACTAAGCAACAAATTAATCTCAGCCTATTGTTCCTTATGAAGGTTTACAGTTTTAAAACATGGGCATTTAAGACATTTGAAATCTATTTAATGTGAGCTGGATGACTTTGTTTGTTAATAATTATAGTGGCGTTCAACATTACTTCTTACTGTTGGCTAAAATTACAGTCATTTTTCCTTTAAGAAAAATTTCAGTTCTAACAAAGTTATAAATGTTAGTAGATTGCCACCAGCTGTGAATGTGGAGTGATTCAGAGCAGGAAGCTTTTTGTTCAGTCTCTTCCCAGTTAGTTTTAGTTGTTCAAAGTTTTAGAGATACAGTGTGAACACAGGCCCTTCGGCCCACCGAGTCCGCGCCGACCAGCGATCCCCGCACACTAACACTACTAGGGACAGTGTACATTTATACCAAACCAATTAACCCACAAGTCTGCACGTCCTTGGAGTGTGGGAGGAGACTGAAGATCTCGGAGAAAACCCACGCAGGTCACGGGGAGATTGTGCAAACTCCGTACAGGCAGCACCCATAGTTATCTCATTTCAGTTAACATGTGCAATAGACTTTAGACTTTAGAGCTAGAGCGGAAACTGACCCTTCTGCCCACCGAGTCCGTGCCGACTAGCGATCACCCCGTACACCACGGAGATGAAAATGCTGGAGAAACTCAGCGGGTGAGGCAGCATCTATGGAGCGAAGGAATAGGTGACGTTTCTTCCCGACTCGAAACGTCACCTATTCCTTCGCTCCATAGATGCTGCCTCACCCGCTGAGTTTCACCAGCATTTTTGTCGACCTTCAATTTTTCCAGCATCTGCAGTTCTTTCTTAAACACTAACATTATCCTACCACTAGGGACAGATTTACAATTTTTACTGACGGCAATTAACCTACAAACCTGCACGTCTTTGGAGTGCGGGAGGAAACCGGAGCATCCGGAGAAAACCCACGTGGTCACAGACAGCACCCGTAATCAGGATCGAACCTGGCGCTGTAAGGCAGCAACTCCACCGCTGCACCACTGTGCCACCTCCTCCATCTGGCACCTTGTTCCCTTGCAAAGCTGGGTGGGGGGGGGGGGGGGGGGGGGGGGGTGGTGTGAGTCAGTCAAATAATAATTAGAAGTTTTTCTTGTCTTTAGTTCTACCTGAGCTCCCGAACTGGTTTTAGTGAAGATGCTGTATCAATTTCATCCAATAATTGCCTGTCACGGTGGCGCAGCGGTAGAGTTGCTGCCTTACAGCGAATGCAGCGCCGGAGACCCGGGTTCGATCCCGACTACGGGTGCTGTTTGTACGGAGTTTGTACGTTCTCCCCGTGACCTGCGTGGGTTTTCTCCAAGATCTTCGGTTTCCTCCCACACTCCAAAGACGTACAGGTTTGTAGGTTAATTGGCTTGGTGTATATATAGGCCCTAGTGGGTTAATGTGCGAGGATCGCTGGTTGGAGCGGACCCGGTGGGCCGAAGGGCCTGTTTCCGCGCTGTATCTCCAAACTAACACCTGCTGAACATCTGCCGCTGAGCTATTGTGAAACCACTTTTTCCGCAATTCCTTTGGGGTGCCAAACCATCGCACCTTTCCTATTTGCTCACATTTTAACAACCCATTTCATTTATCTATCATTTTTCCTGTCATCGAAGTTAAGCATTTCACAAACTAATACTGTACGGTGTTTTGCTTGGAGAGGCTGGAATGCTGTGGAGGACATGACCACTGGCGTAAGTCAGCAGGTCGGGCAGCGTCTCTGGAGAATGTGGGACATGTATCCATTTCAATCTTCCTGTTTTGGCGGTCGCAAGAACGACAACTGAGTTTTTCCAACGTATTTTATTCACAAAATAACGTCTCAGTTCACAGGCTCTCACAAGATGTCTGGCCATAGCGGTGGTCAGCACTGAACTGCTGCACGAAAGCAAAACCGCGCGAAAACTAGCAGCCCCTCCCGAGTCACGTGACCGCGGCTTCCGAACGCCGGGTTCGATACCTGCGTGCGCCAGCAGGAGCTGCTACAGTATATCGCTTACTCTCCCCTTCCACCGGTTACAAGACTGATAGTCTGGATGAGTCAACAGACCCGACTCTATCAAACCCTTCCTCAGCTCGAAGCATTCAGGGAGTTTTCCCATTCAGTTCTTAATTGGTGGTGAAAAATGAATGGAACAGGTTAACCTAACATTCAAACAAGGCAAGAAAATGTCAACCTACAGATTATAGAATGCAAAATTTCAGTTAATCATCCGTTAAATTTACGCAAAAATCTTACAGAAATAGTTTGCTTGGGTAGTTTACACCCCAGCGGTATGAACATTGACCTCCAATTTCAGGTAGTCCTTGCTTTCTCCCTCCTTCCCCTCCCCTCCCCAGCTCTCACACAAGCCCACTGTCTCCGCCTCTTCCTTTCTGTTCCCCCGCGCTCCCCCCCGACATCAGTGTGAAGAAGGGTCTCGACCCGAAACGTCGCCTCTTTCTCTCCAAAGATGCTGCCTCACCCACTAGGTTTCTCCAGCATTTTTGTCTACAGAAATCGTTTTCTTTCTTTAGGATTAAAAAATATACTAACAATATGACTAAGATGCTTCTAATATACCAGTCACAAAAAATACTTCTTAAATAGTTTGCAATAGTAGTGATTCCCAAAGTGTTCAAGGCATCAGTATCATAGGTATTTGAAAGATATCCAAATACCTATGAGATCAAGGAATTGACCTCACGCTGACCATTTGCTCGGTAATTTTATCTGTGTCTGTCGCTTAATTTTTTTTCAATTACTGCAGAAATATGCTCTTCATTCTGAAAATATGGATATTCCTCCCGAAAGGTGTGACCTTTAATGATCTGTACAGCAGATTGAGATGTTTGCCTTGGAGATCAGCAAGTCACCGACAGCACACAAAGATCTACGTCTGTTTTGTTAACTCTAGTTTAGTTTGGAGATACACGTGGAAACAGGCCCTTTGGCCCAGCGGGACCACGCCGACCAGCGATCACCCGTATACCACTTTTATCCTACACACAAGGGACAATTTACAGAGGCCGATTAACCTACAAACCTGCACGTCTCTGGAATGTGGGAGGAAACCGGAGCACCTGGAGAAAACCCACTTGGTCACAGGGAGAACGTACAAACTCCACACAGACAGCACCCCCAGTCAGGATCGATCAAGGTGATCAAGGCATCACCACTACCGCTGGGTCTCAGTTCGGGAATGAGTTAGTGGCCATAGAAACATAGAACATAGGTGCAGGTGTAGGCCATTCCACCTTTCGAGCCAGCTCCGCCATTCAATATGATCATGGCTGATCATCCAAAATCAGTACCCCGTTCCTGCTTTTTCGCCATATACCTTGATTCCTTTAGCCATAAGAGCTAAATCTAACTCTTTCTTGAAAACATCCAGTGAATTGGCTTCCACTGCCTTCTGTGGCAGAGAATTCTACAGATTCACAACTCTCTGAGTGATAAACTTTTTCCTCATCTCAGTCCTAAATGGCTTAAACCCCCTTATTCTTAAACTGTGACCTCTAGTTCTGGACTCCCCCAATATCGGGAACATTTTCCCTGCATCTAGCCTGTCCAATCCTTTAATAAGGCCAGATGTGCGAAAATGAAAATATTGTTGTTAATATGGATCTGCGAGTCTCACCCCGGCCACTCCCTCTTCTCCCCTCCCCTATCAGGCAAGAGGTACAGATGTTTGAAAACGCACACCTCCAGATTCAGGGACAGTTTCTTCCCAGCTGATAGCAGGCAACCGAACCATCCTATCACCGACTAGAGAGAGCATTTATCTACCATCGACTACCTACCATTTATCTCACTGGAGACCTTCGGACTATCTTTGACTGGACTTTATCTTGCACTAAACATTATTCCCTGTATCCTGTATCTGTACACCGTGGACGGCTCGATTTAGTTTTAGATTAATTTAGAGATACAGCGCGGAAACAGGCCCTTCGGCCCACCGGGTCCGCGCCGACCAGCGATCCCCGCAGATTAACACCATCCTACACCCACTAGGGACAATTTTTACATTTACCAAACCAATTAACCGGCAAACATGCACGTCTTTGGAATGTGGGACGAAACCGAAGATCTCGGAGAAAACCCACGCAGGTCACGGGGAGAACGTACAAACTCCGTACAGACAGCACCCATAGTCGGGATTGGACCCGGGTCTCCGGCGCTGCATTCACTGTAAGGCAGCAACTCTACCGCTGCGCCACCGCAACCGCCCTGCAATCGTGATTGTAGTCACGTGCGGCCTTTCCGCTGACTGGATAGCACGCAACAAACGCTTTTCACTGTACACGCGACAATGATAAACTAAACTAATCTGGCATTATGGTCGGCACATCAGGACCTAAGTTAGGACAGATACAAGCTCTCCACCCATCTTCTTCTACTTGCATATTGGTGTGCACAGCCTAAAGTTGTAGGCTAGGCTCAGCTCCAACTCGATAATCAAGTTTGCTGATGACACTGTGGTGGTGGGCCTGATCTCCGATAACGATGAGAAGGCCTACCGGGAGGAGGTGGCTGATCTGGCACTCTGGTGTAAGAACACCAGCCTCCTCTTGAATATCAAAAAACTTAGGAGCTGATCATGGACTTTAGGGGGCACCGTCGAAACAGGATGGACCACGTGAAGGGTGCAATCTCCCACACCTCTCCACCCCTCTTTAAATAATAAATAGTCCCCCCTCCCCTCTCCCCTCACGGCAGGGCCAACTAAATGGCACTGTAGATTTATCATTTGGTTTATTTTCTGAATTGTGCGTTACGCAAATTCCATCCAGTAGAGTTTCTGTACAAAGCGGGTGCTGGGAAGTACAGCTGTTGCTTCATAACCAGAGGGACAAGAGCATCATTCTGCTGCCGTTAGACACCGAGCAGCAAATCTGCTGCCTTTGTGGTTTTCAATGGGTGGCAGAGCGGTAGAGCTGCTGCCTCACAGCGCCGGGGACCCGGGTTCGATCCCGACTACGGGTGCTGTCTGTACGGAGTTTGTACGTTCTCCCCGTGACCAGCGTGGGTTTTCTCCGGGAGCTCCGGTTTCCTCCCACATTCCAAAGACGTTCAGGTAACTTTCAAGAGAGAGCTAGATAGGGCTCTTAAAAATAGCGGAGTCTGGGGATATGGGGAGAAGGCAGGAACGGGGTACTGATTGGGGATGATCAGCCATGAACACATTGAATGGTGGTGCTGGTTCGAACGGCCAAATGGCCTACTCCTGCACCTAATGTATGTATGTTAATTGGCTTAGCATAACAAAAACGTGTGTGTGTGTGTGTGTGTGTGTGTGTGTGTGTGTGTGTGTGTGTGTGTGTGTGTGTGTGTGTGTGTGTGTGTGTGTGATCGTGTTGACATGCGAGGATCGCCGGTCGGTGCGGACTCGGTTGGCCAAAGGCCCTGTTTCCGCGCTATATCTCCGAACTAAACACTTTGTGTTTTTTTCAGGATTCCAACACCTGCAGTTCCTCGAGTGTGACAAACACCGAGCACCAGTTCTGGGGGCAAAACACTCACCTCTGCTACAAAGCACACCTCCTGCCGCTCACACCCACACCCACACCACACAACATCTCCCCTCTTGCTTGAGTAATTCTGTTTCTTTTCTCCGAGTCCCTTCCTCACAACTTTCATATTGTTCTTCTTTCCCCCCCACACACTTTCCCTCTACATTGCTCTCCGTTTCCACAGAGCACGGAAACAGGCCCCTCGCTCCATCTCGCCCACGCCCTCCAACATGCCCCATCTACACCAGTCCCACCTGCCCGCGTCTGGGGATGGGGCCAGTGTCCAGAATGACCAGTGCATATAGAGTCATGCGACACGGAGCGGATGAGCGCTGGTCGGCATGGACACAGCGGGGCCAAGGTTCTGTTTCCGTGCTGTATCTCTAAATTAAACTCAAACTCTGCTTGCCTCCACATTCTCAGGAACAGTCATGGTCTCTGGGTGGCAGATGTCCCAATCATGTCTGGCAGCTGCGTTCAAACTTCCGTCCTCCAGAGCTGGCACGGGGCTCTGCCAGGGAGCGGTGTGGCACGGACATGTCCTGGCAACGTCCGTTGGCCGGGGTCGAAGGATCATTCCCACTGCTGCAACTGCAGCTGTACAGCTCCATTTTGTGCTCGGGCAGAAGGGCTACCTTTCTAAGTGTCTATTAAATCTTGCCTCAACTACCTCCTCTGGCAGCTCGTTCCATGCACCCACCACCCTCTGTGTAAAATAAAGTTGCCCCTCACGTTCCAGAAATCTTTCTGCCCTCACCTTAAACCAATGTCCTCCACTTCATGATTCCCCTACTCTACATCAACCCATCTATTGATCTCGATAAGATCACCCCTCATCTCTCTGTGCTCCAAGGAATGAAGTCCTAGTCTGCCCACCCTCTCCCTTTAAGCTCAGGCCCTCGGGTCATGGCAACATCTTCACAAGGGACCCTCCAGTTTGATAAAGCACCGTGGTAAGACTCAAGCGGATCATCTTGAAAGGTTCGTGCCCTTGGCTACAATTAACCAGATGAGAGTCATATTATTATATAGAAAGGAACTGCAGGTGCTGGCTTACACCGAAGATAGACACAAAGTGCAGGAGTAACTCAGCGTGACAAGCAGCATCTCTGGAGAGAAGGAATGGGGGAACGTCACCCATCCCTTCTCTCCAGAGATGCTGCCTGCCCCGCTGAGTTACTCCTGCATTTTGTGTCTATCATTTGAGATCCATATTAAATAGATTCCGATGCTCAGGAAGATAAAACACAAAATGCCGGCGTCACTCAGCGGGACAGTGGGTCGATTTTCCCTGTAAACCAACATCTGCAGTTCCTTCCTACACAGTTTGATGTTCAGGGCTGCTTTGAGAGGGGGGAGGAGGGGGATTCCATTTGTCTATTAACTCCCTTTTAAAATCACAGCAGCAAAATCATATCGTGAAAATAAATTATCAAAGAGCGATTTTTGTGTCTGGTCCCAATTGTTTAATCAAAAATGTTAAAGCAAACTGCACTTTCAAATTAAAAGTAAACTATTTAATACAGTTATAATGACAGTACTGGGGCGCATCCTTGTGACAAGCATTGTGGGTTGTGTTATTGCAGTTTTGGCCATCTCAACTGAGAAGCAGGAGGCATGGACTCAGTGGGCCAGGGGGCCTGTTTCCGTACTGTATCTCTAAATTAAACTGGAAAAAACCCGTCACCTCCAAAATCTCAGGAGCTAGTCATGGTCTTTGGGAGCCAGCTGTCATCGTGTCTGGCAGCTGCGTTCAGATTTCTGCCCTCTTTTGCTGGCACGGGGCTCTGCCAGGTAGAGCCAAGTGCCAGGGACATTTCCTGGCACCCCTCACAGCTTGGGAATGAAAGATCAGTCTATCCAACTGCTGTAACTCCAGCTGCACAATCGCACCAAACATTCCTCAATAGTAGAAGCCAATGTCAGTGCACAAGAAGAGTACTTTCTGCATACTGGGAGGGGGAAACAAAGGAGGACTCGGCGGGACAGGCAGCATCACTGGATAAGACGAGACGTGGAGGAAGGAACTGCAGATGCCCGAAGATATCCAGAGATGCTGCCCGTCCCGCTGAGTTGCCCCAGCTTTTTGTGTCTATCTTTGGTGTAAACCAGCATCTGCAGTTCCTTCCTGCCTCGCCCGGGATACTTTGTAACTTTCAACGTCCTTTAGGTGGCGGCTCTTTGCATACCTAGGGTATGCAAAATAAATATCACCGTGACTCGTCACGTGACAACGTATAAAATCCATTCATTATCTTCATTCGCACTCCAATGTCAGGAATCATAAGGTCATAAGTGATCAGTGTTCAATCATGGCTGATCTATCTCTCCCTCCTGACCCCATTCACCCCCCTTCTCCCCGTAACCTCTGACACCCGTACTAATCAAAAATCTATAATATCGCTGCCATAAAATCATCCACTGACTTGGCCTCCACAGGCTTCTGTGGCAAAGAATACCACAGATTCACCACCCTCTGACTAAAGACATTTCTCCTCATCTCCTTCCTGAAAGAACATCCTTTAATTCTGAGAATGTTCTTTAATTCTCATTAGAGAGCTACCGAAATATATACCCAACGAGAGCCCGTCGTTCACTGGTGGTAAAATATCTAAACCGCCTTCACCATCGAAGAAGGTCCCAACCCTATCTTACCGATTAGTGAAAGGTCTGGATAGAGTGTATGTGGAGAGGATGTTTTTGCTAGTGCAAGAGTCCAGGACCAGAGGGCACAGCCTCAGAATAAAAGGGCGTACCTTTAGAAAGGAGATGAGGAAATTCTTTAGTCAGATTCACCACCCACTGACTAAAGAAATTCCTCCTCATCTCCTTTCCAAAGGTACGCCCTTTTATTCTAAGGTTGTGCTCTCTGGTCCTAGACTCTCCCACTAGTGGAAACATCCTCTCCACATCCACTCTATCCAGGCCTTTCACTATTCTGTAAGTTTCAATGAGATCTCCCCTCATTCTTCTAAACTCCAGCGAGTATAGGCCCAGTGCCGACAAACGCTCATCATATGTTAACCCACGCATCACCGGGCTCATTCTCGTAATCCTCCTCTCCAATGTCAGCACATCCTTCCTCAGATTAGTCAGAGGGTGGTGAGCCTGTGGAATTAATTGCCAGTGAAGGCGGTGGAGGTCGTCAATGGATATTTCAACGGTGGAGATGGATAGATTCTTGTTTAGTACGGGCATCAGGGGTTACGGGGAGAAGGCAGGAGAATGGGGGGGGTTGAGAGGGAGAGATAGGTCAGCCATGATTGAATGCTGGAGTAGACTTGATGGGCCGAAGAACTCGGGAACAATTGCAGTTCGTTTTTACAGAGCGTTCTACATCCGCTGGGCTTAAGTAATTATGTGACCTCTATTGGTAGCACAATCTAATGGAAGCCTGGTTGGTGGCATTTCCTAATCTAGCCCTCCACCTGACCATAAACCATCAAATAACTCGACAGGCTGGCCAACGGCCACTTGGATGGGTTCCCAGGTATCCGAGTGCAGCTCAGATTCCAGGATGCTGGTGTATCTAATGTGCATCAAGGGCTTGGAATAATAATACTCTACCTCAGCCGAGGTGACAACGTGTGGCTTCCTTCAGCTTCCTTCCAAGGAGCATAAATATTGGTAATTTTTAATGGTTTGCATGATTTTAGTGATGAAAGTTATTTGAGGCAGAAAGGGCAGCCAGTATTGAAGATTGCCAAGCTACTTCCATTACAGTTAGTAACAGCAGCGGAATATGCTGGGGTAATCTGATGTGTAAACAGTACTCAAACTTGTACACCGTAGAAGGATAGATTCTCGGTCTGGCTCAAACTTTGTTCCTCTCTCCTCCCCCTTCGGATTCCGACGTCATTGATGTGGGAGATGCCAAGTCTTTGGGGAAAATTGAACGACTCGACACTCCGGAGTGCCGAGAGGCCACTCTTGCGCTCAACGGGAAAGGGATAGCAGCTGCAACTCATCGATTCAAGAGAAGCATTGATCCCTGATGACTTTGGGACAGTTTGCCAGCACACTGGTTCTTGGACAGAGTTCAAATTGAATGCCTACACATAAAATATTAGCTTCATTACAATCATTCCTCGACCAGGTGCAATCAGGCGGCACGGTGAAGCAGAGAGTAGAGTTGCTGCCTCACAGCGCCAGAGACCCGGGTTCGATCCCGACCTCGAGTGCTGTCTGTGTGGTGTTTGCACTTTCTCCCTTTGACCTGCGTGGGTTTCCGACATACAGGTTTGTAGTTTAGAGATACAGCGCAGAAACAGGCCCTTCGGCCCACCGGGTCCGTGTCGACCAGCGATCCCCGCACATTAAGACTATCCTACACACACTAGGGACAAATGTTACATTTACCAAGCCAATTTACCTACATACCTGTGCGGTTTGGGAGCGTGGGAGGAAACCGCAGAAAGATCCCGGAGAAAACCCACACAGGTCACGGGGAGAACGTACAAACTCCGTACAGACAGCACCCGTAGTCTGGATCGAACCCGGGTCTCCGGTGCTGCAAGCACTGCAAGGCAGCAACTCTATTGCTGCGCCACCATGCCACCCTTTTAATTGCCCCTATAAAATCGCCCCTAGAGTGTAGGGAGTGGATGAGAAAATGGAATAACATAGAATAAGCGAGAATGGGTGATCGATGGTCGGAATGGACTCGGTGGGCCGAAGGGCCAGTTTCCATGCTATATCTCTAAACTTATCTTGATCAACAGCCGTCATTAGCCCTATATTAAATATCTGTCACGTTATATGAACTAGATATGATTAATTTTTACAGACAGCAACTGTTTTTAATTTGGCCGGCATCAGAAAATTAAATGTAGCTTATTTTTCTAAGTAGTTATGGAATGAACTGCCGTCAAAATCTAAAATCATTTAAAAAAACCCCAAAATATTGAAAGTTTAATTAAAAAAGATTTAATGCATAAATCTAGATTTCATAAACTGGCTACTAAAGGTCAACCTTCGTATGATTGAACAAGATCTCAGGTGAAAATACTAATTTTGGCTGAACTTTGAACCAGCCTCCGTGGATGTCTGTTTATTTTTCCATTAAAGCTTCGCGATAGGCGATAAATCTACGGAGGTTGAT
The DNA here is from genome assembly GCA_963514005.1 of Raja brachyura. The sequence goes on along the minus strand of OY740797.1, from coordinate 5,437,603 downwards.
CTTCACGTTGTCAAGAACCAGTCGTTGATCTATGGTGAGGTTATTCTTTCCTTCCTTTTGGATCTAAAGTAAGAATTTACAGTCAGAGATGGTAATAATAACTGTGAAATCTTTATATTTATGAACATTTGGTTAACAGTCACTTTACCGATCAATATCAGTCTTTTATCCCTCTCCTGCCCGTCCCCTTCCTCCGATTCCCCCCCCCCCCCAGTTTAGAGTTCACTCCTCTTCTCTCCTTATCCGACACCCCATTTGTCTCCTTTTCACCTTTCGCATTTGTCACCGACTCCACCCGTCTGCCAACTAAACCCGTCACCTGTATCCACCCATCACTTGTCCGAAGAAGGGTCCCGACCCGAAACGTTACCGATCCATGTTCTCCAGGGATGCTGTCTGACCTGCTGAGCTACTCCAGTTTTTTTTCGTATCTATCACTCTTCAGTCTTTGTCCCACCCCGCCTCTCTGAGAGTCAGCGTCAAAAAGCGTGGAAACAGGCCCTTCGTAACCCCACTTGCCCACACAGACCAACGTGCCCCATCTGCTCTAGTCCCACCTGCCTGCGTTTGGTCCATATCCCTCTAGTCAAGTCAAGTCTACTTCAGGTTCTACTTCAGTTGTATAGGGTCTTGGTGAGGCCACACCTGGAGTATTGTGTACAGTTCTGGTCTCCAAATCTGAGGAAGGACATTATTGCCATAGAGGGAGTGCAGAGAAGGTTCACCAGACTGATTCCTGGGATGTCAGGACTGTCTTATGAACAAAGACTGCATAGACTCTGTTTATACTCTCTAGAATTTAAGAGATTAAGAGGGGATCTTATAGAAACTTACAAAATTCTTAAGGGGTTGGACAGGCTAGATGCAGGAAGATTGTTCCCGATGTTGGGGAGGTCCAGGACAAGGGGTCACAGCTTAAGGATAAGGGGGAAATCCTTTAGGACCGAGATGAGAAGGATTTTTTTCACACAGAGAGTGGTGGGTCTCTGGAACTCTCTGCCACAGAGGGTAGTTGAGGCCAGTTCATTGGCTATATTTAAGAGGGAGTTAGATGTGGCCCTTGTGGCTAAGGGGATCAGGGGGTATGGAGAGAAGGCAGGTACGGGATACTGAGTTGGATGATCAGCCATGATCATATTGAATGGTGGTGCAGGCTCGAAGGGCCGAATGGCCTACTCCTGCACCTAATTTCTATGTATCTACGTATCTAAGTCAACTTTATTCTAAACCTGTCCTACCCATGTACCCCTGTAAATGTTTCTTAAAAGTTGCGATAGTAACTCTTTTCCGGCTTTCTTGCCCATCACAATCAGTTTGAAGAAATGTCCCAACCCAAAGCTGAAGTGGGTCCAGTCCATTTCCTCCATGGATGCTGCCTGACCTGCTTTATGTACACACATACAAACACACTTATTTTATATATATATATATACACACACACACATATATATATATCCCTAGGAGACGGAACCCAACGGATCCCACCTTGTCTAGTATAAATATAAAAGTGTGTGTGTATATTATGTGCGTTTGTGCATATACACATATATGCACGCACTATATATATAATAAAATATATATTGAACATAATGTGTGTTTATATGCATATGCATGATAATGAGCATATAATGTTTATATACACACACATATCTGTATACACACACATTATATGCATGTATAATTTCTGCTACCACAGTGCACGCTACAGCAATTACCCTTGATTTGAAGACGGGTTGGAATGACTTCAGGGCGTGGAGCAGCTTCATTTGCCGTGCAGCCCTGTCGGCCTCTAGTCCGTCGGCAAACACGTCGATGAGGGCATCGAGGGCTTCGCCTACCACCACCAGTGAGGAATCCTTGGTCATCACTTGCAGCAAGAAGTCACCCATCACCTGCATGGGATTACACAAGGTAAACCAATTTACCAATGACAGAGGCAACAGATCATTTTGATTCAGCGCACAGAGGCGCAGCGGGTAGAGCTGATAACTCACAATGCTCCAGAAACCCAGGTTCAACCCTGACCTCGGGTGCTGCCTGTGTGGAGTTTGCATGTTCTCATTGCAACCACGCGTTTTTTTTTCACCGGTGATCTGGTTTCCTCCTACATCCCAAAGACGTGCGGGTTTATAGGTCAATCGGCTTTGGTAAATTGCCCCTGGTGTGTAGGGAGTGGATGAGAAAATGAGACAACATAGAACTAGTGTGAACGGGTGATTGATGGTCAGCACGGGCTCGGTGGGCCGAAGGGCCTGTTTCCCTGCTGTATCTCTAAAGTTAACCATGGGAGTAGAGGGTCTGTAACAGGAAGCTCGTACATCTTGGTGCAGGAACAAGGAACTGCAGATGCTGATTTACCAAGGAGCGACACAAAGTGCTGGAGGAACTCAGCGGGTCAGGCAGCATCCCTGGTGAACATGGATAGGTGACGTTTCAGGTCAGGACCCTTTTTTTGCCATGTTTACATCTTAAAAAGTCATTATAACTTGGTTTAAACCTTAGACCTTTAAACATTAGACATACAGTGCGGACACAGGCCCTTCGGCCCACCTAGTCCACGCCGACCAGCGATCGTCCGAACACTAGTTCCGTCCAACACTCGAGGGACAATTTACAACTTACCAAAGCCAATTCACCTACAAACCCGCACGTCTTCGGAGTGTGGGAGGAAGCCGAAGCACCCGGAGAAAACCCACGTGGTCACGGGGAGAACGTACAAACTCCGTACAGGCAAGCGCAGATCGAACCCGTGTCTCAGGAGCAGTGAGTAGCAGCTCTACTGCTGTGCCACTGTGCTGCCCTGAACTCAGGAACAGCGAGGTGAGTGCAGCTTGTTCTACGTGGTATATTATTTTCCTGCTACCTTGAGAGCGTCAGCGGTGTTCTCCTCCTTGGCGAGGACGTGGCCGCTAATTCCCACCATGGCCACTACGTTGACACGAGCACTGGTGTTCTCACACTGGGCTCCCACTTCACACAGTCGCATCAGCTGCTCCGCACTCAACCCCTGCTGCTGGGCCAGGGAAAGGAAAGGGTTAAGTTGTCACCTGTGCAAAACATCGCGTAAGTGGGACAGGCCCTTAAATCTACCATGGCTTACTTGAGGAATATTGTTGGACGACATTATCTGCATCAATGATCTCTGCGCGCCAGTCACGGCCTCCAAGAACTCAGAGTCCTGTGGGATCTCTGCAACAGAATGAAGACAAACATGTAACCAACACGCCAGCCGGCCGGCCAGTCGGTGGGACGGGGAACCGGGGTAATGCTGCCTCCAGCTGCAGGATTGAAGGTCGGCTGTAGGGGGCGCCCACGGGACACAAAGATGGCCGGGCGAGGAGAGGGGACTGATCCAGTACATCGAGCGCACGGGCCGACCGGACTTTGGACTTTGAAACATGGCGGCCCCCGCACGTGTGATAAATGCAAAAGGAACTTTACTGTGCAGTTGCATAAAGTGATCAATAAAGCACGATTGCACTATTGAGCAACAGGAGGCAAACAAATGCAATCACATTAAACATCTGGATAGACTCAGCTTCTAGACTCAGACTGTACTCGCTGGAATTTAGGAGATTGAGGGGGAATCTTATAGAGACTTACAAAATTCGTAAGGGGTTGGACAGGCTAGATGCAGGAAGATTGTTCCTGATGTTGGGGAAGTCCAGAACAAGGGGTCACAGTTTAAGGATAAGGGGGAAGCCCTTTTAGGACCGAGATGAGAAAAAAAAAAATTCACACAGAGCGTGGCGAATCTGTGGAATTCTCTGCCAAAGAAGGTAGTTGAGGCCAGTTCATTGGCTATATTTAAGAGGGAGTTAGATGTGGCCCTTGTGGCTAAAGGGATCAGGGGGTATGGAGAGAAGGCAGGTACGGGATACTGAGTTGGATTACCAGCCATGATCATATTGAATGGTGGTGCAGACTTGAAGGGCCGAATGGCCTACTCCTGCACCTATTTTCTATGTTTCTATGTTCCATACGTGATAAATAAAGCACGACTGAACTATTGAGCTACAGGAGACAAACAAACACAATCACATTAAACATCTAAATTTCAAATGATTCAAATCCACTAGAGAGAGAGAGAGTCTATAATTATTATGTTTATCCAATTCAGTTTTGTCTCAGTTTTGGGAGTCAAATTATGGAACGGGCTTAGTGATGAGTTGAAATTTTGTAGCTCTCTGTTGAGTTTCAAAAACGCCTTAAAATGTAAAATAATTAAGGATTATAATGTAAAATGATTAAAATGTACAATAAGTAAGGTTTACAAGTTAGAGTAAATTTAATTATTTTTCTTTGCTTTGTAATGCTGATATTCTGGGTTATCTTATGGATTGTATAGGATAGGTAAAAATAAGCTTTGTGGCTTCAGCCTGTTCCTTTCTCGGTCATTGATTGTGTGAAATGTCGTGTGAAATGGTTCATATTGACACAGATTGGAAAGTTTTGTTCTTTTTTAGTGTATGACCGAAATAAACTATTAATTCATTCATTCAACTCACTCACCAGACTGAGAGAAGACGAGGTCTGTGAGATGCTGGGAGAGTGTGTGGAGGGCAGCAGGCCCACCAAGTCTCTCCACGTCCAAAGTTGATAGCAGATTATTCAGGCAGGTCAGGGCTCGACACTGTATCCGCGTCATCCTACAGCAAACACACCAGGCTTTACAGGGTAGTTTAGAGGTCCAGCGCGGAGACAGGCCCTTCGGCCCACCGAGTTCGCGCCGACCAGCGATCCCCGCACATTAACACTACCCTGCACAAGGGATAATTTACACATACACCAAGCCAATTAACAGTCACAGTCTAAGGATAAGGGGAAATTCCTTTAGGACACGAAGGGCCGAATGGCCTACTCCTGCACCTATTGTCTATGTTTCTATGTTTCTAATTAACCTACAAACCTGCAAGTCTTTGGAGTGTGGGAGGAAAGTGAAGATCTCAGAGAAAACCCACGCGGGTCACTGGGAGAACGTACAAACTCCGTACAGACAGCACCCGTGGTCGGGATCGAACGTTCTTGATTAGAACGAGAATCAGGGGTTATGGGGAGAAGGCAGGAGGATGGGGTTAGGAGGGAGAGATAGATCATCCATGATTGAATGACAGAGTAGACTCGATGGGCAGAATGGTCAAATTCTACTCCAATTCCTTATGACCATACGAACATGGGTCTCCGGCGCTGTGAGGAAGCGACTCTACCCCTGCGCCATTGTGCCGCCACAACGGTTCCAACTTTAATACCACATTTGTATCTCCTCATCAAAATTACATGGTCCTGACTTACTTTGCCAACAGGTGTCGCCAAGGAGGACTCTCCGTACAAGCATCCACCGTGACGCTCTCCGCAAACACCGTCTTCTCCAAAACCTACGGATTTATCAATCAAAACAAACGTTACCCACAAACAGAGCAGATCACCAGCACATGGAGAGCGGCCAATCACTAGGGAAAGGACAAGGACAACTGCGGCACACACGCACATTGCGGGCCGAAGGGCCTGCTCCATGGCTGGACAGTTCCTCGTTCCACATAACTTACGTGCAGCCTCATCTTTTCTCATTTCCTCAACAGCCTCATTTCTTTAGTCAGAGGGGGACTTATCTGTGGGATTCCTTGCCACAGACAGCTGTGGAGGCCAAGTCAGTGGATATATTTAAGGCAGGGATAGATAGATTCTTGATTAGTACAAATATCAGAGGTTATGGGGAGAAGGCAGGAGAATGGGGTTAGGAGGGAGAGATAGATCAGCCATGATTGAATGGCGGAGTAGACGATGGGCCGAATGGCCTAATTCTGCTCCTATCACTTATGACCTTGGCACTGCATTTTGACTGGAATGCTTATTTCTATAAGATGAATGTCGGAAGCTCCAATTAGTTATCATTTTCTGCAGCTTGTTTTCTTCATCTTCTCTATGTTCAATGGTGCTTTCATTGTTATGTGTGCAAATGTTAATTTCACAGTTAATTTATTTTCTGAAGTGCAGTCCAGTACAGTATTCCCACACCCAAACACATCCCTGATTACGGGATCAGGATAACAGAAATTCCCCCAGCTTTCCATTCCTGTGGGGTTTTTTATTGTAAGAGCAAGGACTGTGACTGTGGTTCAATATTGCACCAGATATTGAATGCGCCTAAGGGCAGCGCAGCGGTGGAGTTGCTACCTCACAGCGCCTGAGACCCGGGTTCTATCCCGACTGTCTGTACGGAGTTTGTAGATTTGCCCGGTGACCGCGTGGGTTTTCTCCGGGTGCTCCGGTTTCCTCCCACACTCCAAAGACGTACAGGTTTGTAGGTCAATTGGCTGCTGTAAAAATTGTAAACTGTCCCTTGTGTGTAGGATCGTGTTGGTGTGCGGGGATCGCTGGTTGGCGCAGACTCGGCGGGCCGAAGGGCCTGTATCCGCACTGTGTCCTTAAATTAAATCTAAACTCCAAAGATGTACGGGTTTGTAGGTTAATTGGCTTCAGAGGGCGGTGGAGGCCGGTTCACTGGATACTTTCAAGAGAGGGCTCTTAAAGATAGCGGAGTCAAGGGATATGGGGAGAAGGCAGGAACGGGGTACTGATTGGCGATGATCAGCCATGATCACATTGAATGGCGGCGCTGGCTCGAAGGGCCGAATGGCCTACTCCTGCACCTATTGTCTATTGTAATAAAAATTGTAAATTGTGTGTAGGATAGTACCAGTATACGGGGTGATCGTTCGTTGGCGCGGGCTCGATGGGCACGAAAAGGCCAGTTTCTGCGCTGTACCTCTAAAGCCTAGAGTCGAAAGTCTACACAATCTACTTTCAGATTTCTGGGAGTTTGTGTGAAGTTTTGCTGCCATCCACTGTACCAGTGTTTCATGTGAATATTTTGATTCACACTCAAACTGCAAGTGAGAAACTCTAACAAGGTAACAGTTTGGTTGCTCAGCTGCCAAAAGACCCCCTCCCCAGAGACGAGAAACACCTCTGCCCATGCCAACCACCCAGGTATTCACAGTAACTGTTCAGTGCCATTTAGTCTAGAGGTACAGCGCGGAAACAGGCCCTTCGCCTCACCGAGTCCACACCGACCAGCGATCCCCGCACATTAACACTATCACACACGCACACGGGACAATTTTGTTTCACTTTTGTTACACCAAGCCAATTAACCTACAAACCTGCACCTCCTTGGAGTGTGGGAGGAAACCGAAGATCTCGGAGAATAAACCCATGCAGGTCACGGGGAGAACGTACAAACTCCGTACAGACAGCGCCCGTAGTCAGGATCGGACACTGTTGATTAGTGCGGGTGTCATGGGTTAGGAGGGAGAGATAGATCAGCCACGGTTGAATGGCAGGGTACACTTGATGGGCCGAATGGCCTAATTCTACACCAATTCCTTACGACCTTATCAACGACCAATGCAGACGACTGCTGTCGATAGGTGCCGCTGCTCAAGTAATGGGCGGCATGGTGGCGCAGTGGTAGAGTTGCTGCCTTACAGCGCTTGCAGCGCCAGAGTCCTGTGTTCGATCCTGACCACGGGTGCTGTCTGTATGGAGTTTGCACATTCTTGCCGTGACCTACATGGATTTGTTTCCCCCGAGATCTTTGATTTCCTCCCACATTCCAAAGACGTACAGGTTTGTAGGCTAATTGGCTTGGTATAAACGTAAAAATAGTGTAGGATAATGTGCGGGATTTGCTGGTCGGCGAGGACACGATGGGCCAAAGGGCCTGTTTGCGTGCTGTATCTCCAAACTAAACTAAACTCAGGACAAGGACGGGAGGCATCAAGAAGAGTGCCTTGTAAATATCTTTTGCTATCCTTCAACGTTCTCCTGTGACTGCGGGCTGGTGTTGCATCAATCAAGCACCAATGCAGGTGACTGCGGTTGTCAGATGGTGCTGCTCAACTAATCCAACGTTATTGTGAATGGCTTCATCGCTGCCGGACGTCCCGATGCGGTCCAGATCAGCCGCTTCACCCGGAATGGGCTCCACATTTTCAGGGGCACTTCCGGGGGAGGGGGGAGATATTTTGGGGGGGGGGGGATAGATAGATATGGGGAGGAGGGATGGGGATATTGGGGGGGGGGGGGGAGATATCAAGTGCGTTCATGATTTTGTCTGGATTAAAGGAAGTGCCAGATCACCAGTCGCCGGAAGATCGGTGACGGACCGGCACTTTGAAACGTGTCTGTCTTCCACCGACTAATATTATTTTTTGACAGCTTTGCATAGAATTAAGTTGTAAATAAATATTATTTTTGCCATTGTTACAAACCTATTCCCGGCTCTTTAAATTTCTGAAGCTCCAAAGCTAAACACGCCTGCAGCCATGAAATATTCTCTCAAGATACATGTCAGGGAGAATATCTTGATAGGAAAATAGCCCTTCGGCCCATCGAGTCTGCACCGACCAGTGATCACTCCATACACTGGCACTATCCCACCCACACTGGGGACAATTTTACCGAAGCCGATTTACCTACAAACCTGCAGGTGTTTGGAGAGTGGGAGGAAACCGGAGATCCCGGAGAAAACCCATGCAGGTCACGGGGAGAACGTACGAACTTCGTACAGACAGCGCCCGTAGTCGGGATTGAACCCGGGTCTCTGGCGCGGTGAAGCAGCAACTCTACCGCTGCGCCACCGTGCCGGATGGGAGAGGTGTCAGTGGTACTTCATTGTCATGTGTAATGAGGTACCCACTAAAATTCTTACTTACATGCAGTGCAGTAAAGGTTTTACCCTACGCAAGCACAGTCTTGGATTGAGTCCAAGTGTGTAGCAATAGCAGAGACTGTATATACATGGGCCAAACACGGGCCGGTGGGACTAGAGGAGATGGGGCATCTTGGTTGGCGTGGGCAAGTTGGGCCTCTTTCCAAGCTGTCCCAAGATGCAGCACATAACGCCCCAGGAGATCCTTCTTCCCAGTGGCCATCAAACTGTACAACCTCTCCCCCTTCTGTCGTGGGGTAGGCTGAGACCGACTCTACCCCCCCCCAACCCCCCCCCTCCCCAATATTTGCACATCCCCAATCCTTTCCACTCCTCACTGTTGGCAGATGACTGTGATAATCTCCATGGAGGGATTTGGTGGTCGTTACCTTTTTTGGAATGAGGTTGTTGACGAGGGCAGAGAGGACTTCTGCGGACAGGCAGAGCGGAGAAAGCAGTGACCCCGGCCCTTCAGTCACACACGCGTCACTGTCATCGCTGCTCCCTATCTCCTCCCATTCATCATCTGACGACTCTGAGAACAAACAGCAACACAGAGGATGGATAGGATCAGTAATCAGTTTAGTTTCAACATAGACAATAGCTGCAGGAGTAGGCCATTCGGCCCTTCGAGCCAGCACCACCATTCACTGTGATTATAGCTGATCATCCCCAATCAGTACCCCGTTCCTGCCTTCTCCCCATATCCCCTGACTCCGCTATCTTTAAGAGCCCTATCTAACTCTCTCTTGAAAACATCCAGAGAACCGGCCTCCACCGCCCTCTGAGGCAGAGAATTCCACAGACTCACAACTCTCTGTGAGAAAAAGTGTTTCCTCATCTCCGTTCTAAATGGCTTACTCCTTATTCTTTAACTGTGGCCCTTGGTTCTGGACTCCCCCAACATCGGGAACATGGTTCCTGCCTCTAGCGTGTCCAAACCCGTAATAATCTTATATGTTTCAATAAGATCCCCAAGCATCTACTTTAAAATTTGCCCCTCTCACTAGAGCCATGCCTTCTATTCTTTGCCATTTTCACCCTGGGGTTAAAGGTTCCGACTGCCGACTCATCATAATTGTACCCACACCTCGGGTCTCCCCGCAACCTCCGGTCACAAAGGTGACAGTCTCCCAGCTTTTCACATTAACTTCACAAATTTCTAACATGCGTTCACTTATTGGTTGGAGAACCTTGGAAGCTGCTCCGACCAACACCCAGAAATTAATTAGATCGGCTGTTACCCAACGGCAAGGTGCTCAAGTGTACACATTTCACAAATTGGTCCTTCAATAAGTTTGTTATGTCTATTGGGTGAAGGCGCAGGGAGGAATGCTTACGTCGGCCAGTTAATATCTCAGATAATATTCTCACAAATGCTTACAATAGTCCAATGTTGGTTTAGTTTTGTTTAATTTAGTGACACAGCGAGGAAACTGGCCCTTCGGCCCACAGAGTCTGTACTGACCAGCGATCCCAGTCCACTAACACTATCCGATACACACTAGGGACAATTTACACTTACACCAAGCCAATTAACCTACAAACTCAAATGTCTTTAGAGTGTGGGAGGAAACCAAAGATCTCGGAGAAAATCCACACAGGTCACGGGAGAACGTGCAAACTCCGTACAGACAGCACCTGTGGTCGGGATCGAAACCGGGTCTCTGGCGCTGTGAGGCAGCAACTCTACCGCTGCGCCACCGTGCCGCCTATGATTTGGACCCACACAGTGATCACTGCCGGGGTGGTGGTGGAGACAGATACTATCGTGGCCTTTAAGCCGCTTGTAGATGGATGAGCAGGGAACACAGGCATGTGAATGGGCTGCACAGGTACAGGTGCTGGGGTGAATGTTTCATCAGCTGCTGGACTGAAGTGGTGACGGACAGAGAGGGTCATGGCGATTATCGGTTCAGCTTGGGGCTAAAGAGAATACCAAGATAGTACATGGTCTGGTGCGGATAAATACAGCAACTGGTGAGACGGATGGAACACCACCAGACTCTGGAACAGCATCTTCCCCTCTGTTATCAGGCTTCTGAAGTCCTTCCATAAGCTAGGGTACTGTCTGATTCACCTCTACCCCATTGCGGAGATTGGACTCTGTCTCTGGAACTGATGCGCTACAATGTATGGGTATAGAACATAGAAAAATAGGTGCAGGAGTAGGCCATTCAGCCCTTCGAGCCTGCACCGCCATTCAATGTGATCATGGCTGATCATCCAACTCAGTATCCTGTACCTGCCTTCTCTCCATACCCCCTGATCCCTTTAGCCACAAGTGCCACATCTAACGCCCTCTTAAATATAGCCAATGAACTGGCCTCAACTACCTTCTGTGGCAGAGAGTTCCAGAGACCCACCACTCTCTGTGTAAAGACTGTTCCTCGTTTTCCTCGTCTCGGTCCTAAAGGAATTCCCCCTTATCCTTAGTATCAGAGGTTATGAGGAGAAGGCAGGAGAATGGGGTTAGGAGGGAGAGATAGATCAGTCATGATTGAATGGCGGAGTAGACTCAATGGCCTCATTCTACTCCTATTCCTTATGGCCTTATGACTGAATGCTGAGAACTATAATATGCACTCTGTGTCTTCCCACTTGATTTTACTTGAGTTTGACTTGATTGTATCTATGTGTGGTATATCTGAGCCGTTTGGATAAGTAAGTTTATTGGCCAAGTGTTCACATACAAGGAATTTGCCTTGGTGCTCCGCCCACAAGTAACAACAGGACATACAGTGACAGTTACGAATGACCCCGAAAACACTAAACATTAATATTAATAAAACATTAATGATAAAACACCTTTGATCAAGCATGTGAACCAACAAAATACCAGATCAAAGGGAGGCTACAGATTTTTGGCTGTTGAGTAGAGCAACTACTCGTGGATAAAAACTGTTTTTATGTCTGGCTGTGGCAGCTTTGACAGCCCGGAGTCGCCTTCCAGAGGGAAGTGATTCAAAGAGATTGCGTGCAAAACAAAGCTTTACACTGTTCCTTGGGGCACGTGACAGTAATAAACCTAAACTTCAAATTACCATGTATGAATGTAGTTTATGGCGAAGATTGCCAAGGATGTTTGGATGCTGCCAGCCTCTTGTCTTGAAGACATTCAGCAGCTGAGCCTCTACTGCCCTCTTGTGGGGATTATTCCAAAGGTTAAATATTCTCCCGTTAAAGAAATTTCCTTGCGATCAATGGCTTATTGGAGACGATGACCTCTGGTTCTTCGTCCTGTAATGTCAACGCTACACCTTCCCTGGAAAGCACCAGATGGCTTTTGAATGTTTCAATCAAATCGCCTCTCATTCTTCCAAACTCAAGAGAGAACAGGATCAGTTTAGAAGGATTGGGGGGGGGGAACATAATTGAAACTTACCGAATAATGAAAGCCCTGGATCGAGTGGATGCGGAGTGGATGTTTCCACTAGTGGGAGAGTCTAGGACCAGGTGCCATAGCCTCAGAATAAAAAGAAAGGAGACGAGGAGGAATTTCTTTAGCCTGAAGCTGCTCCTGACCCTGTGACTCAGCGGGTCAGGCAGCATCCCTGGAGGGAGTGGACAGGCGGCATTTTGGGTCGGGGCCCCTCTTCAGATCGACAAGGACCAGTCTCCCCCGATCGATCACTCCTTCTCCCCTCTCCCATCAGGCAAGAGGTACAGAAGTGTGAAAACGCACAGCACCAGATTCAGGGACAGTTTCTTCCCAGCTGTTATCAGGCAACTGAACCATCCTACCACAACCAGAGAGCAGTCCTGAACTACTATCTACCTCACTGGTGACCCTCGGACTATCATTAAGAAGGAACTGCAGAAGCTGGAAAATTGAAGGTAGACAAAAATGCCGTAGAAACTCAGCGGGTGAGGCAGCATCTATGGAGCGAAGGAAATGGGCTACGTTTCAGGTCGTTGTGACCCAAAACATTGCCTATTTCCTTCGCTCCACAGATGCTGCCTCACCCGCTGAGTTTCTCCAGCATTTTAGTCTACCCTCGAATTATCTTTGATCCGACTATAGCATGTATCTGTACACTGTGGACGGATCGATTGTAATCATGTATTGTCTTTCCGCTGACAGGTTAGCACCCAACAAAAGCTTTTCACTGTATGCCTGAAGTCAATGCTTTGTGTTGTGATGAGTTAGCAGGGAAGTGATGATGTAGTAAATGGGCTGGCCACTGGAGGGCATCATTATTTCAGATGTAACAGCAGCAAGTTGACCAAAGCCTCACCTTGAAAAACACATTTAACCTCTTGGAGTTGGTGGAAACCCGAATTGATCAATGCAGCGGTAGAGTTGCTGCCGCTCAGCGGCAGAGTCCCTTGTTCGATCCCGACCACGGGTGCTGCCTGTACGGAGTTTGTACGTTCTCCCCGTGACCTGCGTGGGTTTTCTCCGGGTGCTCCGGTTTCCTCCCACACTCCAAAGACTTACGGGTGTGTAGGTTAATTGGCTTGGTCTGTGTCTGTGTGTGCGGGGATCGCTGGTCGGCGGGGACTCGGTGGGCCGAAGGGGCTGTTTCCACACTGTATAACAAGAGTCATCGAGTATAAGCTTTTTATAACAAGAGGAGACATGCATAGGAGCAAAGAGTTCCTTCTGCAGTTGTACAGAGCCCTAGTGAGACCACACCTGGAGTATTGTATGCAGTTTTGGTCCCCTAATTTGAGGAAGGACATTCTTCCTATTGAGGGAGTGCAGCGTAGGTTTACAAGGTTAATTCCCGGGATGGTGGGACTGTCATATGCTGAGAGAATGGAGCAGCTGGGCTTGTACACTCTGGAGTTTAGAAGGATGAGAGGGGATCTTTTTGAAACATATAAGATTATTAAGGGTTGGGACACGCTAGAGGCAGGAAACATGTTGCCGATGTTGGGGAGTCCAGAACCAGGGGCCACAGTTTAAGAATAAGGGGTAAGCCATTTAGAACGGAGACGAGGAAATACTTTTTCTCACAGAAAGTTGTGAGTCTGTGGAATTCTCTGCCTCAGAGGGTGGTGGGGGCCGGTTCTCTGGATGCTTTCAAGAGAGAGCTGGATAGGGCTCTTAAAGATAGCGGAGTCAGGGGATATGGGGAGAAGGCAGGAACGGGGTACTGATTGGGGATGATCAGCCATGATCACATTGAATGGCGGTGCTGGCTCGAAGGGCCGAATGGCCTACTCCTGCACCTATTGTCCATCTCTAAACTAAACTAAAGCCCGTCAGGCAGGTTCCCTGCATCATCTCCACCGCCGCCCTCTGGCTATTCTTCAAACCCTGTTGCCAGAACTACAGCACTGAACGCAGGTGACCATCTCCTTGCGGGCGAGAGGTGGATGTAATATTTCCAACCTCCCTTTAGTCTTTTGTTTGACATCTTCTGCAAACTTTATTTAATACCAAATAAACTACTTTGAATGTGGACACAAGGAACTGCAGATGCTGGTTTACAAAAGAAGGCACAGAGTGCTGGAGTAACTCAGCAGGCCAGCCACATTTCTACATTAACAGATGGGAGACCGGACCCTGAGTATCACCTTTGAGATACAGCGCGGAAAAAGGCCCTTCAGCCCACTGAGTCCGTGCCGACCAGCGATCACTGCACTAATGCCAATTTACATTTATACCAAGCCAACTAACCTACAGGCCTGCATGTCTTTGGAGTGTGGGAGGAAACCGAAGGTTTTGGAGAAAACCCACCCAGGTCACGGTGAGAACGTCCAAACTCGTACGGACAGCGCCCGCAGTCAGGATCGAACCCGGGTCTCTGGCGCTGTGAGGCAGCAGCTCTACCCGCTGCGCCACCGTGTTCTCCAGAGACGCTGCCGGACCCACTGGGTTACACCAACGCTCTGTGACTTTATTTGCAGATGAGAACAATGTTGGAACTAGATCTCATTCCAATACCTTCAGAACAACACATGTTTACGATGATCTCCAGGGCCGTCTGTTGTGCAGCAAGAAGGGCAGTAGCGAGCCTCAACTCCTCACTCCGCACCTAACAACAAATAATAGTTGACAGAAATCAGTTCCAGTCATCGCTAGCAACCCCATCCCACTAAAAACCTAACGATACTTCAAACTTTCATCACTATTTAATCTTATAGTTTAGAGATAGTGTGGAAATAGGTCCTTTGGCCCAGAGTCCGCACCGACTGGCGATCGCCCCGTGTACTATCCCACACACGGGCCAAAATTAACCTACAAACCTGCACATCTTGCGAAGGTGCCGCAGAGAAGCCTCGCGGGTTGACCGAGTCCGTGGCTGGGGGCTGGCTCGGCATCACAGAGAGGAGCCAGCAGCATCAGTGAAGAGGTCGGTGCGGCGGTCGTTAATGGCGCCGACCGATGAACGAGGACGGACCACGTGGAAGTAAGGGTGCCCGTTACCGGGGGAAGGTACAAAGTGGGACACGGTGTTGGGGGACCGCCGTGTGTGTGTGTGTGTGTGGGGGGGGGGGGGGGGGGGGAGGGGGGAGAGAATGAAGGGGGACCTGGCGCGGGGGTATTGTGTAACTATGGAGGTGCCGTTATGTGGCAACTATTTCACTGCGACTTGTCACATGTGACACTAAAGCATTCAATTCAACTCAATCCAATCTTTGGAGTGTGGGAGGAAACCAGAGCACCCAGAGGAAACCCACATGGTCACAGGGAGAACATGCAAACTCCAAACAGACAGCACCCGTAGTCAGGATCGTACCCGGGTCAATGGCGCTGCAAGGCAGCAAATCTACCGCTGCGCCACAGATTATTCGGCGCCCAGGTGGTGTATTCTTACTGGAGTAAAGGGTGTCAGATCACAAGGCTAATAGACATGGCCAGAAAACAAAATAATAAAAAGTGAAATAATGACGTTTTAACTAATTAGACATGCCGCCACGCCAAACAAGGCCACTGATATCAGATCAGTTGTAAGAAACATCAAAAACGACACAGAGAGTGCTGGAGTAACTCAGCGGGTCAGGCAGCATCTCTGGAGAACACGGATAGATGACGTTTCAGGTCGAGACCTTTCTTCGGACTCACCTATCCATGTTCGAGAGAGAGAGAGAGAGAGAGAGAGAGAGAGAGAGAGAGAGAGAGAGAGAGAGAGAGAGAGAGAGAGAGAGAGAGAGATGCTGCCCTGAGTTGCAGAGTTACTTCAGCACTTTGTGTTGCTTTTTTCTGTAAAGCATCATCTGCAGTTCCTGGTTTCTGCAGGAAATAACACCAGCCTCCTGTGTAATTCCGTAGTTAATCCCATCGGCATCAACAGGAAACACAGGTATTTTGTTCAAAGTGAAAAATCATTAATTAACCGCAAGAACGTCACAATGCAAAACGAGGCAAAGGATAATTCTGCAGAAATGCATTACGCCTGCGTGAAGCTCAAGGGAAATAAAGGTTGGATTTTCCTTTACAATAAAAACTGTGTCCAATTCTGCCCCACAGGCTTTGGGTATTTACAACAAAAAAATACACTTGCTCAACCAATACAGGCACAAACAAGCTGAGAAATCTATACAAAGACCGAATCGAATTTACTGTAAATTCATTTAAAATATCAATGCAGGTGGTTCAAAAAGATTAAAGGTAAATAAAAATGAATGCAGATATTTTATTTTATATGGTTTAAATGTTGAAAAAAGCGCCTTCAATACTATGAAACGATCGCACAATAAATGACATCAAAAATGTCTCGATCTAGATAGAGCTTTTACAGATAGCGGAGTCAGGGGATATGGGGAGAAGGCAGGAACGGGGTACTGATTGGGGATGATCAGCCATGATCACATTGAATGGCGGTGCTGGCTCGAAGGGCTGAATGGCCTACTCCTGCACCCATTGTCTATAGTTTTAACTGGTCATTATATTTAATTCATAGACTTAGCTGTCAGTGTGGACAGCTAAATTAAGTTCTGTTAATTTAAAGCATCTGTCTAGTTACAGAATGAAATAACTATTGTCTATCACTAATTATAATGGTAGCTGTTAGCAATGCAAAAAAAAAGAAAATGGGAAGAGCAACTCCCAGTGCAGAAGGAAGGACAGCATTTTATTTGTGACATCAACAGGGCGGCACAGTGGTGCAGCTGGTAGAGTTGCTGCCTCAGTTCGATCCTGGCTCCGGGTACTGTCGCTGTGGAGTTTGCGCGTTCTCCCTGTGACTGTGTGGGTTTCCTCCGGGTGCCCTGGTTTCCTTTCACGTCCCAAAGACGTGCGGGTTTGTAGGTGAATTAGCCCTTCGCAAAACTGCCCCCAAGTGTGTAGGGAGTGGATGAGAAATAACATTGAACTAGTGTGAACAGGCGATCGATGGTTGACGTCCAAAACCTGCACGCTCTCTGGACTGTGGGAGGAAACCGGAGCTCCCGGAGAAAACCCACGTGGTCACGTGGAGAACGTATAAACTCCACACAGACAGCACCCGCAGTCAGGATCAATAGACAATACGTGCAGGAGTAGGCCATTCGGCCCTTCGAGCCAGCACCGCCATTCAATGTGATCATGGCTGATCATTCCCAGTCAGTACCCCGTTCCTGCCTTCTCCCCATATCCCCCGACTCCAGAGCCCCATCTAGCTCTCTCTTGAAAGCATCCAGAGAACCTGCCTCCACCCCCCTCTGAGGCAGAGAATTCCACAGACTCACCACTCTCTGTGAGAAAAAGGGATTCCTCGTCTCCGTTCTAAATGGCTTACTCCTTATTCTTAAACTGTGGCCCCTGGTTCTGGACTCCCCCAACATTGGGAACATGTTTCCTGCCTCTAGCGTGTCCAAACCCTTAACAATCTTATATGTTTCAATAAGATGCCCTCTCATCCTTCCAAACTCCAGAATGTACAAGCCCAGCTGCTCCATTCTCTCAGCATATGACAGTCCCGCCATCCTGGGAATTAACCTTGTAAACCTACGCTGCACTCTCTCAATAGCAAGAATGTCCTTCCTCAAATTTGGAGACCAAAACTGCACACAATACTCCAGATGTGGTCTCACTAGGGTCCTGTACAACTGCAGAAGGAACCCGGGTATCTGGCGCTGCAAGGCAGCAACGCCACCATGCCGCCAAGGGGCAGATACGTTGGTGCATTAAATAGCGTGCATCACAGAACGATTTTCACAACGCACTTACAGGTAGGAAGTCCGAAATGTCTTCACTCGTGCCATCTCCCGCTTTACTCTGTGGCGATATTTCCTGCGCATCACCCTCGAGATTGGGAGTACCGTTCTCACAAATGTCAATCATTTCCTCCTCCATTTGGGAGCCTGCCTCGGCCTCGAGGGCTGTCCGCGCCGTCTGACTGAGAGCTAGAATCGTCTGGCTGGCGTTCCTGTCTAGGGTTTGCGCAAGGATCCTGATCACGGCGTTGATCGTCTCTGCCTGACTGCTGCAGGGGACAACAGTCTTCACATTCCACACGGTACCTAAAGGGAAATGTTACTTACGATCATTAGAAGTGCGTGATACTAAAGCAAGATGCTGCAGCGAGGCAAGTCACCAGACACTGGTGTCCCTCATCACTGCCGATTACACTGCCTGCAGCAACGCACTGCATCAAATTACACTTTTTATTCATTAACCATTCAAAATGCATGAACTTGGGGAATATAAAAACTCACTGCAGCTAAACATGCACGTCATGAACAGTGCATTCCTTCTGTAGGTTGCAACAGAATTTTCCAGCTGCTTTAATCCCAAGTTTAGTGCCTTTCAACAACTAATCAACAATGTGCACTTAAAAAAATAAGCATTGTTATAGTTAGACAACAGGTGCAGGAGTAGGCCATTCAGCCCTTCGAGCCAGCACCGCCATTCAATATGAAAGTGACTGATCATCCACAATCAGTACCCCTTTCCTGAACTTCTCCCCATATCCCCTGACTCCGCTCTCTTTAAGAGCCCTATCTAGCTCTCTCTTGAAAGTATCCAGAGAATCGCCCTCTGAGGCAGAGAATTCCACTGGCTCACAACTCTCTGTGAGAAAAAGCGTTTCCTCATCCACATGGTAAATGGTAGGGAATTGAGGAACGCTGTGGAACAGAGGGATCTAGGAATAACTGTGCATAGTTCCCTGAAGGTGGAATCGCATGTAGATAGGGTGGTAAAGAAAGCTTTTGGTGTGCTGGCCTTTATAAATCAGAGCATTGAATATAGGAGTAGGGAAGTAATGTTAAAATTGTACAAGGCATTGGTGAGACCAATTCTGGAGTATGGTGTACAATTTTTGTCGCCTAATTATAGGAAGGATGCCAACAAAATAGAGAGAGTACAGAGGAGATTTACTAGAATGTTGCCTGGGTTCCAGCAACTAAGTTACAGAGAAAGGTTGAACAAGTTGGGTCTTTATTCTTTGGAGCACAGAAGGTTAAGGGGGGGGACTTGATTGAGGTCTTTAAAATGATGAAAGGGATAGACAGAGTTGACGTGGATAAGCTTTTCCCATTGAGGGTAGGGAAGATTCAAACAAGAGGGCATGACATGAGAATTAAGGGACAGAAGTTTAGGGGTAACATGAGGGGGAACTTCTTTACTCAGAGAGTGGTGGCTGTGTGGAATGATCTTCCAGCAGAAGTGGTGGAGGCAGGATCGATTGCAACATTTAAAAGTAAAGTGGATAGGTATATGGACGGGAAGGGAATGGAGGGGTATGGTCTGAGTGCAGGTAGATGGGACTAGGGGAAAAATAAATGGTCGGCACGGATTGGAAGGGCCGAGAAGGCCTGTTTCCGTGCTGTAATTGTTATATGGTTATTATCTCTGTTCTAAATGGCTTACCCCTTATTCTTAAACTGTGGCCCCAGGTTCTGGACACCCCCACCATCGGGAACATGTTGCCTGCCTCTAGCGTGTCCAAACCCTTAATAATCATATGTTTCAATAAGACCCCCTCTTATTGAAACAGTCACATGTACCGAGGTACAGTGAAATGCTTTTGATCACTGCACCTCTGTACACGTGACAATAAACTAAACTGTAACAATGCCTCATATATATTGTGCTTAATCACATATAGTGCCCTCCATAATGTTTGGGACAAAGACCCATCATTTATTTATTTGCCTCTGCACTCCACAATTTGAGATTTGTAATAGAAAAAATCACATGTGGTTAAAGTGCACATGGTTAGATTTTAATAAAGGCAATTTTTATACATTTTGGTTTCACCGTGTAGAAATGGCCAAGTCAATCACCCGATCTGAACCCAATTGAGCATGCCTTTTATATGCTGAAGAGAAAACTGAAGGGGACTAGCCCCCAAAACAAGCATAAGCTAAAGATGGCTGCAATACAGGCCTGGCAGAGCATCACCAGAGAAGACACCCAGCAACTGGTGATGTCCATGAATCACAGACGTCAAGCAGTCATTGCATGCACAGGATATGCAACAAAATACTAAACGTGACTACTTTCATTTACATGACATTGCTGTGTCCCAAACATTATGGTGCCCTGAAATGGGGGGGACTATGTATAAACACTGCTGTAATTTCTACATGGTGAAACCAAAATGTATAAAAATGGCCTTTATTAAAATCTGACAATGTGCACTTTAACCACATGTGATTTTTTCTATTACAAATCTCAAATTGTGGAGTACAGAGGCAAATAAATAAATGATGGGTCTTTGTCCCAAACATTATGGAGAGCACTGTATAATGCTTTACATTTAAGCATTGTGTCAATACCCAAAATAAACATAAAGTGCTGGAGTTACTCAGCAGGACAGGCAGCATCTCTGGAGAAAAGGATTAGGTGACAATAGACAATAGGTGCAGGAGTACCTGATTGGGGATGAGACATGAGAATTAAGGGACAGAGGTTTAGGGGTAACATGAGGGGGAACTTCTTTACTCAGAGAGTGGTGGCTGTGTGGAATGATCTTCCTGCAGAAGTGGTGGAGGCAGGATCGATTTTAACATTTAAAAGTAAAGTGGATAGGTATATGGACGGGAAGGGAATGGAGGGGTATGGTCTGAGTGCAAGTAGATGGGACTAGGGGAAAATAAATGGTCGGCACGGACTGAAAGGGCCGAGAGGGCCTGTTTCCGTGCTGTAATTGCTGTATGGTTATATGGTTATATACCCCGTTCCTGCCTTCTCCCCATATCCCCTGACGTTCCAAGTCGAGATGAAATCATCACCCATTCCTTCTCTCCAGAGATGCCACCTGTCCCGCTGAGTTACTCCAGCACTTTGTGTCTATATTCGGTGTAAACCATCACCTGCAGTTCCTTCCAACACTTGCGTTAATACCGACACGCGAGCCCTGTCTTTTCTCTTTGTTGGTCAGCCTTCACATTTCTGAGGTGATTCACTTTTTAAACAGGCTTGTGCGGAAATAATAACTTGTTTTTTCAATTAATCCAACTCAAGTGTGGGAAGAAAATGCATGTTCTTCTTGACATGGTATAAACCTCCCCCTGTTACCTATTCAATGGGACACTTCTCACGTGGTCCTGATGCATTTTGGCTTGTGATAATAAAAAAAAACATGCCAAGGCATTTGCAAAGAGCATCAAAATTATATCTACTTATATATTCTATATTTATTATATCAAATCTGATAAACAAACTGAATAAGGGTCCGAACCCAAAACATCACCTATCCATGTTCTCCAGAGATGCTGCCCGACCCGACGTGTTACTCCGACACTTTGTCTTTTTTTGTAAAGCAGCACTTGCCGTTCCTTGTGACATGCATCAACGTCATCCTTTGTAGATCAGGTAATCTATTCCTCCTCCAGTTAATAGGATGCAAATGCCTGGATTAGTCAACAGACCCTACTGTACAAAATCTTTTCTCAGCTGCTTTGGTTTTAGTTTTCGAGGTATAGTGCGGAAACAGGCCCATAGGGTCTGCGTCAACCAGCACACTAACACTGTCCTACACACAGTGGGGACAATTTAACCAAAGTCAATGAACCTACAAACCTGCACGTCTTTGGAATGTGGGAGGAAATCAGAGCACCTGGAGAAAACCCACGCAGGTCACAGGGAGATCGTACAAACCCCGTACTGACAGCACCCGTAGTCAGGATTGAACCCGGGTCTCTGACGCCGTCAGGCAGCAACTGCTGTGCCACCGTTCACACACAACAAAAGCTTTTCATGGAACCTCGGTACACGTGACAATAAACTAAACCAAACATTTTCTTTGCAGGAAGGAACTGCAGACGCTGGTTTACACCGAAGATAAATGCAAAATGCCGGAGTAACTCAGCGGGTGAGGCAGCATCTCTGGAGAAAAGGAATGGGTGACGTTTCAAGTCGATACCCTTCGTCAGACACAAACAGGACTCGGGTAAACATTTTGTATGCCTGGACAGATGACAGAGAAGATTTAAAATTATTTTTAGTGTGCGCTGTTACCTGCTACAAGTGTCCTCAGCAGCAGATGGTCTGTGGTATCTCCTGAAGATAGAAGCACCACCTCCAACACCTGCAGGACCTGCGGAGTGAAGGCTGCCAGGAGCTCGGCATTGTCTTCAGCAACAGTCTGCAGACAATAAGCTGTGGGTGGAAGGCACAGATTTACCTCAGTTACATTCAGCCCCTGCACAGATAACACAGGCAACATATAAAGCTGTGACAAAGCTTTTGTTAATTTAAATTTAATCCAAATTTCAGCCGAGTCAGTTGATACGGCACGGTGTGCTGAAGATTCTGGAATGGGATTCGAAGAACTATTCCACACAGGGTAGACACAAGATGCTGGAGTAACTCAGCGGGAGAGGCAGCATCTCTGGAGAGAAGGAATGAGTGACGTTTCGAGTCGAGACCCTTCTTCAGATTTAATGTCAGGAGAGTGGGCGGGACAAAGATAGAAAGATGTAGTCGGAGACAGTAAGACCGGTCGGAGAACAGGGAAGGGAAAAGGTGTTAAAGAAGGAACTGCAGATGCTGGAGAATCGAGGGTTACACAAAAAGCTGGAGAAACTCAGCGGGTGCAGCAGCATCTAAGGAGCGAAGGAGATAGGCGACGTTTCGGGTCGAGACCCTTCTTCAGACTGGTCAGGGATCAGGGAAACGAGAGATATAGACGGTGATGTGGAGAGATAAGGAACAATGAGTGAAAGATATGCAAAAAAGTATTGGTGACAAAGGAAGCAGGCCATTGTAAGCTGTTTGTGGTGTGAAAATGAGAAGCTAGTGCGACTGGGGAGGGGGGGGGGGGGGGAGATGGAGAAGGAATGTCAGGGCCAGAGGGCTGAGGGAGAGGTGGGGGGGAGGCAGTCTGGGTTAACAGAATTGAGAAAATTCAATGTTTAAGCCCAGAGGATGCAGACTCCCCAAGCGGAATATGAGGTGCTGTTCCTCCAACTTGCGGTGTTGATCACTCTGGCCGTGGAGGAGGCCCAGGACCGAGAGGTCGGATACGCAGTGGGAGGGGGAGTTGAAGTGCTGAGCCACCGGGAGGTCGGGTTGGTTATTGCGGACCGAGCGGAGGTGTTCGGCGAAACGATCGCCCAGCCTCCGCTTGGTCTCACCGATGTAGATCAGCTGGCATCTGGAGCAACGGATGCAGTAGATGAGGTTGGAGGAGGTGCAGGTGAACCTCTGTCGGACTTGGAATGACTGCTTGGGTCCCTGAAAGGAGTGGATGGGGGAGGTGAAGGGACAAGTGTAGCATCTCTTGCGGTTGCAAGGGAAAGTGCCCGGGGAAGGAGTGGAGCGGGAGGGAAGGGAAGAATTGACGAGGGAGTTGCGGAGGGAGCGGTCTTTGCGGAAGGCAGACAGGGGGGGAGATGGGAAGATGTGGCGAGTGGAGGGGTCACGTTGGAGGTGACGAAACTGGAAAAGGGATGGAGAGAGAAAGCAAGGGCTATCTGAAGTTAGAGAAATCAATGTTCATACCATTTAATATAGCACAGGCACAGGCCACAGCTAACAATGGCCTGTTCCCTTTATAATTGTAACTTTTTTGCATATCTTCCATTAATTTGTTCTCTCTCCCTCTCTCTCTCCATCTTTATCTCCCGATTCCCATTCCCCTGAATCTCAGTCTCAGTCTGAAGAAGGGTCCCGACCCAAAACGTCACCGATCCATGTTCTCCAGAGATGCCTCCTGACCGGCTGAGTTACTCCAGCACTTTGTGCTGAGCTTGTTGGATGATACGGTGTCATATTCACAACTGCTGTAAACTCATCACCACGGGGTAAGCTCATATTTTGCAGGATTTTGTCAATGCAGCTCATCTGAACACAAGTCCTTTTTCATATTTTTTTAATGCCATTGTGCTTCTAAGCTTTTCAAATATGGACACACTTTATACCACAAGATGGCTCCAGGTAAATATTTCAATTTCTTACATAAAACTTCATAAACCCGCCTCTAAATTAAACCTCTCACACCTGCTGTCTTTTCATCTTTGGCCTTTGTCCACCATCTGCCTATCAAAAATCACCCACACCCATATCAGTCTGAAGAAGGGTCTCGACCCGAAACGTCACCCGTTCCTTCTCTCCAGACGCTGTCTGTCCCGCTGAGTTACTCCAGCATGTTGTGTCTATCTTTGGTTTAAATCAGCATCTGCAGTTCCTTCCGACACCTATATCAACCTATTCCCATTCAGGCTTTGCATGCCCTGTGCCTCCAGCTTTCCCTCCCCACCCCCTTCCCCCTTACAAAGAGTCTGAAAGATTCGGACCCAAAACATAACCTTAAGTCTGAAGGAGGGTCTCGACCCAAAATGTCACCTCTTGCTTTGTCCACCTTTGATTTTTCCAGCATCTGCAGTTCTTTCTTAAACGCTGAGTTACTCAAGCACTTTGTGTCCTTAAATAAAAGACTCTGCTACGTGAATTACATTTTCCACTTGTTGCTAAGATATCATTTCGGTGTTTTTTTCATTTCTCCAATCTTCACATTCCTTTGTTAATTCTTTATAAGTGCATGGATATGTTTTATCATTTCCGAGAAAACTGTGAAAGTGTTCGTCTAATACACTTCATGCAGCTGAGGTTTTTAATCCACCTTCATGAATTTTTAAGTTAGTTTAGAGATACAGTGTGGAAACAGGCCCTTCAGCCCATCGGGTCTGCACTGTCGGGCCATCCTAACACACTAACACTATCCTATACACACTTGGGGCAATTTACAATCATACAAAGCCAATTAGCCTACAAACCTGCACGTCTTTTGAGTGCGGGAGGAAACTGGGAATCCCGGAGAAAACCCACGCGGGTCACGGGGAGAACGTACAAACTCTGTACAGACAGCACCCGTGGTCAGGATCGAACCTGCATCCGGGGCGCTGTGAGGCAGCAACTCTACCGCTGCGCCACCGTGCTGCTCTTGTTTTTCCCAACAAATCAACATATTTTAAGAATCAAAAAGAACTCGGGACGGATTTCATACGAAGTATGAAGAAGGGTCTTGTTTCCACCTATCGATGTTCTCCAGTGAGGCTGCCTGACCTGTTGCGTTACTCCAGCACTTTGTGTCTATCTTTGGTATAAACCAGCACCTGCAGTTCCTCGACGTTACATTTCATCTAAAATCCTTTGCAATATTTAAGAAATGGCAACTTGCAGTCTGCCCAATGCTTCATTTCACCCGTGTTCATCTGAGAAGATCACCATGGGACATCAACTAATCTCCAGAAAGACATCGCCATCTAGCATGAAACCAATCTTCAAGCCTGAATCCAATAACCAATTAACTGACCTCAAGTTCACTTGAAGAATTTACATGCGGTGAAAGTTATTTGGATTAACATGGTGAACAGCGAGTGGCCTTAAAAACGCAGGGGAAGGTTCGTGGTCACCACAAACATTCTTTGAGATCAGATTACTCCAGAGCAAAGTCATTGGACATCTGCTGGTAACATTATCCATTTGACCAGAATCAACATCTTAAATTCAAAATAATCCTACTTCACATGGGCTTAGCACGAGAAGACATTCAAGCTTATCTCTGAAAGTGCAGAGAGACAAAATACTTTGGAGAACATCCTGAACGTAAGAGAGGAGCAAACCATTTTGAGAGGAAGCGAGAGTCCCTTTGATTTCCTTTACAATTCACGACCATCCATCCATCCAAGACCACAAGTAATGGCAGAGAATTGTGGACACGGCCCAGACCATCACGTCTGAAGAAGGGTCTCAACCCAGAACGTCACCTATTCCATCGCTCCGTAGATGCTGCATCACCCGCTGAGTTTCTCCAGCATTTTTGTCTACCCTCACATAAACCAACCTCACTTCCATTGACTCCATCTACACTTCACGCTGCCTCGGCAAGACCAACAGCATCATCAAGAACGAGTCGCACCCTGGCCACTCCCTCTTCTCCCCTCTCCTAAAAGGTAAAGACGTGTGAAAACGCACACCTCCAGATTCAGTGACACTTTCTACCTGTTATCAGGCAAATGAACCATCCTATCACCAACTAGAGAGTGGTCCTGAGCTACTATCTGCCCCATTGGAGACCCTCAGACTATCTTTGATTGGACTTTACCTTGCACTAAACGTTATTCCCTTCATCATGTATCTGTACACTGTGAACGGCTCGATTATAATCATGCTTTGTCTTTCCGCTGACTGGTCGGTAGGCAACAAAAGCTTTTCACTGCAAGATGCATGACAATAAACTACACTCAAATTGTTTGCCTTCTTCACGATGAGACCCCTTGCATTCATCAATGAGCAATAGGCTTGTGGTGCAAATATTTTAGAAGAATTGATCCAGTCGAACTATAAATAGCTTACAGACAATGCAAACTTCCTGTTGAATCCCTACAGTTAAGATGTGGATCACAGACATGTCCGGGACACTATATTTGGAAAATATTAGGCTTGTCTTGGCGGAAAAACGCAGATTAATTTCTGAAGACATGAACACTCTTTACCGAATTCTTACAACAATAGTATGGTGCAACACAAATTTAAATCCGATGCTGGGTTGGGTGAGGCGGACGGGGGGGACACGAGGGGGGGGACGACGAGGGGCAAGGTATATCTCCACTCTTCTTTTTATTTTTTTCCCCCATTTCTATATCTTTCTGCTGCACTGCTTTGGTAGTTAGGGGGTTTTCTTTGGTTCTTCTTTAATCTATCTTTTCACTTTCTACTTTTCTTTCTTCGTTTCTTTTTTTATTTTCATAATTTAGGTTATAAGGTTACAAATGAAGCTGTGCAATAATTGTATAATTTTAGATTAAACAATCTAACCCTCTCCAAGACAGACGTGAAGCTCACCGTTTGACCTGTTTTTACAAAATGTTAAATGGTCAGCTAGACATAAATCACAAGACCTACACCAACCCCAAACCAATTAGGAGCAGACGAGGGCATTGGATCCAATTTGTGGTCCCAGCCTCAAAGACAGATGTGTACAGCAATTCGTTCTTTCCACGCACTATTAAAGCACGGAATAATCTCCACCAAGCCACGGTTGCCCAGCCAGATGCAACTAAATTTAAAGTGGCACTTTCTTCCCAATAACCCTCTCTGGCTAAACCCCTCCCTTCACCACCTCCAGTTTAAATTCCAGTTGGAATATTTTGGAGGACCAAGTAACCAAGAAGCCAAATGTTTTATCTCTGTACAATTGCTTCTAACAACTAACAACAAAAAGAAAGAATTTCTATAGGTAGGTACGTTACAAAACTTACCTTGAGCAGCGCTGCAGTTCTGCCGCTCCCCGTGTGCACGACTTTGGCGCCTTTCAGAGGGGGGGCGGGCTTAAAGTGCCGTTTTTCCACAGGCAGGGAAAATCGATCAATGTTGGGCGATTTCGTTGCGGAAGAAAAATCGCTCCGACATTTCATGAATGAAGGTATTTTTAAATTACTCTAAATTATTTATTAACTAGAGTAATTTAAAAATCACCTTCAAAAGCCGTGAGCGCCGACAACCGGAAGGATTTTGCGTAGGGGAGAAAAAAAGGTAAATAGTTTATTTTTATATTAAAAGTTGGTTTTTCGGGAGGCTTCAATAACATTTTCATGTTGCGAAATGGGGTCCAAAAAAATGTATGAACAAACAGTATTTTTCCTCCCGACTTCACCGCAAACCGCAACGTTCCAATCCACAGCATTCCACTAAAACCCAATCGCTAGTTGATTTAAATGGCCATTAATTGACATGAATCAAACACTAAATTCCTTCCATTTGGCCCAGAAATTCATAAAAATGAGATTTAAAAATTATGTTATATTGTGGATTATTGTGTGAATGTTATCATCACAGGTACTGACCCCTTCCCCACCTTTGTGTATTGGAGGTGCTGCCTCAGAAAGACCCACACCACCCTGGCCACGCACTCATTTCACCCCCGCCATCGGGAAGGAGGCACAGGGGCCTGAAAATCATCACCACCAGGTTCAGGAGCAGCTTCTCCCCTTCAACCACCAGGATCTTGAATGCTACAAACTCCAACTAAACTTCATAACTGGGTTCAAATGAAATGCATTTATACTTTGGATAGGACAAGCCCCACTGTGATAAACACTCAGGAAACCCATCACTTGTTGTACACGACCCGAACATTTTTTCATGGTATGCCAAGCCAAGATTATTGCCCGGCGAACAGCAGGTTTATAAAAATAATTCTAATGCACTTTGATTGCAATTTACAAGCATGAATAAGCGATCTGATTTTTTTTTTTGTGAACATTTTATCCTGTGGTAGTTAGGATTTTTCCTTCATCAAATCTTCTCATCTCATTTCACAGACTCTAATTTTACTTCAGACAGTCTAATCTTATTTCAAATGTTCTAATTTTATTTCTGGGAGGAATTATTGATGTGACGCTCAGGCAGGTTGTTGCCTGCTCAGGTTTTCCCACAATGAAGTCTAATTGATGCAGAATCTGAATGGTGGGCATGGAATCGGAGCCACTGTAAATAGTGTGTAAATTGGCCCCGTAGCCCAACTTGCACCCACCGACCAACATGCCCCATTTATACTATTTCCACCTGCCTGCATTTGGCCCATATCCCTGTAAACCTATCCTATTTACATTCCTGTCTAAATGTTTCTTAAACGTTGTGATAGTCCCTGCCTCAACTACAGGGACCCCCTCAGGCAGCTCATTCCATACACCCACCACCCTTTGTGTAAAAAAGTTACCCCTCAGGTTCATATTGCATTTTTCCCATCCCGAACCTTAAACCTATGTCCTCTGGTTCTTGATTCCCCTACTCTGGGCAAAAGACAGTGCGTCTACCTGATCTAATCCTCTCATGATTTTGTACACCCCTATAAGACCAACCCTCATCCTCCTGCGCTCTAAGGGATAAACTCCTAGCCCTGCTCAACCCAATAGCTCAGGCCCTGACTGTGATCCAAATCACTGAATATTCAGGGTGGCACAGTGGTGCAGCGGTAGCGTTGCTGCCTCACAGCGCCAGAGACCCGGGTTCGATCCTGACTGCAGGTGCTGTCTGTATGGAGTTTGTACGTTCTCCCCGTGACATGCGTGGGTTTCCTCTCACACTCCAAAGATGTGCAGATTTGTAGGTTAATTGGCTTTGGTAAAATTGTAAATTGTCCCTAGTTTGTGGGGTAGTGTTAGTGTACAACGGTGATCGCTGGTCGGCGCGGACTCCTTGGGCCGCAGGGACAGTTTCCATGCTATATGTCTAAAGTCAAAAAGTTCAAAGTCTCGCGGAAAATCTTTCCTCCCTGCCAGTCATCGAACAATCGTAACTTCATTACTGACCGCGTATTCTGATCAACGTAAATATATTTGGGATCAAGCGACAAGCATTTATAAAGTGAGTCTTGGACACGCAAGCTTGCAAGAAATAAATAAAGATGCAAAATTCTACCCAGCTGATGACTGCAATTAGGCAGCTAAGCGACATAACCCCAAAAGCTGAATTAATGATAAAAACTAAATCCAATCAGCCAATCAACGTACACTATTTTCTTGAAGATTAAATCTTAGGAACCCTGGTTGAAAAGCTGGGAATTGTGAAATAGGTTTCAGGGCGGAGTTGGACTCAAAATCATAAGCATATTAGGAATAGCCAAATTGAGATGGCACCAAGTAGTAATTAAACTGTATCCACTCTGCTGGAGTGGGCATCAAAATATACTAGCTGGGGTAGCACGGTGGTAGAGTTGTTGTCTTGCAGCGCTCACAGTGCCAGAGACCCGGGTTCGATCCTGACTGGGGGCGCTGTCTGTACGGAGTTTGTACGTTCTCCCCGTGACTGGCGTGGGTTTTCTCCGGGACCTTCAGTTTCCTCCCACTCTTCAAAGACGTACAGGTCTGTAGGTTAATTGGCTTGGTATAATTGTAAATAGTCCCTAGTGCTTGTAGGATAGTGTCAATGTGTGGGGATCGCTGGTCGGCACAGATACATTGGGCCGAAGGGCCTGTTTCCGCTCTGCACCTCCAAACTAAACTAAAATAGTGCTGAGTGTTCAAATTAAAAATGTTTAAAAGCCCAATCTTTATTAAAGGAAATTCCATCAAACGCAATGTTCATTTGTAAAGCTGCATGAAGAAAGTTATTGATCAAAGTTAGCACAAAAATATTTAATGTTAATGGAGGTGACTCACCTGCAGAAATGGCCAATTCTATATTGTCCATAAATCGTCTTAAGCACAAAATACAGATATCCAATAAACCTTCTTTATTGAAGACAGACACTGCCCTGCTGCTGCTTTCACTGAGAAAACAAAAGCAAAATGCCCACACCACATTATCTTTATTTAGTTGACATCTCCATTTCTGCTTACAAATCATTCACCATTAGAGTCGAGAATTAGATCGGTTGATTGAACCGATCGATGGTCGCCATGGGCTTGGTGGGCTGAAGGGCCTGTCCCCATGCTATATCTTTCAAACATTCAATCCACACCATCCATCGATCATCCGCTCGCACCTGTTCTGTTATCCATCTGTCACATGCACTCCCAACACGTTAGGGTGCAATTTACGGCAGCTGATTAACCTACAATTAGATTAGGCCCAGACATTCCAACTGCGATGTGTAGGAACTACCTGATCTCCCGGTTGTTCAACACTTCCATTCCCACACTGGCCTTTCTGCCCTGGGCCTCCTCTATTGTCAGAGTGAGGCCCAGTGCACATTGGAGGAACAGCATCTCATATTTTGCCTGGGCAGCTTGCAGCCCTGTGGTATGAACATTGACTTCCCTAACTTCAAGTGATCCTTGCATTCACTCTCTAGCCCCCCCCCCCCTTCCTAGTTCTCCGACCAGTCTGAATCTCCCCCCGATTACATTTTATCTCTGCATGTTTTGATCTACAAACTTACAATGATCTATTCTACATCATCCCCTTTGATGTCTTGTTTACGCACCTAACCCTTCCTTATCTCTACGTCTCCCTCTCCCCGACTCTCAGTCTGAAGAAGGGTCTCGACCCGAAACGTCACCCATTTCTTCTCTCCAGAGATGCTGCCTGTCTC
This sequence comes from Raja brachyura, assembly GCA_963514005.1. The sequence goes on along the minus strand of OY740797.1, from coordinate 5,406,526 downwards.
GCTGAGTCACTCCAGCATTTTGTGTCTATCTTCCAACTGCAATGCTTTGTTAGCAACTACTAAATTATTTTATTAGAATACACAATGAGACAGGAAGAAAACCTGTAACCAATGTTACCACTGGCATCATCAGAAACATTGGGGCAGCACGGTGGCATAGCAGTAGAGTTGCTGCCTTAAAGCATCAGAGTCCTGGGTTCGATCCTGACTACGGGTGCTGTCTGTATGGAGTTTGTATGTTCTACCTGTGATCGCGTGGGTTTTCTCCAGGTGTTCTGGTTCCCCCACAAACTCCAAAGACGTAGATTTGTAAGTTAATTTGCTTTGGTAAAATTGGCGCAGCGGTAGAGTTGCTGACTTACAGCGAATGCAGCGCCGGAGACCCGGGTTCGATCCCAACTACGGGTGCTGTCTGTACGGAGTTTGTTCGTTCTCCCCGTGACCTGCGTGGGTTTTCACCGAGATCGTCGGTTTCCTCCCACACTCCAAAGACGTACAGGTTTGTAGGTTTATTGGCTTGGTAAATGTAAAAATTGTCTCCGGTGTGTGTCGGATAGTGTTAATGTGCGGGGATCGCTGGTTGGCGCAGACCCGGTGGGCTGAAGGGCCCGTTTCCGCGCTGTATCTCAAAACTAAACTAGTATGTAGGATAGTGCTTGTGTACGGGGATCACTGGTCAGAGTGGACTTGGTGGGCTGAAGGGCCTGTTTCCATGCTGTATCTATAAAGTCTGAAATCATCCTCTTTTCTTCTCACAGATAATTAATGATTCTTTGTTATAACTGGACTTTGACTATTCAAGAAAATTTGCAATAAAAATGCTCAAAGCAAACAGAACATTACTCAGAAAACCTATCCGAGGTGAGGGGTGAACTTACCACAAATTCCAGAGAAGGTGGATCGCCTCATTGGATACATCCTCCAGGTAGTTTTTTTTAGAAACTTGTTTTTTACGAGGACTGACGGCAGTGGAATCTAATCCCGCACAACACTGTCAACAAAAATCAAAGCTAGCAACACACGACAGTACCTCTTCATACAAAGGGAACAACCTTACAGCGTGGTAATAAGTTCAGCCTACAGACATTGAAGCAAAGAATCGCCACCACCAACATTTACCCGCAAGGTATTTCTCCATTGCCACATTGCAGGAAGGACGTGGAGGCTTTGAATAGGGTGTAGAGGTGGTCTACCAGATTCAGGTCTCCCTCTCTCTCTCTGACCCTCCCCCACCCAATTCATTGCACTAGTTTCAAAGTCACCTTGTCGAGTCTCATTGTCTGTAACTCATTTTCACCTAGCCCACAGCTACCAATCTTTTCCTTTATCACGGTGGTGGATGTTTATGTTAAAATGTATTTTGTGGCTTTTTATTTGTATGACTGACTTGGCAAATGAAATTCCTCGTAAGTTGCAAACCATACTTGGCCAATAAAGTATTATTGTGATTGTGATTCATTGTGATTGTTACGTTTTTGCATATCATTCATTCATTTGTTCTATATCTCTCACTACATCACCGTCTATATCTCCCATTTCCCTCTCCCCTGACGCCGTCTGAAGAAGGGTCTCGACCCGAAACGTCATCTGTTCCTTTTCCCCCCCCCCCCCCCCCCCCCGAGATGCTGCCTGTCCCGCTGAGTTACGACAACATTTTGTGACTATTTTAGGTTTACTAGAATGCTGCCCAATTCATGGGGCATTAGCTCCAAGGAGAGGGTGGAGAAACGTGGATTGTTTTCTCCGGAATAGAGTTTGAGTGGAGACCCGATAGAAATATTTAAAATTATGAGAGGCAGAGATAAGGTAGACAGTCAGAACAATTTTTTATGTCCCCCCCCAGCAATGAAATGTCAAAGATTGAGGGCATAGTTTAGTTTAGAGATGCAGTGTGTCAACAGGCCCTTCAGCCCATCGAGTTCACGCCGACCATCAATCGACAATACCCCACACATACATTGACTTGGTATAGAATACCAAGTCTAGACTTTTCGACGGGAATGGTGATGGCGCACCACACATCTCTGTCCCCCAGTTCCTGCGGACTTCCGCCGCTGTAAGTATCAGATTTTAGTGTGTGTGCTTTATCATCATTCCTTACAATGCCAGGTACAACAGTGATCGCAACTTCTACTGAAGTGTGGATGGCCATTGGTTCGCTAGGAGCTCATCCGCCCTTTGACAGGTCTTGTTTTTGGTCCTGCTGGGGGTCCACAGCCCCCTCCTCTCCTGGCAAACCAGGTGGGGGAGACGGTTTAGTCGCCGACTACCCGACCATGGAGCAGGTAGCACGGGGTTACATGGTACCCGTGGCGGGGGGGAACTCCCCCCTTCTGACCCTACACACAATTAACCTTACTAATTTCATTGGTAGACAAAAATGCTGGAGAAACTCAGTGGGTGAAGCAGCATCTATGGAGCGAAGGAATAGGCGACATTTCGGGTTGAGACCCTTCTTCAGACTGATGGGAGGGGGGGGCGGGAAGAAGAAAGGAAGAGGCGGAGACAGTGGGCTGAGGGAGAGCTGGGAAGGGGAGGGGAAGGAGGGAGAAAGGAAGGACTACCTGAAATTGGAGAAGTCAATGTTCATACCGCTGGGGTGTAAACTACCCAAGCTGAATATGAGGTGCTGCTCCTCCAATTTGCGGTGGGACTCACTCTGGCCATGGAGGAGGCCCAGGACCGAAAGGTCGTATTCGGAATGTGAGGGGGAGTTGAAGTGCTGAGCTACCGGGAGATCGGGTTGGTTATTGCGAACTGAGCGGAGGTGTTGGGCGAAGCGATCGCCAAGCCTACGCTTGGTCTAACTGATATAGAGCAACTGACACCTAGAGCAGCGGATGCAATAGATGAGGTTGGAGGAGGTGCAGGTGAACCTCTGCCTCATCTGGAATTTCATTACTAATTTCATTGTTCTGTCTGGGACATCTAACAATAGAACACTCTCGGTGTATGGTGGTGCTTATGCAGAGTGTGATTTTACTGAGCTGTATGTAGGTATGTTACAAAACGTACCTTTACCGGCGCTGCACTTCTTCCGCTCCCCGTGTGCGTGACTTTCGCGCCTTGCAGAGGGGGGTGGGCTTAAAGTGCCGTTTTTCAACAGGCAGGACAAATCGATCAATGTCGGGCGATTTGGTTGCTGAAGAAAAATCGCTCCGACATTTCATGAATGGTGGTATTTTTAAATTACTCTACATTATTTATTAACTAGAGTAATTTAAAAATCACCTTCAAAAGCCGTGAGCGCAGACAACCGGAAGCATTTTCCGTAGGGGAGAAAAAAAGGTAAATACTTTATTTTTATATTAAAAGTTGGTTTTTCGGGAGGCATTAATAATATTTTTATGTTGCGAAATGGGGTTCCCCAAAAAATGTATGAACCCCCAGTATTTTTCCCCCCGACTTCACTGCTAACCGCAACGTTCTAATCCACCGCATTCCACTAAAACCCACTCGCTAGTTGATTTAAATGGCCATTAATTTACAGGAATCAAACACTAAATTCCTTCCATTTGGCCCAGAAATTCATGAAAATTAGATTTAAAAATTATGTTATATTGTGGATTATTGTGTGAATGTTATTTGGACACTTAGGCAATTTTAAAAAAGTTTATCTTTTCTTAAGAAATTGATAGATGTTTAGATCTACTCATTGAATTTTGTAATTAGCTACAATTAGATAACTAACTAATTATATGCTTTAATTTCAGGTAATCCAAGTAAGATTGTTTAATATTTGTTTCAGAATGCTTCAATCTATAATAACTGAAAATGTCATTGAGTTCTCTTAATTTTTAAGAATGTTATGGACTTTTAATTTTTCCAGATCACAGCTTTTGAGTTAAGTCAATTGAAAGGCAATGGGAAGCAAGATGCTCATTTCCGAGTATGAAAATGGCCATAACCTTCTTAATACTGAAGATATTATTATTATTATTAGGTGTCAAATTAAACTTTTTTTTATGCTTTATCTGATGGGATAAATTGCAGACTTGATTTTTAAATCTCAAAATTTTGTAACATTGCTACTGTGTGCAAAATGAAGAGTTTCACTGTATCCAACACAGTCACGCCAACACTGAGACCATCCCATGGAGATGAACTTTACAAATAAAACCAAACATGTGGAGAAACAAAGAACTGCAGATGCCGACTTATACCAAAGATAGACACAAAGTGTTGGAGTAACTAAGTGGGTCGGGCAGCATCTGTGGAGAAAAAAAGATGGGCGACGTTTCAGTCCGGGACTAGAATTAGGGGCAGGAGTGGTGGTGGTGGTGGTGAGCTGGAGAAGAGAAAAGATTATCCTTTTCCTCCAGCGGTGCTGCCTGACCTGCTGAGTTACTCCAGCGCTTCGTGTCTCTCGCCAGCGCATGGATTTGTTTTGTGCATCAAGAGCTTACCTCACGCAACAGTGCCGCGAGAGGGGTCAAAACATCTCGCTTCACCATCTCGTCGCAAACATCGTACCCGCCACAGGCGCTAAGATTTCTGTCATGAACAAGTATTTTTTGTTATTCACTTTGCTGCTTGCAACCGTCTATTTTCACATCTCCAAAAAAATTATATTATTTCTCCTCTTCCCTTCTGACAATGTTGCCATCTTTTAGTCATAGACTCGAGCGTGGAAATAGGTCCTTCGGCCCAACTTGCCCACACCGACCTACATGTCCCATCTACAATAGTCCCACTTGCTTGCGTTTGGCCCCTATCCCTCTACACCTGTCCTATCCATGTCCTGTCTAAATGTTTCTTACACATTAGACAACAGGTGCAGGAGTAGGCCATTCGGCCCTTCGAGCCAGCACTGCCATTCAATGTGATCATGGCTGATCATCCACAATAATTACGATAATAACTGCCTCAATTACATTCTCTGGCAACTTCTTCCATACAACCAAACCCCATTTGTGTGAAAAAGTTACCCTTCAGGTTCCTATTAAATATCCCCCCCCCCCCCCACATTAAATCTATGTCCTCTGGTTCTCGATTCCCCTACTCTGTGCGTCTACCCGATCTTTTCTCGATCTACGAATACAATGGTGAAGTTACAAAATAATTCAGTGAGAATTTGAAATGTGTATACAATTATGTTTTCAAGAGAGTTGGATTTAGCTCTTAAGGCTAAAGGAATCAAGGGACATGGGGAAAAAGCAGGAGCAGGGGTACTGATTTTAGATGATCAGCCATGATCATGTTGAATGGTGGTGCTGTCTCGAAGGGCCGAATGGCCCACTACAGCACCTATTTTCTATACTGGGAAGACATACTCAAAAGGTTAATGATTTTGAAAAAGGAACGCACGACTTGTAAATGTTTCATTTTGAATTTAAATGAAATATTTAGAGAAACAAGGAACTGCAGATGCTGAAATCTTGAGCAAAACACAAAGTGCTGGAGTAATTCAGTGGATCAGGCAGCATCTCTGGTGAAAATTGTTGGTTGACGTTTCAGGTTGGGCCCCTTCTCCAGACACAAGAATGGTCCCGACCCGAAACTTCATCCATCCTTTTTCTCCAGAGTTGCTGCCTGACCCGCCGAGTTACTCCAGCATTTTGTGCCTGTCTTTGGTATATGCCAACATCTGCAGTTCCCTTCTACACTCAATGAACATTTTTTTTCGCCTTCCATCACAGTGAGGAATGTGGAGTCACTGTGGTGGATGTTTATGTTAAAATGTATTTTGTGTGTCTTGTATCTTTTTATGAGTATGACTGTACAGAAAATCAAATTCCTCGTATGTTGCAAAACATAGAAGCATAGAAAATAGGTGCAGGAGGAGGCCATTCGGCCCTTCGAGCCAGCACCGCCATTCATTGTGATCATGGCTGATCATCCCCTATCAATAACCCGTGCCTGCCTTCTCCCCATATCCCTTGACTCCACTAGCCCCTAGAGCTCTATCTAACTCACTTAAATCCATCCAGTGACTTGGGCTCCACTGCCCTCTGTGGCAGGGAATTCCACAAATTCACACCTCTCTGGGTGAAAACGTTTTTTCCCACCTCAGTCTTAAATGGCCTCCCATTTATTCTAAGACTGTGGCCCCTGGTTCTGGACTCTCCCAACATTGGGAACATATTTCCTGCATCTAGCTTGTCCAGTCCTTTTATAATATTATATGTTTCTAAATACTTGGCTAATAAAGTATGATTCTGATTTTGATTACCCAAGCGAAATATGAGGTTTGTGAAATGAAATGATCAATTATATTAATGACTGATACAATAACCCTTGCTTGCCACAACTTGGACATGTCCACACTGACCTCAGGGCTCCTGCAGCCGTCTCCCTGACAGCAACACTAGGATCGAGAAGCATGGGTCCCAAGCAGCGAATGGCATCCTTCTGCAGAAACGAAGGGATCACCTTTTTCTCCTGGACAAGTTTCGAAATACTTGCACATGCAAATTCACGAACATCAGGAGACGCACTCTGTAACTATAAGGACGGAGTTTCAGCGCACATTGACAGAAAATCACCAACAACACACACTCACAGCTGCTTGCTCAGTAGATCCTCATTTAATGCAATTCATAGAGATAGAGTGATACAGTGTAGGAACAGGCCCTTCGGTCCAACTTACCCACACTGGCCAACATGCCCCATCTACACTAGTCCTACCTGCCTGCCTTTGGCCCACATCCATCTTTTGTTGGTTCACATGCTTGATCAATGGTGTTTTATCATTAATGTCTTATTAATATTAATGTTTAGTGTTTTCTGAGTCATTCGTAACTGTCACTGTAATGTCATGTTGTTACTTGTGGGTGGAGCACCTAGGCAAATTCCTTGTATGTGAATACTTGGCCAATAAACTTACTTACTTCCCTGCCTGTCCTATCCATGTACCCGTCTACATATTTAATAAACTTTGTGATACCATCTGCCTCAACTATGGCCTCCAGCAGCTTGTTCCGCACAGCCACCCCACTTTGTGTGAAAAAGTTACCCCTCAGATTCCCATTAAATCTTCCCCCCTCCCCACGTCTGGTTCGTGATTCCCCTACCCTGGCAAGGCAAGGCAATGCAAATGTATAGCACCATTCGCACAAGCTGCTTTACAAAAGAATAACATCGTTTAAAAACATTGCAGAACCACAATACAACACAGGACAACAAAATAGCCAATAATCTAAAATGACATAACCAGCAATAAGCCAATTGCATGAATAGTAAAACAAAGTCACTAAAATATTAAAACGATTTTAAAAGCACATAAAAGGGTTAAGATTCGAAGGTTAAGATTACCTGCGTGTTGGGTTATGGAAAAGCTACAACAGTGTTTTTAGGCCTGTTTAAATGAGCTTACAGTCTGTGTACACCTCAGGTGTTCAGAGAGCTAATTCCACAGGTGTGGAGCATAAAAACTGAACGCTGCTTCAGCTTTTTTTAGTTCTGACCCTGGGAACATAGAGTAAACCTGTCCCTGAAGACCTGAGGAGTCTAGGTGCCTCATATACAACAAGTAGGTCAGAGATGCATTTTGGACCCAGACCATTCAGTGCCTTGTGGGCCAGTAACAGAATTTTAAAATCTATCCTTTTGCACACAGGGAGCCAGTGCAAAGATTTAAGGACAGGTGTAATGTGGTCCATTTTCTTGGTGTTGGTCAAGACTCTGGCAGTGGCATTCTGGATAAGCTGCAGTTGTTTAATTGATGTTTTTTACTGAGACCTGTAAAGATGCCATTACAATAATCTAACCTACTGAAGATATATGCATGAACAAGTTTTTACCCTGGGCAAAAGACTGTGCAATAGTGACACTTTTTTCATCTTTTCCAACAGTGATCTAACTCAAGAGGGCTAAGCTTTAGGAGGAGAGGTTTAGGAAGGGATTTTGTTTCTGCACAAAGGGGTTTGAATGTGGATGGCAGTGCATGATCAGGTGATGAAGGTAAATATTCTCTCGAATGCAAGAAGTTTAACAAAAGGGTACAGAACAGATACAACATTTGTTTTTTTTTGAAGAAGGGTCCCGTATCGAAATGTCCACCAATACATGTTCTCCAGGGATGCTGACCCGTTGAGTTACTTTAATCTCTTTTATTATTAATTTTTGGGCTCTGGACAGTGCTGGCAATTTCACAATAATTGCAACTCTCTAAATGCCCTTGGGAAGATGAAAGTGGGCCTTTTATTTCCGTCGCACATACACTAGTGTGTGTTTCTATGTGTTGATGTACACAGTGGCTGACAAGGCCAGAATTTTGGGGCGGCACGGTGGCGCTGCGGTAGAGTTGCTACCTTGCAACGCCAGAGACCAGAGTTCGATCCTGACTACGGGTGCTGTCTGTACGGAGTTTGTATCTTCCCCCCGTGACGAGCGCGGTTTCCCCGGTTTCCTCCCACACTCCAAAGACGTACAGGTTTGTCGGTTAATTGGCTGCAGTAAAATTGTTAATAGTCCCTAGTGTGTGTAGGATGGTGCTAGTGTGCTGGGATCACAGGTCGGCACGGACTCAGTGGGCTGAAGGGCCTGTTTCTGTGCTGTATTGTTAAACTAAATGTCAAAATCATTGTATTAGCATGTAAATTATGACAATTTTGGTGGTGAAGTGAAATATCCTCAGCCAGGAAATTTGTGCAAAAGGGAAACAGATGCAAATTCCACTCATTGGACTCTGTTTTCCTTGCAACATTGTTGTCATTTTCAGATCCAAGTCTTGATCAAGGCACGAATCGGACAGTCACGTGTAGCGAGAACAGTGAAAGGCTTTTGTTTACATGCTATCCACTTAAATCAGGTTATACTACACATGAATACATTCAAGCCAAGTTGAAGTCAAAAGTTCAACAGGAAGTGAGTGCAAAGAAAAATTACCAGTGCAGAAAGTAGTGTTGCAGCATTGTAGCGTTACAGTTCCAGAGTAAAAAGTTCAATGTTCACAATGAGGTTGGTTGGAAGATCACTTATGTGAAACATAGAAACATAGTAAATAGGTGCAGGAGTAGGCCATTCTGCCCTTCCAACCTGCACCGCCATTGAATATGATCATGGCTGATCATCCAACTCAGTATCCTGTACCTGCCTTCTCTCCATACCCCCTGATCCCTTTAGGCACAAGGGCCACATCTAACTCCCTCTTAAATATTGCCAATGAACTGGCCTCAACTACCTTCTGTGGCAGAGAATTCCACAGACTTCTCATCTCGGTCCTAAAATATTTCCCCCTTATCCTTAAACTGTGACCCCTTGTTCTGGAGTTCCCCAACATCGGGAACAATCTTCCTGCATCTAGCCTGTCCAACCCCTTAAGAATTTTGTAAGTCTCTATAAGATCCCCCCTCAATCTCCTAAATTCCAGCGAGTACAAGCCGAGTCTATCCAGTCTTTCTCCACATGGAAGTCCTGCCATCCCAGGAATCAGTCTGGTGAACCTTCTCTGTGTTCCCTCTATGGCAAGATGTCTTTCCTCAGATTAGGAGACCAAAACTGTACGCAATACTCCAGGTGTGGTCTCACCAAGACCCTGTACAACTGCAGTAGAATCTCCCTGCTCTTGTACTCAAATCCTTTTGCTATGAATGCCAACATACCATTCGCTTTCTTCACAGCCTGCTGCACCTGCATGCCTACTTTCAATGACTGGTGTACCATGACACCCAGGTCTCGTTGCATCTCCCCTTTTCCTAATCGGCCACCATTCAGATAATAGTCTACCCTCCAGTTTTTGCCGCCATTAACCTCACATTTATCCACATTATACTGCATCTGCCATGCATTTGCCCACTCACCCATCCTATCCAAGTCACCTTGCAGCCTCCTAAGATCCTCCTCACAGCTAACACAGCCCCCCAGCTTCGTGTCATCCGCAAACTTGGAGATATTGCCTTCAATACCCTCATCCAGATCATTAATATATATTGTAAATAGCTGGAGTCCCAGCACTGAGCCTTGCGGTACCCCACTAGTCGCTGCCTGCCATTCTGAAAATGACCCGTTTACTCCTACTCTTTGCTTCCTGTCTGGCAGCCAGTTCTCTATCCACATCAATACTAAACCCCCAATACCATGTGCTTTAAGTTTGTATGCTAATCTCTTATGTGGGACCTTGTCGAAAGCCTTCTGAAAGTCCAGATATAACACATCCACTGGTTCTCCCTTATCCACTCTACTAGTTACAACCTCGAATAATTCTATAAAGATTCGTCAGACATGATTTACCTTTCATAAATCCATGCTGACTTTGTCCAATATTGTCCAATGTGAAGACAACATTCCAACCCAAACTCTGTAATAGGAAGGAACTGCAGATGCTGGTTAAAACCAAAGAGGGGCACAAAATGCTGGGGGAACACAGCGGGACAGGCAGCATCTATGGAGAGAAGGAATGGGTGACGTTTCGGGTCAAGACCCTCTTTGATGTTTTGGATCGGGACCCTTCTTCAGTTTGAAGAAGGGTCTCGACCCGAAACGTCACCCATTCCTTCTATCGAGAAATACTGCTTGTCCAGCAGTAACTCCAGCATTTTGTGGCCAACTCTGTATTCCTTTATCACTCTGGCCCTTCATAAGTTACAACAGTTTATTCATTCCCAACATGAGATCTAAATTTCAGACTCGTCACAAGGTGAGAGGGGCAAGATTTAATAGGAACTTTTTCAGGTTGCGGGTATATGGAACAGGCAGCCAGAGGAGGTGTTTGAGGCAGGTACTACTACAATATTTAGAAGACATTTGGGTAGATACATGGATAGGAAAGGTTTAGGGGGTTAGATGGTGCAACTTAGTCAGAATGGACGAGCAGAAGGGCCCGTTTCCTTGCCGAATGACATGGTCTTAATCACACCCACCCCCTGAACCTCTCCCTTTTACATTTTCGAAGCATGCCGTCTGGCATTTCATTCCAATTCTTTTATTTATTCTCCAGATTTGCAGAAAACATTTTTTTCAATAAAATATTATTGTTTACTATCTGTTAAGGCTTGTACAGGAGAGTGGGCGGAATCAGCAAACAGACTGAACTTTAAAATGAATGAGGGGAAAGGGCGAAATGGATGTGAGCTAGGTGAGGCACAGGGTGGGAGGAGGGGGAGAAAAGGGGGCCATTAGTCAGTCACCTAAAACTGGGTATCCATATACGCCAGAGAAAAATAAACTGTTGTTAATATAATTCCCAAACTTATTTTCTCAAGTTAAAAACATACTGTTAATATAATTCCTAAGCTTACTTTATCAAGTAAGCCGATTCAAGTTTAAAACATGTTGTTAATAATACAATGCAATAATTCTCAAGTAATTCCCTTAACAAATAAACTGACTCAAGTAAAATAACTGCTGTTAATATAATTCCTAAGTAATTAGACAATAGACAATAGGTGCAGGTGTAGGCCATGCGGCCCTTCGAGCCAGCACCGCCATTCAATGTGATCATGGCTGATCATCCCCAATCAGTACCCTGTTCCTGCCTTCTCCCCATATCCCCTGACTCTGGGGAATCTATCTTTGTCTTTAAGAGCCCTATTTAGCTCTCTCTTGAAAGTATCCATAGAACCGGCCTCCACCGCCCTCTGAGGCAGAGAATTCCACAGACTCACAACTCTCTGTGTGAAAAAGTGTTTCCTCATCTCCATTCTAAATGGCTTACTCCTTATTCTTAAACTGTGACCCCTGATTCTGGACTCCCCCAAGATCGGGAACATGTATCCTGCCTCTAGCGTGTCCAAACCCTTAACAATCTTATATGTTTCAATAAGATCCCCTCATCCTTCTAAATTCCAGACTATACAAGCCCAGCCTCTCCATTCATTCAGCATATGACAGTCCCGCCATCCCGGGAATTAACCTTGTGAACGTACTCTGCACTCCCTCAATAGCAAGAATGTCCTTCCTCAAATCTGGAGACCAAAACTGCATACAATACTCCAGGTATGGTCTCACTAGGACCCTGTACAACTGCAGAAGGACGTCTTTGCTCCTATACTCAACTCCTCTTGTATTGAAAGCCAACATGCATTTCACTTTCTTCACGGCCTGCTGTACCTGCATGCTTATTACTTTAATTGACTGATGAACAAGGACCCCCGTTGTACTCACCCCATTCCCAACTTGACACCATTTAGATAATAACCTGCCTTCCTGTTTTTGCCACCAAAGTGGATAACCTCACATTTATCCACATTAATTCCTCTATTCCTTGTCACTGTATGTCATGTTGTTACTTGTGGGCAGATTACCAAGGCAAATTCCTTGTATGTGAATACTTGGCCAATAAACTTACTTATCAAAGAAATGTATCTAAGTTTACAAAATGCTGTTAATATAATTCATAAACTTATTTTATTAAGTAAACTGACTCAAGTAAAAAGAACTGCTGTTATTTATTTCCTTTATCAAGGAAACTTATTCAAGTTAAGACATGCTGTTAATATAATTCCAAAACCTTACTTTCTCAAGTAAATCCCCAGCTGGCGAGGAGATATCTCCAGCTCCCTCCACCGTCTCTTCGACCCCCTCTGGGGTGTTATTCGCTGGCCCGAGGGGGGAGAACTGCGGGCGGGCAAACTTGTGTGTTTTCCTTTTGCCCATGGTCTGGGTGGATGGGGCTGCGGGGGAGAGAGGAGCCGGGGCAGTGGATGCCTGGAGCGGGGAGAGAGGGAGATGTTGCCGCTGCTCCACACACGCGTGTAGCCGGCTGCTGCTGCTACTGCAGCCCAGGGACGTCACCACCGGGGCGGACACCTAGAGCTTTGCACAGGGGTCATGCACACTATTCCTGTCCAGGATATAGTGAGTAGCTTGCAAACACTAACTCCAATACCGGAGCCAGAGGGTGCATTTAAACAAAAAATCCTCATACAAAAATCCAACGTCTCTTACACGAACGCCACAGTTAGCATTGGCAGAAAAACAAATTCCTTTTTTACTCAAAGCAAATTAATAATGCCATCCGGATGTGATGTTGGAGATCGGTCACTCCCTCTAAACATCGCGTCAACACAAAGCACACTCTGCTGGGGTTGGGCATCATCGCTGGAGAAACGTAGACAGAAATGCTGGGGAAACTCCGCGGGTGAGACAGCATCCAATGAGTAGCAATGTTATAAAATTTTGAGATTTTAAAAATCAAGTCTGCAATTTATCCCATCAGATAAAGCATAAAAATAAGTTTAATTTGACACCTAATTCACTTTCATATCTTCAGTATTAAATAAGTTATGGCCATTTTCATACTTGGAAATTAGCATCTTGTTCCCTATTGCTTTTCCATTGACTTAACACAAAAGTTGTGATCGAGGACAGTCAAAAGCCCATAACTTTCTTAAAAATTAAGAGAACTGAAAGAAATGTTCAGCTATTATAGATTGAAGCATTCTGAAACTAATATGAAACAATCTTAGGGTTACACAAAAAGCTGGAGAAACTCAGTGGGTGCAGCAGCATCTAAGGAGCAAAGGAGATAGGCGACGTTTCGGGTCGAGACCCTTCTTCAGACCGCTCCTTAGATGCTGCTGCACCCGCTGAGTTTCTCGAGCTTTTTGTGTAACCCTCGATTCTCCAGCATCTGCAGTTCCTTCTTTAACACATCAAACAATCTTACTTGGATGACCTGAAATTAAAGCATATAATTAGTTAGTTACCCAATTGTAGCTAATTACAAAATTCAATTACTAGATCTAAACATCTATCCATTCCTTAAGAAAATATTAACATTTTTTTTAAAGCCTAAGTGTCCAAATAACATTCACACAAGAATTCACAATATAACATGACTTTTAAATCTAATTGTCATTAATTTATAGGCCAAATTGAAGGAATTTAGTGTTTAATTCCCGTAAATTAATGGCCATTTAAATCAGCTTGCGAGTAGGATTTTGTGGAACGCGATGGATTGGAACGTTGCGGTTGCGGTGAATTTAAACCCCATATCAGCAGGAAAAATACTGCCGGTTCATATGGGGAATAAATCACTGTTTCGCAACATGAAATGTTGATTAAGATCATCTAAACAAGCAAGTTTGTATGAAAAAATAAACAGCTTTCACTTACCTGTCCACTACGTAAAACCCGTCCCTGTTGTCGGCGTTCACGGCATTAGGAGTTAATTTTTATTTTACTGCAGCGCTGAAATAGTCGTGCAATTTTTTAAAAAAATGTCACTTACCGGCAGTCGGAACGAATCTTTAGCAAAAGCTCGCACTCCGAGAAAATATAATTCCGGATGAAAGGGGAAAACTGCATTTTAACCCCGCTCCCCCTCAAAGGCGCCAAAGTCGCGCACACGGCCAGTGACAGAACTGCAGCACCGTTAAAGGTCAATTTTGTAACATACCTATATTGAGCGAAGGAAATAGGCAACGTTTCGGGCCGAAACCCTTCTTCAGACTGGAGAAATGTGCACTGATGAATTGCAGATGCTGGTTGAAACCAAAGATGTACAAAAAATGCTGGTGTAACTCAGCGGGTCAAACAGCATCTCTGGAGAGAAGGAATGGGTATTCCTTCTCCAGAGATGCCGCCTGTCCCGCTGAGTTACTCCAGCATTTCTTCGGGCCACCTTACCCTTTCGTATCTCTCCTCCCTGACTCTCAGTCTGAAGAAGGGTCTCGACCTCAAACATCACCCATTCCTGCTCTCCAGAGATGCTGCCTATCCCGCAGAGTTACTCCAGCATTTTGTGTCTGAACCAGCATCCGCAGTTCCTTCCTACACATACCTCTGGAGAAGATGGGTACCGCTATAGAACATGGATATCTAATTTTAGGTGATTAACTTACCAACGCCTCTCTCCCTCCATCCCGTGCCATACCTAGACTCAAGCACATGTTGCCCCTTTCCCTTTCATTCCTTCCTCTGGCTTCACAATTTGTGCACATCTTCTTCAGTCTGAAGAAGGGCCTCGACCGGAAACGTCACCTATTCCTTCGCTCCATAGATGCTGCCTCACCCATTGAGTTTCTCCAGCATTTTTGTCCTTATTTCACACTTGGTATCTTTTCATCTCTGGCCTTTGTCCAACCATCTGGCTATTAAACCCCCCTCACCTGTACCTATCATCACTTCAATGATTCAATACTTTATTGTCACATGTGCCTAGGTGGAGTGAAAGGTACTGATGTATTCGAGAGAGAGTTAGATTTAGCTCTTCGGGCTAACGGAATCAAAGGATATGGGGAGAAAGCAGGAATGGGACACTGATTTTGGATGATTTTGGACGATCATATTGAATGGCGGTGCTAGCTCGTAGGGCCGAATGGCCTAATCCTGCACCTATTTTCTATGAAATGCGTTATTTTGCACACACCCAGTAAAACCGTACAGCAGACCTCACCGAGGCAGTACAAGAGTTGCCACGTTTCACTTGCCAGGTGTTCTTCCCCCCCCACCCCACCCTCCATCACAATCAGCATGAAGAGAAGACCTGACCCAATAGGTCACCTATCCATGTTCTCCAGAGATGCTGCTTGACCCGCTATGAGATTCCAGCACTTGGTGTCTTTTTCTGTCCTTATGTCTACAACACAGAGCTCTATCTGCACTTGGATAGCTGAACATCCAATGATATGAACATTGAATTCTCCAATTTTAGGTGACCAACAACAATCCTTCCCCTTCCCCCACTCTCTCCCACCTACACCCCATCCTCTAACATTTCATGCCTCTTTTCTCCATATCTAACACCTGTTTCCTTCCCATCTCTGGCCTTTGTCCACGCCCTCTGTCAATCTAAACTCTCCTCATCTGCATCCACCTTACACTTGACCTGACCTGCTGAGTTACTCCAGCACTTTGTGTATTGTTTTGTTCCAGCATCTGCAGTTCCCCCCGTCTATGTAATGTTTAAAGATAGTGGTGCGACACCACTAACTACAGACACTGAGAATGTATGAAGAGTTCTTGCACAGTTTTGGTTTTGTAAATACTTTTTATTCTGATTAAAGTTTGTTTTGAGGGGAAAAACATTTGTGCATAAACAGAACAGTACAACACGGGAACAGGCCCCTCGACCCACAAACATGATAGCATGATAAACTGACCCCCTGAGTTTCTCCAGCACTTTGTGTTTGATGCAAGATTCCAGCATCTACAGTTCCTTTTGTCTCCATGATAAAGTCATCTCCTCTGCCTGCACATGTTCCATAACTCTCCATGTAAGTAATTCTGCCCAAGTAACATGTTGACAAATTCCTTATTAACTTCCGCAAGAACCCGGGAGCCAGAGGACATAGATTTAAGGTGAGGGGGGAAAGTTTTCGTGGAAACATGAGGGGCACCTTTTTTTACATAAAGGATAGTGGGTGCATGGAACAAGCTGCCGGAGGAGGTAGTTGAGGCAGGGACTATAGAAACGTTTAAGAAACATTTAGACAGGTTCATGGATAGGACAGGTTTATAGGGATATGGGCTGGTTGAGAGGGGGGGATATGGACCAAAAGCAGGGAAGTGGGACTAGTGTGTAGATGGGGCATGTTGGTTAGTGTGGGCAAGTTGGGTCAAAGGGCCTGTTTCCACACAGTATGACTAAGTTGTTGGCAAGACCGTAGTTGGAATAACTGCACCGTTTTGGACTCCCAGCTGTAGGAAGAATATTATTGAGGCCGAAAAGATTCACAGGGATGTTACTGGCACTGGTAATCTTGCTTCACAAGGCGAGGCTGGGACTGTCTTTACCAGAGTTTAGGATTGTATGAAAGGTACAGAAAACCATGAGAGGCATGGATAACATGAATGGTCTGCCTTATTCACCCACAGTTGGGGCATCTGAAACTTGAGGGCATTGATTTGAGGCATGGGGGGGGGGGGGGGGTGTAGAAGGATTTAAAAAGAATGGGTAGGTTAACCTATGATGAGCATTTGTCTGAACTCGCTGAAGTTTACAAGAATGAGGGGGGGACCTCATTGAAACATACACAATAGTGAAAGTTTTGGATAGAGTGGATGTGGAGAGGATGTTTCCACTAGTGGGAGAGTTTAGGACTAGAGGTCATAACCTCAGAATTAAAGGACGTTCTTCTAGGAAGGAGATGAGGATACATTTATTTTGTCAGAGAGGGGTGAATCTGTGAAATTCTTTGCCACAGAAGGATGTGGAGGCCAAGTCAGTGGATATTTTTAAGGCAGAGATAGATTCTTGATTAGTACAGGTGTCAGAAGTTATGGGGAGAAGGCAGGAGAATGGGATTAGGAGGCAGAGCTAGATCAGCCAGGATTGAATGACGGAATAGACTTGATGGACCGAATGGCCTAATTCTACTCCGATTCCTTATGACCGTATGAATATGAGGGGCAATTTCATGACTCTACCCTTCCACCCACAAAATTATCTAATAGGTCAGATAGAGTAGTCAAAAAAGATATTGGGTCGTAATGGGTCAATGGGATTGTTCTGCAAACTAGCGTAGACTTGATGGGTTGAATTGCATGCTTCTGCAGGAAGTTCTGCTACAAATTGATTGTAGTATAGAAAAATCATGTTATTAAACCAATTGTGTCAATGTGGGGAAAAGGTGTCGGAGACTAGAGTGCTCAGAATCACAAAGGATTGATTCTTCCTGCATGATTTACAAAAGGAACTGTCTTTATAATAGCAATGTTTAATTTTGTCACTGAAAGCGCAAAATACTAAAGGCTGCTTGTTACATTGTTCAATAGAATATCATTGCACAAATGTCAATAGAAGCAATTGCTTATCAATTTGAATTGTCATCAGTGAAGAAACTAACAGGCTCTTCTTAAATTATGTCAAAGTCTGATTACTGCAGGGAGGCTACATGGAACGTTTTCTCCCCATGATATTGTTTAAATCCAAGAATTTCTTTGTGTTGTCAATTTCCAACGTATTTCCAATCTCTAATAGTTCTCTCGTCACTAACCAAAATTTAGCATTGTTCCCCGATTCAAGAAATTGCATTATGTCCAATTCGCAAAGGGAATGGAAGGTTGGAAATAATTGGCAGGATATGGCGATAAACACTACATTGAATTTATAAATTAATGTAGATTGATTCAAGGACAGACAAAAAATGTTGGAGAAACTCAGCGGGTGAGGCAGCATCTATGGAGAGAAGGAATAGGCGATGTTTCGGGTCGAGACCCTTCTTCAAGGACATTTCCTTCCCAGCAGTTATCAGGCAACTGAACCAACAACTGGAGAGTGGTCCTGAGCTACTGTCTACCACATTGGAGACCCTCGGACTTTATCTTGCACTAAACATTATTCCCTTTATCATGCACCTGTACAATGTGGATGACTCGATGGTAATCATGTATAGTCTTTCCGCTGGCTGGTTAGCACACAACAAAAGCTTTTCACTGTACCTCGGCACACATGGCATTAAACAAAACATGAATAAATATTCAAAAGTGCAGAAGCAGAGCGAGGGAGTTTGGGCTGAACAGGAGATCAGGGCTGGGCAACTGCATTAATAGGGCTGGGTAACTGGGCAAGAAATGCATTAATAAAATATCACATCAATGTAAAGTTTGATGTAATGCAATTTGTAAGATTAGCAATGTCGTGAAGGTGAACAAAATTGGTTTGGAGAAAAATGGGTGACATTTATAAAAAGTGAATTATAACTTTCTCGTACTGAGTGTTCATGTAATCTCTAAACGGGTAAGAGGAGTGGAGTAGGAAAAAAAGGCAGTGGGTAAGGATGCATTAAGAGTCAATTTCCCAGGGGTAAATGTCAAAAACTAGAGGGCACAGCTACAAGGTGGAAGGGGCAAAGTTTAAAGGAGATTTGTGGGGCAAGGCTTGTTTTTAAAAACATAGATTGGTTGGTATATGGAACGTGGTGCCAAAGGTGGTGGTGGCAAGGGCGATAGTGGCTTTAAGAGGCTTTTAAATAAGCACATGGCTATGCAGGGAATGGAGGGATATAGATCACATGCAGAGAGCGGAAATCTGTTCAACTTGGCCGTATTTGGCATCATGTCCAGCTCAGACATTGTGGGCTGAAGGGCCTGTTCCTGTACTGTACTATTTTATGTTCTTTAATATATATTGGCAAGTCTTAAAGCAATAGGAATGGCATTCCTAATGCTCAATAGAAATAGACCATTTTTTCCACATAATTATTTGCCAAACACCTTACCATTTTACATATTAAACATTCAAATCCCATCTGTTTTCCGATATATATCAAATGTATGATAAAATCTCAGAATTGTATTACATCACTTCAAAAAAAAATCCATATAAATTGTTTATTGCTCTGTACACAGGCCTACAAAATTCATGTGGCCATTTTTTTTTACAAAGTCATGATGCTTTTAAAATTTAAAAAAATTAAGTTTTCATGTTATTAAAATACAAAGTGGGAAATCAAGAACCCACAACACATTCTAGATTAGCAATGCAAGAGAAGAAAAACAACTGCAAGATTGGGGAAAAAAAAGTTAATTTCTACCTGTTCTATACAATTGAGCATAATTAAGTAAAATGTGAATCTATATATGCAACAGTCTGCAAAACAAATCAGTATCTTCCTATGAATAAAATATTACACAATTTGGCGGATCAAAGTATTCAGGATCTCACCCAAAAGCACAGGCAATCCATTGTAACTTGCATCCAGTCTAGATGGAATAAGAGACAGAAGTTTCATAACACATAGTAATGATAAACAATAAAGGTAATATTCTCATAACCTATATTCAAAAAAGATCCGCAGAGCAAAAACAACAGACTGGAAGCGTAAAAGCAGGCAACAATAGTTTAACAATCATGTTGAAATAATTCCTGATACAGTCCAGCTCAATTCTCCACGAGAACAGCTTGTAGCTTTTAAATCCTTGATATTAATTGTATGAACATTTCACAAAATAGTTACAAAAGCATGTCAGTAATAAAATGAGCAATTCAACCTTTAAACAATACAAGAATCCGTAACATTTTAATAAATTAAAGTGACTGAGCAAGATTTAAATACTTTCCAAATTATATTTTGCAACTGACCTAAAACTATGTGCCAGCTGCAATGCTAGATTCATAAAATCCCCCTATGTTGCTGAGAATTATTCTGTTCTCGGGAACTTTACGAGGCTGAAATGTTGACGTTGACTCTAGGAGTGCTGCATCAATGGATTTGTTTATTCACGGCCATTTTCACCTTTTCATGAATTCACCGAACCACTGGCTTGGAGAACGTCATTGGACATGAGGTCTGGGCTTTAATATTAGTTTCCCAGTCTAGAAAGAGGAAAAATAAAAGATAAAATAATTAAAGTAGAAAAGAATTAAGGTTACAATAAAATAACTTGCAATACACTTGTATCTAAAAATGTCGACTAAATGCTGCAGAAAGTACTGGCAGTAATTAATAAAGCAACTCCCTCTCCTATTTCACCCCTTTATCTCAAGCTGTATGATGGAACATTAAGCTGCCAGTCCTGTTCCTCCCTTGCCACATGACTGTCATGGCTGTAACGTCCCAATCACTGTGCCTATCCAGGCGTGGAGTTTAGTTTAGTTTAGTGATACAATGTGGAAACAGGCTCTTTGGCCCACCGAGTCTGCACATTAACACAAGCCTACACACACTAGGGGAAATTTACACTTATACCAAGTATAGAAACCGTGCCACCGCAAGTTCACATGCCTTACCCACCAGGCCTCTAACCATAAGACAGGCCACTTGGCCCATTGAGTCTGCTCCGCCAATCGATCATGGCTGATTTATTTTTCCTCTCGACCCCATTCTCCTGCTTTCTCCTCGTAACCTTTGATGCCCTTACTAATCAAAAACCTATTAATCTCCGCTTTGAAACAACCCAATTAAATAAATGCTGCAGGTAATGAATAGCTTCCTGACATAGATGCTTGTATTTTCATGGTGATCAATAGCCGAATGCAGTGCAAGAGAGATGGCAACCTCTGTAGACCTATTTTTCCTCTACGTAATTTGCAAGTGGTCTAAATTGACCAGAAGACTGACACAAATTTGGGGTATTGTCAGTCATTCAACAAAGCGCTTTATTGTGGTCGATGATAAAGCTACTGGACAACAGTCATTGCGACCCATTACTTTTCTTGTGGACGGGAACGATGGAGGATTCTTTGAAACCGTTGGGAGACTGTGGGCCGTTTGTTTTCCTGCTCAAGATTTCAGCGTGTGCAGTCTCTTGTAGCAGAAACATCAACTGAGGCAAATTTCCCCAAACGTAAAAAGGATGGCCTTTCCCCCCCCACAAAACAAAGTGAATCTAAGAAGTTCAAAAGAGAAGGAATAGGCGACGTTTCAGGTTGAGACAGTCTTGCCCCAAAACGTCGCACATTCTTTCTCTCCAGAGATGCTGCCTCACCCGCTGAGTTAAGCCCCTGTCCAACTTTCATGACCTTAGCCGAGTTTGCCCTTGACTCATACTCGCAGCATGATCGCCACGAGGCTATAGGAGGTTGTGATGCTAGTCAAAGGTACTCGTGGCATCAAGTAGGTTGCGGCGATTTTTCTAGCCTGATAAAAAATGTCCACGAGTAAAAAAAAGGTTGGCATGGAAAAAATCGATGCTTTTTACTCGTAGGTAGGTCGTGATGCTGGTCGTAGGTGGTCGGAGGCAGTCGAAGGTAATAGCTCCAGGGTGAAAAAAAGGTCAGTAGAAAAAAAAGGTTATTTAAACATCAGAACGTCACCCCTGTCACTCCAAGGCATGTTCATTCATAGCTGGAGAGTTTATTGGAGAGGAGATTAGAGATGGCACCAAAAAGGCAGCAGCGCAGGAGGATGGCACAACCCTAAAAAAAACCTGCCATGCAGGTGTTGCCCACCCAAGAGGAAGAGTGGCAGGAGGTGATGCCACAGGAGGTGATAGTGCAGGAGGAGGTAGCCCTGCATGAGAGACCCGTGGAGGAGGAGACCAAGGTGGTAGTATGTGTCCCCACCACCACCCCATCCTTCACTGCCTCATTTGAAGGCAGCAAAGCAGCCCTTTCTCCTGTATCTGACACAGCACCAGAGGCAGATGCCCCATTGGTGGTGAGAGAGGGCTAGAGGAAGGTTTGTGCCCTACACCATCAGCAGGCAGCAGGAGAGGGACCTTGAGGAATGGTTCCAGCGGAATGCCATCCCGTATGAAAAGGAAAATGAGGGGTACAGGGACAAGAATGGCATGCTTGCCATCCACTGCCCCACATGTGTGTTTAAAGTTCCATCTTTTGTCAAAGCCCAGCGCCACTCTCTTCCAGTCATCTGGTGTACTGGGACAGTCCATCACATCATCTCCATTCACCCATTGAGACCTCTTCTTGTGCTTCCTCTTCACCCTTGCTCTTCCCATTCTGCCTGTTTTAAAAGGCTGCTGAAGCAAAAGGGCTACTGTAAACAGCGGTAAAACGCTTCAACAGTTGTGGAAGGTTGTAGGAGGCCGTACACACAGTCGTGGAAGGTCGTATGTTACCGCGACCTTGATTTTTTTTAAAGGTCGTTTAAGGTCATCAGAGGTCGCGAATTAGCTTGTGAAAGTGGGACAAGGGCCTTACTCCAACATTTTGTGCCTACCTTCGATTTAAACCAGCATCTGCAGTTCATACACAAAGTTCAAAAGAGAAATGTGCATGTGAAATTCAAACAAAAAAAGAAAAACATATTTGATTCTGTCTGGTTTAGTCAGCCAGCAGACTAATATTTAAAATCCCTAGCATTGGTCATTGCGTTTTCTCTTTTTTCCTGTCTTTGAAGACAAATACTTACATCATCACAAGACATATTGTATTCTGCTAAAATAGTTCGACATCTTGCAGCAATGCTGAAAGTAATATGTTAAGAGAAATGATGATTCCAATTGAAATTGTAGTTACATGACATCCCTGCTCCTTGGGAAGTATTGTACAAAAAACTACCAGTTCTGCATTCTAAGCCAAAGTTCTCAACAAATACCATAAGAAAGATCTTAAAGTACAGGCTTGAAGAACAGTTGTCTCTAATATTTTCTGTACAAATGTAGTCACTGCGCCATCTTTTTTGTAAACAGCTTACTAAATATTACAAAATACTGGTGCACTGAGAAATGATGTGGCTCTACAGAACATAATTTAAATAGATAGTAATCAATTGCAAAGTTACTGTAACAAATCTCACGACTGAAGGTTTGAACGGTTAATGAAAAGGATACATTGAAGGTGCAACTACTCTTTTATGTATTCCAGCAAAAAATAAACCGATAAGAGTTATACAGCTGATTGTGAAGAATGGATGATTCCATAGTGATGTGAAAAAAGATACCTAAAAAGACAAAGAAAATGGAATAACTATTTGAGCAGATGAAAACTAAACACCATTATGTAAAAGGAACCATACAACTATATATTGTTTTCCTACAACATTGGGAATTTTATCTGTGACAGCAACAGGCTTAAGCTCCGTATATTTGTGGCAGATACATATTTATTCAATTCATTCTTCTTTTGCTGTCCAAACAAACTGAATTATCTCCCAATGCGGTTTTAATGGCCCTGCAGTTTGTCTGGGAACAAAATTAAAAAGGGGAACATATTCTTTTATAAAGTTAACTGAGCCAACAGGTATTGGTTGGATTTTTTTTTACTAGATAACTGCTATCAGATGCAACAACCAACAAGCAAATTAAATTAAATTGCAGTGCCAATTAAAATTAATGCCCAGAAAAATCAGGAAGATTGATTCATCATTTTGGAACACAACATTACACTTTAAATAAACATTTCTAAACAGGTGGCTTTTTTCCAAGAGTGTCAACATGAATTCATAATTGGAGCATTTAAATCTTTATTATACTGAACTACAAGGCAATTTCTAAGTTCAGATTGCCTGAGAACAGGATTCATGGCTTTTCATTCTCAATCCTGTCATAACACATGCTCAAATAAGTTGTCTGTATTTTTAAAAATCTCAAGAGAAAATAATAGTACCTTTACTCAATATGCTGTTAGTTTTATCATTTTGTTAGCACCCTTTTATATTTTGACTGAATCTTAGTCCGTTTATTTTGGATAAACTTGTCTACAATTTACTTTAAAAAAGCCACTCCTGGTAAAGCCTTTCCTGTGTCTGATGTCTAAGGAGTGAAGTTACTGCTATGTAAATAGCAGCATTGAATTCCCCAAAACATGCTCAGTCAGGTCAGGGGGAGTTCCCCCCGCCACGGCAACCATGTAATCCTGTGCTACCTGCTCCATGGTACATAGTCGGCGACTAAACAGTCTCCCCGACCTGGTTTGCCAGGTGAGGAGGGGGCTGTGGACCCCCAGCAGGACCAAAAGCAAGACCTGTCAAAGGGCAGATGAGCTTCTAGCAAGCTAACGGCCATCCACACTTCAGTAGAAGTTGCGATCACTAACGTACATAGCATTGTAGGGAATGATGATAAAGCACACACACCAAAATCCTGTACTTCCAGCGGCGGAAGTCCGCAGGAACTGGAGGACGGAGATGTGTGGTGCGTCCGTCACCGTTCCCGTCGGAAACCAGCGCCACTGCGCCGCTAATGTTTTCAACGATGGTGGATGAGTGAATGAAAACATGCTAGAAAAGCCAAAGCAACAACATATTTTGTAAATTTTAAAATTGTGAATTATAAATAAGTTTTAAATTACCTTTTGTGTTTCAGGATCTATTAACCAGTTCCAAGCACCTGTGGCAGTACATACAGAAACCACAATAAGAATCACTGCAAATAAAACGTTGAACGTGAATTAGTTCATATTTTGATGGGCAAGGTTTTTAAAATGACAGTAATATTGACATTCCTAGGAAGGTACAATTGCAAATGCACAGTAGTTATAAGACACATTAGAATCAATTTTTCATCAAATTCTAGTCACTCCATACAATGAACACAAAGGCAATAAGTTTTGACTATAGATTCTAACAGTACTGTCTAGGGTAGCACAACGAATGACACTACTCTAAATACAGGCTGGCCAATTCTGAATAAGGAACTGCTCTATTTGTACATTCTCACTCATTTACTAGGTGATAGAAAGCAAGTCTAAAGAAGCGTCCCAACCAGAAATGTCACATCCATTTTCTTCAGAGATGCTGCCTGGCCCGCTGAGTTAGCCCAGCCTTTTGTGTCTATCTTTGGTAGAAGCGAGCATCTGCAACTCCTTTTTTATAACAAGATCGAAAGTGTCATTGATTAGCTGGACATAGACATCAACAACCTGGGCATTTATGCCCAACTTGTCTCTCTCTCTCTCCCTGCCCCCACAAAGACCAATCAAGACCAATTATATCCTTTGTTAAAATATGAAAATGTCGTGAATTACTGAGACCAGCTGAGAATGACTGCTTTTAACATCAAGACAGCATATGATCAAATGTTGCAACAGGGAGTCTGAGTAAAATTGAATTGGCATTCCAACCACAGGCTGAGATCACATGGAACTCAGGAGATGATAAGGGTGGGTGAAGGTCAAGTACCTCAGTCAGAAAACATTGCTGCAGGATTTCTTCAGGCCAGTGTCGCAAGTGGATCTATAGTCACCCGTTTCATCAATGATCTTCCTTGCATTAGGGGCAGGCAGCAGTGGTGCAGCGGTAGAGCTGCTGCTTTACAGTGGCAGAGACCTGGGTTCGATCGCGACCACTGTCTGTAGTTAGTACGTCCCCTTTGTA
Source organism: Raja brachyura (assembly GCA_963514005.1). The sequence continues at coordinate 5,380,982 of OY740797.1, read as the reverse complement.
ACTGTCTGAAGAAGGGTCTTGACCTGAAACGTCACCCATTCCTTCTCTCCAGAGATGCTGCCTGTCCCGCTGAGTTACTCCAGTTTTTGATTCTACCCTCTGTAACTACATGGGTTTTCTCCGGGTGCTCCAGTTTCCTCCCACACTCCACAAACACGTCTGCAGGTTAATTGACTTCGGTAAAATTGTAAATTGTCCCCGATGTGTAGAATAGTGCTAATGTATGGGGTGATCGCTGGTAGGTGTGGACACGATGGGCCAAAGGGCCTCTTTCCATGCTGTATCTAAGGTCCAGAGCTTCATCCCTGACACTTGCATAGTACACATTTCCATGAACAATTCCTGAGATAACAAAGCAGTGCCTACATGCAGTAAAACCCGAATAACATTTAACCATGGTAAGTGGTATGTGCACATGTGCCAGGCAGTGACCTTGTTCAATGCGAGAGCCGAATCAGCTCAACTCAACAGCATTCCCACCAACAAACACTCTAATGCCAACATCTGGGGAAAGGAGGGGATGGCAGAAAACACCACATTTGTGGGCTAGAGAGGCAAGAGTGTTTTATTGTCATGTGTCCCAGATAGAACAATGACTTTCTTACTTGCTGCAGCACAACACAATATATATTTATAGCTATTTATAGTTTTTACATGTTACAAAGGCAGAATTGGGACTGGGCAGCCTACAGCACTTGGCACATGCCACCAATGTGATGGAATCTCGCCACTTGACTGGATCAATGTAATATTCCAGCTCGACAACATCTGCCACTAAAAAGTGGGGTTGCCTGGCAAATCATCCCACATCCTTGCTATTCATATTCTTTAGCTACAAGATTTGCCACTTACAAAACACAGTGGCAATAAAATGCCACTTTGTTACAATTTGGATTATGCAGCAGGTTAACAATATTATTTCTAGTGTGTGCTCCAATATTTCTAGTGTGTGCTCTGATAGAAGTTCATTGTTTAAAACAAAGCTGAGATAACTCTCTGATGCCATCCATCCACCTACAACAGGCATCATTTCTTCCTCTATCCCCTGACAGTCTTAGGAAGGATCTCGACCTGAAACATCACCTATTCCTTTTCTCCAGAGATGCTGCCTGACCTGCCGAGTTACTTCGGATTTCTGTGTCTCCCTTCAGTTTAAACCAGCATCTGCAGTTCCTCCACTGTCGGTTCCACTGTGAAATCTCCTCATGGTATGCCTACTTTGAAGAGAGCTCTGCAAAACATTCTCGCGTTGCTCCCCCTCTGTGATTCCTCCTGCTCTGCAGCTGAACAATGGCCTATTGTGTGGCCCACATTGACTTGATTATCTTTGTTTTTTGCATATCTTCCATTCATTTCTCCTAAGTACCATCTATAACTCTTACTTCTCTTTCCCTTGAATCTCAGTCTGAAGAAGGGTCCCAACCTGAAACGTCTACAATCAAAGAAGGGAAGGAACAATGGGGCCAATCAGTCTGAAGAAGGGTCTCGTCCCAAAACATCACCTATTCCTTCGCTCCGTAGATGCTGCCTCACCCGCTGAGTTTCTCCAACATTTTTGTCTACCTTCGAATTTTTCAGAATCTGCAGTTCTTTCTTAAACAATGGGGACCCCGCATGGGGGGACCAAAGTGAGGGGTGAGAAACAATGGGGGACCTAGCGCAGGGGTACTTTGTAACTTTGCAAGCACCCTTTATTGGTGACTATTTGCATACCTTGCAAGCAACGAATTTCACTGTGACTTGACACATGTGACAATAAAGTATTCAATTCAATTCAATCAGAGATGCTGCCTGACCCACTGAGTTACTCCAGCATTTTGTCCTATCATAATTTACAACAGCCAGTTAACCAGTGGACAGAAGGAACCGCAGATGCGGATTAACACACAGAAGATCTCAGTGGGTTGGGCAGCACCTGTGGAGGAGATGGACAGGCTGGGACTGTGGTGTGATTAAAGTCCTGGGCGCACTCACTTCGCCACCGCCCGGTCGCCGGCTGCAGGCAGGAGATGTACTCGGTTAGCCGCCGCTCGAAAGCCTTGAGGTCTGCACACACAAAGAAGAAAAAAACACGTACAACAACAACAAACGAACCCTCGTATCTCTCGGTCTGTCCCACTTCTCACTGCCCGCAGACACAACCATCATTGCTATCCCTCCTGTCAAAAAACGCAAATGGTAGGAACAACACCTCATATTTCAATTGGACAGCTTACACCCCAGTGGTATGAATATTGACTTCTCTAACTTTAGATAACCCTTGCTTTCTCTCTCTCTCTGTGTCCCTCCCCCACCCTAGTTCTCCGACTCGTATCACTCTCCTCCTGATTAATTTTACTGTTCATACGCCTCGTTCACCTTCCCCTCGGACAACAATGAACCATTCTACATTTCCTTGATCAGCCTCTCCTTTGATCTAAAGAGAGGCACAGAGTGCTGGGGTAACAGCGTCTCTGGAGAAAAGGAATAGGTGACGTTTCGGGTCAAAAGTGACGGGAGCAGGATTAGGCCATTCGGCCCATCCAGTCTATTCTGCCATTCAATCATGGCTGATCCATCTCTCCCTCTTAAACCCCATTCTCTTGCTTTCTGCCCAAAACCCCTGACACCTGCACTACCTAATCAAGAATCTGTCTCCAGAGATGATACCTGACCCGCTGAGTTACTCCAACATTTTGTGTCTATCTTCGGGTGTAAACCAGCATCTGCAGTTCCTTCCTACACATTTTGGCTGCTGTGATCCGTCCTTTTCACACCTTACCCTTCCTTATCTCTATGTCTCTCACTCCGAAGAGCCGGAACGTCACCCATTCCTTCTCTCCAGGGACGCTGTGTGCCCCGCTGAGTTAACTCCGGTAATTTAGTGCGCGTGTGTGTGTGTGTAGTCGGTGTGAGGCAGTCACTCGCTGCACCTGGCTCACCCTCCGCCTGCTCCAGGGAGTTCATCATGATGATGATGATGATGGCGCCGCCCGCCCGCCGCCGCCGCCGCCGTCCGTCCTCCTCCCGCCCGGACAGCCCGCCCGCCCGCCCGCCTGCCCGCCTCTTCACACGCCCTCGCCCATTGGCCGGCGCCGCCGCCGCCCAGCGCCCGATGAGAACGGCGCCCTGATTGGGCCGAGGGAGGAGAAGAGGTGGTGACGTCAGAGCAAGCGCGGTTTCCGGTTCCGATCCCGGTCGTCGTCGACGGAGAGTGCGTGAGGCGGTGAGTGTGGGCCCGCGGCCTCCTTTCCTGCTTCCCTCCCCCCTCTCCTCCTCCTCCCTCCCCCCTCCATACACCCTTCTCCCCCCTCCACCCCTCTCTCCCTCTTCGCCCCCCTCCCTCTCTTCCCCCTCCCCCTCCCTCTCTTCCCCCTCCCCCTCCCTCTCTTCCCCCTCCCCCTCCCTCTCTTCCCCCTCCCCCTCCCTCTCTTCCCCCTCCCCCCTCCCCCCCTCCTCCTCCTCCTCCCCCCCCTCCTCCTCCTCCTCCTCCCCCTCCTCCTCCTCCTCCCCCTCCTCCTCCCCCTCCTCATCCGCCCCCTTCCTCCTCTTCCCCCCCCCTCTCTCCCTCCTCCCCCCTCCCTTCTCCTCTCTCCTCCCTTTCCCTCCCTTCCTCCTCCTCCTCCCTCCACTTCCCTCCACTTCCCTCCACCCCCTCCTCCCCTCCCTCCGCCCCCTCACCTCCCGGGCATTGTTTATACGCCCGTCGCCCCCACAGCTCCCAGTGCCGTTGGTTTGCGGGTTGGGTGTCCGTGAGGTCCCGTTGCTGGGGCCACGACTCTGCCTTTGTTGCTGTGGGCTGGCTGTACGTGGCGGCGCGGCCTTGATGCTGCCGTCGGTGGTGGTGGAGGAGCAGAGTTGACACTCGCCGGAGCCTAGGCCCGGGGCCTGCTCTGTCCCCGCTCACCAGCCTTCCCGCCTACGTTGTTGCTTCTCCCTCCCTTCCCTCCACCCCCCATATCCTTTCCCTCCACCCCCCATATCCTTTCCCTCCACCCCCCATATCCCTTCCCTCCAACCCCCCATATCCCTTCCCTCCAACCCCCCATATCCCTTCCCTCCAACCCCCTTCCCTTCCCTCCACCCTCTTCCTTCCCCTTTCTCTCCACCCCTCTTTCTTTCCCCTTTCCCTCTTTTCCCTTCCCTCATTCCCTGTCCTTCCACCCCTCACCTCCATCCTGGCCTGACAAATCATACTCCTCCACTTTAATTCAACCAAATCCTTTCCCTGCAGGCCTTCCCCAACCCTGGCTTGAAACCAGACTAGTGTTGGTTTGTAACAGTGGTTTGGAGGCTCTACATGTATTTTATGCTGATATTTTAACAATTTATTGAGAAAGTCGACTCTTTGCAAGCATTTTAGAAGGGAAAAAATGCTATTCAATTAGAGTAGATTTTTAAGATTTCACGCGCACAACTCAACAGTTTTCCAAATTTGAAATGTTGGTCTGGAGAATGAAACCCACAATTGTCATTAAATGGAATAAAGTATTTATTTAAAAGTGGTTTACACTAGAAAATGGGGGCAGGTCTTCAGAGCTGTCACACTATTTAGTATGATCATGGCTATTCTATGCTGGAGTTAATTCTGTGTTAATTCTTCATATCCTGTTCCACGATCTATCAAATATTTATCTTTCATTTTAAATGCTTCAACTTTTGCATTTTATAGCCATGAAATTTGCAAATAATAATGGAAACACGTGGTTTGTTTTGCACCAGGTCTGTCGGATTTGTCAGAAGCGGTAAATTGACATTTGCATTTAACTTTCCTTTCTGCTAACACTTGAATTGCTCTATAAAATCAAAATTAGTTTATATTATAAACTAATAAAATAAAATTAGTTTAAAGATACAGTGCGGAAACAGGTCCTTCAGCCCACCATCCGTGCCGACTAGCGATCACCAAGAATGTAGACTCATTATCCTGACAGGAGGTGATCCTGTCATATAATTTTCATTAGATGAACTTGAGTTTGTTGAAATTGTTTATTGTTTGGTGTTGCTCAACTTTGTTTCAACAAGTATACTTGGTAGCTTGAGATTGTGCTGCTGAATCAAATTTCATAATTGCCATGTTGTATACAAAAACATGAATGTGTTAGTTTGTTGACTTTCCATTGTTGAAGATAAACTGTCTGTCACAGTGGTTAGAACATAGTGATTTTGGTTTTGGAGGTAGATCATCAAGGTGTCAACTTATAACAGTAATTTATTTGTTTTGCAACTGCTGCATGCCTTGCTGAGTAGTTTCAGCATTCCCCATTTTTATTTTATGTTTCCAGCAGATTTTGTGGAGCTTCTAGTCTTATGGTATAGGAATTGAAAAAGAGTACAGTTGATATTTTTTCCTCATTCTGTCAAGATGCTTGAGGAAAAAATATCATTTGGAAGAGTGTATTTGTTGCCAAGTGCCCATTGTGCATAGTTACCTTTCAAGCAAACTAGCTCTTTGGTCTGGGTCTGTTAGAGCCACTGGGATTTTTATAAAGGGACACATTAACCTACATAAATAGTAGCTTCCACTTTTTAAAATGTCATCATGTTTGCATGTGCATGAGTGCTCGTATACATAAATGTCAATTATGAGCAATGGCGTGAGAATTAAAAAAACAGGAAGTGGAATAAGAGTGCATTAAGTTTGTGAAGGAAGTTCATATGATAATTAGATATTTTGACAACTGGAACACTACAGCACAGGAACAGGCCTTTGCGATGGTGTTCCAAAGGTATGCCACCCTCTGAGACAACATTTTACCTCCTGTCTTAAATAGCAAATCCTTGTTTTGCAACATTGCATCCTGCCACCAGAGGAACATCATCATCACATTCACCTTGTTAAGCCTCTTCAGGATCTTGCCTGTTTCAAAAGTACCGCATATTGTGTGTGGTCTGGTAACTTGGTGTTAAGGCGAGAAACAGTTCTAGCTTGTTATTATCCAGCTGCCGTTTGTGCTAAGTTTATGACAAACTTCTTACTCAGTATAATTGTTTAAGAAGGAACTGCAGATGCTGGAAAAGCGAAGGTAGATATAAATAGGAGAAACTCAGCGGATGAGGCAGCATCTATTGAGCGAAGGAAATGGGCAACGTTTCAGATTGAGACCCTTCTACTCAGTATAATTAATCTGTGATCAAATGAGTTGGCCCGTGAGATGTTTTGTACCTTGAAAGGTACATTTTAACGTGTACCCATCAATCTGCAATGTTTAGATTCCTACTTCATTTTTATATAATATGCATTCTTCTGAATTGTTTTGAAGGTATAAGGGCAAAGACAGATATAGGATTCTGAATGCATTCAAAGCAAAATGTGCAAATGGGCAATTTATTTCTTGAAGCTATTGAAGAAAAGAACTTTTAGCTGATGTTTTCACAATCACTTATTTCTGTAGGTAAAGATGGCTACTTGGATAAAACCTAGGGTGGCCCAAACACACAAACTGGGCGCAGATGGAAGGTAAGGGAAGTTTAAAAATAATATGTACTATTCTATGAAGGGATTGTTCTAATTTTGGGTGGTTCTATCATTAATATTTGTCAATTTTTAGAAATTGAATGACATTTCCTCTTGAATAGTCTGATGTAGAATTCCATTGTTTAAATATTGCTAATTTCCATTGAAAAGAGCTCTGTTCTACAGTGGAAGTTGACTTGTGACATTGGAAAACCACTAATGTATTACGTAGAGCCAACAAATGCTGGATATTTTCTGCAAAACTTTAATTGATTACCTGCATCTCTTGTCATTATGGCCACCCTTCTGTGACAGTGCATAGAATGGGTTCTTTGTTAAATTAGAATGGTTTCAACCCAATGCCTGGAAATTGACACTTTTGCTCTCTCTCCCTCAAGTGCTTACGTGTCCACAGAATACAACATTGCAAGAGAAGCTGTGCCAAGGTATGGAAGATAAAGTTCAGAAAAGATGGAATTAAGGTCGTGATCAAAACGTTGTGCTTGAGGAACGCGGTAGATAAGGCAGCATCAATGGGGGAACGGATAGGCGATGCATATGGTCCAAAAATATCGCCTGTCCAGTTCCACCACAGTAGAGGATTGTGTTCTGAAGCTTGCAATGACAGCTTTCATATTTTACAATTGCTTTCTTGCTTATATAATTTAGTTAACTGCACACATTGCTGATAACTTTGTTTTCATTGGAAAAGTATAACCTCATTTTAAAGCATTCATATTTATATGTTTGTCCTCTTTTAGAACAAATGAAGTGGTGGAATATTATAGTGGTTATCCTGAAGGTTACACTGCAGAGGATTACAACTACACCTGGACTGGTATGATCAATTATTTTGCTCCTGTATTGAGTAGAAAAGTAATAAAGTAATAAAGTAGCTTTCCAATGCAATGTGGTTAAGGAATAATTGGAAGAGCAAATAGGATAACTGAGAGGCTCAACTTGTAGTTTAAACAAGAGGTCAGAATCAATGGTTTATTTAACCTGCTCTCCTATCCTTCCCTGGCTGACCCATGATCTAGTGATCTCATCTCTTTTGTTCCCCCTGTCCCTTCTCCACATAGCCACTCCTCATCCTGAGTGTTCTGCTACTTGGTCACATGCAATTAAGTTGTGCGTAAACTACAGTCAGAACATTTTGATGCAAGTTAGGCATCTAAAATTAACCTGCTCGGGGTAATGTTTTTTCCAAAGGACAACATTCTAGGAATTGGATTTTGTCAATGTAAACGTCCTGGATCTAAGGACTGAGAATAAAAAAAATACAATGCTGGATTCTGGCGATGCCATTCCCCTTTAATAATTTGGTATGGTGTTGTGATTTGCTTTTGGTTTGGAAAGGCTATCTTGTGAAGGAGGGTGCTGATGTTTGTATAGCCAGGTTTGGGACTACTTCCCAGGAATTTGACTTTAAAATAAGGTGTGGGACAATGCCATTTACATGTTTACTCTGTGCAAACAGCACTGAACGTTCTAAGTTCTGACCTTATGGTGAAAAAAGTAATTGAAGCAGCTACAGGTGTTTGAACCAATAACTCAATCCTGAAGAACTCTGATGGTGATGTTCTGTGGTTAGGGTCGCATTGATCTTCAACAACCAAGCCAAATCTACCTTTGTGCAAGGTACCACTCCAACCACAGGCGGGTTTTCCACTTGATATCCACTGATTTACAGGGCTCCTTCATGTCACACTTGGTCAAATGCAGCCCTGGTGTCAAGGACACTCAAGGGCCTGTCTCACTTACATGATTTTGTTTGGCGACTTGCCGCCATCCGTCATTGACACATGCTGCTTATAATTAGTTTCCTATAAAAAAGACCTGTTTATCTCTTATTGCTGATATATCTATAATATCACATGTCGATCAGTGTTAGGCTATTCAAAGCAAATAAAATCAGTGGTTTGTAGAGTGAGAAGAGTTGATTTGGAATTTAAATTTGATTTGATTTTATTACTTGTCATTCGAACCTCAGAGAGGCTCGAACGAAACTCCGTTTCTACAAGCCATGCAAACAGAACAATTGCCTTCAACTTGGAAAAGTTGAATGCAATTAGTTAAAATTAAGTTCACAATTTACAGATAATAAGTTCAAAACTCTTACATAAAATTGTTTGTTCCGATGAACGGCAGAATTCTCTCTCTTCTTATCAATCTGTCGTACGTTTTGTGTATTTGGCAACTTGCAGACAAAATCAACTTGTGGATGTCTGAAAACTGTACCCTATGCCTGCTTCACAGAGAGAGCCATCCAGTGGCCTAATTATGTAACTGGAAGATGAAACATTTATATTGACTATGCATTATATTAGACTATATCCAAACAACATCAAGCAGGCAAGGCATTCAGATTCATGCCATAAATGTAAGGATAGATTAATTACAAACTGCTTTGAAATTAACCATTGCCTTTGAGTGTCTCCTAGACATGTTTAAAATGTGAAGCAGCATTTTGCATGATCTACGATATGATACCACTTTATTTATCCCAGAGGGAAATTAGTCTGCCACCAGTTAGTTACAGTTACAAGGCATTGAAAGTGAAATCTACATGTCAAATTATTTTTAATCGTACAAATAATGTGGCAACTATTCGAAGATAACATATGACAAATCATAACATGTTGCAATAATCAAAATTAAGTCATTTTACCCTCCACAAAATAAATAAGGATACTTGAGGCTAGAATTAAAATGAATCATTTGGATTTATTTGAAAGTAATGAATTGTATTTTCTTGCTGCTAGGAGAAGCCTGCAGGCCTGAAGATGGTCGTCGAGAAGAACTTTATCAGCAGTTCTATAAAGAGTTGGAGGAGGATTACAACAAGGAAAAGCACGCTGATTGTGTTGTCATAGCCCTAAGCAAACAACAAGGGTAAATCTCTCCGGAATGTTTGCGTCCCTTTCTACTTATCGTGGTGATAAAAAGCGTGTTGAATTCACTCATCCACCATACATTTCATGTTAGAGATTAGAAATTATTTAATTCTTTTGCCATCGGAGTTAACTGCTAAATTTGTTGTCTGACTTATTAGAAGAGTATTAATACTTCCAGATCATATACTTTAAGAATATCCTTTGAGCATTTTGGAAGGCCAAAAAGTAATCATCGTGGCTTTGGAATAGGTAACATTCTTTATCTTTGTTTCGGTGTTTTAAGGTATTAAAATGAGAAAAAACTCTCAAGATGGTTCTTCATCTCAATTTCACTTCTGCCAAAGCTTTGGTTTGTGGTTTGGGATATAGTTCTATAGTTGTATAAGACCACCATTCATATTTGCATTATAACAGGTTGTTAGAATTGGAGATTGGAATTACAAAGTGTCTGATGTTGTTCCAGTTTGGCTTTGTTTTGTGTGTACCGTGTGCAAGCCCAAGCAAGTGTGTGTGTGTTTCAGACTTTGGATGGTAGGTCGGATTGGGAAACTACTGTCTTTCTGTTCTGACCCCAATGCTAGTTGAGATTATTGATCAGATTTTGAGGATTTTTAAAATTTAATAGGGTGTGGGTGGGCACAAATGTTGTATTGTTGGCATGTGTTAAACACAATTGATCAATTCTATCTGCTTTTTAAACTTGAGTTGTACAGTTTAGAATGTTTCTATTGTCGTGAAATAATATCCAGATTTCATTATAGGTTGCTGAAATTCTTGTTATTGATGCATCAGTCAAATGAATTTGATATTTAGGGCCTGTTTGCAGTTTAGGATTAACTGTTGTATTTGAAATTTGATTCCTACCTATGTAACTCTTTCCTATTATGTAAAGAATTACTTCAATTTATTGCCTAGAATGATCCAAAATAGTTTTTTTAATGCAATTTAATGGAACCTTCAGCAAACATGTTTCAAACTTGGCTTCTGAAAGTATAAGTAAATGAACATTAATGTCAACAGTCACCCTTATTAAATTAACCATATAACAATTACTGCACGGAAACAGGCCATCTCGGCCCTTCAAGTCCGTGCCGAACAACCTTTTTCCCTTAGTCCCACCTGCCTGCACTCATACCATAACCCTCCATACCCTTCTCATCCATATGCCTATCCAATTTATTTTTAAATGATACCAACGAACCTGCTGCCACCACTTCCACTGGAAGCTCATTCCACACCGCTACTACTCTCTGAGTAAAGATGTTCCCCCTCATGTTACCCCTAAACCTCTGTCCCTTAATTCTAAAGTCATGTCCTCTTGTTTGAAACTTCCCTATTCTCAAAGGGAAAAGCTTGTCCACATCAACTCTGTCTATCCCTCTCATCATTTTAAAGACCTCTATCAAGTTCCCCCTTAACTTAAAATTAATAGTAAACAAGTAGAAACGAGGATCGTGCAAAGACACAAAGTGCTGGAGTAACTCAGCGGGTCAGGCAGCAGACCATGGGTGAGTGATGTCTCGGGTTGGGACCCTATTTCAGACTAGTGATCCAGTTGCCAATTACTACTTCACCTGCAAACGCACTCAATTATTTGAGGTTTAAGCCTTTGAGTATTACTTTTGAAAAAAACCTGTGTGGCAACTTATAGCACGTTAAATGTTCAATTTTGCTTTGGTTGACTAACTAACCAGAAAATGTTCCCCTGTTGCAATTTTAAGGGATTATGCCAAACTAATAGGACGTCGAGTGCAAGAACTGGGACTTCTCGTGGATTTGGTCTACCTTAAATTAGAGTTGGCTCTGGATACTGCTCTGAAAGATGTTCGTGAAGAAGGTTCCGCCTTTTGTGTTGTTGTTGGTGGAGAACATCAGTCTCTTTCATCTTGCACAGTCATTATTTTGTATGCTGGACACAAAGGTAACTTTTCAGCTTCCATGAAGATGCACTTACGATTCATGAGATTTCCAATTTCACATTTATATTGAAATGTTTGTCACGTGTGAGTTTGGGCTGCATGGTGGTGCAGCGGTAGAGTTGCTGCCTTACAGCGCCGAGATCCGGGTTTAATCCTGACTACAGGTGCTGTCTGTATGGAGTTTGTACGTTCTCCCCATGACCTGCGTGGGGTTTCCCCGGGTGCTCCGGTTTCCTCCCACACTCCAAAAACGTACAGGTTTGTAGGTTAATTGGCTTGGTAAAAATTGTAAATTGTCCCTAGTGTGTGGAGGATAGTGTTATTGTGTGGGGATTGCAGGTTGTGGCGGACTTGTTGGGCTGAAGGGCCTGTTTCTGCGCTGTATCTCTCAAATAAACTGAAACAGTAAGATGGAGTGCTTGCTGTTGTTTGAAATAATCCCCAATGTTTATATTCCTAAAGGGTTCTGTTATGATGTTCCTCAAATCAAAATACTAGGTCCGCCTATTAATAATAATAATTTGACTACAAGCAAAGGTACACCCTGCTTTGCTTGCTGTTAATACTGAGATATATAAACATAAAAAAGGCTTACATGTGTGAACATTAAAGCATTAAAACAACCTCGAGCAATTGGGAAGAGGGGTGTGTAGATGACCTTGTGTGTGCCTGCTCCTTCATATCTGTTTCTTAGCCATATTAATGGGCTTACTTTTCCTGTAGGTCATGGCATCAGGAAATTAACACCATCTGACATATGTTATAAATCCATAAGCAGCTGAGATTCCTTTCCCCTCACAATTATTGTGCCAATAGATATAACTGAAATCCACTTTACAGGACACTATGTTTCGCAAGGAATAGCAAGTCAGTAGGTTAATTGGGGGGGGGGGGGCAGAGAAAGACACTGTTTAGCAGCACAAGGATAAGGGGTACTGATTTCAGTTTAAGATTAGTTCATATTCAAGAAGGAACTGCAGATGCTGAAAAATCGAAGGTAGACGCCTTCCATGTCTACAGTAGCCCTTGCTGTCTCCTCCCCTTCTCAGCTCTCCCTCAGCCCTCTGGCTCCTCTTCCTTTCTCCTTTCTTCTCCCTGCCCCCGCCCCTCCCCCCCACCCTACATCAGTCTGAAGAAGGGTTTTGGCCCGAAACATTGCCTATTTCCTTCGCTCCATAGATGCTGCTGCACCCGCTGAGTTTCTCCAGCACTTTTGTCTACCTACGATTAGTTCATTACCAACTTCAGTTAATTTGGAATTGATATTACTAATGGATGGATGTTTTTTTTTAATTTTGTGATGGGGGAAATGGCTCCCTGGGTACCTGGGTGCTAATTTCCTTTATCTCCACCTGAGCACTGCAAATTGATTTGTTCAATTATTAAATCTGTCTGGAAATTTCAATTGTCTCTGAACAACATGGAAAAAAAATTGTCTTTTGTTTCTTCCTGTCTAATTTAAGGGCATTTAATACTCCGTTTTGTGTTTTTAATAAAATGGATTATGGGATTAATTTGACTTCAATCATTTGTTTTCAATATCTGGATTTAATTTTTTGGCATGCGTATCTGTAGTTTAAATATTTGTTTCATTGACTTTAAATTATTGTAACAAGGACATGAAAGTAATTGTGATACAGAAAAAGCTTTCATTTTATAGTGGACATTCTTGCCCTCGCCTGTAAAGACTATAATAATGCACTTGTAAGGAGGAAAGGTTCACCAACATGTAAATATGTATGTACGTGCTCAGCAATCTATCGTTTTAAGTATAAGGGGTAGGCCATTTAGGACTGAGATGAGAAAAAACCTTTTTCCCCCAGAGAGTTGTGAATATGTGGAATTCTCTGCCAGAGAAGGTGGTGGACGCCAGACATATGTAAGAGAGTTAGAGTTAGCTCTTAGAGCTAAATAAATCAAGGGATATGGGGATAAAGCAGGAACGGACTACTGTTTTTGGATGAGCAGCCATGATCAAATTGAATGGCGGTGCTGGCTTGAAGGGCCAAACAGCCTATTCCTACACCTATTTTCCGTTTCTATGTTCCATTTCACTCTACGATGCTGGCAAATGTTGCCGTTGTCTGGAAGTGAAAGTAAGAAACTTGAAATCGTCCAATATTTTGAACTGGAGACCACATAAGCACATCAGGGTCAATGTGTCAGTTTGTTGTTGTATCTGATTGTGTGTAAATCATTTGTTAAAATATGCAATTAACATTTTCCTTCCGCAAAAGCTACACAGCTCTTGCTCTGAACACTTCCAAGCTCCATCTCCCATTTTATACCATTGTTGAAGTTCTGCCCTTTATCCTTCTCAACACTAACTTGCCAAAGTGTATGTGAATTGATGACCTGAAAATTCATGATTTGGTATACTTGTAAGTCTGAGTTTTTGCCTTGGACAAGCTGGGTACAAAGATGAATGGTTCCACACCATTCTGGTATTCGGGGTGAAGGGGATTCTAGGACAAATGTCTGCCACTGGGACATAACTGACACATAGTACAATTAGGCGGTATTACTAGGTGAATTGAAATTCAGATATAATTTGTGCAACGTTCTGTCAAATGCACTGATGGTCAATGAAAAGAACATTTAAAACTCCTTGTCGTGTGTGGCTGACTATCGTCACAGAAACCTTGTTGGGATATTTTTGTTTTATTCTGAACCCCTTTTGGTACATTATTAAACCTCGGTGTCACTTGCCACACTGAAGTTTCCTTTCCCAAGTTTACTGAAAGCTTTGACCAATAATAAAGTTTCCTCTGTTTGACAGAACATCGTAACATGCCTTTAGAAGATGCCTTGGACCTGATTTCCCGTGAGCATCAACGTATATTTGGTGAGAATCTGGAGAAAGAGCGGCTGGAGATTGCACACAAGGCGGCTAACCTGGCAGATGATTATCTTCACCGTGAGGCTTACAGCGAAAGCCATGTTGTGCCTACCACCGTCCGACATCTTCTGTTTCTGGTTGGTGATGGAAAACACCTTTATGCAGAGGAGCTGCAAGTCGTTATTGAATATTTGACCAAGCGAAAAGAGGGAGTTGAGACAGGTTAGTTCATTATTAAAAGCTGAAGTAACTCAGCGGGCCAAGAAGCATCTCTGGATAGAAGGAATGGGTTACGTTTTGGGTTGAGACCGTCTTTAGGCTGAGTCTGAAGAAGGGCCTCGACCGGAAATGTCACCTATTCCTTTTCTCCATATATGCTGCCTGTCCCGCTGAGTTACTCCAGCTTTTTGTGTCAACCGAGCAACTGGTTTGACTAGTTCAATATTAATCTGTTTTTGTGCAGAATTGATGAAGAAGCAATTTTTTTTAAAAAATCTGTTAATTTGGAATTAATGTTTAGATGCTGAAGATAAATTATCTTAAACTATATATAAGTATTTGTCCCAATAATGAAAATAATCCAAAGACTACTTTGGAATATTGGACAAAGAGACAAAGAATATTGGATCAGATGGGTAATTCTGCGCTTTCTCTTCTTGCCTCATTCTGCATTTTGCATGGAGTTCATGGAGGTTGAAAATACTATTCTTTATTTATGATCCATGTCATTGAATATTTATGGTTCCCAGTCCCCTTATTTTCATCCGCACCATAACAAGCGCACAATTAGCTTTAAACAATCAGAATAAAAGTGGGTACCTTTAGAAAGGAAATGAGGAATTTATTTGTCAGAGGGTGGTGAATCTGTGGCATTCATTGCCACGGAAGTGCTGTGGAGGTCGAGTCATTGGATATTTTTAAAGCAGTGATAGATAGATTCTTGACTAGTACGGGTGTCGGGGTTATGGGGAGAAGGCAGGAGAATGGGGTTGAGAGGGAAAGATAGATCAGCCATGATTGAATGGCGGAGTAGACTTGATGGGCTGAATGGCCTAATACAGCTCCTGGAAAATATTTTTTAACTGCACTTTGACATGCAGTCTGGCACAATAGTCAATATTTTTAAGGGCATCGCCAATCATGGCTATTATCTGGACTGAGAAAGTTTAAATCGGGCAAGCTGGGAAATATAAACGCAAATAAAACTTTTTTTTATGATCTTCAAATTGCCCAACCAAAGGGCTAAGTTATAGGTTGTTTTAGACTACAGTTTGAAAACACCTGCTGGCAGCATCTCTGGAGAATAGGAATACAGTGGCTTGCAAAAGTTTTCATACCCCTTGAACGTTTCCACATTTTGTCACGTTACAACCACAAACGCAAATGTATTTTATTGGGGTTTTATATGATAGACCAACACAAAGTGGCGCATAATTGTGACGTGGAAGGAAAATGGTACATGGTTTTCAAATTTTTTTTACAAATAAAAAACTGAAAAGTGTGGTGTGCAAAAGTATTCAGCTCCCTTTAGTCTGATACCCCTAAATAAAATCCAGTGCAACTAATTGCCTTCAGAAGTCACCTAATTAGTAAATAGAGTCCACTTGTGTGTAATCTAATCTCAGTATAAATACAGCTGTTCTGTGAAGGCCTCAGAGGTTTGTTAGAGAACATTAGTGAACAAACAGCATCATGAAGCCCAAGGAACACACCAGACAGGTCAGGGATAAAGTTGTGGAGAAGTTTAAAGCAGGGTTAGGTTATAAAAAAAATATCCCAAGCTTTAAACATCTCACGGAGCACTGTTCATCATCTGAAAATGGAAAAAGTATGGCACAACTGCAAATCTACCAAGACATGGCCGTCTACCTAAACTGACAGGCCGGGCAAGGAGAGCATTGATCAGAGAAGCAGCCAAGAGGCCCATGGTAACTCTGGAGGAGCTGCAGATTCACAGCTCGGGTGGGAGAATCTGTCCACAGGATAACTATTAGTCGTGCACTCCACAAATTGGGCCTTTATGGAAGAGTGGCAAGAAGAAAGCCATTGTTGAAACAAAGCCATAAGAAGTCCCGTTTGCAGTTTGCCACAAGCCATGTGGGGGACACAGCAAACATGTGGAGGAAGGTGCTCTGGTCTGATGAGACCAAAATTGAAGTTTTTGGCCTAAATGTAAAACGTTATGTGTGGCGGAAAACTAACACTGCACATCACCCTTAACACACCATCCCCACTGTGAAACATGGTGGTGGCAGCATCATGCTGTGGGGATGCTTTTCTTCAGCAGGGAAAGGGAAGCTGGTCAGAGTTGATGGGAAGATGGATGGAGCCAAATACAGGGCAATCTTGGGAGAAAACCTGTTAGAGTCTGCAAAAGACTTGAGACTGGGGCAGAGGTTCACCTTCCAGCAGGACAACGACCCTAAACATACAACCAGAGCTACAATGGAATGGTTTAGATCAAAGCATATTCATGTGTTAGAATGGCCCAGTCAACATCCAGTCCTAAATCCAATTGAGAATCTCTGGCAAGACTTAAAAATTGCTGTTCACAGACGCTCTCCATCCAATCTGACTGAGCTTGAGCTACTTTGCAAAGAGGAATGAGCAAAAATTTCAGTCTCTAGATGTGCAAAGCTGGTAGAGACATACCCCAAAAGACTTGCAGCGGTAATTGCAGCGAACGGTGGTTCTACAAAGTATTGACTCAGGGGGCAGAATACTTTTGCACGCCACACTTTTCAGTTTTTTATTTGGGAAACCAAATTTACCAAAATGTATAATTTTCCTTCCACTTCACAATTATGCACCACTTTGTGTTGGTTTATCACATAAAATCCCAATAAAATACATTTACGTTTGTGATTGTAACGTGACAAAATGTGGAAAAGTTCAAGGGGTATGAAAACGTTTGCAAGCCACTGTAGGTGATGTTTCAGGTTGAGGATGTTCTTCAGACTCAGTGTGAAGAAGGGTCTCGACCTGAAACGCCACCCATTCTTTTTCTCCTTAGATACTGCCTGTCCCGCTGAGTTATTCCAGCTTTTTGTATCTTTAATCTAGAGTTTAATTCGTTTTTTTGTAAAATTGTGCTAGTTTCAAGTTACTGAAAAGTTGAGCAATGTTGATAATCTGATACGTTTGTCTTGATAGAGGCGAATAGTAATTGGCAAGCCTATCAAGAGGAGAGAACTGAAGCTTATCAGTGGCCCCATGAAGGTAAATGAGCAAAGTTTAGCATTTCAGTAATATTTTAACTGACTACTCTCGTCTGGGACAAAGGACTGAAAAATGTATCTGCATTGCTTCAAAATTACTGTTTTATCACGTAAATAAATTTACTGGCGTGTGTCTTCAAATCTTGCCAAAAATCCCTGCTAATTTCTGTGGAAAAAGATACCAGTTTGAAATAAAATAAGATCATATTGGCGAGGAATAGGAATTTGGTGTGTTAAAATTTAAGTGTATATTGTCATATATTTGTGCTTTTAAAGTTGTTTCTTTTATTTTCCAGCATCTCT
Source organism: Raja brachyura (assembly GCA_963514005.1). The sequence continues at coordinate 5,363,370 of OY740797.1, read as the reverse complement.
AGTTCAACAAGCTACCGGAACTGAGAGTTATTATGATGTAGGCAGTGCTTCACAAACTTCCAACAAGCCCAAGCCCCTCCTTCCAACGCCAGTCAGGCCACCCCTTTTGGGTCACGCGCCTCTTTCTCAGAAAAAAACGCCTCTGTTGGGTGACCGGCCAATTAGGGCTCTTCTGCCAGCTCCAGGTTAGCACTTTTTCCTCAAAACGTAATGCAAAACTGTAAAAATCAGTCTTAACCTTATTTTCCGAACCTAACTTCTCAGGTTATTAAACTGTATGTTTAAAAGTTGACTTTCATGGTTGCATGGTAAATAACAATCAACTCTACCAAGGAACAGGCTGAAATATCTTTCTCCTTAATATCCAGCTCTTAATACAATTCAATAAGATGTCTTGTTGGGAGGTCATATTACAGTTGTAAAATACGTTGGTGAGGCCACATTTAGAGTATTGTGTTCAGTTCTGGGGGGGGGGGGGGGGGGGTGTTATAGGAATCATGTTGTCAAGGGTACAGAGAAGATTTATGAAGATGTTTCCTGGACTAGAGGGTCTGAGCTATAGGCAGAGGTTGAGTAGGCTGGGACTCTATTCCTTGGAACGTAGGAGGATGTATAAAATCATGAGAGAAATAGATCGGGTAGATGCACAGAGTCTCTTGCCCAGAGTAGGCCAATCGAGGACCAGAGGACATAGGTTCAAGGTGAAGGGGAAAATATTTATAGGAATCTGAGGGGTAACATTTTCACACAAAAGATGGGTGGAACAAGCTGCCAGAGGAGGTGGTTGAGGCTGGGACTATCCTAACATTTAAGAAGCAGTTAGACGGGTACATGGATAGGACAGATTTGGAGGGATATGGACCAAATACGGGCAGATGGGACACATCGTTAGTGTGGGCAAGTTGGGCAGAAGGGCCCGTTTCCAAGCTGTATCACTCTATGACTCTAGTGACTCCCTTTTGCAGTCAGTTACGCAGCTCATTTTGCAGCACGCTAACCTGAATCGGAAGGTTTTGGGTCCAGGTCCCTTGCCCAGAAACCTGAGGTTATAATTGTAGGCTGAAGCTCCAATATCGTCCTGGTGATGCTGGGGGTTCAGACAATAAGATGAGATGTTAAACCATTCTCCTCTGTCATTCCACTGAACGTCAGAATACTGCTGTGCCGCAATTTAAGGCCGTTGCAGAAATACCTGGTGATGTTCCCAATATTCAGTCCTCAATCATCATTACCCAAGACAGATTATAGGGCGATTAGTACACAGCAGTAGCAATCTTGCCTTGCAACCTTCATTAAACGCTTTGAGATAAAAGCGTAAGTAAAAGTATGCCAAAGCAATACTCAAGATTGCCTGCCAATAAATATGACAAGGGCTGACTTTACTCCGGCCCCTTTCTTGCATATTCCCCATTACTTTTGAAATTCCAAAACAAACCCTCCCAAGGTTACTATCACCCAATTTATGGAAATCCTGCATATGTGTGAGTTCCCATGATATTATTAAATTATCATGTAGGTGTGTACATTAGTTCCTATGAACAGCAGACCTAGTTTTCCCTCTCTTCCTGCTTTTAGTAATCATTTTTTCTTATCAGTCTTGGATGCTCTTGATGTCATATATTGTAATATAATCGAGATATGGTTACCATATCGAGTAATATATATTTTCCCAATTACAGACAGTTTGGAGACCTGTAAAAACAGATCTAATTCATTACCCTGTTATTACCTGAATATCTATATCTGCCTCTGCAGAAATTCTTCCTCATCTCTCTTTAAAGAACTACCCTGTTATCCAAATCTAATCCTTAGTTCCAGATTTCCCTCACAAAGACAAATGTCTGCTCAGTATCTACCTTGACAGATTCCCTCTATCTTATCTTTTTCATCTACACTCCACAATTAAAAGACGCAATCTGCTCACTCTCCTTCCTTAGATAAAAAACACCTTAATTCCAGAAATCAACATAGTGAAACTCTCCAAGTAGCTTCCACTACAGAGGGCTTGTACGGTCCTTGAAAGTCTTGGAATTTGAAAGTTTTTGGATTTATGATAGGACCTTGAAAGTCCTTGAAAATTCGCTTTTTATGATCAAAGTATTGATTAATTCATGCAGAGTGATGTGGCGTTTTTTCATCAAGTTTATAATGTGTATTTTTATTAAGTCGGGAAACATTTGCTAACAACGTTCCCTGTGGGATGGAGGGGCGGAGCACTAGGACCCAGCAGAGTCAGACCACGAGCTGTCTGCATGGTGGAGGTTGTGGGCTTGGTTCCTGGAACTCTGGTGAGGTGACGGCTCTCGCCCGCTGGTGGCCGGTGCAGAGGCGAGGGTCGTGTGAGTGTGTGTGAGTGAGCGAGCTAGCTGTGGGAGAGTCAGGGCGAGTTGGCCAGCACCTCTGTAAAAGTACATGATCACTGTCTTTTTCTTTACTAGCGTGATAATTCCTTTCAGGGTAATTAGTGAGTGCAACTGCAATATTTTGTCATATTATTAAATTAAGTATTATATGTTTTACTGTACTAGTTATACACTGGGATGTAGTGTTAGGCTATAATCTTGTTTGACCCTCTTGGAAGACTAGCTTGCGCCCCCCCCCCCCCAAAAGCAAAACCTGAAATGACGCCCCTAAAAAAGTAGCACTGCAACACTGGGTAGCGCGGGAACTTACACGTCAGGCTGCCGTAGGCTGTCAAGTTGAGGGTTTCAATGAAATTTTGAAATCAAAATATCAGTTCCATCCTTCCCATTAATGTGGCTGCATAAAACTTTATGATTTTGTTGGTTAACCTTGATTGATGACTAAATGTTCTTTTGAATTTCTTCCATTTGTTTTACTTAAGTTCTTTTTGAGTTCGTTGAAGTTTTAAAACTGACCGTTATAAAACGTATGGCCCGCAAAAATTTGCCAAGTATATAATGTGGCCCTCATGCTGAAAGGTTTGGGGGCCCCTGTTGTAAGGTATAATTAAAAACATTACAGTGTAAATTAAGGGTAAACAAGCAAGGAGTTGGTGTCATTTTAAGGTATGATTATCACAAATTTTATGTGTAAATGAAGTGACAAGCGAGTAAAATGTGTTATTTTAAGGTACATTAAAAAAAATTACAGTATTAAATTTAAGAGTAAACGGGCAAGATAATTTCAGGGTAAACAGGCTAGGAAACGGTGTCATTTCAAGGTGCAGTTATCAAACATGTTCTGCATAACTGGGGGCGCTGCCCTCTTTTACCCCCATCTCTTCCTCCTTTTTTTCTTTTTTTTCTGTCTCATGCCTGATGACTACAGAGGCCAGTGCGACAGGCTTGTAGTCATTAAAACCAGTAATCCTTGTCTTTTTGGGTACAGGGACAATAGTGAAGACTTTGAAGCAGGCAGGGGCAGTGCAGGTTTACAGGGACTAGTTGAAAAGCAAAGTTTTCCATTATCATGGTTTCAGAATGAACAACTAAGATGAGAAAATGGACCATCAGTGCTCTATTGAAGTACGAATGTAGATAAGTTAACCATTTTGTGTGCAATTATTATGTAATTTAGTGTCGTTCTGTGCAATCTGGACTAATGGAATGACTGATCACCTTCTTAGATTTCCCTGAAAATCAGTGTGCGCACATCCGAGCACACAAGTAACACAACAGAAAACAAGGTCTCAACTCCAAATTCCAATGGGCATTTGGCAATAGTTCGAGCTATATCAATGGTTCATAACCTTGAGTTAAAAGTAGATTTTTCTGCTGTGTTCTTTGTACCAGAGATCAATCCAATCTGAGATAGTGACCAGCCAACCTTCTTACTTTAATTTGGTACAGAATCAGATCATCCAACACCAAGCAACTTATGTACAAGTCTCCGATAAACCATCAATGTTTGCTGGATTTTGGTCCTTGAAAAGTGGATTTGTGGACCTTGAAAAGTCCTTGAACGTATAGCTGTTCCAAGTGTATGGGCCTTGATTACAGATTATTTCCGCTTTAACCACTATGTCCAGTACTCCATATGTAGTCTAACTAAAGCCTTACACAGTTATCGTCAGTTCTCTCCACATTTATGGTCCAGCTTTGTAGTCAAGACCAGATGACCAGACACAATTTAAGGGAGTTAAGTTTAAAAAAAAATTGAGGGCATAGGAAAAATACAGGTGCAGAATCGGGTTCAGTGAATAAGTAAACAGATGTGATTGGATTAATGTGACATTTGGAAATTTGACCCCCACTAATTCTAAAACTAAATTAGAACTTTGGGATGAATATAGGAATGTACAGAACTGGTTAAAGTAGTGATCAGATAACCAGGAGATGGCAAGTCGAAACCATTAATGCAGAATTCAAGTTTAAAGAAAATGTCTGCATATAACAAACAGATTTCAGTTTGAAGAGATTATTTGTGATTGCTCCTGTGTTCGCAGTTGTAAGATGCTGTAGGAATTTGCCTTGCAGGCTTGGGCCTCAACAATTTGTAATCTATATCAATGATTATATTGATTATTTAAAATCAATGATTTTATGTGATATGTGCTCTTTTCATTTTACTTCAGGACATGCGTTAAAATTAGGTGCTCGACTCCAGTTACAGTAAAGAATGACAACTTTGAAGCATTAGAATGCATACTGCTTTGGAATAGTTTGTACCTTCAACACAAGATTATTTGATGAACACCAGAAGATTACAACATCATACCGTACTAATACCATGGGACACCTTGATGAATAGTCACAGACTGTGAATTGTAAACTCTAGTATTTTAGCATTTTAAAGCGATCCCATTATAAGTTCAAATTTATTTTAAGGATGTATGCCCATTGTCATGTACAAGGACCATTTTTATTGTAATTTATCAACGTCGCCATGAATAGTTTTGAAAAGATTGGGGAAAACGCCTTTGATAAATGTATCTTTTGCGATAGTTGTTTGTTTCATTTGTTAGATGTTCGTTTTAAAAAAACTTCCCTCTGTTCTCAAGAACCTCTTTTACAAGGTTATACTGTATGGTGATTCTTTAAAATATATTTTGAGACACGAAATATACTCTCCAATACTTTTGGAAAACACACTCTTCCATGTGAGTATATCTATTAAAGGTAAATTGAGCAAACATCGCCATACAACATAATCTTGGCCGGATTTGTACAACTGTTCACTTGACTGCTTTTGTACTGAGCATTGTTATAGCGGGATGCATTGATTTAATGAGAACCAAAATGTTCCTTATATTCCAATTAAAGTAATTAAATTTATTTAATGTATTGATATACACCTGTTAAATGAAGTTTCTACTTATTTTCAAGAACTGCTGAAGGGTGGAAACTGGAGAACCATTTTGCAAACCAGAGTTTTCAGTGTTACATCGTGAGACTTTTTAAGGGGTGTCTTTTGTAACTGAAAAAAAATAAGGTGGTATTGGAATGGAATAAAGATTCCACTTTTGTTTAAACCCGCAAATTATTTGGTGCAGCACATTTTATGTTTGATTTAAAGTAGAGAGGAAAGTGTTAGGTAATCCAACTCTGGTTCATGTTTTCTTGTGTTTGCACTTAACCACTTTATCAACAAACAATGTTTTGTTGGTTCTTTTAATTTTTCCCTTTCAGTTTGGAAGTTGCAAACTTTTTGTTTTTAACGCTCTGCCTTGAGTTGCCTATTTTGAGGTTAAAACTCAATGTATTCTCACTGTTCCATGTTCTTTGCTGAGAATTGTAGATCTTTTTCATTTTTTCCACATTTTTAAAACGTTTTCTTTCAAAGGATTACCTATCCGCCTGTCATGCCTTGTTCTTTACTGGTGTCCGCTTTTTGCCGGTTTCTCACTCCAGAGGAGAATGAATCCAATGCTTTTGGGGTAATTCGCTTCAGTGAGACGAGTAATATTCTTCCCCTTTGGTTTTTAAGAGAAAAGCTAAAATTGTTGTTCTTACTGAATACTTTGCCCTGTATAGGAAATTAACCACATTCCATAATATATACTGCAGGTTTGGGTGGTTACAAGTGTTTTTTTTGTTTGCGTGGGGCAATACTTACCCAGTAAAGAGTGGAATGTTAGTATTTTATCAGATAGTTGCATACTAACCAACAAAATATTTTGTAATGGTCCTGAAGTAAAGAAATTAAAAATCTTAAGGACATTTGAATTACTTGTTGCCATCCTTTCCATCTCTTCATTTGATGAATGTTAAATCTTATTGAAGCCTTAATAAGGAAACATGGTTTTGTAATAGCTTTTACCAAATAGGGAAGAATTCCTGTTTAACTTCGGTAGTAATTTAAATGATTGGTCACAAATAATTGATTTTTCATAATTTTTGCATTGAAGGGTTAAAAATATACTTGGTAAGTTGTTTCATTACAGCATGATGTAAAATGAAGTGGGTGATTACGTAGTTCTATTTGTGCCTCAGTGCCAAGGATCGCTTCAAAACTGGTCCTCATTGGGTAGGATAATTGGAAAATGCACAACCAAATAATCATGTGTCTTAATCATTTCACAGCCCCTAACTTTGCTTTAAAGAGAGAAGCAGAATGAACTTGCAAGTAGTTACTAGGTGAATAGTTAAGTATGGCTCCTGGTGCAACCTCATACGTAGCATATTTGAATATCTTTGTGAGTCCTTCCACCTTGGAACCCCTCAAAATGGATCCAATCCAGCTAAGGCTTAACGGTGGCACTGTAACTGGATTCAATGAGCTTGATCAGATCCAGACCACATACTGAGCTCAGCTCCTGCCTATTTTAATCTAGTCCTGACATTTTATGAGAGCAGTCTCCATTATACATAACTTTGCTTTGTAGGACGACTTGCTTCTTAAGGTTGTGGATCATGAAGCTCTCTGCAACACAACTCCAGGATGGTTAAGAGCACAATAGGAGTGTAGAAAGCTGACTTCATCTGGGCCCCATTGTGAGAGCAATCAAGTTAGTTCCACGTCCCTGGCCTGCTTGGTTCGGCAAGTATTCTCTTAGATCATTATTCAGCTATCCGTTGAATGCAGGAATTGAATCTGCATTCTCCGAAACATTCAGTGTCTTAAAATAAAAATCTGCCTTGGATTACTTGGTTCGAATGCAAATTGGTTTAATACTCTGTCCCTTGCACCTAATCGCGCCACAGAATGGAAACATCTTGCTATCCACTGTTTCTACCATTCATGATTTTAAATACCTCGCTCAGAATTCCAAACACCATTCCCTTGCAAAAACAATCCTAGTGTCTCCTGCCTTTCGCTTTTACTGAAGCACCTCATCCCTGGAATTATTTTTGGTAAATCTCATCCAGATCATTTCCATAGCTTTTAAATCTTATTGTGAAGTGCACTACTGGCCACACCATTGTATCTGTGCCGAAACCAATATTTCATGGAAGTTCATGATCTCTGAAATTCTGTGACCTCTGAACGGTCATGGAAATTCATAACCTTCGTTGCAAGACATCCATTTTGGTCTGTGCAAAAATAATTTTGCAGTGCATGTGATGTAAAAGTACAATTGGACCATTTAAACTGTCATTGCCACTTTCAATGAACTTGCACCAGTATCTAAGATTACCCCTCATATTCTCAGAATGGGGCGGCACAGTGGCGCAGCGATAGAACCGCTTCCTTACAGCACCGGAGACCCGGGTTCAACCCTGAGTACGGGTGCCGTCTGTACGGAACTTGTACGTTCTCCCCGTGACCACGTGGGTTTTCTCCAAGTTCTTCGCTTTCCTCCCACACTCGAAAGACGTACAGGTTTGTAGGTTAATTGGTTTGGTACAAATATAAATTGTCTCAAGTGTGTGCAGGATAGTGTTAGTGTGCGAGGATCGGTGGGCCGAAGAGCCTGTTTCCGCACACTATCACCAAACTGAACTAATTGTTCTCTCCATATTACTACTTCATTCTTAAAATATAACAGTGCATTTCCAGTGTTAAATTCGCTGTCGGCCATCAGTCATTCCACCTGCTTGTCACATTTCCCATACTTCTCAGATGGTCGTGAAAAATTGCAGCAGAATCTTGATTGATTGGCCAGGTGGGCTGAGGAATGGTTGCAAAGGAATGTAATGCAGAGAAATGTGTGGTGGTGCATTTTGGGAAGTCTAACATGGGTAGGATGTACAAGTGTAAATATAGAGTATAGAAGTTGGGAGGTCATGTTGCAATTGTATACAGTAAGACCTTGGTGAGGCTGCATTTAGAGGATTGTGTTCAGTTCTGGGCACCATGTTATAGGAAAGATGTCAAGCTGGAAAGGGTACAGACAAGATTTACAAGAATGTTGCCAGGACTAGTTGATGTGAGCCATAGGGATAGGTTGGGACTCTATTCCTTGGAGCGTAGGAGGATGAGGAGTGATCTTATAGAGGTGTATAAGATCAGGAAGGAATAGATTGGGTACATGTGCAGAGTCACTTGCCCAGTGTAGGTGCATTGAGGATCAGAGGACATAGGTTTAAGGTGAAGGGGAAAAGATTTAACTGGAATCTGAGGGGTAACTTTTTCACACAAAGGGTGGTGGATGTATGGAACAAGCTGCCAGAGGAGGTAGTTGAGGCTGGGATTATTAAAAAAAAAAGTTGAACAGGTGCATGGATAGGACATGTTTGGAGAGATATAGACCAAATGTGGGCCTGTGAGACTAGTTTAGCTGGGACATGTTGGCCGGTGTGGGCAAGTTGGGTCGAAGGGCCAGTTTCCAAACTGTATCACTATGACACCTACCAAATTCTGTGTTGCCTATAAATTTGAAAATTATACCCTGTATTCCCAAGTCTGAATTATTAATAATTGTTAAAAGAAGCAGTGATTCTAACACTGACTTTTGGGGAACACCATTTGCATTCCATCGGGACAACACAGTTGCGCTGCTGCCTCACAGCGCCAAAGACCGGGGTATGGCCCTGACCTTGGGTGCTGTCTGAGGTGTTTACGCATTCCCCCTGTGGATTCCCCTCGTGGATTTCCTCCCACATCCCAAAGACGTGCAGGTTTGTCGTTAATTGTTCTCTGCAAATTGCCCCTAGTGTGTTGGGAGTGAATGAGAAAGTGGGATTGCATAGAACCAGTGTGAAAGCTTTCATAGCAAAAGGATTTGAGTAAAGGAGCAGGGAGGTTCTACTTCAGTTGTACAGGGTCTTGGTGAGGCCACACCTGGAGTATTGCGTACAGTTCTGGTCTCCTAATCTGAGGAAAGACATTCTTGCCATAGAGGGAGTACAGAGAAGGTTCACCAGACTGATTCCTGGGATGTCAGGACTTTCATATGTAGAAGGACTGGATAGACTCGGCTTGTACTCAGTAGAATTTAGAAGATTGAGGGGGGATCTTATAGAAACTTACAAAATTCTTAAGGGGTTGGACAGGCTAGATGCAGGAAGATTGTTCCCGATGTTGGGGAAGTCCAGAACAAGGGGTCACAGTTTAAGGAAAAAGGGGAAGTCTTTTAGGACCGAGATGAGAAAAACATTTTTCACACAGAAGAGTGGTGAATCTGTGGAATTCTCTGCCACAGAAGGTAGTTGAGGCCAGTTCATTGGCTATATTTAAGAGGGAGTTAGATGTAGCCCTTGTGGCTGAAGGGATCAGGGAGTATGGAGAGAAGGCAGGTACGGGATACTGAGTTGGATGATCAGCCATGATCATATTGAGTGGCGGTGCAGGCTCGAAGGGCCGAATGGCCTACTCCTGCACCTATTTACTATGTTTCTATGATTAATGGTCAGCGTGGACACAGTGGTCCAAAGTTTCCATGCTGTATCTTTCAACAACAACAAAAATCCGAAGAAGGGTTTTGGCCCGAAACATTGCCTATTTCCTTCGCTCAGTAGATGCTGCTGCACCCGCTGAGTTTCTCCAGCATTTTTGTCTACCAAACAAAACTCAGTTATTGCTTTCTGTAACCTGTTCTTTAAGTGATGTTTTATCCATACTGCACTGAGACTTTTGTACCATAGATAGTCAGGGTCATAGATGCTTGATGTCAAATTTGCTTGTTTTATTTTAAATAATGTAAAGTGTAAATAATGTCAAGACTGATCACAAACATTAAATAGTTGTTCCTTTCACTTCATCTTTTTTTAAACTCAAGGTCAGTTTTCAGGGTTGTGCCATCAGTACCAGCACTGAATGTGAAATGTGTGCAACCTATCAGCACAGCATGTCAGCATTCTGCTGCCAGACTCCATGGTGAGCCTCGTGGTGGGCAGAAGGTCAGATACTCTGGCCTGTTGACTTCAGCGCGCACACATTGAGATGTCGAAGTCAGAGATGAGCTGGCCCTTGAGGAAGACCTAGAGAGTGGTGAGCATGATCCAGGCCATTTTGTTGTCAGGTAACTGAGGTTTTGCGAATGACAAAACACCTACATACATACAAAACAGTTACACATAGACTGGTTGTGCCAACTTTAACTCTTTCAAGGACAGTCAGAATGTTAAAGGTTCTGATGAAATTGTAGAAAGTTTCAGTTTAGTTTATTGTTACATGTACCGAGGTGCAGTGAAAAGCTTTTGTTGTTGTGTGCTAAGCAGTCAGCAGAAATATGATTACAATCGATCCAATTACAGTGTATAGAAACATGATAAGGGAATAACGTTTAGTGCAAGGTAAAGCCAGTAAAGTCCGATCAAGCATCGTCCGAGGGTCATCAAAGAGGTAGATAATAATTTAGCACTGCTCTCTGGGTGTGGTAGGGTGATTCAGTTGCCTGATAACGGCTGGGAAGAAACTGTCCCTGAATGTGGTTGTCCTAAGGATTGGCAGGGTCTTCGATCATTAGTGTACAATAAACTTTATTTCTCTCCTTGCTCCCTTAAAAAGACTGTAAAATAGATTTATAGTCTGAATTATTCAGATTTATTCACAAAAATTAAACAAGAGTGACTCATGAAGAATAGATTACACTTAGAATGACACCAACAAATGATGTTTGTTTGGAAAAAACAATGCTCCTGCCAGTGGTAAATATTTGTTTATTTGCTGCTGTAACAATACCAATATTTTCCAGTTCTATTTCCCACTGATATATTTGCAACGTATTTTATTGTTTGGTTTTTCTGGGATATTTTAATTATTATTCAGCATTTGAAATCCATATACTTCCAGTATCTGTCTCCTCTTCAGTACTTGCTCGAATGTCACTTTTGGTACATTGACTGGAACTGCACGCAATATCCTAAGGAACTGCATGCAACATCCTAAGTGTAGCCTAAACCATCAACCAAGAAGGATTATAACGGATCCTTCACAAATTTGGCTGCATTAGACAATGGGTGCAGGAGTAGGCAATTTGGCCCTTCGAGCCAGCACCACATTGAGAAATGTCTCTGGTCTATGCCTTCTGCATGGTGGTATGCAAGCCATGATTCTAACCAATAGATTGAATGTTATTGGACAATGATGAGACAGAGTATGTGAAGGAGAAAGAGAGCTTAATAACATGGTGTCAAGACATCAACCTCTCCCTTAATGTCATCAACACAAAGAAGCTGGTTATTGACTTCATAAGTTCATTAGGAGCAGAATTAGGCCATTCGACTTCAGGAAGAGGTGCACATGCCCCTGTCAAGGTGCTGAAGTGGAGATGGTTGGGAGCTTCAAGTCCTAGATGTAAATATCACCATCAATTTGGCCTGGTCAAAGCTACCACCCAACATCTCCACTTCCTCAGATGACTAAAGAAGTTCAGCATGTTTCCAATGACTCTTACCAACGTCTACAGGTGCGCCATAGAAAGCATACTATTGGGAAGAATCACAGCTTGGTTTGACAACACCTCTGCCTAAGTCGGCAAGAAATTGCAGAGAGTTGTGGATGTAGCACAGCCCATCGTACAAAACAGCCTTCCTCTATCGCCATTGACTCTTATCTTCACTCTCATCTACCTCCGGAAAGCAGCCAATATAATCAAGAATGGTTTTCACCCCGGTCATTCCCTCTTCTCTCCCATTGGGCAGAAGTTACAAAAACTTGAAAGCAGACATAACCAGGTTTAGGAACAGCTTCGTGCCCACTTTTATCAAACTACTGAACGGTCCTCTCATAAGATGAGATGTCGTCCCGATTTCCCAACCTACCTCGTTGCAGCCTTTGCAGTCTTTTTATCTGCACTTTCTCTGCAGCTGTAATACTACATTCTGCACTGATGTTCTTCCCTTTGCACTGTTGGTTGTGTTTCCTGCTGGTGTGAAGCTAATCTGCAGAATGAATGGGTTATTTCCATTCCAGAAGCAAGGGCATACCAAGTCAGTTACAACATGCAAAGTGCATACTTGGAGGCCAAGCTCCAAGACATCATTCGCTTCCCTCAAAAATATTGGTGAACAGCTTTACTGTAAAAAACTTAAGCAAAGGTGATCTTCCAAGCTATCTCGACTGCATAACATGGCCTCATGACAATTCAGACTCACAGTGACATCACTTGGTAAACATCACTCTGTGGTCTACTGTCTGGTCGAGTCTTTCTGCGATTATTGACTCACCAATGTAGTCAACTTCTGACTCACAAGGTAAAACTGTCCCACCTGTCAATGATTCATCATTTCTAATTGAGCTCAATGCCTTTTATGCATGCTTTGTAACGTAGTAAAATGTCACACTTATATCAGCCCCCACAGCCCCTGAGGACTCTTTCATCTCTCAGGGCCAACAACAGGTTACTTCTTGAGGGTGAATCCACACAAAGCTTCGAGCCCAGATGCTGTGCCTGTCAAAAACGCAAAAAACACAGGTGGGTGCAGCATGGTGGAGCAGCGGTAGAGTTGCTGCCTTACAGTGCCGGGAACCCGGGTTTGATCCTGACTACAGGTGCTGGCCGTACGTAGTTTGTAAATTCCCCCTGGTGACCTGCGTGGGTTTTCTCCAGGTGCTCCTCCCACTCCAAAGATGTACTGGTTTGTAGGTTAATTGGCTTCGGTAAAAATTATACATTGTCTCTAGTGTGTAGGATAGTCTGTTAATGTACGGGTGATCACTGGTCGGCTTGGACTCGGTGGGCCGAAGGGCCTGTTTCTGCTCTATATCTCCCTACTAAACAAAACTAGCTGGAATGTTCAAGGACAACTTCAACTTTATTCTGACTGGTTGCATTGTGGCTTGGTGTGGGAATTGCAGATAGGGGTGGACCTAGCCTGGTGCATCGCAAGCATCTACATGAGGCACTGCCTCCGGAAGGCAGCATCCATCATCAAGGATCCTCACCATCCGGGCCATGCTCTCCTCTCATTGGGCTATCATTGGGCAGGAAGTACAGGCGCCTGAGGTCCCACACCACCAGGTTCAGGAACAACTTATTTTCTACAACCATCGGTTCTTGATCAGATGTTCACAACCCTAATCCCACCTCAGTGACAGAACATGGTGGACCATCTCTTCCTATACCATATATATATATATGGTATAGGAAGAGACTTATATATATATATATACACCAAAATAAGTCTTATTTTCCAATTGTTGTCCATAACAAGAGAGAAGAGACATTAAGAATAGTACTGAGTTCTTGCATCAGTGGCACACAAACGGCTATACTAGCAGAAGTATGTTAGCACCTCACAGACCACTCATCCATCTGCTCTCTCAGGCAACTGGCTGCCATTATATGCAAGGGTCTATGGTTCTCACCTTGACCTCATTGGCCACTTGAGACATAAAACTTGAGTGAAAGTAGGTCGTCCTTGTTCTCGAGGGACAGTCTGAGAAATAGAAACTTGAGATGAATTGTCCTGATGAATGTCACTGTTCAGGCATGCTAATAATGGGTGTCCTGTAAATGAGCATGTTAGCTACACAGATGTAAGTTGTTGTGCTGAGGAAAAGTGTCCAGAAAATACAAGTGTTTTTTGGTGCAGCTGTTAAGTTACTGTTTCTCTACCAGCTATGAGCAAATCTTGTCCCTCATATGCCTGCAATGCTTACATCCTAATGAGATAAAGTTGGCAATGAATCTTAATATTGTAATATGCACATTGGAAATTACACACATACAGTATACAACCAATTATTTGGCTGGAAGAATAAGAGTACAATACTTATTATTAGAGTCAAAGGGATTGAGAAATTAAAATGTTTAATTACACAATGAAATCAAAACCATATCAGTATCTATGGAGAAGGAAAGTACGTTAACATTACAGGCCAATACATGGTAAGGGAATAACGTTTAGTGCAAGGTAAAGCTGGTAAAGTCTGATCAAAGATATCCTGAGGGTCACCAATGAGGTGGGGGTCAAGGAAAGAGTGTTCACGTCGCGGACCTGTTTTCACCAATCTTTCAACCACCATGCACAAGAAACACAAGAAGCGCAAGACTGACACCATTGTATGCAGATGCCGAGACGTGTGTTCAGCTCTGGCTGAACAAGTTCTAATCTTGTGTGTGGACTCGAAGAAGAAGAAGACCAATGAGGTAGCGAGTAGTTCAAGACTACTCTCCAGTCATCCTACCACAACCAGAGAGCAGTCCTGAACTACTATCTACCTCTTTGGTGACCCTAGGACTATCCTTGATCAGACTTTGCTGGCTTTACTTTGCATTAAACGTTATTCCCATACCGTATATCTACACACTGTAAATGGCTCAATTGTAATCATGTATTGTCTTTCTGCTGACTGGTTAGCACGCATCAAAAGCTTTTCCCTGTGCCGTGGTACACGTGACAATAAACTAAATTGAACAATGATGTTCGGCCTGAAATAAAATGAAAACTTTCACATGCAGAGAAACGAGCAGAATAAGATAAAGGTCCAAAAAAAAAAGAGTAAGGTAGCAGAAGGTAAACAAAAGTGCTGGGGAAACTCGGCGGGGGTCTCGACCTGAAACGTCACCTATTCCTTCGTTCCACAGATGCTGCCTCACCCGCTGAGTTTCTCCAGTATTTTTGTCTACCTTCGATTTTTCCAGCATCTGCAGTTATTTCTTAAACGTAACGTAGCAGAGTGTGACGATACACAAAAGAAAGTGGAATCACAGAAAGAAGGGTCATTCTGGAGAAGGTATGAATGCAGAATAGTATTCTGATTTTATTTGAAGAGTAACGGCACCTAGTCTTGGAAATGTAAAATAAAATGCACAAAGTCATGATTATCTGAAATGGTTGAATTGAATGTTGAGTTTGGAAAGTTGTCAATTATCTGGTCAGTAGATGAGTTCTTTGAACTTGTACTGAGCCTCACTGAGAGAATGTTGGAGACTGCAGGCAGAGTTGATGTGGTAGGAGCAGATCTATCTTTCCCTCTTAACCCCATTCTCCTGCCTTCTCCCCATATCCCCCGACTCGCGAACTAATCAAGTATCTATCAATCTGTGTCTTATTCTGTGAAGAATTGTAGTCAATGCCTACTATGTTCTGTTGTGCTATGCAAAGGAAGATTTTCATTGTCCTGTCAGGGACACATGACAATAAACTCTTTTGACTTGACTTGATTAAAAATGTCTATTGCTGGCCTTCTGTGGCAATGAATTCCACATATTCACCACCCACTGTCAAAAGATTAAAAATTAACAGGAAGGGTGACTAGTCATTGCTTAATCTTTGAACAGAGAAATCGTCCTGTCTGTAGAAGCAAGCTGGTTTACAAAGACACAGAGTGCTGGAGCAACTCAGCAGGTCAGGCAGCATCCCTGGAGAACATGGATAGGTGACGTTTCGGGTTGGGTCCCTTTTGCAGACCTTGTTTGGTTTCCCCAAAGCCCATTTTGGAATAGCAGATGCAGTATACAAGCTTGAAAAAAGTATAGGTTGACCATTAGATTGGAGTGTTTGGGATCTTGGACAATGGGAAGCAATAAGGTTGGTCATTTCAAAGGAAGATGCAGTGGGAACAGCTTTGATCAGCTTTGTATCAATGTTTGCCCTTTTGTTCACACAAAAACAGAAATGATGTATCATATAAATTTATTAATGAAAACACATTCACCAGCACAACAGTTTTTTAGCTGTGTATTTTCAATCCTTTAATCTTCTTTTTGGGTACAAATAATCGAAATATTCTTATGGTGAAGAATCGACTTAATACTCGTAGCCAAGAGACACCCCGAACTGCAGATGGTGGAATCTTCAGTGTGGATTGAAAAAGGGTCCCGATCCGAAACGTCACCTGTCCATTCCCTCCACAGATGCTGCCTGACCCATTAGCTTCCTCCAGCATTTTGTGCTTTGCTTAATATTTGTAACCGGTCACGTTTAAATTTGCTTTGAAGTCGGAAAACTAGATGAAAGGAACAGTATATTTTTGACATGTACTATGTGCAAAACTTTCTGATTGTCCAGTAAATTAATTCTCGTCCAATACTTTCTTGCCCCGTTTATTTACAGTTGCCATTTCAGACGCAGTCTTAATCAACTATTTCGTCCATTTGTGAACTGCAACGCATCCGCTTTAATGCCGGTTGCACATTTAAAAAAAAACTATCATATTTTAATAGATTATTTTACGAAAATATAACCAAATTATTGGAAATTCATGGTTTGGGAACATTTTCGACAATTTCAAATGATATTTTGTTCCAGCAAAAATCGCTATTCTAAGCAGTATGTTTCCTCACCGCCGGATAGGATTACATTTATATTATATTGAAAAATGCAAGGTGTTTATTACATTGAATTCAATGTCAATCCTATTTTCTGATGATGCATATTTGTCAAGGAACCGAACTTGCAATGTTGCCGACTTAGCGCGACTTTACTATGCTGTTGATGTTCGACATGGAGTATTTGTTCCCAGGCATTTCAGGATTCTCGGCAAGGAAATGGCCGAAATACTCAGCAGGTCGAACAGCATTGTCAAGAGGCGAACTGTGTGAAAGGGTTCGGCTCAACGACCTTTCATCGGAGCTGTTCTTGCAGTAGGAATACAGCGTTTTACTGCTGTGCCACAGGAAACAATCGTCAAAATTAAAGCCTTATAGCATCAGCATTTGGAAACATGTTGGTGTTTACAGTAAATGAGATGATGGGCTCCATTGTTGAATCAATTTCCAATGAAAGAGTCAATTGGATGGCAACTACACGGGTCAATTATTCATCGAAATAAGCAAAAAGCGCGATAAACGCGATACCTGATATTATTGAAACTCGGCCGTCTTTGGATTTTTAAAGGACCGAGGAATGTCTTCTTTCCGACGTTAAATAAATGTTTTGCATTTTCGCCGATAAACTTTGAATACTCTTTGAACTTGGAATCGCAGTAAAGCTGTCATAATAATGCATTCATGGTTTAATTTCACGAGAGTTGCAGATTCAGTTCCAGTAGCAGGTTTCTGAACGTGGATGTTAATAAACGGTGAAAATCACATTTCTTACAGTCAAGATTTGCCATCTATTATTTAACCCAAATCACGTTCAGTATATTAGAAAGAATGATGAACAAGTAGATAGCAAGAGTAGCAATTGCCCCGTTGTAAGGGCCGAACATGTTTATTTCTTCTCACAAACCATCGAGGAATTGTCATACCTTTATATTCTGTATATATTTACATGTTGTTGCACAGTTTGTCGAAATGTTTTAAGTGTGTAGATGCTGTGATGGCATTTGAAAATAAAGCGAGTGTACCAGAGATCATTTCATTCTCTAAGTCGGTTGCACGAACCTTAACCATTTGAGTTTAATATTCAATATAAAACGTCAGTGTATTGAAATGGTTTCCTCAAAGCTGTCTTTAAACTGCAAGTGGTAGCTGAAATCAATCCAACACCGCTGGAAATCATTTCATGAACAAAAGACTCAAAACGAACTGGAAAATTCAAACTTAATGCGAAGGACCGTTCCGCCTTTGCGTGTTTGGTGCTGCGATTCATTTATTTTTTCGGGTATTCGGTATTTAACTTTTGATTATTGGACTGCGAGGTTTTGTAATAAAGGCAATAACATTGCAAATAAAATTAATCGAGGCTTGTTAAAATATGGCGTGGGAATAACTCTTGTTAAACATAGAAACATAGACATAGAAAATAGGTGCAGGAGAAGGCCATTCGGCCCTTCGAGCCAGCACCGCCATTCATTGTGATCATGGCTGATCGTCCCCAATCAATAACCCGTGCCTGCCTTCTCCCCATATCCCTTGACTCCACTAGCCCTTAAACTTATTGGAAACAATGCAAAACATTATATACTTTTTAAAGGGTGTCGCCCTCCCCTCAATGTTCAGCGGCATTTATTCAAAGAATTGTAAAGCGAATGGAACGAAAACGACAATGCTTTACCGGCTTCGAAATAGTTGGGGAGATTTGAGACAAGTCCAGGAGATGGCGCAAGTTTCACGGGCAGACAAAAGGCACAGTGTAACTGGCAAAGGGGCGAAAATTCAGCTCGACATTACACTGAATGCAAGAACAAATACTACTTCACAGCTCTCTGCAATATCCAACGCGAAACAATCTGGTTTGCAAAATTGCTAAATTAAACACATTTTTTTCTAAACTGCATTTTTGATGTCAAACTCGAGTCATGCTCACTCTTAATGTTGAAACACATAAACTAACCACAGGAAACAAGTGTTATTAATCTAGCTAATTTATTACATTTCTTTAAAATCTGCCTGACTTCCAACCTGTCCCTTGCTCATCCCTACTCCCCCCCCCCCCACCCCATTTGAAAATCGTATTTAAAATCACAGAGGTGGTCTAACCGCGTCTCAACACACACATTCACATAAATAAATTCAAACCGATTATATTTGTTAGCCACATAGGCATAATTCCATCAGTTTATAATTAGATGTAAACGAATTACTAACACTAATACCCTTTTAATTCCACTCTATCATTACGGATATTTTTGAAATTCACTGTGCCCTGCAGGGAGTTACGTGCTGGAAGCTAAAGAATTTCCATTGTTCGGTAGGAATTAGGTTATTAAAAACTGTGAGTGCGAGATTGCTTCTGCGAATCAAAGGAGATGTACAGTAATGGCAACATTACAGCAGTTTGTGGTTCAGCTGGAGCGACTTGCTTAAATGGACAAGAGTCTGGCGCCTTGCTCTGCCATTACCGTTCTCACTATCAATATATCATGCTTTCTTTTTGTCCCGGACTCCTGTGTTTTTGTCTTATTTTGCGCGTTTACTTAAAATATTAAGGCGCAGCAATGTGGAATGACCGCCCCGACCCCCAACACAATAAACGCGGAGTTTTTGCAATTGCAAAGGCGATTTGTTTAAGTTGCATTATTATTTAAATAAAGGACAATCCTTTTCCTAAGCGCTGGTATCGGTGTTGCAAAGGGGAAAAAAATCCAAATTACTTTCTTTCAGGAGCTCTGCAAATAGTTTTGATGTAGTTGTTTCCCTCTTTTGCATTGCACGTATTTTAAGCGAAACACGTTTTACATTAGGATTGCTGATTGCAGAAGACGCTTGCAGTTTTTTGGGGGGCAGAGGAAGCTGTTTGCAGCACTTTTTTTGTGTTGCGTTTGTGTGTGTGTGTGTAGTTGGAAGGAGAAGTGAGGAAGAGGCACACAAACAGCACTTTTTTTGTGTTGGCTTTTGTGTGTGTGTGTGTGTGTAGAAGGATAAAGTGAGAGGAGGGAGGCACACAATGAGAGCAAGGCAGCATTGTGTTGGCAGTCCGATCCAGGCTTGTCCACGGCTCCAGGCTTTGGACATGATCGCACACTCTAGGATTTATATATTATTTTTTTTTTCATTATTCACCATGCGTGCTCTGCACTTGGACAGCGATTTCCTCCGTGATTACGTGTGGCGCGTCTCCCTGCGGGGAAGCTCCCCCGTGGAGAGGTCCTGATGGGTTTGGGCCTTACTTGAATTTCCCAGCTTATTATGTGTCTGCACTGCGTGCTCCACGCAGTTGCGAGGGGAGGAGAAGCAGCCCAGCTCGCCCGGCTCCCGCCACAAAGAGCCGGCTGCGCTGCCCGTGCCGGACGGCGGACATGGCACCGAGGAGCCTCTGCTGCTGCTGCTGCTGCTGCCGCCGCCAACGCCGCCGCCTCTCTCAACACCGGCGGCACCCCCGCTAAAGCAGGCAGCCGCCTACCTCCTCCTCCTCCTCTTCTTCTTCATCCACCTCCTCCTGCTCCGTCTACTCATCATCCTCCTCCTTTCCTCCTTCTTCTTCTTCTTCTTCTTCTTCTTGGGACGGCTGAGGAGAACCAGAACCAGCCTTCAAGCAGGTGATCCCGCCGCCAAGTTTCTCTCAGACTTTGGTGCCCGTCGGCACTTTCACAAAGACAGACGGACAGCCTTATATTATTATTATTATTATTATTTTTTTTTCTTGAGGGGGGTTTTTTGGAGAAGAAAAAAAAAAATCCCCCTTCCACTTCTTTTCGTTGTTGTCGTTGTTTTCCTGAGGAGATCTTCGCTCTCAAGTCCTCCCCGTTGCATTGAATTTCGTGCAACAAAAGGACAGGGAGCGGGGGGGGGGGTGAAGAAAAGTCTCTTGTTTGTGAGGGGGGAGACAATCTTTTTTTGTTGTTGTTGTTTGTTGTCCTTGTTGGTCGAGCAATAAGTCTTGTGCAAAGGGGGGAGGCATTGCAAACCTCTCTCCGTCCTTTTTGTTTCCCCCCCCCCCCTCCTCCTCCTCCTCCTCCTCCTCGTCCCCGATCACCTCCTGCTGTAAATAATCACTTGTCTTCGTGCAGGATCCACCAGTTGCAAAGAAGTTGTGTGTGTGTGTGGGTGGGTGGGGGGTGTGTTGCAGAGAAGAGAAGGCGGAGGAGATCAACACCAACACCCACTCGACTGAAGAAGAAGAAGAAGAAGAAAAAAAAAAGAATCGAGTTTTTTTTTTAAAAAGAAAAAAAAAAGCATCGCCGCCAACAACAGGGGGAAAAAAAAAGTACGAGGGGGAGAGACGTCACACGCAGTCCACTCGGAGAGGTTGAAGTTGCCGCATTGCATCGGGCAGGAGGAGGGAGAGAGAGTGTGTGTGTGTGAGAGACACACCACACCACACAGAGGGACTGGGGAGATTGATGGTTGGAGCACCGGTCAGTGGCGGCCAGGCAGCGGCTTCTTCCCGGCGAGCGAGGGACTGGACATGTCCAGGCGCAAACAATCCAAGCCTCGGGCTGTCAAAGGTGAGTCCAAATGCTTGTTTTATTACATATACATATTGTTTTGGTGTGTGAGGAGGGGGAGGGGGGGGAAGAAGTGAGTCGAATAAAAGGAGGGGAGGATTGATTTTAAATGGAAGAAGCGGGAAAAAATAAAAAAGCCCGCCCCTAGTGGTTGGACGGAGACTTTTTCAAAATCCCGAGCGCGTCTCTCTCCCCCCCCCCTCCTCTCCCTCCTGCCCCTGTCGCTGGGTGGAGGAGACTGAAGGCGGCCGGCAGGGGGGAGGGGAGGGGAGGGGGAGCGCGCACCGCCGGCCAATCAGGGGGAGGGTCCTCGTGAGCGCGCGTTCGCGTGCGGGGCTGGAGGCGCGAAGCCCCGCGTGCCGCCCGGCGTCGTCCGTTTGCCTTTCAAAATGTCACTCCCCCACCCCCCCCCCGTGGGAAAGGAAAGGCCGGCTGCGGCTGCACGGTGGCGCAGCGGGTACAGCCTCCGCCACCGCCTCGCAGCGCCGGAGACCCGGGTTCGATCCCCACCTCGGCTGCCTGTGTGGAATGTGTGTGCACGTTGATCACCCTGTGACCGCGCGGGTTTTCGTCAGGTGCTCCGGTTTCCTCCCACACTCCAAAGACGTGCAGGTTAAATTGGCTGCTGTAAGCTGACCGCTCGTGTGGAGGATAATGCAAGTGTAAATTAACGGATTCCCCCCCCCCCCCCCCCCCACTAAGACTGCTGTGGACCAAGCGGAATCATTGGCTTAAGTGTATTTTAGTTTATTGTCACGTGTACTGAGGAGGTACAGTGAATGCTTTTTTGTTGTGTGCTAACCAGTCAGCAGAAAGACCATACATATCTGCACGTTTTCCCTGAGTTTATTCTGGATTCATCCCAAATACATGTTGGTTTTGTAGGTTAATTGACCCTCTGTAAATTATCCCAAGTGTATGACAAAATGGGACCATGTCGGGAGGCACCCCAGTAAACATAGAGCGCGTGGACTTTAGCCCTTTTGTAAATGACGCCAAAATACAGCGACTCGTGCATGTGTGATCTATGCAAAAATAATTTCACTGTGCAATGCACTCGTGGCGACAAAGCACCATTGAACCATAAAGCACCATTGATAACATAACACTAGTGTGAAGGGGTGATCGATGGTTGGCATGTACTTGGTGGGCCGAATGGCCTGTTTGCATGCTCTATCTCTAAACTAAACTAAACTAAACCTAAGCTTCCAAATGATTTGGAGACATAAAGAACTGCAGATGCTGGAATCTTGAGCAAAACAAAGTGCTGGAGGAACTCGGTCAGGCAGCATCTGTGGAAGAAAATGGACTGGTGCAATTTGGGGTTGGATCCTTCTTTAGGCTACGATTAATTCACTCCCTTACCTAACAATAAGTTGGTAGTTTTGCACTCCCGTGCAATAAAATCAATGTCAATCATAATATGCTGAGGGAAAAAATGCAGCAGATGCTGGAAATCTACATTTTAAACTTCTGGTCGATGATTCCCATCTGAAATATGATGGAGCTGAAACCATAGGTTTGTTTTTTATTTCCACAGGTGCTGCATGAGCAGCTAAGTAGTTTTGCTTTATTTAAATGACAGTGTATTTTGAGGATGTGTTGTCTGGTCATGCAATTTACAGCATGGAAACAGGCCCTTCGGCCTACCAAGTCCGCACTGACCAGTGATCACCCTGTACACTAGCACTATTTTACACACTTTTTTTAACCAAAACCAATTAACTGTACGTGTTTGGAGTGTGGGAGGAAACTGGAGCACCCAGAATAAAATCCACGCGGTCACAGAGAAAACGTACAAGCTCTGTACAGACAGCACCCGTAGTCGGAATCGAACCTGGGACTCTGGCGTTGTAAGGCAGCGACTCTGCCATTGTGCCACCCATGAACTGACCAGGAACATGTCAGCAGATTATCACAATAATGTCACCCACAATATCCTACCTACTTTACTGATTCCTTTTACAATGTGTGAATGTAACATATTTTTGTAGGAAATGGTGCAATGTTCAGGAGAATTGCCGTACATTTCAGCAAAGGCATTTGCTCAAGCTGTACAAACAAAATGAATTGTTGAGAGACTTGTAACTAATTCAAATGTTCAAAATCTTCAGTTTGCTAGTTGATTGCAATGGATGGCACATTGTAGGCAAAGCCAATAATTTTGCAATATGCTTATGTTGGCAATATGCTGATGTTGGATTATTTTGACTATTTTCCCCCTGTCTTGCTCTTTTCTGTTCATCAAATGTGAGTTATGCTGGAAAAAAAGCATGAAAAGCTTTGTCAAAGGAAGGTGGTGACTGGCTGCAGCATCTTTGACCTATAATAGTCCATATGTGTGGTAGATAGACACAAAATGATGGAGTAACTCAGCGAAACAGGCAGCATCTCTGGAGAGAAGGAATGGGTGACATTTCGGGTCGAGACGTTTCAGACTGAAGAAGGGTCTTGACCCGAAACGCCACCTAATCCTTCTCTCCAGAGATGCTGCCTGTCCTGCTGAGTTACTCCAGCATTTTGTGTTTATCTTCGATGTAAACCATCAGCAGTTCCTTCCTACACGTGATATGCATGGTGTTAGGGAATCTGGGATTTTAATCCATTAGTAAATGAAGGAATGGTGGACTCTCTTGAATTAGGCCAATGTAGTCCCTATTTGGTATGTTGGTATGTTGGTATTGGATCAATATGCCTTAGTGACAATACTTCAATCAAGGGATTAAACAAGGGATTGGAACCAAATAAGCATGAAAATATTGGGTGTGTAATTTGAGAAAGCAAACTCATTGAAATATTCTCTTAACTGTTGAGGTTTGAGAGCTGCAGTCATTTAGATCCTAAGCTGGGATTATTTTCATGTAATCACTATGATTTTTCAGTGTATGTGTATCTTGTGGTATAATTTTTGAAGGATTAAATTTATTTCTTTTGACAACAAAAGTATTGGAATATTTTGTGTTTAATATTAACACTTATATAATTATCATGTCAATCTTATTAATTTCACGAGGAATGCTGCAACAGTCTTGGCTTTCTCTACTTGGTGAGAGCACGTTGTTTTTACAGGCTCTCATGGTTATGGCTCTTGCATTTAGGTTCCTCCAGCTGCATCCTTCCTGAGGTCTTTTGCTCTATCCTGATGTGTCATACCCAAGGTTGAACTTGGTGGTTTATTAGTTTGACAAAACATTTGAGGCATAGATCCGATAGACAGTCAGAATATTTTTATTTAGATGGAAACATCAAATACTGGAGGGCATAGATTTAAGGTGAGAGGGGCAATGCAGGGCACGTTTATGTTATACAGAGGGTGGTGAATACCTTTAACATGCTGGCACTGGGTGGTGGTTGAAGCATTTAAAACACGTGGGCAGGCATGGATATGTAGGAAATACAGGGATATGAGACAGTGCATTCAGAAAGTATTCAGACCCCTTCACTTTTTCCACTTTTGTTACGTTACAGCCTTATTTTAAAATTCATTTTTTAAAATCACCAATCTATACACAATACCCCAGAATAAAAAAGCGAAAACTGGTGTTTAGTAATTTTTGCAAAGTCATTCAAAATACTGACCCTTTACTCCGTACTTTGTTGTGGCACCTTTGGCAGTGATTACAGCCTCAAGTCTTCTTGGGTATGACGCTACAAGCTTGGCACACCAGTATTTGGGTAATTTCTCCCAATTTTCTCTGCAGTTCCTCTTGAGGTTGGATGGGGAACATCGATGCACAGCTATTTTCAAGTCCCTTCAGACATATTCGATCGGTTTCAAGTCTGGGCTAGCTGGGCCATTCAAGGACATTCACAGACTTGTCACAAAGCCACTCCTGCCTTGTCTTGGCTGTGTGCTCAGGGTCGTTGTCCTGTTGGAAGGTGAACCTCTGCCCCAGTCTGAGGTCCTGAATGCTCTGGAACAGGTTTTCATCAAGGATCTCTCACTGTACTTTGCTCCGTTCATCGTTCCCTCAATCCTGACTAGTCTCCCAGTTCCTGTCACTGAAAAATATCCCCACAACATGATGCTGCCACCACCATGCTTCACCATAGGTATGGTATTGGCCAGGTGATGAGCAGTGCCTGGTTTCCTCCAGAAGTGACGCATGGCATTCAGGCCAAAGAGTTCAATCTTGGTTTCATCAGACCACAAAATCTTGTTCTACATGGTCTGAGAGTCCTTTAGGTGCCTTTTGGCAAAGCGGGCTGTCATGTGCCTTTTACTGAGGAGTGGCTTCCGTCTGGCCACTCTACCATAAAGGCCTGATTGGTGGAGAGCTATAGATATAGTTGTCCTTCTGGAAGATTGTCCCATCTCCACAGAGGGACTCTGGAGCTCTGTCAGAGTGACCATCGGGTCTTGGTCACCTCCCTGACCAAGGCCCTTCTCCCCCGATTGCTCAGTTTGGCCGGGTGGCCAGCTTTATGAAGAGTCCTGGTGGTTCCAAAGTTCTTCCATTTAAGAATGACGGGATGTGCTCTTAGGGACCTGCAATGTTGCAGAAAATGTTTCATACCCTTCCCCAGATCTGTGTCTTGACACAATCTTGTCTCGGAGGTCTACAGACAATTCCTTCATCTTCATGACTTGGTTTTTGCTCTGACATGCACTGTCAACTGCGGGACCTTATATAGACATGGCCCCTTTCCAAATCATGTCAAATCAATTTTATTTACCACTTGTGGACCCCAATCAAGTTGTAGAAACATCTCAAGGATAATCAATGGAAACAGGATGAACCAAAGCTCAATTTTGAGTGTCATAGCAAAGGGTCTGAATACTTATGTAAATGTGATATGCAAAAATTTCTAAACACTTGTTTCTGCTTTTATATTATGAGGTATTGTGTGTAGATTGATGATTTAAAAAAAAAAAAATTTAGAATAAGGGTGTAATGCAACAAAATGTGGAAAAAGTGAAGGGGTCTAAATACTTTCTGAATGCACTCTATATGCAGGTCGATAAGTGATAGTCTTGGGTTCAAGTTTGTCACAAACTTTTGGTCTGAAGAGCCACTATGTTCTAAAACAATGCTTTGTTTTTCAATTATTTTCTTTCATTTAAGACTTGGGTAACCCATTGCTTTATTATAAACTATCCAAGCTACCTTTGAGACTATCTAATGGAAATCGAGGTCACACTACTCATGTATAGCATACAATAGTTAGCTATATATAATATGCTGATTTTTCATTATGTGTGTGCGTGTGTGTGTGTGATATATGTGTTGTTTCATATCTCTCAGTATAAGGCTCCATCTGCCTTGTTTTTGCCCCCTTCCCAATCCTGTCTGAGTAATCCTGAAGTCATGAAGACATTGAAGTTATGAAGACATTTTCTAGGTCTCCCACAGTTTGCGACGTTTATAAACTTTGAATTATATGACAACTTTTTATAAAGATTCTGGGTCTTTGTACAATTTGCTATCTCTTTACCTCATGGAGGTTGTACTTGCCTGACAAAGGGAGAAATAAAAAAATCACTAAATTTATTTCAAGGATAAGGATGAGTACATTGAAGATGATGAGTAGACACAAAATGCTGGAGTAACTCAGCGGGACAGGCAGCATCACTGGAGAGAAGGAATGGGTGATGTTTCGGGTCGAGACCCTTCTTCAGACTGAAGATGGTGAGATCAGAGAGGGCAATGCTAATAATCTAGAACTAGTGGATGTCATGGAGAAGGAGGAGGTGTTGGATCTTTTGAAGAACATTAAGGCAGTTAAGTTCAGAGCTTCCGTGGATCAACTCAGAGCTTCCGTGGATTTTGAAGAAACAGCAGCAAAGAGAAGCAGGAAAAAGCACTGATTGGCTCTAGCCCGTGTGGGAAGAGAGTTAGAAGTGAGTCAGAGGGGGAACACAGTTTAAAACTGAGGAATTTTGTTTGTAAATTGATAAATTAGGCAATTTATCAGTCAATATAAGCAAGACGGCTCTTAGCGAGCGACAGTGAGGGAGTGGCTTTGTGAGTAAAGTGTGAGGTTTTGGCTCGAGGGTCTTCAGCGAGGACGCTGAGGAGAGGAGGCTACGCATAAAGCTCGAGAGGACGGAACGCGGTGGACACATGTCGGGGCAGATGAGACAGTGTGAGGCTTGCAGAATGTGGGAGCCCAGGGACACGGATGGAGCCTCTGGCTGCTACAACTGTGGCAAGTGCGTCCAGCATCAGCTCCGAAAGGACCGTGTTGGGGCACTGGAGAAGCAGCTGGATGACCTCAGGGCCATCCGGGAAAACGAGAGTTTCCTGGACAGGACCTACAGTGAGGTAGTCACGCTGAAGATACGGGAAGAACCAAGGTGTGTGGTGGAGAGAAAGGGTGGAAATCGTGGAGTGCAGTAGACCCAGGTGGCTGTGCCTAATGAAAACGGGTACGCCCTCTTGGGAACTGTCCGGGGAGATGATGTTTCCAGTCCGAGTGGCGGACACGTCGGTGGCTCTAATCCTAGAGATGGGACTCGACCGGCGAAACCGACATCGGGCAGAGCCCTAGTGGTGGGTGACTTCATTGTCCGAGGAGAGGACAGGAGATTCTGTGGTGGCAGACGAGATGCGAGGATGGTCTGTTGCCTCCCTGGTGCCAGGGTTCAGGATGCCACAAGCCGAATTCAGAACATTCGAGAGAGAGACGGTGAACAGCCGGCAGTGGTTGTGCCCGTAGGCACAAACGACATCGGGAAGAAGAGGAAGATTCTCCAACATGAGTTCAGAGAGTTGTAAAGTAGACTGAAATGCTGGACTTCTAGAGTGGTTATCTCTGAATTACTTCCAGTACCTCGTGCTAGTGAGGACAGGAACAGCGAGATAGCGGATCTGAACGTGTGGCTGAGGGGCTGGTGCAGGGAGCAATGATTTAGATTTATAGACCACTGGAACCTCTTCTGGGGTAGGGGTGACCTGTACAAAAGGGACGGGTTACACCTTAACTGGAGGTGGACCGACATTCTGGCAGGCAAGTTTGCTAGGGCTACACGTGTGGGTTTAAACTAGATAGTGGGGGGGAGGGATTGACAAATTGGGAGTATAAAGATGGAGTTGAAGGGGAAGTGGCTACAGGAAAAATTACAAAAGATTCTTTAATTAACGGGAAGGAAAACTCGAGAAAGGACAACAGTGTAAGGTCAGGGCCAATTGCGAGCGTTGCGAGGGGGGGAAGTGAATACGGAGGTCAAAGTGCTGTACATGAATGCGCAAAGCAAAAGGAATAAAGTGGACGAGCTTGAGGCTCAGTTAGAAACTATGATGTTGTGGGAATTACTGAGACATGGCTGCAAGAGGGCCAAGGCTGGGAACTGAATATTCAAGGGTATACCTCATATCGAAAAGACAGACAGGTGGGCAGAGGGGGTGGGGTTGCTCTGTTGGTGAGGAATGAAATTCAGTCCCTTGCAAGGAGTGACATTGAAACAGGAGATGAGTCAGTATGGATAGAACTAAGAAATTGTAAGGGTAAAAAGACCCTAATGGGACTAATCTACGGGCCCCCAAACAGTAGCCTGGACATTGGGCGCAAGCTGAATCAAGAGTTAAAATTGGCCTGTAGCAAAAGTAATGCTGTGGTTGTTATGGGAGATTTCAACATGCAGGTAGACTGGGAAAATCAGGTTGGTACTGGACCCCAAGAAAGGGACTTTGTAGAGTGCCTTTGTGATGGATTCTTAGAGCAGCTTGTATTGGAGCCTACCAGGGTGAAGGCAATTCTGGATTAAGTGTTATGTAATGAACCGGATTTGATAAAGGATCTCGAGGTTAATGAGCCATTAGGAGGTAGTGACCATAACATGGTCAGGTTTAATCTGCAATTGGGGAGGGAAATGGGTAGATCGAAGGTGCAGGATCAGTTCATTCCTAGGAGGAAGAAAGATTCCAAGGGGAGAAAGGGGCGACCATGGCTGACAAGGGACGTCAGGGATAGTATAAAAATTAAAGCGAAGAAGTACAACGTAGCAAAGATGAGTGGGAGCCAAGAGGATTGAGTAATGTTTAAAGAACAACAGAAGATAACTAAAAAGGCAATACGGGGAGAAAAGATGAGGTACGAAGGTAAGCTAGCCGAGAATATAAAGCAGGATAGTAAAAGCTTCTTTAGGTATGTGAGAGGAAAAAATTAGTTAAAACCAAAGTTGGACCCTTGAAGACCGAAAAAGGTGAATTTATTATGGGGAACAAGGAAATGGCAGATGAGTTGAACAGGCACTTTGGATTTGTCTTCACTAAGGAGGACACAAACAATCTTCCTGATATAGTAGTGGCCAGAGGATCTGGGTTGATGGAGGAACTGACGGAAATCCACATTAGGCTGGAAATGGTTGGGTAGACTGATGGGACTGAAGGCTGATAAATCCCCAGGGCCTGATGATGTGCATCTCAGGGTACTTAAGGAAGTGGCTCTAGAAATCATGGATGCATTGGTGATAATTTTCCAATGTTCTATAGACTCAGGATCAGTTCCTGTGGATTGGAGGGTAGCTAATGTAATCCCACTTTTTAAGAAAGGCGAAGAGAGAAAACAGGGAATTATAGACCAGTTAGCCTGACATCGGTGGTGGGGAAGATGCTGGAGTCAATTATAAAAGATGAAATAGTCTAATATTTGTATAGCAGTAACAGGATCGGTCCAAGTCAGCATGGATTTACGAAGGGGAAATCATGCTTGACTAATCTTCTGGAATTTTTGTAGATGTAACTAGGAAAATGGACAAGGGAGAGCCAGTGGATGGAGTGTACCTGGACTTTCAGAAAGCATTTGCTAAGATACCACATAGGAGAGTAGTGGGCAACATTAGGGCACATGGTATTGGGGGTAGGGTGCTGACGGGAAACAAAGAGTAGGGATTAACGGGTCCCTTTCAGAATGGCAGGCAGTGACTAGTGGGGTACCGCAAGGCTCGGTGCTGGGACCGCAGCTATTTACAATATACATCAATGATTTGGATGAAGGTATTCAAAGTAACTTTATCAAGTGTGAACTGGGAGGAGGATGCTATGAGAGTGCAGGGTGATTTGGACAGGTTGGGGGAGTGGGCAATGAAGATCATGTCATGTCAAATGAAGTTTAATGTGGATAAATGTGAGGTTATCCACTTTGGTAGCAAAAACAGGAAGGCAGATTATTATCTAAATGGCGTCAAGTTGGGAAAAGGGGAAGTACAACGAGATCTGGGGGTCCTTGTTCATCAGTCTATGAAAGTAAGCATGCAGGTACAGCAGGCAGTGAAGAAAGTGAATGGCATGTTGGCCTTTATAACAAGAGGCATCGAATATAGGAGCAAAGAGGTCCTCCTGCAGTTGTATAGAGCCCTAGTGAGACCACACCTGGAATATTGTGTGCAGTTTTGGTCCCCTAATTTGGGGAAGGACATTCTTGCTATTGAGGGAGTGCAGCGTAGGTTTACAAGGTTAATTCCCGGGATGGCGGGACTGCCATATGCTGAGAGAATGGAGCAGCTGGGCTTGTATACTCTGGAGTTTAGAAGGGCGAGAGGGAATCTCATTGAAACATATAAGATTGTTAAGGGTTTGGACACACTAGTGGCAGGAAACATGTTCCCGATGATGGGGGAGTCCAGAAGCAGGGGCCACAGTTTAAGAATAAGGAGTAAGCCATTTAGAAAGGAGACGAGGAAACACTTTTTCTCACAGAGAGTGGTGAGTCTGTGGAATTCTCTGCCTCAGAGGGTGGTGGAGGCAGGTTCTCTGGATGCTTTCAAGAGAGAGCTAGATAGGGCTCTTATAAATAGCGGAGTCAGGGGATATGGGGAGAAGGCAGAAACGGGGTACTGATTGGGGATGATCAGCCATGATCACATTGAATGGCGGTGCTGGCTAGAAGGGCCGAATGGCCTACTCCTGCACCTATTGTTTATGGTCTATTCTCAGGACCTGATGGAATTTATCTTAGATTATAAAGAGAGGCAAGAGAGGAGTTTGTCGGAACCTTGACATCGATCTTTGTTCCCTCTTTAAACATAGGCACGTCTCAGAGTAGGAGAACCAATATTGTTGAAGCCTCACATCAGTGGTAGGAAAATAATTGGAAAAGATGCTTAGGGATTGGTAATGTACACGTGTGGAAATGCATGACATAGAAAACCTAGAATATAGAAAACAGAAAAATAGGTGCAGGAGTAGCCCATTCGGACCTTCGAGCCAGCACCGCCATTCAATAGGTGATCATCTAAATGAAGGTCTGAGACGGGAATTGGCTCGGATAGACAGGCAAATTATACTTAAAGGGTTGACAGTGGAGATGCAATGGCGAAGATTTAAAGACCGCATGGATGAACTCCAGAAAGTGTTCATCCCTGTCTGGCGAAAAAATAAAACTGGGAATTCTCTGCCTCAGAAGGCAATGGAGGCCGATTCACTGGATGAATTCAAGAGAGAGTTAGATAGAGCTCTTAGGGCAAGCGGAATCAAGGGGTATGGGGAGAAGGCAGGAATGGCATACTGATTGTGGAAGATCAGCCATAATCACATTGAATGGCGGTGCTGGCTCGAAGGGCCGAATGGCCTACTCCTACACCAATTGTCTATGTATCTATGGAAGGTGGCTCAACCGTGGCTGACGAGGGAAGTCAAGGATAGTGTTAAAGCCAAGGAAGAGGCATATAAATTGGCTAGAAGAAGCAGCAAACAGAAGCAGAGGACTTGGAGAATTTTAGAACTCAACAGAGGATGGCAAAGGGGTTAATTAAGAGGGGGGGGGAAGCAAGAAAGAAAGCTTGCGGAGAATATAAAAACTGTTAAAAACTGTTTCTTTAGGTATCTTTAGGCATGTAAAAAGGAAAAGTTTAGTGAAGACAAATGTAGGTCCCGTACAGTCAGAGACAGGTGAATTTATATTGGAAAACAAGGAAATGGCAGAACAGTTAAACTAGTACTTTGGTTTTGTCTTCACTAAGGAAGACACAAACAATCTCCCGGAAATCCAAGCGGACTGAGGATTTAGTGGCAGGGAGGAACTGAAGGGAATCCAGAATAGTCAGAAAATGGTGTTAGGTAAACTGTTGGGACCGAAGGCAGATAATTTGCCAGGGCCCCTATGGTCTGCTTTTCAGAGTACTCAAGGAGGTGGCCCTAGAAATTGTGGAAGCTGTGGTGATCATTTTTCAATGTTCTCTCAACTCTGGATAAGTTCCTGTGGACTGGAGGGTAGCCAATGTAACTCCACTTTTTAAGAAAGGAAGGAGAAATAAAACAGGGAAATATAGACCAATTAGCCTTACATCAGTAGTGGGGAAGATGCTGGAGTGGATTATTAATGATGTTAGAGCAGCGCAATTGGAAAGCAGTGATGGGATCGCATGGATTTATGAAGGGGAAATCATGCCTGACTAATCTTTTGGAAAATTTTGAGGATGTAACAAGTAGAATGGATAAGGGAGAGCCAGTGGATGTGGCGTGTCTGGACTTTCAAAAAGCCCTTAACAAGGTCCCACACAAGAGATTAGTGTGCAAAATTAGAGCACATGGTAGGGTATTGACATGGCTAGAGAATTGGTTGGCAGACAGGAAGCAAAGAGTAGGAATTAAAGGGACCTTTTCAGAAAGGCAGGCAGTGACTAGAGGGGTGCCGCAAGGTTCAGTGCTGGGACCCCAGTTGTTTGCAATATATATTAATGATTTAGACGAGGGAATTAAATGTAACATCTCTAAGTTTGCTTGTATTTGCTGGAATTTAGAAGGATGAGAGTGGATCTTATAGAAACATATACAGTTCTTAGAGGATTGGACAGGGTAGATGCAGGAAAAATGTTCCTGATGTTGGGGGAGGTCCAGAACCAGGGGTCACAGTTTAAGAATAAGGGGTAGGCCATTTGGGACTGAGAAGAGGAAAAACGTTTTCACCCAGAGAGTTGTAAATCTGTGGAATTCTCTGCCACAGAAGGCAGTGGAGGCCAATTCACTGGATGTGTTCAAGAGAGAGTTAGATTTGGCTCTTCGGGCTAAGGGAATCAAGGGATATGGGGAAAAGGCCGTAATGGGGTACTGATTTTGAATGATCAGTCGTGATCATATTGAATGGATGGCTCGAAGGGCCGAATTGCCCACTCCTGCACCTATTTTCTATGTTTCTATGTAAAATCAGTACCTCGTTCCTGCTTTTTCCCCAGTAGCCCTTGATTCCTTTAGCCCTAAGAGCTACATATATCCAGTGAATTGGCCTCCACTGTCTTCCGTGGCAGAGAATTCCACAGATTCACAGCTCTCTGGCTGAAAATTATTTTCCTCAACTCAGTCCTAAATGGCCTACCCCATATTCTTAAACTGTGACCCCTGGTTCTGGACTCACCCAAAATCGGGAACATTTTTCCTGCATCTACCCTGTCCAATCCTCTAAGAATTGTATATATTTCTATAAGATCCCCTCTCATCCTAAATTCCAGTGAATACAAGCCCAGTCGACCCATTCTTTCATCATACGTCAGTCCTGCCATCCTGGGAATTTACCTGGTGAACATACGCTTCACTCAATAGCAATAATGTCCTTCCTCAAATTAGGAGAACAAAAGTGCGCACAATACTCCAGGTACGGTCTCACCAGGGCCTTGTACAACTGCAGTGGGACTTCCTTGGTTCTAAACTCAAATCCTCTTGCAATGAAGGTCAACATGCCATTTGCTTTCTTCATTGCCTGCTGAACCTGCAAGCTTACTTTCAGTAACTGATGTACAAGCACAACCAGGTCTTGTTGCACCTCCGCTTTTCCTAATCTGACACCATTCAGATAATAATCTCCCTTCCTGTTCTTGCCACCAAAGTGGATAACCTCACATTTATCTACATTATACTGCATCTGCCATGCATCTGTCCACTCGCCCAACCTATCCAAGTCACCCTGCAGCATCATAGCATTCTCATCGCAGCCCACACTGCCACCCAGCTTTGTGACATCCCCAAACTTGGAGATGTCACATTTAATTCCCTCGTCTAAATCATTAATATATATTGTAAATAACTGGTGTCCCAGCATTGAGCCTTGCGGCACCGCACTAGTCACTGACTGCCATTCTGAAAAGGACCCGTTAATTCCTACTCTTTGCTTCCTGTCTGCCAACCAGTTTTCTATCCATGTCAATACCCTACCCCCAATACCATGTCCTCTAATTTTGCACACTAATCTTTTGTGTGGGACCTTGTCAAAGGCTTTTGGGGACTTATTGGGAAGTCAGACTGACTTTGTGTGGCGCAGATCATGTCTTACAAATGCAACTGAATGTTTTGAGGAGGTTTAGATGATAATTCAGGTTAGGGCAATAGATGTTGATAAAATAGTTGACAATGTCCCTCATGGTAGACTGATGCAGAAGATTCTCAGAGACTTTGTAGATTAGATTTAAAATTGGTTTGTGCTGGGACAACTTAGTTGCGATATATATCTAAATGATTTGGTCGAAAATGTCGGGGGGGTTATGAGTAAGTTTGCTTAAATACTAAATATCGGAGGAGTTCTGGATCATATTGTTAAAAGACAAGCAGGATATTGATCAGTTGGAAATATGGGTGGAGAAATGGCAATGGTGTTTAACACAGATAAGGGTATGGTGTTGCACTTTGACGGGACAAATGTAACAGGAAACTATACAGTAAATGACCCTGAGGAGCAATAACAGGGATTTTGGGGTGCAAGTCTATGACTCCCTGAACGTGGCAACACTCCATAAGGTTACAAAGAAGGCATGTGCCATTGGTTGTTGAACATACAAGTCAGGAGGTCCTGTTGCAACTCTATAAAACGTTGGGCCACATTTGGTGTATTGTGTGCAGTTCTGATAGCCACATTTTCCGAAGAAAGTAAAGTAAAGTATCCTTTATTGTCATTCAGACCTTTCGGTCTGAATGAAATTTCATTACCTTGCAGTCATAACATATAATAAAAAACAAAACACACAATAAACACATATTTAACATCCAGCACAGTGAGTTCACCAGGCACCTCCTCAATGTGGTGGAAGGCAAAAGTCTTAAAGTCTATGTCTTCTTCCCTCCTTGTTCTCCCTCTGCACTGAGGTGATCCAGGCCTCCGATGTTATCGAACACTAGGCCCGCGGCCGAGCCTCCGAAGCCGGGCTGCCGCCACCGCCGTCGCCGGATCGCTGGAACACCACCACAGCTCTGAAGCCGGGTCACCGCTGGAACACCGCAGCTCTGAAGCCGGGCCGCCGCTGGAACACCGCAGCTCTGAAGCCGGGCCGCCACCGCCGCTGGAACGCCGCCATAACTCCGAGGCCGCCAGCTCCGCCTCAGCAGAGACGGAGACGGGGGACACGACAAGAAAAGTCGCACCCCCCCAAAGGGAGAGACTAAAACCCTGTTTCTCCCACCCTCCCACACATCCACAGCCTAATAAACCAAAATTCTAACTAAAACAGACACAAGAAGACAAAAAGAAAAGAAAAAAACAGACGAACTGCAGGTGAGCTGCCACTTCCGGATGATGAGCCTTTGCAGAGGATCCAGAAGAGGTTCACCAAGATGTTGCCATTAATAGACAGCATTTGAAATTGGACAAACTTGGATTGTTTCCTATGGAGTGTCAGAGGCCTAGGGTACTTTAATGGAGGTGTAGAAAATTCCCACGAATAAATATCACTTGCAATTTGTCCTGGACCAGCCACATCGAAGCAAAGATCACGAAAGCACAGCAACGCCTCTACTTCCTTAGAAGGCTCAGGAAGTTTGGCATGTCCCCAACAAGCCTCACCAACTTGCACAGATGCGGTGTAGAAAGCATTTTATCGTGATAAATCACAGCAGGGTTTGGGTGTCTGGAAGTGCTGTCAGGGTAGGTGGTGGAAGCAGATACGATGGCAACTTTTATGTGTCAGGAGAGGAATGGGGAGATGTGGACCATGTGCAGAGATGTGAATAGTTTAAATTGGCATCACGTTCGGCACAGACATTGTGGGTCGAAGGGCATGTTCCTGTGCTCTGCTGTTCTGTGCTCTATGATTCGTGCCCAGAACTATGTACGGTTGATTTTCCCCTGTAGCTTCATATCAATATGAAAGTGGACGCTCTGGAAGCATCATCTTGGCCCATTTCAATAAAGCAAAAAAAAGAATTGTGTTTTTTCTGAAAATGTTTACCGTCAAAGAATTGATTCTTGTGAGAGACATATCACATGTATGTTTCTAAGGGGAGAAATGTTGAAGGAATGCAGCTTTTTGAAGATGGCTTTCTATCCATGTAGTTCCTGAAACTATAAAAAAACATTTAAAGGTACTATGCAACATTTAAAAATGCGGCTCAGTGGCGCAGCGGGAGAGTTTGTGCCTTACAGCGCTTGCAGCGCCAGAGACCCGGGTTCAAGAGAGTCAAGAGTGTTTTATTGTCATGTGTCCCCAATAGAACAATAAAATTCTTACTTGCTGCAGCACAACAGAAGATGTAAACACAATACACTGTAAACAATATAATAAACTAGAGAAGAAGAAAAAGGTTCCGTGTGTATAGACACACATACCCACAAGTACACACACACACTCAAAAAACAAACAATAGTTTAGTTTAGAGATACAACGAAGAAACAGGCCCTTCGGCCCACCGGGTCCGCGCCGACCAGCACATCCCCACACATTAACACTACCCTGCACCAACTACGGACAAGTTTTACATTTATCAAGCCAATTGACCTACAAACTTGAACGTCTTTGGCGTGTGGGAGAAAACCGAAGATCTCGGAGAAAACCCAGGCAGGTCACGGGGAGAACGTACAAACTCCGTACAGACAGAACCCGTAGTTGGGATCGAACCCGGGTCTCCGGCGCTGCATTCGCTGTAAGGAAGCAACTCTACTGCTGCACCACCGTGAATAATAGTGCAATAATAATAATAATAGTCTATTGAAGTTCAGCACGTATTTAAGGTTGTAGTGTTTAATAGCCCGATGGCTTTGGGGAAGAAGCTGTTCCTGAACCTGGACGTTACAGTTTTCAGGCTCCTGTACCTTCTTCCTGATGGCAGAGAAATTAGTGTGTGGCCAGGATGGTGTAGGTCTCTGATGATGCTGGCTGCCTTTTTGAGGCAGCGACTCTGATAAATCCCTTCGATGGTGGGGAGGTCAGAGCCGGTGATGGACTGGGCAGTGTTCACAACTTTTTGCGGTCTTTTTCGCTCCTGGGTATTCAAGTTGCTGAATCAGGCCATGATGCAACCAGTCAATATGCTCTCTACTGTAGACCTGTGGATGTTCAAGAGAATCCTCTCTGACGTAATGAATCTCCGTAATATTCTCAGGAAGTAGAGGCATTGATGTGCTTTATTTATAATTGCATCAGTGCTGGGCCCAGGAAAGATCTTCGGAAATATGCACGCCCAGGAATTTGAAGTTTTTGACTCTCCACCATCGTCCCATTGATATAAACAGGATTATGGGTTCTCTTCCTTCCTCTCCCAAAGTCCACAATCCGTTCATTACTTTTACTGTGCTGGCACCATTTGGTCAATCTGTCGATCTCATTTCTATTCTCTGACTCATCACCATCTGTAATTTGAACAAAAACGGT
Source organism: Raja brachyura (assembly GCA_963514005.1). The sequence goes on along the minus strand of OY740797.1, from coordinate 5,325,851 downwards.
GGTGTTGTTGGCGAACTTGAAGATGGAGTTTGCACTGTGTCCGGCATGAGTACAGAGTGAGTTAGAGCAGGGGGCTGAGCACTCCGCCTTGAGGCGCTCCCGTACTGATTGTTAATGAGGAAGACGTATTTCTGCCAATTCAAACAGACTGTGGTCTGTGGATGAGGAGGTCGAGGATCCAATTGCAGAGGGATGCGCAGAGACCCAGTTCCGATCCCGAGATGTTCGGTTTCTTCCCGCACTCTAAAGGCGTACAGGTTTGTAGGTTAATTAGCTTTATATTTAAAAAAAACGAAAGTGTTAGGCAAGTGTTAATATGCAGGGATCGCTGTTCGGAGCGGACTCGGCGGCCAAAGGGCCTGTTTCCGCGCTGTATCTCTAAACAAAATTAAAAAAGACATTTGGACAGGTATCTGAGTAAGGTTTCGAGGGATTTCAATGGATTTGGCAGGTTTTGGGCTGATAAATGGCAACTAACATTGACACTATAGGCAACGATTGTTCCTATCACGAGTGTCGTTACCACCACACTATATATCCCATCATCAACATCTTGTGTATGATGATTGACCAGAAACGTAACTGGACAGCAACTTGAATATGGTAACTATGTACATAGGCAGAGGCTGGATATCCGGTCGTTTTAGGTTTATTATTGTCACATCCATTGAGATATAGTGAAAAATTTATTTTTGCATGTTATCCAAATCGATCAGGTATATCATACATAGAGACAATCAAGTCAAACTCAAGTAAAATATATAGAACATGGGGAAAGATACAGAGTGCAGAATATATTTCTCTGCATTAGTTTGCATCAGTAGAGCATCAGTTCCTTAAACAAAGCCCAATGTCCTCAACGGGGTAGTGGTGAATTGAGCACCTTGATTAATACCCTAGGTTATGGAAGGATCACAAAATCAGATTCACAAGCCTGGTGTCAGAGAGGAAGAACCTGTTCCTGAGTGGGTGATTTGCTTCTCCAAGGCAGCCATGCTGAATATTCAAGCTTTTACCCTGGTACACAATAGGTGCAGCATGTTCCATCTTCAGACCAAGACCTCCAAATTCCAATGCACCTCCCACATTCTTGACCTCTATCACCCAAATGGAGACAGATAGTGGAGAAAATATCAGGAACACGTTAAAGTCCTCTTCCAAATCTTAATACCCAGACTTGGACATCTATCGCCATTCTTTCATCGTTGTTATTCAAAGTAGTGAAACTTCCCCATCCAATTAAACTGGTAGTTCTTTCATTGCACAGAAGGTCTAAGTTTATTAAGAAAGCAAGCTACCAATTTTTGAAGGCCAACTAGAGGTAGACTTCTTGAGAGTGAAGAAAAAATTGCAAATAAAAATAGTTTGGTCGGACCATTACATGTGACACTAGATTTATTTGAATGTTTTCCTGAAAAACCTTTCATCCCTCATTTTAAATGAACTACTTCACCGCACTATATCCTAATGTGTGTCCCATCCTGTTCATATGTGTGTACAGTTTCTGGAATTCCAAATGTTTAGCTTATTTTTCTTTCATAAAAGAGAGCCCTGAAAGTGCTTCTTGCTCACTAACAAGGTTAAGAACAACTTGTGATTAGTGGCAGGGGGGGGATTCTGTGTGTCGTGATCTTCATTGGAACTGCTGACAAAGACATGACTAGGAATGAAACCCTGCGGGAGGAATTTGAGGAACTAGCGATCAAATTAAATACAATAACTCAAAGATAATAACCTTGAGATTGCAACATGAGCCACGTGTAAATTGATATGGGTTTGAACAATGCAGGCAGTTAAGCACATGGTGAAGAAGTTTGGGTGTGGGGGGATTTAATTCTTGGGATGTTTGGCAGTAATGGTAGAACACAATGTGTCCATTGGGATGTGGTCTTAAATATAACTGGGATTAGTTAATTAGGGCTGTATAGGGGACTTTAGACTCAAGGGGTTGTGGATAGACAGGATTAAAATAAGGAAAATGTTACAGATTTAAAGAGAAAAGCTGTGGCCATTGAGCGAAGTTGCTATTTTGGTACGGCATCAACTCTACCGCTGTGCCGCCATAGATGTATATATGTCAATATACTACAGTATTCATTGGAATTTTCCATATATACTGGATGAGTGAAAGTAGTAGTAATAAGGAGAACAACTTCATGGAATGTATGTAAAATGTATTTCTAGATCTAGGTGTTGAAGGCCCAGATAGGGGAAGACTGTTTTAAATCTTGCTTTATGCAACAACAAAGGGTTATTTGATGGCTCTTTGTTGTGCAAGTTAATTTTGGGAAAGGTGTCTTTAACAACACAATTACATAGATATGATATGCGAGTTGGCTTGGACGGGTTGTTGACTTTTATTGATAGACATCATAGAAACATAGAAATTAGGTGCAGGAGTAGGCCATTCGGCCCTTCGAGCCTGCACCGCCATTCAATATGATCATGGCTGATCATCCAACTCAGCATCCCGTACCTGTCTTCTCTCCATACCCTCTGATCCCCTTAGCCACAAGGGCCACATCTAACTCCCTCTTAAATATAGCCAATGAACTGGCCTCAACTACCCTCTGTGGCAGAGAGTTCCAGAGACCCACCACTCTCTGTGTGAAAAATGTATCGTGGTGGATAGGCAGTGGTTTACATTGAAGGATCCAATGCAGAAGCGGCAATGGTGAGACATTCCTTTCTGGGGTAAAAACATAACAGGAAACACAATCCAACCATAGTTAACAAAGGAATTTAAGAATTCTATGACAGGCACCTTGCGTTTGATGCAGGCTTACATTCCAGAAAAGTGGTGTGTAATTCAAAAATGTGTAAATTAATCCTATAAAATGTAAAAAAAATGACAGGCGTATATTTGAGTCCATTATTTAAAAAATACAACGCACAAATTAGGGTTTGGTATTAAACAAGTGCCTAATTTCAAAACTGCATAAATCAAACACTCACGAGGTGCCTGCGGATCTAAAGAGGAATTGTGGAAAGTTCTCAGTGAGAGCAAGCATGAGGATTGAGAGCAGTTTAGAATTCAGCAAAGAAAGGACAACGACAATAATTACGAGTGAAAGTTGAATATGACAGTAAACTTAAAGATGAAGAAACAAGGAACTGCAGATGCTGGTTTTTGTCAAGGAAAGACACAAAATGCTGGAGTAACTCAGTGGGTCAGGCAGCATCTCTGAAGAACGTGAATAGGTGACGTTTTGGGTTGGAACCCTTCTTCAAAAATGGACTGCAAACGTTTTTATGGGTATATAGGAAAAAAAGATTGATGAACTCAAATGTAGGTTCCTTATAGTGAGAAAAGTGAGAATGGGGTACTAAGAAATGGCAGAATTATTAAATCAATATTTTAGTTTATTCTTCATGGAAGAGGAAAAAATAACTTCCCAGAAGTGCCAGAGAACTAACAGTTTAATGAAAAGAAGGCATTATAGAAAATTAGCATCAGAACAAAAATAGTGCTGGAGAAATTAATAGGACTGAAACCTATATATTCCCAGGGCTTGATAATCTGTATCCCAGAGTACGAAAATAGGTAGCCATGGATACAGTGAATGCATTGGTTGTCGCTTCCAAAATTCTATAGATATGGAAGATCCCTGCAGACTGAAGGGTGGCAGATGGAAATGCATTATCTCAAGACCTTCAGTTCCAGCAATGTCCTTGCAAATCTTTTCTGCATCACACCCTTCCAATAGTATGTTGTACAGTCCTTCAAGTGTAGTCTCATTGATGCTTTGTGAAGCTGTAACATGACATCTCAATTCTTGTACTCAATGCTCCGATCCATGAAGGCAAGTCTGCCATATGCCATCTTCACCACCCTGTCCATCTGTGTTGCCCTTTCAGGGAACAATATACTAGTACCTCGGGTTTCTGTTCGGCACTCACCAGGGCTCTGCTATTCGCTGTGCATGTCCTCCCATGCTTTATCTTCCCAAAATGGATCAAGTTCAAGTTCAAGTGAGTTTATTGTCATGTGTCCCTGATAGGACAATGAAATTCTTGCTTCACCACATTTGCCCGGGATGAATTCCATTTGCTATTCCTTTGGTCACTGTCCTTGCTGATCTAGATCCTGAAGATTGGACAATCTTCTTCACATCACCAATTTTGGTGTCATCTGCTAGGTTCATGCCACTTATATTCTCATCCAAATTGTTAAGACTTTGAATGTAAAGGTTAATTCACAGCACACTCTGCAGTTGCTTTGGTTTGCTGTTTACCTTGCCACAAGGGCATAGTTTATAATCTTGAAAAATACTAATGTGGAGGAATATGTGAATTGGTACTATTTATTGAACGTTGTAATATATATTATGTATTGTGATAATATACAGTGCTGTATGAGGAAGTGACTACATCTTTTGTCTTCATCAGTGCAAGGAATAATGAGGAGTTTCAATTTACAACTCATTTTAGACATCTTTGCAGCACACTTTACAGACATAAAGTTGTCCCTGGAACTTACTCATCTCTTTATTTCACGGATTGAGCCAAAGCTAAAGAACTCTGCCCATGCCATTGCAATGTTTGAAATCCTACTTGGAAGATTCTGTTTCTATTACATATCTCGAATTGTGGAGTACAGAGGCAAATAAATAAATGGTGGGTCTTTGTCCCAAACATTATGGAGGGCACTGTACATCCAGTGATTCGGCCTCGACTGCCTTCTGTGGTATAGAATTCCACGCATTCTCTGCATTGTTGCATGCAAACCTGATCACTTAAATGACACCTTCAAAAATACCACACAAGGTGCTGGAGTAACTCAGTGGGTACCCGTGACCAGGTTGGGTTGTTTCTGCAGTATATCCTAAGTCATTTTGGATCTAGCCTTTTTTACACCATACATGCTCTTTGTACCCTTCCATATCACTACTATCCCTCTCCCCTGACTCTCAGTCTGAAGAAGGGTCTCAATCTGAAACATCACCCATTCCTTCTCTCCAGAGATGCTGCCTGTCCCGCTGAGTTACTCCAGCATTTTGTGTCTATCTTCGGTATCAGTTCCTACACACTAGAAGTTATTTCATGCTTCCTTTTACAGTGTATTTTACTTTTCTGCAGGCCTCATCAATTCCTTGCAAGGAGTTGTTATGCACACATGAACAATCAACAAACATGGAAGGTAGACAAAAGTGCTGGAGAAACCCAGCAGGTGCAGCAGCATCTATGGAGCGAAGGAAATAGGCAACATTTTGGGCCAAAATCCTTCTTCAGTCTGAAGGGTTTCGGCCCGAAACGTTGCCTATTTCCTTCGCTCCATAGATGCTGCTGCACCCGCTAAGTTTCTCTAGCACTTTTGTCTACTTTCGATATTCCAACATCTGCAGTTCCTTCTTAAACATCAAACGTAGAACTTTGGCCGATTTATTCTCTTGCCCATCTCTAATCCATTGGGTTGAGGTCTATTAGAATGATCCCACCACTGCTTTGACCAAGATTAGTTGATGCTACTGTCGTGGGTTGAACTTAAGATCTTCCTGATGTCTAATGCTTAGGAACGTGATTTATTTATTTTTGATAAACTTCATTTATTTTTTTCACTTTGTTATATTTGCAGGTACAGTGGATAAAAACAGTTTAGTGTAGGTAAATTTGGAATGGAAAGTGTTTCCCTCAGGACACCAATCTCAATTGCACAATGCAACCGAGAATGACTTCCTGAGGGAAAACACTTTCCATTACTAAAAGGCCTGTTGTCTGAATTACGCACAGCATGGAGCACGGCAGGAAAAGTTGACTTGAGCAGGTAAATTAAATATTACTTAAATAATATGCAGTCATGAACTGAAGTGTAACAATACCGCTCGATAATAGATATACATTAAAATCACTATCCATTATTGTGGGGTTAAAACCATTTCCAGGGTTCAGGGACTGTCAGTTCTTCTCTGTTTAAATGGAATACCAGCTATTACTGGAGAAAAAAGCTTGTATCATGACTTGTGACACAGAATATTCTGGTGACATTTGATGTCAATTTGTTTTTTTGGTCCATTTAATAACACAGCAAATAAAAACACCCACAGAAATAGAATTATACACGTTTCACGAGCTCGGCAGCAAAATTATTATTCATGATAATGACACGGTTTTGGAAAATGGAAAAAAATAGGTTGTTGAGAATTTGAAGATGAATGGAAGTCACAAGGTAAACAAAAACAAATGCTAAAATGGATTTTGCACTGGGCTAATGTAATCTCAGGAGTTTACCTTGCATGAACACGGCTCTGCCCTCTCAGTCGAAGGACATCACAATCCATTAGTCGCAATATTGCCTTCTAAAATGCATCCATCTATATTCTCATTTGATTTAAAAATACATCGATTATCCTGCGCTGGTAAATTACTGATCAAATCAGGAAAAATGAGCAAGGATGGTTTCTGCCTCGAACCTGTCCATGTACTGATTTATGCCTACAAAAAAATGATTGAGCTTACTAAGTTATAGGTTGTTGGTGATTGATGATGGAATACTCGTCACCCTCTCGTCTTGGGTCAGGCAATGCAGCAGAATCCAGCACTGGTTCTTGAACTCCCCAACCACTCTTGCATTCAGTCCACAGACCTCAGATTTTTGATTTTATTCTATTATATTATGCCCTAAACAACTGGTTTAGGCAAAAGATAGACACAACGTACTGGAGTAACTCAGCGAGTCAGGCAGCATCTCTGGACAAAAAGGATGGGCGACGCTTCAGGCCGGGACCCTTCTTCAGACTGAACAAGGGGCCCAACCTGAAACGTCACCCATCCTTTTTATCCAGATATGCTGCCTGACCGGTAGCGTTGTGTCTATCTTTGGTATAAACCAGCATCTGCAGTTCTTTGTTTCTACAACTAGTTTAGGCTCCTCAGATTTCACTTTAGAATCTTGTCGGGAACGGTGAATGGAGGCTTTTATTCCATCCTTTTGTAAAGTTTAAAGTTCCTCAGAGTAAAAGGGATTGTGTAATCCAATCCTTTCTTTACTATTTACACCTACATGCATCCCTCGCTTATCCCAAACCAGCATATCTGTGTGAAAGTTGAAGCAGGAGTGGAGGGTGAAAGGTTTTGCATCCCACCCAAGAATGGCACAATCAACAGATGGTTGTCCGTTACCTGAGAGACTGGCGCACAATAAAGTCATAGCCATCTTGTAAAAGCTGTATAAACTGGAGTGGTATTCCTCCATCAAAAGCAAACAACTATAGAGGCCGAGGATCTAAACTAAAAACCAAAAATACTTCAGTGTTTCTGCCTTCAATTTTAGTTTTATTGTCTGTTGAGTTCGATGTTTTGCGTTTGGTGGGTAATATTTTATAAAATATACAATAGATTTTTGACTCTTTGAATGAATCTTTCTAGGATTTGGTTTTGACAAATATTAAGTTTGTTGAATTTTTTGATTACCAATTACTTTGTAGATAATTTTAAGAGCATGTTACCAGGACTAGGGGGTCGGAGCTATAGTGAGTTGAGTAGGCTGGATCTCAGGAGGATGGGGGGGGGGTGATGTTATAGAGGTGTATAAAATCATGAGAGGAATAGATCAGGAAGATGCACTGAGTCTCTTGCCCAGAGCAGGCAAATTGAGGACAAGACACATAGGTTTAGGGTGAAGGGGAAAAGATTTAATAGGAATCTGAGGAGTAACTTTTTCACACAAAGGGTGGTGGGGTATGGAACAGGCTTGTAAAGGAGTTGAGGCAGGGACGTTTAAGAAATAATTAGACAGGTACATGGAAAGGACAGGTTTGGAGGGATATGGGCCTAACGCGGGTAGGTGGGACTAGTGTAGCTGGGACATGTTGGCAGGTGTGGGCAAGTTGGTCCGAAGGCCCTCCTTCCGTACTGTATCACTCTGTGACCCTATAAAATACACATATAGATATTCTAGTCTTGGTTTCAAATTATTAACGTAGTTCAGATGGCTTTAATAAATGCAATTGGATATGAAAATTTACTACGTGTTGACAATGAAGTTTTTGGGTGAAATTAGAAGTTTTGGAGTAATTGTAAAGGCCAGAAAGTGTTTCTATTTCCACTCCTGCTTTAGTCATCATCATAATGTCACAGCCACGTTGGGCTCTTATTTTACATTTTTATTTACTTACTCAGATTTGAGATGGTACGGCTTTCACAAGTTCACAAGTTATATGCGTAGAATTAGGCCATTCAGCCCATCGAGCCCATTCAATCATGGCTGAACTCTGCCTCCTAATCCCATTTTCATGCCTTCTCCCCATGACCTTTGACACCCGTTCTTTTACTAAGCCATATTTAATATTTATATTCGTATTTATACCAGCTTCATTGAACCATATTTAGCATTTTCAACAGACTTATTTATTTGTTATTAATAAGTCATTGTTGATTTTTTTGTTTAATTGAGAACAGATTATGTCAGATGAATGATCGTGGGTTGCTAATACTGTGTTTACGTGTGTAGTCTTTTCAGTGTGCAGCCAACAGTCTTCTCAGGGGTGACTTCATGCTATAGCTAAATCTGAGCTGAACCATGCTGCAAGCAGGTAAGATCAGCTTGTAACCTGCGTGGGCTTTCGGCTAGAGTAGCTCACTTTGTGTCGGGCTAGAGTGTGGTACCAGATTGAGAAAAGTTGAATTGCCCTCGACTTTAATCTGCATTTGGTGAACATATATGCAAACTGGTCCAAAAGTATACAAAAGACCAAACTGGTCCAAAACCCAAACCCAGATTATACCGAACAAAAATGGCATGGACAAGTTTGCCCATGCATTTGCGCTCCTAATTACGTGTTTGGGATTCATCTCCTGTCTGACAGACGTATTGTGTTGAATGGCCATAAATATCTGTTCAACAGTTGACTCACTCATCCCTTTCTGTCAAGTCATTAGGTGCTTCAAACAAAACACGGTGTAGGTTTGGCATTGGGTTTAAATAACGCTGGGTTCTGATTTTCGTTTTTTTTAAATGAAAGTAAATTGACTGTGCTTTTCAGTTTGTATATTGTATTCTGAAATAGTGCCTCAGAAATAATACAAGCCTCAGTTTATCCCGGAGAACAAGGTTCTTCCATCTGTTATTCTGGTGACCACTTATAATCTATTGATCACGATTTGACAGCTTAGTTTAATTGTAAGTGACAGAACTGTTCCTGAAACTTGGATAATAGTGACAATCAAAATGAGCAAGATTTTAATGTTACAGTATAATTCCTTGGCATAAATTATTTTTTAGCCTCTTTCATCTTGAAGGAGATTCCATTTCGTTTGTGTAGTGGCAGTATCCTTTCAGACCAGCTCTGAAGTCTGAAGCCAGCCGTCGACTGCTTTTAATGTCATAAAAATTAACTGCAGATGGTGGTTTATTCAAGGTAGACACAAAGTGCTGCAGTAACTCAGCAGCATCTCTGGAGAAAATGGATAGGTGACGCTTCGGGTCTGGACCCTTCTTCAGACTCAGGGGAGAGGGAAACTAGAGGTATGGAAAGGTTCAGAACAAATCAGACCATTATAGTAATATATTACACTAAAGAAAAAAGAGCATCTCTGGAGAAAATGAAGAGGTGACTTTTCGGGTCTGGACCCTTCTTCAGACTGATTGTGGGGCGGGGAAACGGACAATGGAGATTGGGAGGGTGGGGATAAAAACCACAGCAAATCAGGACCAGCAATAGTAACTACTTTTAACCTGTTTGTCTACAGGAGATCTGTGCACGTGGGTCTTATCTGAAGACACTTGCAGGATTCTTGATACTATTTTAGGTGAGATTAGCTAAATTAGGAGATGTCAAGTATTTAACATTCTGTCCTGGTACAGCAAATGAATAGTAAATGTGTTTTTTTGGACATCTTTATTCTACTTTTAATATTGAATTTCTATTTATCTGTCATTAATCTCTCATGTGGGAGATTTCTTCCCCCTTAAGGGGAGTTTTTGGTTTAAATTATCATTTTATATTTGAAAATTGCTTCAATTGCACGGTTTGATGTTTGAAAAGACAAGTGCAACCCATTTTCCAGAACTTTAGTCCCGTTTTGATTTGAGTAACAAGTTTCTTGTTTGCAATAAGAAATTATTGTTCATAAGTTCTAGGAGCATAATTAGGCCATTCAGCCCATCAAGTCGACTCCGCCATTCAATCATGGCCGATTTATCTTTCCCTCCTAACTCCATTCTCCTGCCTTTGCATCGACCCCGTGGCACGCGTACTAGAGTCATAGCGTGATATAGCGTGGAAACGGGCCCTTCAGCCCAACTTGCCCAAATCGCCAACATGTCCTGGCTACACTAGTCCCACCTGCCTGCGTTTGGTCCATATCCCTCCAAACTTGTCCTATCCATGTACCTGTCTAACTGTTGCTTAAACGTTGGGATAGTCCCAGCCTCAACTACCTCCTCTAGCAGCTTGCTCCATACACCCGCCACCTTTTGTGTGAAAAAGTTACCCCTCTAATTCCGATTGAATCTTTTCCCCTTCACCTTAAACCTATGTCCTCTGGTCTTCGATTCACCTACTCTGGACAAGACACTCTGTGCATCTACCTGATCTATTCTTCCAATTATTTAATACATGTGGAAACACATTTTTGGAAAGAATGGAGGCTTCAAATTTATCATCCACATGTCATGTGCACGAGGTTCATTTAAAAAGTAAATAAAATAACAAAGGATCACACCCCATGCACTTGTCAAAGGAAATGAGCTCTTTTAAGAAGACCACATGCAACTACTGGATTTTATGGCATAAGTGATGGACTGTAAATGTTAAGGTTGTGCTAACAGTTATTTTTAAATTAGATATAAATGTTTCTTGATCTTTATGCATTGGGTAGATCTTGTGAATGTTGGTTTAGTTTAGAGATTTAGCATGGAAACGGGCCCTTCAGCCCACCCTGTCCGCGCTGACCAGCGATTCCCTCACACTAACATCTTCCTCCACAAACTAGGGACAATTTACAATTTTACCAAGCCAATTAGCCTACAAACCAGTGTGGGAGGAAAACCTGCGCAGGTCACGGGGAGAACATACAAACTCCATGCAGACAGCAACTGTAGTCAGGAATGAACACGGGACTCTGGCACTGTAAGCCAGAAACTCTACCGCTGCGCCCAATTATTTCCATTTTATTTTCCGAATCTCTTTTTTTAATTCTTGCCTTGTATTTTTCTTTGATGCTCGTCAGTTCTTACACGCTGTTTCGGTCGTTTTGATCAGACGTTGTGGCTTTTTATTCTCACTGACTGCTGATGGAAATCCTCAGTTATAACATAAACCTCTTATTACTCCGGAGAAAAGACATCAAGGTCACTGACCACTAACATATCACAACAGGCAGAAATAATTTGATGCAGCATTTCCACTAAAAGGCACCAGCTATAAAATGACCTTTTCTGTTTATGGTCTTAATACCTTTTTTGTGAATTGGAAACATATAATTTCGATGTTGTACATCCGGGGCAGTCACGGTGGCGCAGCGGTAGAGTTGCTGCCTTGCAGCACTTACAGCGCCAGGGACCCCGGTTCGATCCCGACTACGGGTGCTGTTTATGGAGTTTGTACGTTCATCCTGTGACCGCATAGGTTTCCTCTGAAATCTTCGGTTTCAGATTTCTAGGTTAATTGGTTTTGGTATAAATGTAAATTGTCCGTAGTGTGTTTAGGATAGTGTTAAGGGCCTGTCCCACTGTACGAGGTAATTCAAGAGCTCTCGCGAGTTTAAAAAAAAATCAAACTCGTGGTAAGCAGGTAGAATGTACGTGCGGGTACGTTGGAGCTCAGGACGTCTCTTAGCGGCTCGTAACGCTAACGGCAGGTACTCTGGAAACGCGGTAAACTCGTGAAGATTTTTCAACATGTTAAAAAATGTCCATGAGAGTCCCGAGTAACTACAGGCGGCCATTACTGTAATTCTCCGAATTCGAATTAGGGGAAACTCGGGAGAACTCTTGAATTAGCTTGTACAGTGGGACAGGCCCTTTAATGTGCGGGGATCGCTGGTCGGTGGGGACTTGGTGGGCCGAAGGGGCCTTTTTACACTCTGTATCTCTAAACTAAACTAATCTTCATGTGTAATGCTAAATATACGGTTGTCTTGGGTCCGGCACTTGAAATTAAGCATTAATATCCATTTTCTAGAGGCTATTATTGGTACAAAGCTGTGTGGGATGAGTTTAATTCAGGGGAAAATATGTCTTTTGATTTGCCTTTTTTTGTAGTTTTTTAAAAAAGTTAATCTGATTGTACATATATGTTTCATTCAAATGGAATCTTTAATGTTTTTTTATAAAATGTTTAAAATAAAAAATATTTTTGTATTTCAATAGCTTGCATTTGATTTAATATATTCATTGGCACTAAAATTATACTGATGTGTACCTTAACATCAGTACACGTTTCATATTAGTTAACTGTTAGAGTTAGTTAATTTTTCTCATCAACGAATTCAAATGTATAGCATTTCGGATTTGTAGAGTCATTTAAATGTCTGATTTTTAAAACAGCATCAGTTTGCCATGTTTCCCCTTTGCAAATGTAACTGAGCAATGAGTTTGTCACGTGAAAAATGTGTAAATGCACAGTCTTTGCTGTGTCTTATTCGTCAGCTTTGACTTTGCACGTTTTCATTTTTAACCTTTTATGGGTTAAGTTGCAGAAGGTGTCCGTTGAAACGGGGCATCTGTGTCCTGACTGAAGGATCAATCAGGTAGATGGATTGAGAAATAAACTGCATGAACTCAGAGGCAAGTGTACATTTAGAGAAGGTGAGCTCAATGTCAGATCAGACGCTGAGAGGAAAAATGAGCTTCAGTGAAGTTTAAAAAAAAAGTGTTTAAGAAAAAGTATTAAAGAAAATGTGGAAAAAACATTAACTGTGGTGGGGAATTCTAGATCTTATTCCTTTCCCTGAAGCTGCTGTGTAAAATGACAGCATTGCTATTAACCTCTTTGTTACTTTGAGACCAACATCTAACCCAATGTAAACCCTCACGGTCATGTCACTACGTATCTCTCGTCTCCATATGTGCATGGTACTTTTTAATTTCAGTTCAGTTTAGTTTATTGTCACGTGTTCTGAGGTACAGTGAAAAACTTTTGTTGCGTGCTATTCAGTCCAATACTTAGCAAGTATTCAGCTTACAATTAGTTTATTTCCAAAGGCAGTGTCAAATTTAATTCAAAGCAAATGAGTTGTAGGTTCATAAATGATAGGGGAAGAATTAGGCCATTCGGCCCATCAAGTCTACTTTGACATTCAATCATGGCTGATCTATCTTTCCCTCTCAACCCCATTCTCCTGCCTTCTCCCCATAACCCCTGACACCTGCACTAATCAAGAATCTACCAATCTCCGCCGTAAAAATATCCATTGACTTGGCATCCACAGCCTTCTGTGACAAAATGGCATGTCTTTCCAAACTTATGATAGCTTATTTATTTTTCCTCTGCCTTTATTCTGTTAATATCTTCATTGTTTCATTAGCTCTTTGCATTTGTTTTGTGTACAATGTAAATTTTGTCTTAAATCAGCGGGAATTACTAGAAGACGCATCTGATGTCTGTGATGGCTGTGTGGAATGAGCTTCCAGCAGAAGTGGTGGAGGCAGGATCGATTTTAACATTTAAAAGTAAAGTGGATAGGTATATGGACGGGAAGGGAATGGAGGGGTATGGTCTGAGTGCAGGTAGATGGGACTTGGGGAAAATAAATGGTCGGCACGGACTGGAAGGGCCGAGAAGGCCTGTTTCCGTGCTGTAATTGTTATATGGTTATAAGTATCAAAAGAGCAAAGAAATTAGTGTAGAAACATCAGATAGTGATAGAATTATAAATTAGTTTTGTTTATTGTCACGCGTACCGAGGTACAATGAAAAGCTTTTTTTGTTGCCTGCTATCCAGTCAGTGCAAAGACTACACATGATTAAGATGCTGGAAATTCTTGATTTCAGAATGTAAGCGTTCAGCTGCCGTAGGCATTTTAGAACTGGCATTTTGCCAATGAAACATAACGGATAAGCCTCTGTATTTACTTTCCCTCATGTCATTGTTCAAAGTCTAAACACTTTTAAATGAACATGGAAGTAATAATTTCAATTGAATTACCTGCAATTTTAAAATATTTTTTGCAATGAGTCCAAGTTCCAATTGGATGATTATTTTGATGATTTCCATTGGTCTTTTATTATTTATGCCCTAAATTATCAATTTGACTCCTTGTCTTTAGCCTCCTGTTTAAACAAAAACACAAAACAAGTTTGTTATCTTTCAACTAAGTAACATACAGCATTTGGCATAAACATTGTTTCAGCAACTTCAGATCTTGGCTGCCTCTGACAGTCTGCCTTTCTTACAGTCTGCCTTTTGACCGGAGGGAGGTTTCTAATGTTGGGGAAGTGTTGTTGTGGACCTTGGAACCTCGCATAGAACATAGATTGGCTTTTTCCCAGACTGCTGACCCACGTTGACTATTTTCTCTGATGAGCCTCCTTCGCTGTTTGTCATTTTTATTGCTTTAGTTGGCCATTTCCACTGTCTTTGTTCTTTGAATTCCATAATTTCCTGTAATTTCCAGTTATTCTAACTTGTTCCATTTAGTTTTGTTATGTCCTATCAAAGATTGTTTCCTCTTAGAGTCATAAACTCGTACAGCATGGAAACGGGCCGTTCGGCCCAACTCGTCCATGCCGACCAAGGTGCCCTAGCAAAGCTAGTCTCATTTGGCCACATCCATTTACTATCCATGTACCTGTCTAAGTCTTTTAAATGCTGTTATAGTACCTGGCTCAATGGCCTTCTTTGGCTGGACATTTCACATGCTCACCATCCACTGAGTGGAAAAAAATTGCTCCTCAGCTTCCTGTTAAATCAATTCCCCTCTCACCTTAAACTTATATCTTTATGGTTTTTGATTCCCCTATCCTGGGCATTATCTATTTCCCTTTATGCACCTCTATAAGATCACCCCGCAGCCTCCTGTGCTCCAAGGAATGAAGTCCTATCCTTCACAACCTCTTTCTTTAGCTCAGGTCCTCAAGTCCTGGTCACATCCTCGTAATTATTCTCTACACTCTTTCCAGCATAGCTCATAAGTTCAAGGAGCAGAATTAGGCTATTCGATCCATCATGTCTACTCCGCCTTTCAATCATGGCTGATCTACCTTTCTCTCTTATCCCCACTCTCCTGCCTTCCCCCCACAACCACTGACACCCTTAGTTCCAATCTTCCATTTTAGATAAGTGACATACATCTTAAATGTTGACTTTCCTTTTCCCCATTTTGTTAATGATATATTTGATATGTATAATGATGCAAACATTTTTTTTTGCAAATATTTTACATATTAAAACAGCTCTAAAGATATCATCTAATTAAATAGAATATTGAGCATCAGCAGGTATAACATAGTTGAGATAGACACAAAATGCTGGAGTAACTCAGCGGGACAGGCAGCATCTCTGGATAGAAGAAATTGGTGAAGTTTTGGGTCAAGACCCTTCTTCAGGCTCAGTCTGAAACGTCACCCATTCCTTCTCTCCAGAGGTGCTGCCTGTCCCGCTGAGTTACGCCAGCATTTTGTGTGTAGGATTCAAGAGAGTGAGTTTATCTTCGGTGTCAAGCAGCATCTGCAGTTCCTTCCTACACTGAACATAGTTGAGAGTGGCCAATTAGGGATATGGACATCCCTGGTGTAGTGGTATTGTCAACATAAACTTCCTCTTGCAGTAAAAGCTCCAGTTATTTAGCAGAAGCACAATGAAGCATGAACATCATTCTGCTCCTCATTACGTTTGTTATACGTGTTTGCAAGGATCAGTGTTTCGCAAAAAGAGATGCTGGGAGCACAATTTGCCAGCGAGTCGCAAGAAGCATGGTATGTTTACTTTCAGCTATCTCCGCTTCTTGTGCATATATTTGCTTAGGCCGTTTCTACTAATTGGAAGTGTTCTTTTTGGGTGTGTTTTCATTCCAAGTCAAAGGGATGATTTTTCCGGCATTGTGCGACTTCTGTCATGGAATTGTTCGTGCCGGGAGCACATATTGCAGGTAGCACCACTGTGATTTCAAAATGTGATCCCGGTGGGCAAAGGCCTGTGTTGGGAATATACATGTGGAAAACCAGCCCGATAGAATCAGAGTGTTGTGAATTAGAGTGACATGATCCGGCACGTTATTGTTTTGAAACATCCATTTTTCATAACCAGATGTTTGCATCCTCTGAGGAAGCTACAGACTCATTTCTGCATCTTGCTAGTTAGAGCCGTTTTCTTAGTGAGGCCTGATTACGATACATATACGGAATGCTGTAGGGGGTTGCAGCAGTCAATTAATTCGGGGGGACTGAAAGTAGCACACCAATTCTGGTGACTTTCCCAAATTAGCAACCGGATGGGAGTTTGGTACACAGAAGCGCAGATGTTGGCATCTGGAGCAAAATAAAATGAGAGCAGCTGGAAGAACTCAGCGAGTCGGGCAGTATCTGTGGAGGGAAATGGGTGATGTTTCAGGTCAAGACCATTCTTCAGGCTGAGAGTCGGGAGAGGGAGACTAGAGAAGGGTAAGGTGTGAAAACGACTGATCAAAGCAGATGAAAAGGAAGCGTAGACTGTTTTATTGTTAGCTGAGGGGAAGGTGACCTGGAGGCATACAATCTAAAATTAATCAGAAGGACAGTGAAACTAGTCGGAGAACGAGGGTGGGAGAAGGACTGAGAGAGAGTGATATCATCCAACAGGCTGTACAGTTTGCAGTCTTTTCCAATGGAAGGAACAGGAATCACTTCAACTGAATACCCTGTGTGACTGCATGGGGCTGTTTCTTGAGGATAATCCACGTTTCATTGCAAGCCTACGGATCGACACCTCATCTTCTGATGAGGCACATTTTAGCCTTACAGCCTCCGAGCTGCCTCCTTGCTGGGAATGTCCAACTTTGAATGATCAGCATTTCTTGCATTTTTATTTTAACTCTAATGTTTCACTCCTTTACATTCCTCTGGTAATTTCAAATAATTCTGAATTAATGTCTCCATCGGATTGACCTTTTGTTGTCCATTACCATGATCTTTCATCTTGCCCTAGAGCTCTTAATCTCATGTCAGCACACTCTTTTGCAAATCAGCCCACCACCCCAGCCACCACCCTATTTCTCTCTACATTTACCTAGCCCAGTATTGACAAAAGGCTCTTGATCTGAAACATTCATTCATTTGTTTTCTTTCAACAGAGATGCTACCTAATCCATTTAGTTTCACCAAAATGTTCAGTTTATATGTAAAATGTCAGCATCTACCGTAGCTTGCTTTGTTTAATCTTAGAACATAGAACAGTACAGAACAAGACCAGGCTCTTCAGCCCACAGTGTTTGTGCCAGACATGATGCCAAGACCTTCTCCTATCTACCTGCGCACAATCCATATCCCTCCATTCCCTGCATATCCATGTGTCTAGCCAATAGATGCCACTTTTGTAAGTGCCTTGAGCACCACCCCTGGCAGCGTGTTCCAGGCACTCGCCATCCTCTGTGTAAATAAAAATCTCCTTGCCATGTGATCTTGATCTTGCTTTGGTTTTTAAACCACCACACGTGTACACTTTTTAGGAGAGCTCACTGACTAATGAGAAGGAATAGATGAATCTTATATTTTAATGCTTTTTACCTACCTTTTGAATGCAATTGGTAGCGATGTACCACAGGTCTAAATAACGAGACTCGTGACAGAAGCAGCAGGAAGTTTGTGCATCTGGGTAATTGATCACTCTGACACGCTGTTTATTTTCTCCATAGCCGCTGAAAGTGCTCGATGGTCTTCTCATTTTGCAGCCTGCCTTCAAGTTTAATTTAGCTTTGAGACACAGTATGGATATGGGCCCTTTGGCCCACCGAATCCACACCGGCCATCGATCACCCATTGGTACCAGTTCTACGTTATCCCACTTTCTCATCCACTCCCCCTACGTATTAGGCGCAATTATATGAAGGCACGTTAACCTACAAACCCGCACGTCTTTGGGATGTGGGAGGACAGCGGAGCACCCGGAGGAAACCCAGGCAGTCACTGGGAGAACCGGGCGATACTGTGGCGCAGCGATAGAGTTGCTGCCTTGCTGTGCTTGCAGCGCCGGAGACCCGGGTTCGATCCCGACTACGGGTGCTGTCTGAATGGAGTTTGTACATTCTCCCCGTGACCGCATAGGCTTTTTCTGAGATCTTCGGTTTCCTCCCACACTCCAAAAGACGTACAGGTATGAAGGTTAATTGGCTTGGTGCACGTATAAATTGTTCCTAGTGTGTGTGTAGGATAGTGTTAATGTGTAGCGATCACTGGTCGGTGCGGACTCTGTGGGCCGAAGAGCCTTTTTCTACGCTGCATCTTTCAACTAGACTAAACTAAACGTGCAAACTCCAGACGCAGGCCGAGGTCAGGATTGAAGCTGTGTCTCTGGAGCTGTGAGGCAGCAGTTCTACCAGCCGCAAATAAAAGTATTTTGTTGGTTGGCTGATCTTTCTCCCAAAGAATGTTCCCTTAATATTGGGGTCCAAAAAGTATCTTATCCAGTGTGAAGACCACTAGGTGACTTCTTGCTTGGGATGTGGCATTCAGAAGTTCCTAATATTGCCAGTGTTGGAGGCTGATGAAGTCTGGATCTCGTTGGTAGGTTGGACTTCAGCCAAGTAGTAGCTTTCCACTTCATCCCTTCAGAGTTGGCATCGAGTAGTCTTTCGAGAAATGAGTGAAAGATACTTTGAAATAGATCGTGCATTGATCAAGCCAGTCCACGTACACTTTCACATTGATGGAATTAGGGGTAATTGATTGTTGGGAATGTGGGTTTGAAGCCTAGCTGTCGGAGTTTAAATTAGATTCGTTGTGATATCTTGTTTTATCAGGGTATATCTGTTTCCTTAAATAAATGTTTTTGGATAAACAATGAGGGCTGATAAACCTTCGGGGACCGGCTGTGAGCGGTTTCTGTGCTTTGCAGTGCAAAGGAACCAAATTAAAGAAATACCCGAGGGAAGCCTTAAAAAATCTTTTTGAGTTTTACTGCACTGTCTGTCAGATCTTTGTATAAAATAAAGTAGACTTACTTTTTTAATGTTTTATTTTCTAATTCACAAAGGCTTGGCTGTAGAATTATTGCAGTTCAAACATTTGCGATCCTTTTCAGAACACTGTGGAGCATGGAAATGATTTGGTTTGAGCGTGTTTTAGATTCCGATTAGTGTATTAAGATTTTTGCTTTTAAAAAAAAAACAAGGGGTGGTACAGTGGCACAGCGGTGGAGTTGCTGCCTCATTGCACCAGAGAACCTGACTACGGTCGTTATCCGTAAGGAGTTTGTCCGTTCTCCCCGTGACTACACGGGTTTTCTCCGAGATCTTCGGTTTCTTCCCCCACTCCAAAGACGTACAGGTTTGTAGGTTAATTGGCTTGGTGTCATTGTAAATTATCCCTAGTGTGTGTAAGATAGTGTTAGTGTGTGGGGATCGCTGGTCGGTGCGGACTCGGTGGGCCGAAAGGCCTGTTTCCACGCTCTACCTCTAAAACTAAATATTCATGAGGAACCTTGCTTATCTCCTGCAACTCCAAACGTAGATGACTATCTAGCCCTTCTCCTCCTTAATATGCTTATAAAATCTTTTTGGATTCTCCTTAATCGTTGTCATAGCTATCTCATGCCCCTTTATGCCCACTTGATTTCCTTCTTAAGTATGCCCTTCAATCCCCCATACGCCTCCGCGGCAAATAAGAATTCCGTTGTTCTGTTTTCAGGACATATGCAGCTAACACTATTGACCCATCTGTGGAAGAGTCTCGACCCGAAACGTCACTCACTCTTATCTAGAGATGCTGCGTGTCCTGCTGAGTTACCCCAGCATTTTGTGACTATTGACTCTTAACTCTGTCCCCCAGCTGCCTGTACCTGATCGGGGCTTCCATTATTTTTCCTGACTAGGGCTTCAATTTCTTTCGTCATCCAGCCTTGTTTCGGGTTCATTCTGTTAAATTCAGTCCAGACCTTGGGTGCTATGCATGTGGAGTTTGCAGATTCTCTCTGAGATTGCCTGGGTTTCCACAGAGTACTCTGGTATCCAACTACATCCGAAAGAGGTGTTGGTTGGTAGGTTAATTAGGGTGAAGAAGGGGCCAGACTGGAATCTGTGCCCATCGCACATGTCCTCCAGAGAGGCTGCCTGACCCACTGAGTTACTCCAGCAGTTTGAGTTCTACACAAGATTCCAGCATCTGCAGTTCTTTGTTTTTAGGCTTAGTATCAAACCGGGATCTTAATGGTTGGTAGAAACAAAAAAAAAAGCTGGTGTATCTCAGCGAGACAGGCAGCATCTCTGGAGAGAAGGAATGGGTGTCGTTTCGTGTCGAGACTCTTCTTCAGATTCTCAGACTCTTCAGAAACGTCACCCATTCCTTCGCTCCAGAGATGCAGCCTGTCCCTTCGATTACTCCAGTATTTTGTGTCTATCTTCTGTATAAACCAGCATCTGCAGCTCCTTCCTCCACCTTAATGGTCGGGGTGGACTTGGTGAGTCAAGGTCTTGTAACGGTGCTACATCTCTCTATGGCTCCGTGACTTGAGCAAATTAAGTTCTCTTCAACATTTTCCACTGGGTGAAATATTTATCTTTGCTCCTATTTTATAAAGAAAGGTAGGCTTGCTGAAAGAAACAAAACTGTCTCCACTGACTGCATGCTCACCTTCTGAGAGAATCTATTTCTGAGGCCACTGTCTTGAAGTTATTGAATCGTAAAAACAGGCCCCTCAGCAAAGTCATGATTTACACTCATCCTACATTAATCTTATTTTGTATTTGCTCCACATTCTCGTCAACTCCCCACAGATGTTATCACGCATCTACACACTGGGGGCTAATTATAGCGGCCAATTAACCTACCTACCAACACCTCTTTGGGATGTGGAAGGAAACCAGAGCACACTGAAGAAACCCATGCAGTCTTGCAGAACATGCAAACTCCACACAGATAGGTCCAGATTTACCTAGGTCAGTGGCACAGAGGCGGGAGGCTCCGTTAGCTGTTCCACTTCACCTCTTTCAAGTGAACAATCTCCATATCAAAGATAGACGCAAAATGCTGGACTAATGCAGCGGGTCAGGCAACATCTCTGGAGAACATGGATAGGTGACGTTTCACAGAGTGCTGGAGTAACTCAGTGGGTCAGGCAGCATCTCTGGTGAACATGGATAGGTGACGTTTCAGGTCGGGACCTTTCTTTAGTCACATCTCCATATCAACATCTGTATTGTAGTGTGGGTACAGACCTGGTGTTAAAGTATGAATTATTGCAAGCACTTTTGTCTGGGGCTCCCTTGTTTTGTGTCTTTATTTTCTTCCTCTGTTCCCCTCGATGATTGCAACGTCTAATTTGTGGGCAGATTAAATGTCTTTCCAAAGGATGATGCAGATTATGACAAAAAATAATTGACGATTCTTGGAAATTGACAATTTTTTACAAAACTGCATTATAGTGCGACCTCCTGTTTAATTAAGGGTAATATTACCAAGTTTTCGTAAGCAATTAGAAGAAAGGTATAGAAAACAATCTCGAGCGAACATTACATTTTAAGAAAGGTTCTTCAGGTTTTTTGTGTAATATTATAAGAAACATGAAGCGATTTGACCTTTAAACCATTAGCAAGGGATCTGAACTAAGTCATTCAAATACATTTATAGATTGTCAGCCGTCTAAAGGTTAGGGTTTGCATTGATTTTTATAATAGTTTTGACATCCATCTTGAGCAGAAGAACTTCATGTCTTGTAGTTTTAGGATTCCGTATTACAACCTGTGTTAATCCAGAGGACATAGGTTTAAGGTGAAGAGGGAAAGATTTATAGGATTATGAGGGATTTACTTTTTCCACACAAAGTGTGGTGGGTGTATGGAACGAGCTGCCAGAGGAAGTAGTTAAGGCAGGGACTACCCTAACGTTTAAGAAACATTTAGACAGGTACATGGATAAAACAGGTTTAGAGGGAAGTCGGGCAAATGCAGACAGGTGGGACTAGTGTAGATGGGAAATGTTGGTCGGTGTGGGCAAGTTGGGCCGAAGTGCCCGTGTTTCCACGCTGTAGGAATAACTAAATGAACCTATTATAGTCTTGATCTTGTTGACAACTTGAAAGTTATGCAGGAAATAATGCAAACCTTAAGTATCTATTCAACTCATTGCTATGTGATTTTTTAATCTATCATTTTAAACAAAAACTAAATTCAACTTATCCAAGGTAGACGAAAATGCTGGAGAAACTCAGCAGGTGGGGCAGCATCTATAGAGCGAAGGAAATCTGCTACGTTTCTGGTCGAAACCCTTGTTCAGACTGAAGAACAATTCAAGATTCTGAATATTTAAGATTATTTTCCAGCAGAAATGCATGAATTGCTGTTATTTCCATTGAGATGAATTAAAATTTATTACCAGGCAGACTAATTAAATAATAAACTCCACATTAAATCTATTAAATCTAACTATCCTTTTCTCCTTTCCATATTTATTCTTTTGAATTATTATAATGCCCTATAGGTGCTGACAATAGAATAAACTAGGTGAAAGGCAATATAAAGGAATATAAAGCATGTGTCATTGAGTCTCCAAAGGTCATGTTAAGCCAAAGGTCTGAAACGTTTGGTAATACATCATGAAAGCTTCTGACCCACTTATTGCATTATGCAGTTCACAAGCTGCCTTTGTCCTTGGCTTTTTGGGAATTCCTCCTTTTACGATAGATACATGGTATTTGTTCCTGGACTGGTCCAGGAACACTGAGGCCCTGCACAAGAAGGGACAGAGCCGACTGTACATTATGTGAAGGCTCCGCTCCTTCAACGTCTGCAGTAAGATGCTGCCGATGTTCTACCAATCAGTGGTAGCCAGTGCCATTTTCATCGCTGTTGTGTGGTGGGCCAGCAGGGCCATGGATGCCGACAGGATCAACAAACTGATCAAGAAGGCTGGCTCCGTCCTGGGGGCGGAGGTGGGTGGTCTTGGAGGGGAGGATGCTCCTTCAACTGCGGAGCATCTTGGACAATACATCTCACCCCCTCCATGACAAACTGGTCATCCTGAGGAACACCTTCAGCAACAGACTGGTTCCACCAAGATGCAGCCCAGAACGCCACAGGAGATCCTTCTTCCCTGTGGCTATCAAACTGCACAACTCCTCCCTTCTGTCTCAGAGTTGACTGGGATTGACTCCCCTCCCACCGCCCCCCCTCAAATCTTTGCACATCCCCAATCCTTTCCACTTGTCACTTTAATTCATGTTTCATGTACTTTGTATTTTATGACTGTTGGCAGATCAATTTCTCTCCTGGGATAAATAAAGTTCTGTCATATCGTTTTTCCAAGTAAAACTAGTTGGCCATTGTGGTCATGAATAACATAATTGTTTCACTTAAGTTCATTGAAACAATGCAACACACTTCATAAGATCACATATGTTCACAAGTTATAGGAGTAGAATTAGGCCATTCGGCCCAACAAGTCTACTCTGCCATTCTATCATTGCTGAGCTCTACCTCCTAATCCCATTTTCCTGCATTCCCCCCCATAGCCCTTGACACCCGTTCTAATCAAGATTTGGTCTATCTCTGCTTTAAAAACATCCACTGACTTGGCCTCCACAGCCCCCTGTGGCAATGTTCCACTGATTAACCACCCTCTGACTAAAGTTCCTCAGCTCCTCCTTTCTAAAAGTGAACCCTTTAATTCTAAGGCTATGACCTCTGTTCACATGGCTAATAATTTTGTTGATTGAGGTACTTTGCAAATGTTTTATAAATTATGTGCTGTTGATAAAAACCTTTGCACAATTGGCAATTCCTATAACCGGCACGTGAGAGTTTTTAGTGGTAGGAAATAACTGCAAATGCTTGTTTAAATCGAAGGTAGACAATAAAAGCTGGACTAACTCAGGCAGCATCTCTGGAGAGAAGGAATGGGTGACGTTTTGGATCGGAACCCTTCTCAAGACTGAACAGTGTGAAGGGTGGCATGGCGGTGCAGTCTTAGAGTTGCTTCCTTATGGTGCCAGCGACCCGGGTTCGATCCTGACCACGGAGTTTGTACGTCCTCCCCGTGACGTGTGGGTTTTCTCCGGGTGTTCCGGTTCCCTCCCACACTTCAAACACGTGCCGGTTTGTAGGTTAATTGGCTTTGGTAAAATTGTAAACTGTCCCTAGTGTGTGTAGGTTAGTGTTACTGTGCAGGGACCCGGTGGGCCGAAGGGCCTATATGCGCGCTGTATCGCTGAACTAAACTAAACTAAGATGCTGTCTGACCAGGCTGAACAGTGAGGAATGGTCTCGGACCGAAATGCCACCCATCCTTTTTCTGCCGTGTTGCAGAGTTGCTCCAGCATTTTGTGTCTATCCTCAGTGTAAACCAGCATTTGTGGTTCCTCTCTACACAAGCTTCTAGGTGGGGATGGAAATTGAATTTCTGCAGCTAAAACCATGCTGATAACAGGTCTGGGAATGTTGCAAGTCAAGAACTAATGCCCAGAATTTTTACGAACATTGTAAATAGTGACAAATGAGGAGAAATATAATTATATTTGGTTAAAGTTAGATAATGCCAAATGTAATGTAGGCAATTCTTGCAACTGTACCATGTTTAATTTAATAGCCAAATAATGTGGTGAGTCTCTGGAATTCTCTGCCACAGAAGGTAGTTGAGGCCAGTTCATTGGCTATATTTAAGAGGGCGTTAGATGTGGCACTTGTGGCTAAAGGGATCAGGGGGTATGGAGAGAAGGCAGGTACGGGATACTGAGTTGGATGATCAGCCATGATCACATTGAATGGCGGTGCAGGCTCGAAGGGCCGAATGGCCTACTCCTGCACCTATTTTCTATGTTTCTATGTTTCTATGTCAGTGGGAGGTAACTATGGATTCTCTACAAAGGCTTCAAGTAGCTAATCAGTTGTTGCGCAGAGAAAACATCCAGTTTTCTGATTGAAGTTGTTTTGACACAACATCTTAGAATCTGAGTCCACTGAAATGAATTGTCTATCCAAAAATCATACTTAATGTCTACACAAATGTGTCCTGAACAAAATGTAGAGCCATATAATTTCATTCACACCATAAACAAAACAGTCATTGTAAACAAAAATAAATCTACTTTGATTTGCGGGGAAATGGGTCTGATTCTTTAAAATATATCGTGATATTAATACAAAGGTTGACACAAAGTGCTGGAGGTACTCAAGCGGGTCAGGCAGCATCTCTGGAGAACATGGATTGATGATGTTTCGGGCTGTGGACCTTTCTTCAGTCCCTTCTTCCTGAGTTTGAAGAAGGGTCCCGACCTGAAATGTCACTGAAATATTTTCTCCATAGATGCCGTCTTACCCGCTGAGTTACTCCAGCATTTTGTGTCTATTCCTGGTATAAACCAGCATCTGCAGTTTCTTTTTCTTACATAATACAAAGTTAGTTAATTCCAGGAAAGTAACAATTGTGCTCAAGTTGCTCGACAGTGACGAGGATGTGGATATTCATGCGCATTTGGGTACATCCTGGTGCTTAATAAATGCTGGATTGACAAGAAATTGCACGTGCAGTTTATGATGTATTTTGGGCTCTGGATCCTGGATTGTCAGGGCAAGAAGCAAAGATCTAACACATGCCATGGCATGGTATATATTGCCATTGTATGTAAAAACGGAATTATTGCACAAGTTACATTATTCACATGTTGTAGACGTCTGGATTTTGCTAATGGGCCAGTGAATGAAAGTGAAATCATTTGCAGTCGCATCTTAATGGCAATGTAGATAGGTCTTCTGCATACACCTAGATGAACATGGGAGAGTCACTCTTAGATAGATTCATAGAGCATAGAAACGGGTCCTCCGGCCCAACTTATTAATTTAATGAAAGACACAGCACGGAAACAGGCTTTTCCACCCACTGGGTGCACACCGACCATCGAACACCCGTTCACACCCACTTTTCATCCCACTTTCTCATCCAGTCCCTGCACACCAGAAGCAATTTATAGTGGTTAATTAACCTACAAACCCGTCTTTAGGATGTGGGAGGAAACCCAGTCAGGTGCCCGGGAGAAGATGCAAACTCCGCGCAGACAGCACCCGAAGTCAGGATCGAACCCGGGTCTCTGGAGCTGCGAGGCAGCGTCTCTACCAGCTGCGCAACTGTACCGCTCCTAATTGTTAATTGTGATATTATTAGCTAAAATTGCTTATTTTCTCAAAAATCTTTAAATTGTTTAAATTTTTTAAAAATATGTTTACGTTTTAGAACAGCTTTGACAGTCGGTGAAAGCTTAGAGCAAGGCTTAGCTGTTTGTCAATGTGTACAGCAAGGCGTAGCTGATTGTCAAAGCATGCCGGGGGGTTTGCGGCAGGGCTTGGCCAGTGACCGCTTGGCAGCATTTTTACTGTCAAAGCTTTGCTAATGGAGTCAGGATGCTGTGGGCCATTTGCTTGAGGATCAGGTTAAAAGAGGCATGTAGTGAGAATATCATTTACAAAAGAAGACGTGTACGGATCAATGTAGTTTTTTTAATCATCTGTTGAAATCAGTGTCTGCTCAACAGGTGCAATGGCACTTTCTTCTCCTGCACCCAGGTACAGTGACATGTCTTTTTTTGCATACTGTACAGTAAAAACCTTACTAGGACAATCATACTTAAATGCAAAAGTGTAGAAATTGTAGATTATACTGAGGCAGTACATAAGAGTCGCCACGTTTCCGGCACCATTTTGTATGATTCAATTCCAATTAAATGACAATCAAACAATGAAATCTAAATCACTGTAGATTCTTTTTGGTGCTCAAATGATGAGGTGTGCAGCAAAAGTCCAAAGTTGTTAAAAATGTAGAGTCACCTCATGATACCTTGACCGTCTTTGGCTAACCACTTGGTTTGTTCTGCTTGCAACAAGAACTTGGTCCACGGAAAAAGGATGAATGCTATGCTTCACTTATTTTACTTTTGTAGGATCCCTGATAAAGTTCCAAATATTATTGAATACGGTTTGGCAGGCCAATGCCATCATGCATTGATATTTCCACTTGAATCCGTGCTGTTTTGCTCAAACTTGATCTGGAATATTAAAAATGAAGAATCAAAATGTCTGGAATAGTTTCTCGATTTTTAATATAGCAGTAAGAAACTCATTATCTGGTTGTTAGGATGCTCATTTGCAAACCACTGCTGTGGTATGATTAATACGTAGTTAATCAGAATCAAAGAGGTTGTGATATGGAACTTCTGGGTCCCATGTGGTTCTAATTTAGTCATGTTTAATAATATATTGTCGGTGAGAGACCCAAAATTCCAACCTTCAGTATGTTGGAAATTATTATAACAGTATTATAATATTCTGCTTGGGTTGACATGAATATCCATTGGGGCTGAGGATGGATGCTTTCATCGCAGATTTTTCAACGAATGGCATCTACATTTTTGTTGGTGACGATGACAAAGTCTTTGAATACTGCCTTCCAAATTTTGGTTGCTTAAAATCCACTTTTTTATTGACACAAAATGCTGGAGGAACTCAGCAGGTCGGGCAACATCCGGGGCAGGCGATGTTTCAGGTCGGGAGCCTTATCCAGACCCATTTCCCTCCACAGACGCTGCCTGACCTGCACTCTCTCGTGTCTCCATTCTTCATTGATACAAACAGTTTTCTGCTGAACATCTCATATTTTGAGTATCACAAAGATTTGGATTTCATGGTGGAGTAACTCAGCGGGAACAGGCAGCATCTCTGCAGAGAAGGAATGGGTGACGTTTTGGGTCGAGTCCCTTCTTCAATTGATTTCATTGTTTGATTGTCATCTAATTGATGTCAACATTGCAAATATGTTTTATTTTCCACATTGTACCTAACGATTTGCTCTGTGCCTTTGGAAGGTAGATCGCTTGCAAGAAGGTTCAGATTTTGTGCACCATTGTTTAGTTTAGAGATATAACATGGAAACAGGCCCTTCGGCCCACCAAGTCCACTACGACCAGCGATCCCTGCCAATTAAAACTATCCTACACACACACAGGACAATTTACAAATTTTCCAAGCCTATTAACCTACAAACCTGTACGTCTTTGGAGTGTGGGAGGAAACTGGAGATCCCGCAGATAACCCTCGCGGTCACGGGGAGAATGTATAAGCTCTGTACTGACAAGTACCTGTAGTCGGGATCGAACCTGGGTCTCTGGCACTGTAAAGCAGCGACTCTACCGCTGTGCCACCGTGCCACTCCTTCATTTAAAAAAATGAATCCAAGGCTTTTTTAGTTGAACATTAAGCTCCATCAGCCAACGGTGGGAAGCAGTAGTTACAGTCAGCATTGTCAACCAAACTAAACTATAAATTTGAAGAAACATACACTTTTCCGTTCCATCATGAAGATTGTTGCAGTCAAATCTGTGAATGCGATGGTTGGCTGCAGTGGAGAAGTGAGGATTATTTGAGATGTTAGTGTTTATTGGTCCTTGGCTTCCCATGCCTTGAAAGCCTATGGCAGAATCTGCAGGTACCTCACTGAATGGGATTGATTTACCACATGAAGTATTGCTGTGTTTACACGTGGCCAGGATATATTGTGTAACATTAGTTTAGTTTAGATGGACAGCGGGGAAACAGGGTCTTTGGCCCACCGAGTCCGCACCGATCAGCGATCCCCGCACATTAACACTATCCTACACGCACACACACGAGGAACAATTTTTACATTTACACCAAGCTAATTAATCTACAAACCTGTACGTCTTTGGAGCGTGGGAGGAAACCGGAGATCCCGGAAAAAATCCACGCAGTTCACGGGGAGAACGTACAAACTCCGCACAGACAGCACCCGTACTCAGGATAGAAACGGAGTCTCTGGCGCTGTGAGGCAGCAACTCTACCGCTGTGCCGCCGTTAAGATTGCCCGCAGATTAGTGATAACAGGATGGCTGTCGCATTTAAACTATCTCTCTAATACAATAACATACTGTGCTATATTGAAAATATGTTGCTGAAGATATTGGAAAAATGAAGCAATGAAATATTAACTTTTTTATAATCTTAATTGCTGTGAATCTGTTGCTTTTCAAAATCAGCAGGAACTGAATCATGCTGCACAAATTTGACTTGGGTACAAACGTTTATTTTGTGTCAATAATAAAGTGAACAAAACTGAAAAGAGTCTTGTGTTTGTAGCATCCAGTTTGCCAATATGATCTGAATATTAATATGATACCCAAAAATTCATTTCCTGTATGATTTTGCAACCACATTGTTCTGAATCATTCCAGGTGCTGTTCTGTCACAGTGGATAAATAACTAGCTTTTATTAATGTAAAATGCTCAAACCGAGCATAATTTGAAGATGAGCTGCAGGTAGAGTGCTACGTCACTGAATACCAGTCTGAAGAAGGGTCTCGACCCAAAATGTCACTCATTCCTTCTCTCCAGAGATACTGCCTTGCCCGCTGAGTTACTCCAGCATTTTGTGTCAAAGTCAAAAGTCAAGCAAACTTTATTGTCATTTAGAAATACATCGATATATGCAATTCCAAAGGAAATTCCATTGCATTTGGCTCCCTGTGCAACAAAATAATTAACAGAAGGATAACCTATCTGTAGATAACAGATGTCTACCTTTAACTGAATATCAAAACTGTTTCCACAATCAGGAGCTGGATACAAAATGCTGGTGTAACTCAGTGGGTCGGGCAGCATCTCTCGAGAAAAGGAATAGGTGGCGTTTCGTAAACTGAATGTTCTTAGAATGTGTATAAGTTGCTGGTCCTGGCAGTTTCATTAAGCTTAGTAAAATAGCAGGTCAAGAGTGTTTAATTTTCATATTTACTGAAACTGAACAATACTATGATTACTTGCAACAACATAATAGGCCTGTAAACACGATACTCATAGATACCAACTGATAAGCAAGAAAAATGATGAATGTTGAGATTATTCAAAAGTGGAATTCCTATGCTCATTGGCATGACAAATGGACCCATTCCTTCTCTCCATAGATGCTACCTGACCCTCTGAGGTACTGCAGCATTTTAGACAATAGACAATAGGTGCAGGAGTAGGCCCCTGGTTCTGGACCCCAACATTGGGAACATGTTTCCTGCCTCTAGCGTGTCCAAACCCTTAACAATCTTTGTGTCTATCTTTGATTTAAACCAGCATCTGCAGTTCTTTCTTCCACGGCTCTTCAATTAGTATGTGTAGTTTAATAAAAAGGCAATTTTAACCTCTGTGTCATTTTACATTGATTTTAGGATTTCTGTGTCAAATGTTTTGAAATACCATTTCTATGTCCAATTAGACTCCCTCTTTGTGAGAGAGATCCGAAATGGGATTCAATTGAAAATATGCTGAGGTGTTTTATTTTCGTATTGGGTTAAACCTGGAAAACCTAAAGTCTTGGTGCTGCTGAAATGTTATTGAAGTTTAGCTGCAAGGTAGAATATGCAATCAAAATATATTTGTGATTGTAGTGGTCAGTGTGAAAGGCTCAATATAATGTAGTTACTGTGTCACATAGTGCTCCCCCTACTGGACATGTGAGTATTGCAGCTGTTTATGGAGAATGCCAAAAGACAAGGTCAATACACTGCCAGTATTTGGCATGCAGACAGGATAAATGATGTCGTTATTTAATGGATTCAAACCTTTGTTTTACCAATGAATGTATGGGAGAGAGGGAGCGGGGTGTGGATTCTTGATGTGGCAGGCATGGGTGTTTTGTTGAAGGAATGAAGGGGGCAGTTTCAATTATTCTGCTGTTGGAAGAACTGCTCTCTTTTGTGTGAAGAAGGGACTCGACCCGAAACGTCACCCATTAATTCTCTCCAGAGATGCTGCCTGTCCCGCTTTACTCCTGCATTTTTGTGTCTATCTTCGGTTTAAACCAGCATCTGTAGTTCCTTCTTACACAACTGGTCTCCTTTACTAATTTCCAAATATTTTTCACATAACAGACTATTATTAGTAGTTAAAATAAAGGTTTCATTTCCCCCCCCCACACACACATTTCACATCCAAGTAGTCAGCAATAATTGGAGTCATTGACGTAAAATGACTAAGAGATTACGTTTTTTGTAAAAAAAAATTATTAGCGGTACTGTAAGTTACATCAGTGTACACCCCTTGCATTGTATTACAGTCATTGTACCCCTTAATGTTTTATTTATTTTAAGGCTTTAGAAAAGAGAGAATAGAGAGAAGAGATGAAGAGTTAATTGATGAAAATGGCGTCACCCAAGCTGTCTCTGTGTTTTTGTTTAAATGATTAAAATAACACGTGGAGAAACTTTACTTTTGCAGCGTTGAAAGGGACAACATCTTTACTTGAGCGCAGTGGTGGATGTTAAACTATAATGATTTGCCCACTGCTGGAGGAGAAATGAGAGCTTGACATGGCTTTATTTGGCATTGAATAAGATCACTAACCCAAGGGGTGAGTGAAACATGTAAAGTCCAGAATTAAGGTGTCCTGAAACACAAATGGGTACAGGAGTTGCCCAAGTGCTTATCATTGAAAACATCCTTTGAAGTAATCAATGGGGATGATTAAAATCAAATTGGCTGTCTTAGATTCAATTCTGCGTTCATGCCTACTATATTCTGTTGTGCTGAAGCAAATTAAGAATTTCATTGTCCTGTCTGGGACACATGACAATAAACTCTGTTGAATCTTGAATCTCTTGAACTAGAAAAGTTTGGAAATTTACAGTAGATTGTACAGCTGATAAAATTTGAAAGAAATAGAATGGGGCCCTGGTGTCTGTGCTCAGTCATAACTGTGCCGTGTATACAAAGTGCTGGTGCAGCTCAATGGGTCAGGCAAAATCTCTGGAGAACATGGATAGGTGATGCTTCGGGTAGGGACCTTTCTTCAGACCCAAAAGGTCACCTATCCATGTTCTCCAGAGAAGCTGCCTGACCCCCTGAATTACTCGAGCATTTTGAGTCTTTTTCTGTGCCCAGTTAGTTAGCTCTCCCTGGATCCCATGCGATCTAACCTTGTAGAGCGGCCAACTGAATGAACCTTATCAAAGGCTTTGCTGAAGTCCAAAAAGACTCCGCAGCCCTGTCCCTTGTGCCTCTGTGTAACGCACAGGAAGAAAAGGTGGGAGTCAGTGAGAAAATACCACAACTTTCCATTAATCTGAAAAATGTTGCTAATATAATAGCCAAGATTACAAAAGCCGAGAGCAGGAAAAAGTGGTAGAGTGGCTCACAAGTGCATAGCTAATTCCACAGTTAGATTTGTCTGAGTGTACAAAGCTATTTTTTAATGGTTGGTCGTAGGTATTGAAATTATTTGGTGCCTTAGTCAACTTAAACCGTTGGCAGATGAGCTCAGCCAGATTTGCCTTTCCAAGTGAGTGATTCAATCTGAACATGATGCAAGGGATTTCTGACCTGCAGTTGTCCACACATGAATTTGATTGAAGAAAATAAAGCCGTCATTAGTTCCTGAATTAAATCCAGGCTAGTGCTGGCTGCATGGAGCTTGGGTGGTGTTTTCTTGGAATTTACTTTTAGTTGGTGCCCTATCACAAAGTTTGAAAGAATATTTGGACAAGCACATGATAGGATAGGTTTAGAGGGATATGGATCAAAGGTGGGACTAGTGCAGGAAGGAGCTTCTGAATAAGGGTCTCGACTCGAAACGTCACCTATTCCTTTTCTCCAGAGATGCTGCCTGACCCCTCGAACCCCTGACCCCTCCCTGAGTTACTCGAACATTTTGTGTCTATCTTCGGCGAGTCTAGTGTGGTTGGGGTATATTGGTCAGTGTGGGCAAGTTGGGTCCGAGGGCCTGTTCCAACGCTGTATGACTATGAAAGAAAGCAAAGATAAATGATCAAACATTATATTCTTGGAATTTTTCCAGTGAGTATTCAGAATTATTCAAAAAACTAAGTAACCCTTGCTTTCCCTCTCTCTGAATATCCCTCCCCCATCCTAGTCCTCTGACTAGTTTCACTGACCTGATTAAATTTTACTGATTGTATGGCTCATTGTCATCTTACCCATAGCTAACTATGAACCATAACTACATTTTCCTTGAACTTCATCCGCTTTGATCTCTCACTTTCACACCTTGTCCTTCCATATCTCTATGTCTCCCTCTCCCCTGACTCTCAGTCTGAAGAGAGGTCTCGACCTGAAATGTCACCCATTCCTTTTCTCCAGAGATGCTTCCTGTCTCGCTGGGATACTCCTGAGTAACCACAAGGCTCGGTGCTGGGAGCGCAGCTATTTACAATATATACATTAATGATTTAGATGAAGGGATTAAAAGTAACATTAACAAATTTGCAGATGACACAAAGCTGGGTGGCAATGTGAACTGTGAAGAGGATGCTATGAGGATGCAGGGTGACTTGGACAGGTTGGGTGAGTGGGCAGATGCAGTTTAATGTGGATAAATGTGAGGTTATCCACTTTGGTGGCAAGAACAGGAAGGAAGATTATTATCTGAATGGTGTCAAGTTAGGAAAAGGAGAAATACAACGAGATCTGGGTGTCCTTGTCCGCCAGTCACTGAAAGTAAGCATGCAGGTACAGCAGGCAGTGAAGAAAGTTAATGGCATGTTGGCCTCATAACAAGAGGAGTTGAGTAAAGGTGCAAAGAGTTCTGGAGTTGTACAGGGCCCTGGTGAGACCACACCTGGAGTATTGTGTGCAGTTTTGGTCTCCAAATTTGAGGAAGGATATTCTTGCTATTGAGAGAGTGCGGCGTAGGTTCACGAGGTTAATTCCCGGGATGGCGGGACTGTCATAGGCTGAAAGAATGGAGCAACTGGGCTTGTATACTCTGGAGTTTAGAAGGATGAGAGGGGATCATTGAAACATGTGATTATTAAGGGATTGGATACCCTGGAGGCAGGAAACATGTTTCCGATGTTGGGGGAGTGCAGAATCAGTGGCCACAGTTTAAGCATAAGGGGTAGGCCATTTAGAACGGAGATGAGGAAAAACTTTTTCACACGGAAAGTTGTGAGTCTGCGGAATTGTCTGCCTCAGAAGGCAGTGAAGGCCAATTCTCTGGATGCTTTCAAGAGAGAGCAAGATAGGGCTCTTAAAGATAGCGGAGTCAAGGGATATGGTGAGAAGGCAGGCATGGGGTACTGATTGTGGATGATCAGCCATGATCGCAGTGAATGGCGGTGCTGGCTCGAAGGGCCGAATGGCCTACTCCTGCACCTATTGTCTATTGTCTAGCATTTGTGTCTATATTCAGAATTATTTCCGTAAAGGATCTGAATCAGCCTGGCTGTGGTGGGGAGTTGTATTGCTAGTGCTGATGCTGGGACTGAGCCTGGGCCCAGCTTTGTGGCCGGCCATCATGGGCTGAGGCTGCCCTGCATTGTTCTGGCAGATTCTGCAAAGTCCAACAGCGTGGCCTGATTATCACGGATCTCCCAGCTGTCGGCTTCAGAAAGCTTGTGTGGGAAGGAACTGCAGATGCTGGTTAAAACCGAAGATAGACACAAAATGCTGGAGTAACTGAGCGGGACAGGCAGCATCTCTGGAGAGAAGGAATGAAGAAGAAGGGTCTCGACCCGAAACGTCACCAGCATTTTGACTATCTATGGTTTAAACCAGCATCTGCAGTTCCTTCCTACACTATGCCATAGTGCTGTCGGTTTAGGTTTCTTATTGTCACATGCATCAAGTGAAAATCTTTTTTTTTTGTATTCTGTCCAACCCAATCACATAATACCCGACATAGAGACATTCAAGTTAAACGCAAACTGCAACGGGCAGATTAAAGGGGAAGATACGGAGTGCAGAATATTGTTCTCAGCATTGTAGCGCATCAGTGGGGTCACGGAAAGAGCGTTCACGTTGATCGCGGCCCTGTTTCCACCAATCTTTCCACCACCACGCACATGAAGCGACAAGACAGACACCATTGTGTGCAGATGCCAGGAGTGCCTTCTGCTCTGACTGAACAACTTCTAATCTTGTGTGTGGACTCGATAAGAAGAAGAAACGCATCAGTTCCAGAGATAAAGTCCAATGTGGAGGTGAATCGGACAGTACCCTAGCTTATGGAAGCCTGATAACAGAGGGGAAGAAGCTGTTCCCGAGTCTGGTGGTGCGCCTTTTCAAGCTTCTGTACCTTCTATCGGACAGGAGCAGGGAGAAGAAGAAATGACTGGCATGCGTCAAGGCGTTGATTATTTCGGCTGCTTTTCCGAGGCAGCGTGAAGTGCAGATGGAGTCAATGACGAGGAGTCTGGTCTGTGTGGTAGACTGGGCCACATCTACAACTATGCACCTTCTTGCGGTCTTGGGTAGAGCTATTCTCAGAGAAAGTGAGTGGGAGTTCCAGGATCATGATCCAGGGATGATGACAGACTGGTAAAATATTTCCTGCATGCGGTGGTGTTCCCATGCAATTAGTTTTCAGGTCTTACTTGATGTGAGGTGTTGTTAGACTACCCTGTGAGTAATAGCTCATGGGTCTACAATGGGTGCAGCAATATGTTTTTTGTGTGTACGTATGTGTGTGTGTACCTGTGAGTATGTGTATGTCTACACACAACTTTTTTCTTCTCGTTTATTATATTGTTTACAGTGCACTATGTTTACATCTTCTGTTGTGCTGCTGCAAGTAAGAATGTAATTGTTCTATCTGGGACACATGACAATAAAACACTCTTGAGTCTGTGACTGGGGGGGCTCACCAGCCAGCCGGTGGTCTGCATGCGTGCGTCTGGTGGAGCTGCTCTGCACTGACCACTCCACAGTGGGGAGAGAGGAGACTGCACAGATCCACACTGCAACCCTGTGACATGGGGCGAGTGCCGCACATGTCTAGATTTGGGGCAACAGAAGATTTCCACCAAGTTTTTCTTGAAAGAACAAGGTTATAACTTCTTTATCTCTATCTGTCAGCTTAAAATTTAAACAGGATTTGTGCTTTGTGAATCCTGGTCGTGTGTGTGTGTGTGAATATATACAGTATACACACACACATGTAATACAAATGTGTGTATATATGTGTGTATACAAATAAATAAATGAAAATATACATTTAGTAGGCCCCCCTTGGTCATGACTGACCATGGGTGATGCATCCTAGTTCGTGGTCGGATGCAAGCCTGGGCGATGTCATATGGAGGACAGGCTGTTGCCCATGCAGCACGTCCCCCCTCTCCACGTCGCTGATCGATCCAAAGGAACAGCAGGGCCGTTACAGTTTGGCACCAGCGCCGTCGCAGGAGTTGCCAGAGTGAGGTTGTAGACCTTAGGGGCTCCGAGGGGCTGGAGCCTTTTCCATGACTGGATATGGCCACAAACAAGGCAGTGGAGCTTTTAAATCAGAGTTTTCCCTCTCCTAGAGGGACTGCCTTCCCAGGCTGACGAGCCCCATCCGCCCAAGACTCGTGGGGGCAGGAGCGCCTACCTTCCCGTGTAGGTCTATAGCACCTGCCCACTGACCGAATATACATGTATATAGCATATATCTCAGCAGGACAGGCAGCATCTCTGGAGAGAAGGAATGGGTGACCTTTTGGGTCGAGACCCTTCTTCAGATGTGTGTGTGTTTGAGTGTATTTTATTATATATATATATATATATATATATATATATATATATATATATAAAATACATATATGTGCGTGTGTGTATATGTGTGTGTGTGTATATATATACACACACACACACACACACACACACACACACACAGATATATAAATATTATAGTTTCATTTTTTGAATACCAGTTTGGGATTTTAACGCGTACGATATGTAATCCAAACATCTTCCCAAGAACAAATGGCAGTGGTAATCCAGTTGTTAAAGACCCACACTTTAGTGTTTCTGATATAGTTACTTTTTTTTACTGGGGTTAGAACAAGATTCAGTTTCTGAGTTAAACTTACAAAGCATTTAAATGTGGTTCTTTATAATTTGATACATCCTATGTCTTCTGCAAATCTATTTGTTTCATAGATTTCTGGAAGAAATTGGCAAAGCCTCAGTTTTGGTAATAGGATTTGATGTAATAATAGGGTATTCAAATTTCATCTTAAATTTCTAAGCAGTCGTGGAATTTCACTTTAATACTAAGTCTTAGCCTCCCATTCATCTCATAAACTAATAATAACCCGATTACCACTGCCATTTGTTCTTAGGAAGATGTTTATCTGTTTACTGACAATACTGACATTTAGTATTGCATTTATACTTTTTAGCACGTGTTCCTATTTGTGGGCGGCATGGCGACGCAGCTGGTAGATCCTCTTGCCTCACAGCGCCAGAGACCCGGGATCGATCTTGACCTCGCGTGCAGTCTGTGTGGAGTTTGCACGTTCTCCCTGTCATCGCATGGTTTCCACCGGGTGCTCTGGTTTCCTTCCACGTCCCAAAGACGTGTGGGTTTGTAGGTTAATTGGACCTCTGTAAATTGCCCCTAGTGTGTAGGGAGTGGATGAGAGTGTGGGATAACTTAGAACTAGTGTGAATGGGTGATCGATGGTCAGCGTGGATTTGATGGGCCGAAGGGCCTGTTTCCACGCTGTATCTGTAAACTAAATCTAAACTATATGACCAATAGTGGAGTTGTTGGTATTCTGAAGCTCCCAATGGTTTAATTGCAATGCTTCCCCTGTTAGGGACCGTTGCCCTGTTGGAGATTCCACCCTTCATTAAGAGGCTCCATCTGCACATTCCGGTGAACATCCAACGATCCAAAGGAATTGAAGAGCAGGGGACTTCACCCAATTGTTTGGCCAATAATGATCCCCAAGTCAACTTTACTAAAACAGGGGATCTCAGAGGTTTTGCTCTTTGGGAATTGGTTTTGATTTGGCTATATGATAGCAAAGGTTAATGAAGTGGTCAGCAAATTTTGATTCCCCTTCTCCATATAAGGGTGACACGGTGGCGCAGCGGTAGAGTTGCTGCCTTACAGCATTTACAGCGCCAGGAACCCAGGTTTGATCCTGACTACCGGTGCTGTCTGTACGTAGTTTGTACATTCTCCCCGTGAATTGTGTGGGTTTTCTCCAGGATCTTTGGTTTCCTCCCACACTCCAAAGACCTACAGGTTTGTAGGTGAATTGGCTTGGTAAATGTAAATTGACTCTAGTGTGTGTAGGATGGTGTTAATGTGTGGGGATCACTGGTGTGGACTCGATGGCCCGAAGAGACTCCTTCTGTGCTGTATCTCTAAACTAAATTAAACTAAACGGATAAAAGTGTAGAAAAGAGCTGCAGATGCTGGTATCAATCGAAGGTAGACACAAAATGCTGGAGTAACTCAGCAAGAGAGGCAGCATCTCTGGAGAGAAGGAATGGGTGACTTTTCAGGTCGCGACCCTTCTGCAGACTGATGTCGGGAGTGTGTGGGACAAAGATATAATGTAGTCGGAGACAGTAAGACTGGTGGGAGAACGGGGAAGGGATGGAGAGAGATGGCTGTGTGGAATGATCTTCCTGCAGAAGTGGTGGAGGCAGGATCGATTTTAACATTTAAAAGTAAAGTGGATAAGTATATGGACGGGAAGGGAATGGAGGGGTATGGTCTGAGTGCAGGTAGATGGGACTAGAGGAAAATAAATGGTCGGCACGGACTGGAAGGGCCGAGAAGGCCTGTTTCCGTGCTGTAATTGTTATATGGTTATATGGAAAGCAAGGGCTATTTGAAGTTGGAGAAGTCAATGTCCATACTGCTGGGGTGCAAACTACCCAAGCGAAATATGAGGTGCTGTTCCTCCAATTTGTGCTGGGCCTCACCCTGACAATGGAGGAGGCCCAGGACAGAAAGGTCAGATTGGGAATGGGAGGGGGAGTTGAAGTCCTGAGCAACCGGGAGATCAGGTAGGTTAAGGCAGATTGAGCGGAGGTGCTCAGCGAAACGATCGGCAAGCCTGCCTTGGTCTCGCCGATGTAGTCGAGGGGGGAGGTAAAGGGACAAGTGTTGCATTTCCAGCGGTTGCTGGGGAAAGTACCCGGGGAGGGGGTGGTTTGGGTGGGAAAGGACGAGTTGACCAGCGAGTTTCAGAGGGTACGGTCTCTGCGGAAAGCAGGAAGAGGTGGAGATGGGAAGATGTGGCCAGTAGTGGGATCCCGTTGGAGGCGAAAGTATTGGAGGATTATATGCTGTATGCGACGGCTGATGGGGTGGAATGTGAGGACAAGGGGGACTTGTTGCGAATGGGAGGAGGGGGAACAAGAGCGGAGCTCCGGGATATAGAGGAGAGCCTAGTGAGAGCCTCATCCATAATGGAAGTGGGGAACCCCCATTTCCTAAAGAATGAGGACATCTCCGATGATCTAGTAGAGAAAATATCATCCTGGCGGCAGATGCGGCGTAGACGGAGGATTTGGGAGTAGGGGATATCTTTTAAACAGATAAATGTCTGCACTTAAATAACTATCCATGGCACTGGGATATTCTGAGGTACTTGGAGGACTTTGAATTGTAGGTGCTGTGACCAAAGTAGACACAAAGATATTATAGCCCGTGGTGGGACTGAAGTTCCTTGTTTTAATAATATTGACTTGGGGGTCATTATTGGCCAAGTAATTGGGTGAAGTCCCCTGCTCTTAAATCTCTTTTGATCTTTTACATTCACTGGAGCGTGCAAATGGAGCTTCTGAATAAACATCCAAAGGATGGAATCTCCAACAGGGCAACGCTCCCTAACTGAGAAGTCTCGCACTAAGCCGATGGGAGTTTCAAAATACCAACAGCTCCACTGTATGCCACCAAACCGTAGAGCATAGAAACAGGCCCCTCAGGCTAACCACCAAGATGTCCCATCTTAGCTTGTCCCATGTGCTCACGTTTGGCCCTTAACCCTCTTAAACCTTTCCCATCCCTGTAAATGCCCACATGTCCTTTAAATGCCTTATTGTACCCACTCAACGACCTCCTCTGGCAGCTTGTTCCATATACCCATCACCCTCCGCATGCTGCAGAGGAGTTTGTGTTGGTAACTTCTTTTTAAGTCAACATTCAGATTAGCTGTAATAAAAAGGAACTGCAGATGCAGCTTCATACCAAAGATCGACACAAAATATTGGAGTAACTCAGCGGGTCGGGCAACATCTCTGGAGAAAATGAATAGGTGACGTTTTGGGTGGGGACCCCTGTTTAGATTAGCTGTCCTATATTCATGGCTTTATTTTTGAAATCTGATTGCCAAAGATGATTTTGGACAGAGTAAGAAGAAGGGTTTTGGCCCGAAACGTTGCCTATCACTTTCGCTCCATAGATGCTGCTGCACCCGCTGAGTTTCTCCAGCATTTTGTGTAAACCCATGATTTTGGACTTATTCCTTTGCTCCATAGATGCTGCCTCACCTACTGAGTTTCTCCAGCATTTTTGTCTAGCTTGGACTTCTTACAATCATTTTTACATTTTTGAATACCTTCTGCAATAAAATGGCAAAAAAAAACCAATCAAAGGTCCTTGGGCTTGGGCAAGTCAGCCTACGGTCCTCTGATGGTGCAATGTAGAAAATGGCTTCTAATTCTTTAGTTTAGGGACACAGTGCGGAAACAGGCCCTTTGGCCCACCAACCAGCGATCCCTTCACACTAACACTATTCTGCACACACTAGGGACAATTTACAATTAGACCAAGCCAATTAACCTACAAACCTGTACGTCTTTGGAGGGTGGGAGGAAAGCTATGCAGGTCACAGGAAGAGCGTACAAACTCCATGCAGCCACAGGGAGAGGTTGGACAAACTCTGGATTGTTTCTGAAATGCTGGATAGAAGTATATAAAATTACAAGAGGCATAGATAGGGTAGGACTTCCACCCTTTTATCCCCCAGGGTGGAAATATAAAAAAACTAGAGGACACAGTTTAGTTTAGTTTGGAGATACAGCGTGGAAACAGGCCCTTTGGCCCACCGAGCCCACGCCGACCAGCGATCACCCCATACACTAGTACCATTCCACACACACTAGGGACAATTTACAATTATACCAAATCCAATTAACCTACAAACCAGTATACGTCTTTGGAGTGTGTGAGGAAACTGGAGAAATCCCATGCAGGTCACTGGGAGAACTGCGTCCAGACAAATACCTCCTTGTAGTCAGGATCGAACCCGGATCTATGGCGCTGTAAGGCAGCAACTCCACTGCTGTGCCGCCTTGCCACCCTTACTGTAATAATAATAATAATAATAATATCTTTTATTGTCATTACACATAAGAGCAACGAGATTT
This sequence comes from Raja brachyura, assembly GCA_963514005.1. The sequence goes on along the minus strand of OY740797.1, from coordinate 5,284,633 downwards.
GGTTTGCAACTTCGCGATTTCGGATAGCAACCCTTGAGAACAAGGTTTGTAAAAACGATCATTTGACCAGTAACATTAACACAGACTAAAGTGCGAGGCCGGGGGTGACAGTCCCTGGGGGTGGTACTCAGCAGGGCCGGTTCAGAGCCGCTATATATAGCTCTGGGAATGAAGCTGTTCCTGAGTCTGGTAGTGCGGGCGTAGAAGGCCTTGTAACGTCTGCCGGAAGGGAGTAGTTCGGAGAGTCCATTACAAGGGTGAGAGGAGTCTTTATGTATGCTGACGGCCTTTCTGAGGCACCGTGTGTAGTAGATGCCCTCCAAGACTGGTAGCGGTATCCCAATAACCTGTTGCGCTCTGTGGACAATGCGCTGAAGAGCTCTCCTCTCCGCCTCCGTGCAGCTGAGACACCACACAGAGATGCCATACGTTGTTAGTATGCTCTCTGTGGTGCAGCGGTAGAAGGTCGTGAGCAGCTGTTGGGGCAGACCAGTCCGTTTCAATGTTCTCAAAAAGAACAGTTGTTGCTGTGCCTTTTTGACCAGCGCAGCGGTGTTGGTGGACCATGTGAGGTCCTCTGAGATGTGAGTGCCCAGAAACTTGAAGCTGGATGCTCTCTCCATACTGTCTCCGTAGATGGAGATTGGGGCGTATTCCCCATTCTGTGACCTCCTGAAGTCGATAATCAGCTCCTTGGTCTCGGAGATGTTTAGCGACAAGTTGTTCCGTGAGCACCAGTCCGCCAGGTTCTGCACCTCCGCTCTATAGTTTGTTTCATCACCATTGGTGATCAGCCTGATCACCGTTGTGTCGTCTGCAAATTTGACAATGGACAATGGAGGGAGTAGAGCATGGGGCTCAGTACACAGCCCTGTGGTGTGCCGGTGCTCAGGGTGATAGTGGAGGACAGGTGCGGGGCCCAGTCTCACTGCCTGCGATCGCTCCGTCAGAAAATTCAGGATCCATTCGCATATCTGTATGTGCACTTCCGTGGATATGAGCCTCGTAGCTCGTGTACTTCCCAATTTTATGTCTTATCTGTTGGATCTTGCACCAGCCGGTAGTGAACAGTAACCCAAATGCCCTTCTCTGTTTTTTTTTCTAGTTGAAGAAAGTGAATCTTCAGAATTTGACTTAAATTGGGACGCGACAACTGTGCAAACAGGTAACATCACTTCATTAAAATAATGCAAAACCATGTTAAAATGTTCTAATGTGCATTTGATGGTGCGTATAATTGTAAATGCTGTACTGAATCCTTATGTTGGATCATTTCTAGGGATGATGAACACCTACTGTTATAGAAGATAGAACAGGCAGCACAGGAACGGGTTCTTTGGCCCATAATGTTTGTGTCGAACATGATGCCAAGTTAGACAAAAGTGCTGGAGAAACTCAGCGGGTGCAGCAGCATCTGTGGAGTGAAGGAAATAGGCAACGTTTCGGGCTGAAACCCTTAGGGTGTCTGGCGCTGTGAGGCAGCAACTCTACCGCTGTGCCACCGTGCCGCCAGAGATATGCCTGACCTGCCGAATTACTCCAGCACTTTGTGTCTTTCTTCGTAAACCGACACCTGCAGTTGCCTTGTATCTATGTACACCATTCTAATTTTGGTGCGGGAGCGATTTATCTGGAGATGCACGCTGAGATACTATATCTAGTTAAGAACTTGTGCAGATGTATAACTAATATTGGCATGTCATATGGAGAGAGACACAAGAGAGACTGCAGATTCTGGAATATGGAGCAAAAGTCAACCTGCTGGAGGAACTCGACGGGTCAGGCAGCATCTGTGGAGGCAGAAGAATAGCTGACCTTTCGGGTCGAGACCCTGCATCAGCAGTCACGACTGGGACTCAATCCAAAATGTTGACTATCCCTCTGCTTCCACAGATACTGCCTGTCCTGATGAGTTCTTCCAGCAGTTTGCCCTTTGGCATGCCATGTGCCGTGTTGATGTCGCAGCTGAATACATTCACAATGATAGAGGAGCAAGTAGTCTTAATGTAGAAACAAGGAACTGCAGATGCTGGTTTGATCAATTTCCATCCTGGGATAAAGTTCTATCATGTCGTAAACAAGACACAAAGTGCTGGCGTATCTCAGGATCAAGCAGCAATCCTGGAGAACATGGATAGATGATGTTTTGGCTCGGGATCTTTCTTATTGATCGGCTGAGAGAGGATGTGGCGGTGGGGGGGAAAGAAAACTGGAAGAGAGACAAGCCAAGACAAAGATAGACACAAAGTGCTGGAGTAACTCAACGGGTCAGGCAGCATCTCTGAAGAAAAAAGAATGGGTGATTTTGCAGGTCAGGCCCCTTCCACCATTTTGAAGGAGGGACCCGACCTGAAATGTTACCCATCCTTTTTTCTCTCCGGAGATACTGCTTGATCTGTTGAGTTACTCCAGCACTTTGTGTCTATCTTTGGTAGAAACCAGCATCTGCAGGTCTTTGTTTCTCTAGAGGCAGGACAAAGCGTAGCAGGTAATCGGTGAGCACAGGCGAGCGAGCGGGCGTTGATAGGCAGATGGTTGGAACAAAGGCCAGAGATTGAAACAGAAGATGTGAGACAAAAGGATTGAAGAGACGCTAATTGTGAAGCCAGAGGAATGAATGTGCGGGAGCGGGGGGGGGAGGGTAGAAATAGGTGGGAGTCTGGGAGGGAACTCTCACACAGAGTGTTGTGAGTCTGTGGAATTCTCTGCCTCAGAGGACGGTGGAGGCCGGTTCTCTGGATACTTTCAAGAGAGAGCTAGATAGGGCTCATAAAGATAGCGGAGTCAGGGGATATGGGGAGAAGGCAGGAAAGGAGTACTGATTGTGGATGATCAGCCATGATTACGTTAAATGGCAGTGCTGGCTAGAAGGGCCAAATGGCCTACTCCTGCACCTATTGTCTATTGGAATGTGGGTGAGAGAGTGGAGGCAAAGGGACTGGGGCATTGTTAGAGCTAACCAAATATGGGGAATTCAATGTTGGGTTGTAACCGAAGATAGACACAAAAAGCTGGAGTAACTCAGCGGGACGGGCAGCATCTCTGGAGAGAAGGAATGGGTGACTTTTCGAAACTCGGGTCGAGACCCGACCCCAAAAAGTCACCCATTCCTTCTCTCCAGAGATGCTGCCTGTCCCGCTGAGTTACTCAAGCTTTTTGTGTCTTTCTTCGGTTTAAACCAGCGTCTGCAGTTCCTTCCGACACTGTTTGGGTTGTCAGCTACCCAAGCGGAATACGAGGCGCTGTTTCTTCCAGTTTGCGTGTGACTGCCTTGATGCTTGCTCACTGAGGCTTGAGCAGGTTTACCATGCCGTAACCTAACTCTGCATCAGCATTCAAGTCAGCATTTGCTGCCCGGAGATCCCTGGGGAGCGGGGGGGGGGGGGGGAGGGGGGGGAGGGGGGGGGGGAGGAAGGAACCTTGCACGAGCACCAATTCTAGATATCCTGGGGGATTTTTAAACTTCTGATGTGTGTGTGAAGTTGCTACTCCAGAGAAAAGTTGTAACAAAGGGATGTGGAGAAAGACACTGCTGTAGCTGCGAGATGTCTTTCGGCTTGATGCATGGCTAACACCCCTTGAATGGCTTCTATTGTCTACCCTGTGTTGTCTATGGTCATTAGGGGTCAGTGACTTCTTAGTCAAATGACATCTTTTCAGGCATTGAAAACGAAAATAAAAATCGTGCACATAGTTATTTATCAGTGTGATTTCAATTAACATTGTGTGTATGACTCGTGTGTGCTTTTTCCTTGTAAAATATCAGGTTCTTATTGGGTCCATTATTAATGCGTGGGAGTTAAAATGTGCATTTTTGGACGTCTATGCTTGCAGAGTCCACTGAAGTGAATTGTACACTTACACTGGTTTCACGAGCAAGCGTATCTGTTTCATACTTGGCACAACCTTTTGCGCGTTAATGATCGTAATCGCTGTTTAAACCAAAATGAAATCAGAAAGGTCTCGACCCGAAACGTCACCCATTCCTTCTCTCCGGAGATTCTGCCTGTCCCGCCGAGTTACTCCAGCATTTTGTGTCCATGGTTTAAACTAGCATCTGCAGTTCTTTCCTGCACGTGAAATATGATTGTTTGTATTTGAAAAGACACAAAATGCTGGACTAGCTCAGCGGGTCAGATAGCGTCTCTGGACTACATGGATGGGTAAAGTTTCAGAATCTCCAGAGATGCTGTCTCACCTGTGGAGTTACTCTATCAGTTTGTGTCCTTTTGTGTAAACCAGCATCTGCAGTTCCTTGTTTTTCTGTTTGTATTTAGCAAGGGAATCAGCAAATTAGTGAAACTGAGATAACATAGAACTAGTGTGAACGGGTGATTGTTGGTCGGTGCGGGCCGAATGAATTTTTAAGGCGGAGATTGATATAGTCTTGAATAATAAGGGTGTCAGGGCTTATGGGGAGAAGGCACGAGAGTGGGGTTGAGAATGAAAAATAGATCAGCCATGTATGTGATCGAATGGAGGAGTAGACAATGGGCCTAATGGCCTCATTCTGCTCCAATGTTTTACGAAGAGCCCCTATGATTGGAGAATCGGGCCTCACTGAGTGTGTAATCAGATGTGTGAATACAAAGGGTTGTCTGAGATGATCGCTACACCGTGTTGATCTCCGCGCCTCGCTGGGGCTTGCACGGGTTCCGGGGTCAACTTGAAATATTAAAAAATTGCTGGAAACTTGAGGTAAAAGCTGAAAATGCTGGAAGCATTGAGCAGGTCAGGCAATGTCTGTAGAAATCGCAAAAGAATGGACGATTTTGGTCTGAAAAACCTTTCATCAGAATTAGAGCTCTGACGAAGGGTCTTCAGCCTGAAACGTTAACTCTGTTTCTCTTTCCACAGATGCTGCCTGACCTGCTGAATGTTTCCCTTACTTCCCAGAATATTGTTTACAGATTCACTGTGGAATTAAAGTCTATGATCTCAGATGCATAGATTAGGCACATAAATGGCACCCTGGCCACACCCTCTCCCCCCCCCCCCCCCCCTCCCATCAGGCAAAAGAAGTGTGAAAACGCACACCTCCAGATTCAGGGACAGTTTCTTCCCGCCTGTTATCAGGCAACTGAACCATCCTACCACAACCAGAGAGCAGTGCTGAACTACTATCTACCTCATGGGTGACCCTCGGACTATCTTTGATCGGGCTTATCTTGCACTAAACATTATTCTCTTGCGTATCTAGGCTGTGAAAAGTTCGATTGTAATCATGTATTGTCTTTCCGCTGACTGGTTAGCACGCAACAAAACCTTTTCACTGTACCTCGGTACACGTGAAAATAAAACTGAACTGAATCTGAAGTATCATAGGAGGGGAAATTTCTTGATGCAACATGCTGATTGTCATGGAAATCATCTGCTCTGGAGAACTGTGAATATACGATTTTTGTGGATATTAAAGACTAAGATTTAATGATTTTTAACACTAAGGGAATCAAGGCATGTGGACATTGGGGATATGGGCCTCCGGTTACATTTCATCACGATACAATTAACTAGTAATAAGGATTGTGGAAGCATTGTGCCCAAATCTAGAAGCATAGAGCCATATAGTATGGAGGCAGGTCCTTTGGTCTATAAAAGATAGACACAAAGTGCTGGAGTAACTCTGCGGGTCAGGCAGCATCTCTGGAGATAAAGGATGGGGGACGTTTCGGGTGGAGTCACTTGTTCAGGCTGAAAATAGAGGGTGGGAGTGGGGTGAGGATCTGCAGGCGGGAAAAGACCAGGGAACGGCCCCAAATCACCTCGGCTGGGCTTGGCGGTGCCTGGCAGATCCATTGTTGGTCAGGGCAGGTGTGATCCCAAGAGAGAAACAATGTGGAGGATTGTGGATAGACACCAAAAAGCTGGAGTAACTCAACAGGACAGGCAGCATCTCTGGAGAAATGGAATAGGTGACGTTTCGGGTCGAGACCCTTCTTCGGACTGGTATAACATGGAGGGTGGAGGGGAACGGAGGTAGAAGTTACTTAAAATTAAAGAATTTGATGTTCATACTGCTGTGTTGTAAGTTACCAGAGCGAAATATGAGGTTCTGTTCCTCCAATTAGCGCGTGGCCTCACTCTAGCATGTCCCTACTGGCCTTCACGCACCTACACTAATTCCAGTTCTCAGCCCATGGCCTTTAGTCTTGTATGCCATGGCATAATCGTACAATCATTTTTATATTTTTAATTGTTCCACACATGCTAGTTTGATGCAACTTTGCTTTACAATTAAGCCCTTCTCACCTGGGTAGCATTCGCGCGATCCCTGCTGAACCCTCTCCAAAATCAATTTGTTTTTCCTAAGTTGCAAATCCCAGAACTAAACACTGTATTTCAGATTCAGTCTAAACACAGCTTAATGCAACTTTAACTTCCACCCTGTTGGTAAATTGGTCCTCTTGAGATGAAGACAAGGATTCCTTGAGTTTTAAAATTTTTATACAGGTCTTAAAGGATCTTGAACCCTCTGCCTCTCTAGTTCTTTGAACCCCAAATCACTCCACTCCTTCACAAACTAGCTCTTTCATCATTTAAAGAACACACTTCATCTTTTGAGAGGCACAAAATGCTGGAGTTACTCAGTGGGACAGGCAGCATCTCTGGAGAGAAGGAATGGGTGACGTTTGGGGTCGAGACCCTCACGTCCTGAAACGTCACCCATTCCTTCTCTCCGGAGATGCTGCCTGTCCCGCTGAGTTACTCCAGCATTTTGTGTCTATCTTTGTTATAAGCCAGCATTTGCCGTTCTTTCCTACACATTCTTTACCCTTTGAAAGACACAAAGTGCTGGAGTAACTCAGTAGGTCAGGCAGCATCTCTGGAGAAGTAGGATGGTTGACGTTTTGGGTCGGGACCCTTCTTCAGACCTCACCTGAAACGTCGCCCATCCTTTTTCTCCAGATGTGCTATCTGATCCACTGAGTTACTCCAGCACTTTGTGCCGATCTTCCGTATAAAGCAGCATCTGCAGTTCCATCCTACACAATGTTTCGAGGGAAATTGGCCAAACGCGGGCAGCTGGGGTAGTGTAGATGAAGCATCTTGGTTGGCATGGGCAAGTTGGGCCGAAGGGCCTGTATCCTGCAGTATGACTATGATAGGGTTCAAGTCTCACAGTAATTAGACAGTCGTTATTCTGAAGAAGGGTTTCGACCCGAAACGCCATCCATTCCTTGTCTCCATAGATCCTGCCTGACCCGCTGAGTTACTCCAGCATTTTGTGTCTCTCAAATGTTCTTTTCAATGATGAGAAAGCTAGATATTGTGAAGGAGTTTAAAAATACGCAGCCTTGCACTTCAGACACTGTCGACATCTTCCACACTTGTGCCCTCACTAATGTTCTTTGGCAACTTGGACCAGGCTGCAGCGGATAAGGAAGGCTTGGCCTGTTTAGTATATATATTCATATTTTATATTTTATATTTTTATATAAATCTGTGCTTTTTATGCTATTAACTGCCTATGTTCTTGCTGTTTTAAATTGCATTTATGTTTAGACCTGTGTGTGTGTGTGTGTGTGTGTGTGTGTGGAAAGCACTTTAGGTTGCATTTAATTGCATGAAAAGTGCTATATAAATAAAGTTATTATTATTATTATAAATAATATGGCAGGTGGGTTTGTTTTTCTAAGAGAGCAAATAGTGCATTAACATGCATTTCCAGTCCTCTGTATAAGGAGAAATGCAATGGAAAGCAGCATCAAACACTTCAGGGTTAATTAAGAGTTCCCCTGCATAGCTTTAGCTTCATCAACAAGATTACCGTGTGTAAATAGATTTAATTTCCTTGCACTTAAATCTTCATGTGGTTAATTACAGCAACAACAATGCTTTTTCATTAGCGAGGAGGTCATTATTAGATGTGTCTGGCTACATTTATTATGAACAAGCGGGGTGTACCTTTTGGAAATGTCTGTGGAGACTGACTGGAAATGATGGAACTTTCTGCATTTTTTTTTCTCCTAAGTATCCAATTAAAGTACTTTTGAATTAGCATTGAAGCAGAAGGTGCCGATGCAAATTAAATGGATGAAAAAGGGTCCTGGGGAGAACCCTGTTAATTACTGTAAGATGCCTTTATTTCTTGTTTTCTTGGGTGCCTTTAAGCTTAATGTCCTTGCTACAATCAGTCTTGAAAGTACACGTGAGCAGCTCTCCTGGGCAGCGTTACTGATGCCAGCCGTAGCGGAGAGAGAATCCAGCAAAACGCACTTTTAATTTGTACGCTGCCAGTGACGTGAATTACGTGATCGATTTGTCGATTTTGTCCCTTTGTTCATCTGAAGAAGGGTCCCGACCCAAAACGTCACCCATTCCTTCCCTTCAGAGATGCTGCCTGTCCCGCTGAGTTACTCCAGCATTTTGTGTCTATCTTCAGTGTAAACCAGCATACGCAGTTCCTTCCTACACATCTGTTTTCCATGGCCCAAGTTAGAATAATTATAGTGTAGGAAGTTACAGCGGATGCTGGTTTACACCGCGTATAGACGCAAAATACTGGAGTGACTCAGCGGAACAGGCAGTATCTCTGGAGAGAAGGAATGGGTGACGTTACGGGTCCAGATAAATCTTCAGGCGTGTTCTTCAGATTAATCATATATTGTGACACTCAGCAGGGCTCTGCAAATAGAGGACAGTTTAGTTTAGAGATGCAGCGCGGGGACAGGCCCTTGGGCCCACCATGTGCGCCTCCGACCAGCGATCCCCGCACATTAACACTATCTGCACACACTAGGAACAATTTACATTTATACCAAAGCCAATTAACCAACAAACTTGTACGTCTTTGGAATGTGGGAGGAAACTGGAGCACCCGGAGAAAACCCAGGCGGTCACGGGGAGAACGTACAAACCCCGTACAGACAGCGCCCGTACTGACAGCACCCGGATTTCTGGCGCCGTGAGGCAACAACTCTCCCGCTGCCCCACGTGGCACCCAGTATGGAGGTTTTGTAGTAAATCCCTGCAAACCACAAACTTGTGTAGGATAGAGAGCAAATTAATAACACTATTACAATAGCTGCTTGTTTTATTAATTTTTATCTTCCTATCACGATAAGGCACGGAGCAAATATAATAAATGTTAAATTAAATGCGATTACATTTTGATAAAGTCCTGAATTTGGAAAATTAACATTCCGGGATCTATCAATGACCTACATGTATGCCTGTAAATAGGTTATCTATGATTATTCACAAAGGCCACCTCAGTATTAACTGGAAAGTTCAATTGCATTTTTTATTTGACCTTCAATCCAAAATATCTCCACTCTAAATGACTTTTTCAAGTGCATTTCAAAATAAGTAAATCTCTGTGATTATGACCAATAGTGCTGAATAATTGTATTTACAATATTAGACAATTGTTAAAGGGAGGGTGTTGACGGTTCACCACTGATTTTCCGGCAACTGATGGCCCGGCACCTCCTTTAATCCGGACAAAATCACGAGAGCGTTTGCATTTAGCGCACGCTGTTTTACGAACCATGCCTCCCTCCTGAAAGTGTTAAACGTTTACTTCTTTGTTAATTGTTAATTCCTCATTTAAGTTTCTAGCAGTCAGAGGTGCTTTGGAGACAAGGGAGGTGTATAATTAGCGGGTCAGAGGTTTAGTTTAGTTTAGAGATACAGCACGGAAACCGGCCCTTTGGCCCACTGGGTCCGCGCCGACCAGCGATCCCCGCGCATTATCACTACCCTACTCCCACTACAGACAATTTTTACATTTTCCAAGCCAATTGACCTACAAACCTGCACGTCTTTGGAGTGTGGGAGGAAACCGAAGATCTCGGAGAAAACCCACGCAGGTCACGGGGAGAACGTACAAACTCCGTACAGACAGCGCCCGTGGTCGGGATCGAACCTGGGTCTCCGGCGCTGTATTCGCTGTAAGGCAGCAACTCTACCGCTGCACCACCGTGCCCGCCGTGAACTTTCCAGTTAACACTGAGGTGTATTAATTTCTTATTCTGTGGCCTCTGTTGGTCTGGCAAAATGGATAATCTGGCAAGGCTCTGGAACCAAGGATGCCGGAAAATCGATGGTGGACCTGTAGAGGAGTAATGTATCCCAGATGAATAACACAACTGTCCATTGGCCCGTCTAAAGGAAATAAATTAAACTGGTACACTGCTGGCAAAACCTTCCTGTATTTACAATACCACTCGATGGGCTGAATGGCCTAATTCTTATGTCTTATGGTCTAATATTGGTCTAAGTCTTATGGTCTAATATTAGACAATTGTTTAAGAAAGTGTAAGTTTCCTACATGGCTTATTTAACAGTGGAGAGTCAAGTATTTTAGACTTACGAGATATAGCTCAGAAAAAGGCCCTTCGGCCCGCGGGTCTACACCGACCAGCAGTCACACAGTACACTATCTACACACACTAGGGACAATTAAGCAACGGTCCTGTACGTCTTTGGAGTGTGGGAGGATACGGGAGCGCGTGGAGAAAACCCACGCAGTCACAGGGAGAAGGTCCAAACTCTGTACAGACAGCTCCCGTAGTCAGGATCGAACCAGGGTCTGTGGTGCTGTGCAGCAGCAACTCCACCCCTGTGCCACCCAAGTATTTGTCAGGCACGTTTTATAAAAGGAAATGCAGAAGCAGGAGCCAACATTTTTACAACCTGAAGATTAACTTTACCAATTCTGTTGAAGAAAATATAATGGCCGACCTGACCTTTCCAAATCATGCTTTAATAAGGACGAGGCACAGTCATGTATCCTGTATTGCAGCTCTGTCAGAATCATAGAAGGTGCCTTAAACATCGCACGCTCTCACTGTACCAGCAGGCATATTTTGTGTTCTAGTTTAGTTTAGTTTAGAGATACAATAGACAATAAGTGCAGGAGTAGGCCATTCGGCCCTTCGAGCCAGCACCGCCATTCACTGTGATCATGGCTGATCATCCCCAATCAGTACCCCGTTCCTGCCGTCTCCCCATATACAGCGGGGGAAACAGGCCCTTCGGTTCACCGAGTCCGCGCCGACACCCTACACACGAGGGGCAATTTACAATATTTTACCAAAGCCAATTAACCTACAAACCAGTCTGTCTTTGGAGTGTGGGAGGAACCTGGAGCACCCGGAGAAAACACACGCAGGTCACAGGTAGAATGTCCAAAGTCCGTACATACAGCACCCGTAGTCGGGATCGAACCAGGGTCTCTGGCGCTGGAAGGCATCATCTCTACCGCTGCACCACCGTGTCGCCCCTGATTCTAATTGCACATTGTACAGTGAACAATGCCATTTTGAGGTGCACTGATGAAAGGGCAATGCCATAACTGGGCCAAACCGGCAGCATTGCCACTTGTCAATGGATGGAAATGTGCATGTGTTGTGGAAATACCCGCTCACTCTGCTGCCAAACTACGTCAGGCAGCTGACATCCCATTGTAATGCTGTTTTGCAGCGGGATAGCACAACAGTCCATACCATCTCTGCCACCTAATTCACTCCAGCTTTGGCTTTTACACCTCACGCTGCCTCGGCAAGGCCAGCAGCATAATCAAGGACGAGTTGCACCCTGGCCACTTCCTCTTATCTCCTCTCCCATCGGGTAAAAGGTACAGAAGTATGAAAACGCACACCTCCAGATTCAGGGACAGTTTCTACCCAGCTATTATCAGCCAACTGAACCATCCTACCACAACCAGACAGCAGTCCTGAACTACTATCTATCTCATTGGTGACCCTCGGACTATCCTTGATCAGAATTTGCTGGTTTTACCTTGCACTAAACGTTATTCCCTTATCATGTATCTGTACACTGTAAATGGCTCAATTGTGATCATGTATTGTCTTCATGCTGACTGGTTAGCACGCAACAAAAGCTTTTCACTATACCTTGGTACACGTGACAATAAACTAAACTGATTAAGTGTGCAATGCACAAAAGCTGCCGTTTCCTGGTCACAAATAGCATAATGTTCTTCCATCTGCCCTTGCAGCCTGCCAGGCAACAGGGCTTCCTGGCATTAGGTATCTCCAGGTGAGATGATGCACCTTTTATGGACAAGACAGGGACACAATTAGAACCAGAGACACTCTTAATGACATTCATTTGCTGCATAAGTAACAACTCGGATACATTTTGTTGTTCACTTCTACAAGGGCCACCTTGAAAAGTTTCCATAACTGTTTGGATATTGTTATTAAATCAATAAGAAAGCTGCATAATTTATGAGATGCATTTGAAAGAACGATATTAGAAATTATTTTTCTCAAAGCAATTAATGATCTGTGCTCGGCACCATGTAACATGTAGGTTAAAGTCTGCAGTGCTACGACATTTGAATTTGGATGTGGACACAAAATGCTGGAGAAACTCAGCGGGTGAGGCAGCATCAATGGAGAGAAGGAATTGGCGCCGTTTTGGGTCGAATCCTTTACTTTCTGCTTCCACATACTCGGATTTTATGACTCGCGAGGGAAGAAGTTGTTGCTCTTTGGGAAATATTACTTTTAAGCTATTTTGCCTCAAGATTTTGAAAGAATTTGATGGCAAAGAGGCTGGGGGTCCCAAAATAAGGGCATTGTCCCAGGACGTGGTATTGGCCATTTACAGTTGAGGTCAAGAATATTATTTTGAGGGTTTAGTTTAGTGATGCAATATGAAGCAGGCTCTTCGGGCAACCGAGTCCACGCTGACCAACTATCACCCCTACACTAGCTCAGTTACCCCAGTTTCTCATCCTACACACTCGGGTCAATTTACGGAAGTCGATTATCCACCAAACTTGCGCGTCTTTGGAATGTGGGAGGAAACCGGAGCACCCGGAGAAAACCGACGCCGGCCAGGGGGAGAACGTACAGGCTCCGTGCTGACAAGCACCCTTGGTCAGGATCGAACCCGGGTCCCTGGCGCTGTGAGGCAGCAACTCTACAAACTCCCACCACCAAGTAACGTTGATGATCCGACAAAAAGACAGGATGCCGTAATTAGCAAAGAATTTATTTTTCACACAACTGCTGCAGTTGTTTCGTCTGTGTGTCTCTATTGCCCATTGAGTAAAGCACGAGAGAGAAATTAAATCTTAAATTAATTGTCTTGACAGAAGCAAAAAATAGCTGATGTAAGGCAAATAGTGTGGAAGAATGAAATTTGAAATAATGACAAGGAAATCCTTGAAATTCTCAATCGGTCAGGCAACATCTGTGGAGACATCAGTAGAATTAAAATAATCAATAAATTGATCATTTATTGTATCTCCTGGCTGTTTTGTATACATTTGTTTGTTTTTATGGGTAATGAGAATTATTTGAAGGGTACATGAGACAGACATGTGTGAGAGGAATTCCAGCAGTCCACACAATAAACATTTGAGCTTAAGTGAAATTTCAGTGCATGATTCAGTTTTTTACTGATTTTAAAAAGCAACACATTCACAGCAATAAGGGAAAAAGTCAGGATTGAACCCGGGTCTCTGACGTTGTGGGGCAGTAACTCTACTTCTGCGCCACCGTGCGTGATCTTGAACGTTGTTCATCCAGAACGGAGATGAATGCTCATCTCGACACTAGGAATAGCAGAAGCTGGTTTACAAAAAAAGACACAAGCTGCTGGATTAACTCAGTGGGTCAGGCAGCATCTGTGGAGGACATGGATATGCAACGTTTCGGGTCGGGTCTCCTCAGGCTGGTTGTAGATGGGGGGGATGGGTGGGGGGAGAAAGCAACTAAAGAAGTAGGGGTGGGACAAAGTCTGACAAGTGATATGCGGAGGGAGGGAGATTTAATCGGCAGATGGGTGAATAGGGGCAGATATTTGAAAAAGAAGACTAAAGGCTGTAAAATGTAGTATAACAAATTGTATCGACCCGAAACGTTACCTATCCCTTCGCCCCATAGATGCTGCCTCACCCGCTGAGTTACTCCTGTATTTTTGGCTACCTTCGATTTTTCCAGAACCCGCAGTTCTTTCTCAAACAGAGATAAAATGTAGTCGGAGACAGTAAAATTGGTAGGAAAACTTGGAAGGGGGAGGGGATGGAGAGAGAGGGAAAGCAAGGCCTAGAGGTACTTCAAGTACTCGAACTTCAAGTAGCCCTTGCTATCCCTCTCTCTCCATACCCTCCCATTCCCAGTTCTCCCACCAATCCTTCAAGCATTTTCTATTTTACCTCCAAATTTTTATGCTCAAATGAAAGTGATGCCATTCTGAACCGTATGAAAGGTCTGAGAGCTAAATATGACAGTGGCGTGCAATACACACAGTTAGTTAGTTTAGTTTATTGCCACGTGTACAGTGAACAGCCTTTGTTGTGTACTAACCAGTCAGTGGATAGAGGACACATGAATACACTCGAGCCGTTCACAGTGTACAGAACTATTGCTGTAGGAGTACAGATTTTAAAATGTGGAGCGATCGTAATGTATGATTGCAGATGAGTGATTGCTCACTCACCTGCGAGTCGCAGGCCCTCTCAGATGAACTGAGGCCCTGGCCAATTTCAATTTTAGAGGCCCCCAAACCAAGATCAAGCGATTTTAGAGGCCCCTCAATTTTAGAGGCCCCCAAAATCAAGATCCCTTTGAAGCAGACAGGCAAGAGGCCCATGCCATACGCCAATTGTTGCCCACCTCTCTGATGGGGCCTTGCTGCGACCCTTGGTTAAACCCTACTTGGACCCCCTGCAGTTCTATCGTATCATATAGTATTGTATTGTATCATAGATCTACTTCTGTGACAAGCAGGCAAATAGATTGCCTGGGTTGGGCACCCGCAAATTCTTTGCATCTACTAGTGTTGTCAGAAACTATCACATGATGATGTGGGACTGGATGAGGTGCAGTGTTATTTGTGGTGCAGCATTGCTCCTGTATTGGAACTTTCTCCAGTAACAATGTAGCTTAGCTTACGCAGAGCACAAAAATACTGTCAGCAGTTACCATCTGAAGAAACATCACCTTGTGAAACATCACCATCTCCAGAGATACTGCCTGACCCACTGAGTTGCTCTAGCACTATGTGTCTATCTTTGGTGTAAACCAGCATCCGGAGTTCTTTGCTTTTACCTCTTACTGTAAGGCTGGTAGTTACTCTGTAAAGTAACACATCAGTTCATAAGACATTAGAATGAGGTCATTCAGTCCATCAAGTCTACGCCCCCATTAATTCATAGCTGCTCTATCGTTTCCTCTCAACCCCATTCTCCTGCCTTCTCCCCATAACAATTGTCGCCTTTACTAATCAAGAACCTGTCAATCTTCGCTTTAAAAATACCCGATGACTTGGCCTCCACCGCCGTCTGTGGAAATAAATTTCACAGATTCACCGCCCTCTGACTCAAGGAATTCCTCCTCATCGTCTTTCTAAAGGAACATCCTTTTATTCTGACACTTGGGTTTCAACATTGAAATGTGAGAAATTGTACTTTTAACTGGGAAATTCGTTTCAGCTTCTGGCTTTGTAACATCCATGCTCTCCTGGAACATGACATTGTGGTACAGTACAGGAACAGGCTCTTCATTATGCTCCTGTCTGCCCACACGTGATCTATTTCCCTCCATTCCCTGCATTTCCGCATGCCTATCTAAACGCCTCTTAAACACCACTGTTGTATCTGCCTCCACCGCCACCCCTGGCAGCACGTTCTAGGCATCCACCACTCCACATAACAAAAATTGCCCCGCACATCTCCTTTCAAATCGGCCTTTCTTACTGTAAAATAGTAAATGGATGCAGGAGTCGCCATTCGGCCCTTCGAGCCAGCACCGCCATTCAATATGAGCATGGTTGATTATCCAAAATCTGTTCCCCGTTCCTGCTTTCTCCCCAAATCCCTTGATTCCGTTAACCCTAAGAGCAAAATCTCTCTCTCTCTCTCTCTCTCTTCTCCCTCTCTGTCTTTCTCTCTTTCTATCTGTCTATCTCTCTTTCTATCTCTCTATCTCGCTGTCTCTGTCTTGTATTTCCACTCTGGGGGTAAAAAGTTTGAATGGATGGCTGGGGAGTTGACCCTATCTATGTCTCTCATAATGTTTTTATACTTCCATCCAGCATTCCGGAGAAACCAATCCAGGGTTTATCCAACCTCATCGTGGCTAACATGATGATGATTGCCATCCCTTGATCCAGGCAGCATTCTGAAAAATAGTCAAGAAAACTGAATCGAGAAGATGTGAAACAGCTTTTATGGTCGACCTCTCCATGTTTTATAAAGCATGTTTTATAAAGTGATGCATTAAAAACAAACGCTTCTGGATAGTTTTTCAACTATAATAGTGTCACAAATGAGAGATGGGAATGAGTGTGTGACGTTTGCACGATCGGCCGGTAGTCTGTTTGCGGTGTTGTGCATTGGAGTCATTGAACTCTTCAATTTTAGATTTCTACTTGGCATTTCTTCAAGTTTTAAAAGGGCGACACGGTGGCGCAGCTGGTAGAGCTGCTGCCTCACAGCGCCAGAGACCCGGGTTCGATCCTGACCTCAGGTGCTGTCTGTGTGGAGTTTGCACTCTCACCCAGCGTGACTGCCAGGGTTTCCTCCGGGTGCTCCGGATTCCTCCCACACCGCAAAGACGCACGGGTTCGTAGGGTAATTGGCTGCCGTAAATTGTCCCTCGTGTGTTGGAAGGGGTGCCAAAGGGGGATAGCATATAACCAGCGTGAACTTGTGATTGATGGTCGGTGGGCCGAAGGGCCTGTGCCCACGCTGTACCTCTGAGTACTAGGTATTCCAGACTTGACTCTGGCCTTGCAGAGAGTGGTGTATATAAGTTATAAGTTGGGTACTGTACAAACAGGAGGTGAAGCAAGGCATATATTATTTATTTCTCTGTGGAATTGCATTTACTGCAAAATGAATATGTGTTCTCTGTTAGGTAAAGTACACCATTAAGCCCTGTTTTTAAAGTATTCATTTATACCAGATATGAATAAATCAATAAACAGCAAAGGGGTTGCAGCAAATGTTTTCCAGCATGTTTTCCTGACCACCTTTCTCCAATTTTGTCCTGCCTTACTTGTGCTGTAAACTCCTTGAAAGAGTCTGGTTTCCGTGATCAATGTTTATAGTATTTTATCCATGGTTTTTAATCAGCCCATGGATCCTTAGAGAAAAATAATATTTTTCTTTTTTATTGAAGAAAAAAACAGAATCAAGGGATATGGGGAAAAAGCAGGAACAGGGTACTGATTGGGGATGATCAGCCATGATCATATTGAATGACGGTGGTGGCTCGAAGGGCCGAATGGCCTGCTCCTGCACCTACTTTCTATGTTTCTTATATGCCCTTCAGCACAGCCTGTCTTTACTGACCAAGGTGCCCCACCTATGCTAGTCCCACCTGCCCGTATGTGGCCCATATCTCTCTGGGCCTTTCCTAACCATGTACCTGTCCAATTACTCATGTACCAGCTCATGTACCAGCACGACATTCATTAAGAGTTATCATCGCCACGTTTAAGCCAATAAACCGTCTGAAGAAGGGTCTCGACCCAAAATGTCGCCCATTCCTTCTCTCCAGAGATGCTGCCTGTCCCGCTGAGTTACTCCAAATTTTGTGTCTATCTTCGGTTTGAACCAGCATCTGCAGTTCCTTCTTATACAACTGTTCTCCTTTACTCATTTCCAAATACTTTTCACATAACAGACTATTATTAGTAGTTAAAATAATTGTTTCATTGACGTAAAATGACTAAGAGATTAAGAGAGTTAATTGATGAAAATGGCGTCACCCAAGCTGTCTCTGTGTTTTTGTTTAAAAGATTAAAATAACACGTGGAGAAACTTTACTTTTGCAGCGTTGAAAGGGACAACATCTTTACTTGAGCGCAGTGGTGGATGTTAAACTATAATGATTTGCCCACTGCTGGAGGAGAAATGAGAGCTTGACATGGCTTTATTTGGCATTGAATAAGATCACTAACCCAAGGGGTGAGTGAAACATGCAAAGTCCAGAATTAAGGCGTCCTGAAACGCAAATGGTTACAGGAGTTGTTCAGGTGCTTATCATTGAAAACATCTAATCATCCCCTTTGAAATAATTAATGGGGATGATTAAAATCAAATTGGCTGTCATAGATTAAACCAGAAGAAAAATTTACAGTAGATTGAAAAGATATCTAATCACCCATTCCTTCTCTCCAGAGATGCTGCCTGTCCCGCTGAGTTACTCCAGCATTTTGCGTCTACCATTGCTTTAAACCAATAAATACAAATCCTGCAGGTCTTTGAGATAAGGAGGATAGTGATCAGATTTTTCCCTGTGAAGAAGAGTCCCGACTTGAAACGTCCCCAATCCCTGCCCTCCAGTGATGCTGCCTGACCCGCTGGGTTACTCCAGCATTTTGTATTCTGCACAAGATTTCGACACCTGCAGTTCCTTTAGTTTAGAGATACAGCGTGGAAACAAGCTCCTTGGCACACTGAGTCCACTCTGACCAACGATCATATACTAGTTCTATCCTACATACTAGCAACAGTTTACAATTTTACCAAGACAATCAGTCTACAAACTTGTAAGTCTTTGGAATGTGGGATGAAACCAGAGCACCTGGAGAAAATCCACGCAGGTCACAGGGAGAACATAAAACTCCATGCAGTCAGCACCCGTATCCAGGATCGAACCCGGGTCTCTGGTGCTGTTCAGCAGCAACTCTGCCGCTGTGCCACCGTGCCTTGTGTCTCTAGATTTATTCTTCGCTTCCTCTCCCTAACCAAATACCACAGGGACCAGACCAGATTCTGCATTGTTCTCTTTGCTGTGATCAGCAAATTTGGTGACATTTTGCCAAACTCTCTTAATAATTCGATATTATGACTATTGGATTGCGACTTAACCCAATTAAAATGCACACTCATTATGTGCAATGCATGACGCTTCACACTTGTCTTAATTTTCTGAAAATTTGACTTTTATCTAAAAATTAATTGCTGCATCTCGTTGAAACTCCAGCCCGTGGTCCACTTATTATTGTTCAAACATAGGTTGCCATGACGCAGAGATTCTAATGTTGAACCACATTGATGATAACTCCAAAATTTTCATTAATTACTATATTCACTCAGAACATACCACATGGGGACATGTAACTGCTCTGGTAAGAGCTGTTCAATATAAAGCTTAAATAAAATACAAATTCAGGTATACATTGCATCACTGTTTTTTTTTAAAGTAGAATCTTTCCCAAATTCCTTCGCCAGTTAGAGCATTCGATTCCATCCTTGTTATAATCTGAGACCACCATTGAGATTTTAACATTATGGCACAGAATGTGATTTGTTTTTTTAAAAAAGGGTTTCATCCATAAGTTCACAACAACATGAGTGTTGAATTCACCAATTTTAGGTCACACCACCTTTACTCTCTCTCTTTCCTAAGTTGATGCGGTTCACTTCTTAATAAACAGACAACTCACAAAAACGTTAGGTAAACCAACTCAAGCTTTATTGATCATCAGCTGGTGGAAGTGACGGGGATACACCAGTCAAGTAAGCAACAGACACTTGACTTCCCCGCGCCACCACTTCAATGAACAAAGATTTGCATGGTGTGCCACTCAGTCACATTCCAAAGATGTTCATGGTCAAAGATGCAGCCAATACACATCCCCACAGGACGAGTCCGGGGTTGTCTCATCAATTAGTAGACACATTTCAAAGGCATCATATCAGTTGGTACCTTCAAGACAAGAAATTTCGACGGCATCGGTCATTGTCTCAATATACATTGACCTGAGACAAGCCTGGGTTTGTCTCTCTCTTGGAATACAAGCTACAACCTACAGTCAAGTATTCTACCATGTATCTTTTATTTATTTAAAAGCATTTAACCTTTTCAAAGTTCCACTCTGGTGCTCACCCATTTCTCCCACTATCCCACCCTCTCCTTTCCCCTCTTTTTTCTGCCGTACCCCCTTCCACTCGTGCCCCTCCCACTGCCCCAGCCTTTCATTCTTCTTCTCTCCTCACCTGTCACCCTTTTGTCTCCTGTTCATCTCTGGCCCTCTTCTACCCATCTGTCAATTAAACCCTCCTCACCTACATCCACCTATCACTCAGCGGGACCCACAGACAGGCAGCATCTCTGGAGAGAAGGAATGGGTGACGTTTCGGGTCGAGACCCTTCTTCCGACAGAGAGTCAGCGGGGAGAGAGAGAGAGAGAGAGAGAGACTACTGATATGGAAATGTACAAAGAACAAAATATCTGCAGATTCAGGGTTACAAAAAAACGTACCTGTCCAAATGTCACCTGAATGTTAGATAGAGTACCTGCCTGCACTTTGACAGAAGGATTTACGATTATGATGATCATGTCTTAAATGTTTTGCTTGTTTGGTTAGCAATCTATAAAAATATTCGCCTTCATTCTTAAGCGTTTTGTTGTCCTGAAAAATGTGTATAACTAAATTGAAAAACAAGTAAATAGAGTTAATTGAATCTTTGATAGTTCAATAGTAATAGATTTATTACAAAATCTGTTGGTTCATTATTCTTTGTTCAGCTGTTGTAAGTGCTCTCCCTCCATATGTCAGTTCTATATTAGTTCCTTGCTGTTGCAATCACAGACCATCTTTTGAAGGCAGACCTACAGTGGCTTGCAAAAGTTTTCATACCCCTTGGACTTTTCCACATTTTGTCACGTTACAACCAGAAACCTAAATGTATTTTATTGGGATTTTATGTGATAGACCAACACAAAGTGGCGCATAATTGTGAAGTGGAAGGAAAATGATACATGGTTTTCAAATTTTTTTACAAATAAAAAACTGAAAAGTGTGGCGTGCAAAAGTATTCAGCCCCCTTTACTCTGATACCCCTAAATAAAATCCAGTGCAGCCAATTGCCTTCAGAAGTCACCTAATTAGTAAATAGAGTCCACTTGCGTATCATCTAATCTCAGTATAAATATAGCTGTTCTGTGAAGGCTTCAGAGGTTTGTTAGAGAACATTAGTGAACAAACAGCATCATGAAGCCCAAGGAACACACCAGACAGGTCAGGGATAAAGTTGTGGAGAAGTTTAAAGCAGGGTTAGGTTATAAAAAAAAATCCCAAGCTTTGAACATCTCACGGAGCACTGTTCAATCCATCATCCGAAAATGGAAAGAGTATGGCACAACTGCAAACCTACCAAGACATGGCCATCCACCTAAACTGACAGGCTGGGCAAGGAGAACATTGATCAGAGAAGCAGCCAAGAGGACAATGGTAACTCTGGAGGAGCTGCAGAGATCCACAGCTCAGGTGGGAGAATCTGTCCACAGGACAACTATTAGTCGTGCACTCCACAAATCGGGCCTTTATGGAAGTGGCAAGAAGAAAGCCATTGTTGAAACAAAGCCATAAGAAGTCCTGTTTGCAGTTTGCCACTAGCCATGTGGGGGACACAGCAAACGTGTGGAGGAAGGTGCTCTGGTCTGATGAGACCAAAATTGAAGTTTTTGACCTAAATGCAAAACGCTATGTGTGGCGGAAAACTAACACTGCACATCACCCTGAACACACCATCCCCACTGTGAAACATGGTGGTGACAGCATCATGCTGTGGGGATGCTTTTCTTCAGCAGGGACAGGGAAGCTGGTCAGAGTTGATGGGAAGATGGATGGATCCAAATACAGGGCAATCTTGGAAGAAACCCTGTTAGTCTGCAAAAGACTCGAGACTGGGGCGGAGCTTCACCTTCCAGCAGGACAACGACCCTAAACATACAGCCAAAGCTACAATGGAATGGTTTAGATCAAAGCATTTTCATGTGTAATAATGGCCCAATCAAAGTCCAGACCTAAATCCAATTGAGAATCTCTGGCAAGACTTGAAAATTGCTGTTCACAGACGCTCTCCATCCAATCTGACTGAGCTTGAGCTATTTTGCAAAGAAGAATTGGCAAAAATTTCAGTCTCTAGATGTACAAAGCTGGTAGAGACATATCCCAAAAGACTTGCAGCTGTAATTGCAGCGAAAGGTGGTTCTACAAAGTATTGACTTAGGGGGGGCAGAATACCTTCGCTACACTTTTCGGTTTTTTATTTGTAATAACATTTGGAAACCATGTATCATTTTCCTTCCACTTCACAATTATGGGTGACGTTTCGGGTCGAGACCCTTCCTTAGACTCAAAGACTTCCAGACTGAGGGAGGGTCTCGACCGCAAACATCACCCACTCCTTCTCTCCAGAGATGCTGCCTGTCCCGCTGAGTTACTCCAGCATTTTGCGTCTCTCTTCGGTTTAAACCGGCATCTTCCTTCCCACACGACGCTAATGTGGGTGCTTGTTTCATTTGAATACTGGAGCATTGAACGAACATTACAGCCTTCGAGATCAATGCGTTGCCTTTTTGTGAAGGCAGATTTCAGTTGCTGCTTGTAAGCTCTTCCCGGTACAAGAAAATGCCAGTAGCCAAAAGGTTAATGACTGCTGTAACCTTAACAGCCAAAGGCAGAGTTGTAGAAATCACAGAGGGTCCCACTAAAACTGGAGCCAGCAAAGCACATATCTCAGTAATTACCTCCCTTGTGAAGCTAAACCTCAGAGTGTACTGCTCCTCGGAAAAGGCCAGGTAATTCATTCTAGACTTGGACAGCCTTCTGGGCAGGGCTGCCTGCTCCCTACCACAACTGTGTGTGACCATGCCTCCCATTTCTCCACCAGACTGTGGGTTTAACAATGCCGCATTTATTTTACTGACATCTTAAAGCACGGAAATTCAGCGTTGCAGCCATTTCAAGTTTGAAAAGACATTGAATCGTGTAAAATATGGAAGAAAAGAAAATCCTTGGGCACTAAAATTCCGGCATTTCATCAGTCTCTATTAACAATCGTGCCAGATTTTTTAAATAAAGGCCAAAGAGCAAAGGCTGAAAATTTAATAAATCATCCTTGGACATTAAAATGTATTGAATTTCTCATTATTAATTTTTTTTGCCGTTATTATTTCCTGCTTATCTCCTTTACCATTCCAGTCCCGTTAGTTTTTTTTACGGATTGTGCATTTTTAGCGCCAACCATGCCTGATATTTTCCTTAACCGAGCTTTCGTGTAGAAGCTTGAATGGTGAGGACCGAACGGCAATATATTCAGTGTAGACGGGGTGTGGTTGGAGAGGGCATGTGATCCATTGTGTAGGGACAATGAAGTATGAGCAGTGATGTTAGCGTTTTAAACATGGTAGTTTAAAAGGCAAACCTGTGATTGTGTTTAAACAATAGACAATAGACAATAGGTGCAGGAGGAGGCCATTCGGCCCTTCGATCCAGCACCGCCATTCAATGTGATCTTGGTTGATCATCCCCAATCAGTACCTCGTTCCTGCCTTCTCCCCATATCCCCTGACTCCGCTATCTTCAAGAGCCCTATCCAGCTCTCTCTTGAAAGCATCCAGGGAACCTGCTTCCACCGCCCTCTGAGGCAGAGAATTCCACACACTCACAACTCTCTGTGAGAAAAAGTGTTTCCTCGTCTCCGTTCTAAATGGCTTACCCCTTATTCTTAAACTGTGGCCCCTGGTTCTGGACTCTCCCAACATCAGGAACATGTTTCTTGCCTCCAGCGTGTCCAAACCTGTAACAATCTTATATGTTTCTGCCTGTGGTTGGGGAATAGTGCTTTTCATGATGTGCCTGGGAAGGAACTGCAGTTGCTGGTTTAAACCGAAGATAGACACAAAAAGCTGGAGTTGCTTGGCGGGTCAGGCAGCATACCTGGAGGGAAGGAATGGGTGACGTTTCGGGTCGAGACCCTTCTTCAGACTGAGAGTCAGGGGAAAGGGATAGGGAAACGAGAGATATAGACGGAGATGTAGAGAGATGTAGAATAAATGAATGAAAGACATACAAAAAATGATAAAGGACACAGGCCATTGTTAGCTGGGGCCTAGGTGAGAATGACTACAGGCGATGAGACTCAACAAGAAGGGTCTCGACACGAAACGTCACCCATTCATCCACTCCAGTGATGCTGCTGCCTGTCCCGCTGAGTTACTCCAGCATTTTGTGCCTATCTTCGGTGTAAACCAGCGTCTGCAGTTCCTTCCCCCACAGGACGACTTTGAAGCTGGTCCGACGTGGGCGGGGGAGTGATGGGGAAAGAGGGGAATGCACGGGTTACTTGGAAGTTATGCCGCTGTGATATGAATGTGTGGGTTGGTCAGGAGGGTGAGCTGAATGTTCCCAGGTCAGATACGTCCACAGCAACACTTCAAGATAATGAATATTGGACAAGAAAACACAAGGTCAAGCCAGTGAGACGGAATTTCAAACAAATATCAGAATGTTTTCGAGGTACTCCTCTGGCTCATTCTACATATCTTTGCAATTTTGGACTGGTAATTTCATTTCAAAATCTCTTTTTTTCCCATGCTTTCAGTTTTTCTTCCCTTCCTTTCTCTCCCCCCCCCCCCAGTAAAAAAATTGCATCTATTTCTAGGTAGGCAAAAATGCTGGAGAAACTCAGCGGGTGCGGCAGCATCTATGGAGCGAAGGAAATAGGCAACGTTTCGAGCTGAAACCCAATGGGCGGAGTGAAGGAAATAGGCAACGTTTCGGGCCGAAACCCAAAGGGTTTCGGGCCGAAACGTTACCTATTTCCTTCTGGTTTCGGGCCGAAACGTTGCGTGTTTCCTTCTGGTTTCGGGCCGAAACGTTGCGTGTTTCCTTCTGGTTTCGGGCCGAAACGTTGCGTGTTTCCTTCTGGTTTCGGGCCGAAACGTTACCTATTTCCTTCTGGTTTCGGGCCGAAACGTTGCGTGTTTCCTTCTGGTTTCGGGCCGAAACGTTGCCTATTTCCTTCTGGTTTCAGGCCGAAACGTTGCTTATTTCCTTCTGGTTTCAGGCACGAAACGTTGCCTATTTGCCCTTGCTCCATTAATGCTGCCGCACCCGCTGAGTTTCTCCAGCATCTTTGTCTACCTTCGATTTTCCAGCATCTGCAGTTCCTTCTTGAACATCCATTTCCAGGTCTTTTCTCCACCAATCGCTTCGAGTCACACAGTCATGTTTTGTTTTTTAGTTGTCTAGTGTATATCGTGTCGTTACTTGCGAGCAAAGCACCAAGGCAAATTCCTAGGTGGACAAATAAGCGGGAGAAACTCAGCGGGTGAGGCAGCATCTACGGAGAGAAGAAATAGGCGACATTTTGGGTCGAGACCTTCTTCGGACTGCAGGCAAATTCCTTGTAGGCATGCACTCCTGGCTAATAAAATGTATTCAGTTCAATTCAATTCAATACAGCACAGGAAGAGCTGTGTCCCAACTTCAGTTGGTAAACCACTACCTTTCTGCAACTGTACGGGCCAACTTCCAAAGGATATTTTTAAGGCCGAGATTGACACACTGACATACAGATTTCAATAACCAAAAATCTCTAGCCTCCTTTTGCTCTGGTATTTTTTTTAATTCACATGTTTAATGTTTAAAGTTTTATGAGTCACTCCTGACTCTTACTGTATGTCGTATTGTCACTTGCGGGCGGAGCACCAAGGCAAATTCCTTGTATGTGAATACTTGGCCAAATAAACGTATTCATTCATTCATTCATTCACATTATACAGACAACCCCTGTAGTCAGGATCGAACCTGGGTCTCTGGAGTTGTGAAGCAGCAACTCTGCTGCTGCGCCACCGTGCCTCACTAACATAAACCTCTGAAGAATATTCCCGTGCCCCACCTGAACACAATGTTTTACTGTCCTTGCGTGTCATCTCTGACAGAATACCTGAGGAGAGACACAAATTGCTGGAGTGACTCAGATGGACAGGCAGCATCTCTGCAGAGAAGGAATGGGTGACGTTTGGGTTTGAGACCCTTCTCCCGACTGAGGCAGTCTTGAGGTGGGCGTGCATATTTCCGAAGATCTTTCCTGGTCCCAGCACACTGATGCAATTATTAACAAAGCACATCAGCGCCTCTACTTCCTGAGGAGATTACGGAGAGTCGGCATGTCAAAGAGGACTCTCTTGAACTTCTACAGGTGTACAGTAGAGAGCTTCTGACTGGTTGCATCGTGGCTTGATTCGGCAACTTGAGCGTCCAGGAGCGGAAAAGAAAGCAGAAAGTTGTGACCACTGCCCAGTCCATCATCGGCTCTGACCTCCCCACCATCGAAGGGATCCATCGCAGTCACTGCCTCAAAAAGGCTGGCAACATCATCAAGGACCCACACCATTCTGGCCACACACTCATCTCCCCGCTACCATCAGGTAGAAGGTACAGGAGCCTGAAATCTGGAACATCCAGGTTCAGTAACAGCTTCTTCCCCACAGCCATCAGGCTATTAAACTCGCCATCAAACAAGCTCTGAACTATAACAACCTATTGCACTTTATCTATTTATTTATGTGTGTATATATGGTCTATGTTATATAGACACACTGAACTGTTCTGTATTTATCCTGGCTGCGGAGGCCACAAATAGGCCCTGACCTCGGGTGGTCACAGAGGAAGAGGACTGAACTTTCTAGTGCCTTTCCCCACAGTGGATAATGTTGATTCTGTTGTGGGGGGACGTTCAT
The DNA here is from genome assembly GCA_963514005.1 of Raja brachyura. The sequence continues at coordinate 5,258,161 of OY740797.1, read as the reverse complement.
GTTGAATTCTATCATGTGTTGTGTCATTTTAATTTTTTAAATTTGTCTATGGATGAACGGAAACCTAATTATTTCTTCTATGTAAAGCACTTTGGTTTCAACGCGAGTTGATTTAAACGTGCTATATAAATAAAATGTACTTACAATATACTGTTGTGCTGCAGCAAATGCAAGAATGTCATTGTCCTACCTGGGACACATGACAATAAACTCTCTTGACTTGACTTGCTCTTAAGGTACGGGAAGGGTAAAGTGTGAAAACGAAAGATCAGAGCAGAGGATGATCAAGGAAATGTAGAATGGTTGCTTGTGAGCTGAGGGGAAGTTGATGTGGAGGCATACAATTGGTAAAAATTCCTGAGGTGTCCACGTCAGACACACAGAGAGAAAGGCCAACATGACAAGAATGTACTGAAAGCATTATTTGCCTGAATGTGATCTCAATCCTCGTTGCCCCCCTGTGTGACGGCCATTTAAAATATCAAGCTGCATTCACATCAGCCTGCCTGCATCATTACCAGCTGCTTTATAATTAATTTCCAGACAGGTCAATTCCCCGGTGGCAAATCGCATCTTCCATTAGCCAGCCTTGCAGAAATCAAATGGGATTCTTAAGGAGGAGCCTTGATGTCAACTAGTTTCATGGATGTGTGGGAACGGCCAAAGCCACAGGTGAAGTGGTATGTAATGGATGACCTGTGATGCAAAGGAAGGAAGTTTGCACCGAATGTAAACACAAAAAGCTGGAGTAACTCAGCGGGACAGGCAGCATCTCTGGAGAGAAGGAATGGGTCGGGACCCTTCTGAAGAAAATAAAGCACGATTGAACCTTGATTCCCTCAATGTCCAAAAATCTATTGGATCTCACTTTCTGTCTTGAATGTACTTCAATGACTTAGAAACTACAACTCCTTTTGGTGGAGAATTCCAAACACTCACTACCTTCTTGGTGAAGAAATATCAGTCCTGAATGGCCAACACATTACTTTGAGGCCTCAACCTTATTCAGAGGAAACAGGCCCTTCGGCCCAACGTGCCCATGCCAATCAAGATGTCCCATCTGCACTCCTCTCGCCTGTGCGTGGCCCATTTCCCACTAAACCTTGTGCAGGAAGGAACTGCAGATGTTGTTTTATACCGAAGAAAGGCACAAAGTGCTGGGGTAACTCAGCGGGTCAGGCAGCATCTGTGGAGAAAAAAGAATGGGTGACGTTTCAGGACGGAGCCCTTCTTCAGACTACCTGTTCTCCAGTCCGAAGAAGGGTTCCGACCCGAAACATCAGCCATCCTTTTTCCTCCAGAGATGCTGCCTGACCCGCTGCGTTACCCCAGTACTTTGTGTCTTTCTTCCTCTAATCCTTTCCTATCCATGTACCTCTCCGAATGTCTTTTAAATGCGGTTACAGTAATTGCCTCAACTACCCCCTCAGGCATCTCCAGGTGTCATCTCCGCATATGCAGTACCTTGTACAGCTCCATAAGAATTATTGTACCAGTGAGATTATCTCTCGTTCTTCTGAACTCAGAGATCGTATGTCCAGCTCAATCCTTTCTTGTATGACGATTACTCTTAAGAATCAATTTATTGAACCTATTTTACACTCTATTTGTCACAAGTATACCCTTCCTTAATTGGGGAGATCAGATCTGCAAACAATGTTCCAGACATAATCTTATTACAGTTCTCAGGCATCACTACTATTGTACTCGAGTCCTCTTGCAAAGAAGGCCAGCACATATTCAACGATTCAATGATACTTTGTTCTCACATGTACCTAGATACAGTGAAATTCTTTGCCGACAATAGACGATAGGTGCAGGAGTAGGCCATTCGGCCCTTCGAGCCAGCACCACCATTCAATGTGATCATGGCTGATCATCCACAATCAGTATCCCGTTCCTGCCTTCTCCCCATATCCCCTTGACTCCGCTACGCAAAGTATGCAAAGAGTCGCCATGTATCTGGCGCTGACAAAGTTACAAAATTAATCATTAGAGTCACGATGGATTAAAGAAAATCTTGACCCGAAACGTCACCTATTCCATCGCTCCACAGATGCTGCCTCACCCGCTGAGTTTCTCCAGCATTTTTGTCTACCTTCGATTTTTCTAGCATCTGCAGTTCTTTCTTAAACATTAGAGTCACGATGGTCCCTCTTTGTTCTCGGCCCCCCCCCCACTACCCCCCACCCCCACCCCTCCCCCCCACGGCAGGTCCCTGATTGTTTACATAATTGCCTCTTGTTAATGCACATTAATAGTGAAAGGCTTGGATAGAGTGGATGCGGAGAGCATGTTTCCACTAGGAAAAACACAGAAACATAGGTGCAGGAGTTCGAGCCAGCACTGCCATTCAATATGATCACGGCTGGTCTTCTAAAATCGGTACCCCGTTCCTGCTTTTTCCCCATACCCCTTGATTCCTTTAGCCCAAAGAGCGAGGTGGGAGAGTCCAGGGCTAGAGCACTAGTGGGAGAGTCTAGGACTAGAGGTTGTAGCCTCAGAAGTAAAGGACGTTCTTTTAGGATGGGGAGGAGGAGGAATTTCTTTAGTCGGTTGGTGGTTTAGTGGTGAATCTGTGCAATTCTTTGACGCAGAAGGCTGTGGAGGCTAAGTCAGTGGATATATTTATGGCAGAGATAGATAGATTCTTGACTAGTACGGTTGTCGGATTACGGGGAGAAGGCAAGAGAATTAGGTTAGGAGGGAGAGATAGATCAGCCATGATTGAATGGCGGAGTGGACTCGATGGGCCGAATGGCCTAATTCTCTATCACATGATTAACTTCAAGTGATTTTTATGCAAGCTGCCCTTGCCCCTTTGAAACATAGAAACATAGAAAATAGGTGCAGGAGTCGGCCATTCGGCCCTTTGAGCTAGCACCGGCATTCAATATGATCATGGCTAACCATGCAAAATCAGTACCCCGTTCCTGCTTTCTCCCCATATACCTTGATTCCAATAGCACTAAGAGTTATATAATAATAATAATATCTTTTATTGTCATTACACATAAGTGCAGTGAGATTTGGTTTGCGACTTCCATCTGATGTCATAATGAATGAATGAATGAATGAATGAATAGCCTTTATTGTCATTTAGACCTTTCGGTCTGAACAAAATTTCGTGCCTGCAGTCATACATATATAAAAATAACAAAACCACACAATAAACACAAAAATTAACATCCACCACAGTGAGTTCACCAAACACCTCCTCACTGTGGTGGAAGGCAAAAGTCTTAGAGTCTCTGTCTTCATCCCTCCTTATTCTCCCTCTGCGCTGAGGAGATCCAGGCCTCCGATGCTGCCGTCCACCAGGCCCGCGGCCGAGCCTCCGAAACCGGGCTGCCGCCACCGCTGTCGCCGGAACGCCGGAACACCGCCACAGGGACCGCCGCCGGAACGTCGCTGGAGCACCGCATCCCCGAAAGCCAGGTCGCTGTTGGAGCACCGCATCCCCGAAAGCCAGGTCGCCGCTGGAACGTCGCTGGAGCACCGCATCCCCGAAAGCCAGGTCGCCCTCTGGAGCACCGCATCCCCGAAAGCCAGGTCGCCGCTGGAGCACCGCATCCCCGAAGCCAGGTCGCCGCTGGAGCTCCGCAGCCTCGAAAGCAAGGTCGCCGCTGGAGCTCCGCAGCCTCGAAAGCCAGGCCGCCGCTGGAACGCCACTGGAGCACCGCATCCCCGAAGCCAGGTCGCCGCTGAAGCTCCGAAAGCCGTGCCTCCGCCGCTGGAAGCTGGAGGCCGCCAGCTCCGCCATTAGGGCCTCACAACAGACGGAGACGGTGTCGGGGGACACGACAAGAAAAGTCGCATCTCCCCGAAGGGAGAGACTAAAACCCCGTTTCTCCCACCCTCCCCCCCACACACACACACACACAACCCAACAAACCAAAAATAATCACTAAGAACAGGCACGAAGACAAAAATAAAATAAAAGACAGACGGACTGCAGGTGAGCCGCAGCTGCCAAGCAGCGCCGACACTTCCGGATAACTGAAACGACTTAATAAACTTTAAGGTTAGATACCTCAAGAACAAGGTTTGTGAAAAGAACCTTAGAACAGTAAAAGTCAAAACCAAAACAGACTCAAGTGCAGATGTGTCTGTGCGACGTGACCATCCGAGGGAGACAGTCCATGGGGGTGGGGGGCACACAGCAGGGCCGGATCAGAACCGCTATAGCTCTGGGAATGAAACGCTATCTAACGCTCTCTTGAATACATCCAGTGAAATGGCCTCCACTGCCTTCTGTGGCAGGATTTCCATAGATTCACAACTCACTGGGTGAAAAAGTCTTTCCTCACCTCAGTCTTCTTCTTTCGTGTGGCGTGCACAGCCTAAAATTGTAAAGTCAAAGTCAAAAGAGTTTATTGTCGTGTGTCCCTGACAGGACAATGAAATTCTTTCTTTGCTTCAGCACAACAGAACATAGTAGGCATTGACTACAATTATATACGTAAATACACACATGAATTAATAAAGTGCAAATAACAGATGGAGGGATATTAATGTTCATAGTTTTGACCGAGCCAAGTTTAATAGCCTGATGGCTGTGGGGAAGTAGCTATTCCTGAACCGGGTTGTTGCAGTCTTCAGGCTCCTGTACCTTCTACCCGAAGGTAGCAGGGAGATGAGTGTGTGGCCAGGGTGGTGTGGGTCCTTGATGATGCTGCCAGCCTTTTTGAGGCAGCGACTGCGATAGATCCCCTCGATGGAAGGAAGGTTAGAGCCGATGATGGACTGGGCAGTGTTCACAACTTTTTGTAGTCTTTTCCTCTCCAGGGCGCTCAAGTTGCCGAACCAAGCCACAATGCAACCGGTCAGCAAGCTCTCTACTGTGCACCTGTAGAAGTTAGAGAGAGTCCTCCTTGACAGACCGACTCTCCATAATCTTCTCAGGAAGTAGAGGCGCTGATTAGCTTTCTTAATAATTGCATCTGTGTTCTCGGACCAGGAAAGATCTTCACAGATGTGCACACCCAGGAATTTGAAGCTCTTGACCCTTTCAACCATCTACCCATTGATATAAACAGGACTGTGGGTCCCCATCCTACTCCTGCCAAAGTCCACAATCAGTTCCTTGGTTTTGCTGGTGTTTGTTGTGCTGGCACCATATGGACAGTTGCTCGATCTCTCTTCTATACTCTGACTCATCCCCATCAGTGATACGTCCCACAACAGTGGTGTCGTCAGCGAACTTGATGATGGGGTTTGCACTATGACCGGCTACGCAGTCATGAGTATAGAGTGAGTACAGCAGGGGGCTGAGCACGCAGCCTTGAGGTGCTCCCGTGCTGATTGTTATCGAGTCTGGCACATTTCCACCAATACGAACAGACTGTGGTCTGTGAATGAGGAAGTCGAGGATCCAATTGCAGAGGGATGCGCAGAGACCCAGTTCTGCGAGTTTGGTAACCAGCTTGGAGGGGATGATTGTATTAAATGCCGAGCTGTAGTCAATGAATAACAGCCTGACATATGAGTTTTTGTTGTCCAAGTGGTCCAGAGCGGAGTGGAGAGCCAGCGAGATCGCGTCCACCGTTGATCTGTTGTGGCGGTAAGCGAACTGCAGTGGGTCCAGGTTTTTGTCGAGGTAGGAGTTGATTTGCGCCATGATCAACCTCTCGAAGCAATTCATCACCACAGGCGTTAGTGCCACTGGTTGATAGTCATTGAGGCACGTCACCTTGCTCTTCTTGGGCACCGGTATTATTGATGCCCTTTTGAAGCAGGTGGGAACCTCAGACCTCAGAAGTGACAGGTTGAAAATGTCCGTTAAAAACTCCAGCCAGTTGGTCCGCACAGGTTTTTAGAACACGACCAGGTATACCATCAGGTCCAGATGCTTTTCGAGGGTTCACCCCCCCTGAAGGATTTCCTGACGTCGGCCTCTGTGACTGAGACTGAAATACCATCACAGCGAATAGGGGCTGGGGAAGGCACACCGGTGTTCTCCCTATCAAAGTGTGCGTAAAATGCATTGAGCTCATCAGGGAGTGCTGTATCGCCGACATCCGAGCTGCCTCCTGGTTTCGCCTTGTAGGAGGTGATTGCATTCAGGCCCCGCCACAGCTGCCGAACATCTGTCTCATCCTCCAGCTTGGAGCAGAAGTCCCTTTTGGCCTTTTTGATGGCCTTACCAAGGTCGTATCTGGACTTCTTGTAGACCACTGTATCATCAGACATGAATGCCCGGTGTCTGGTCTTCAGAAGAGTGCGGATCTCACAGTTCATCCAAGGTTTCTGATTGGGAAACACTCAGAAGGTTTTTGTAGGGATGCAGTCCTCCACACATTTCTTAATGAAGTCTGTAACGACTGTGGTGTATTCATTCAAGCCCATTGCCGAGTCCTTGAACATTGCCCAGTCTACAGACTCCAAACAGTCCTGTAGTTGTTCCTCTGCCCCCCCCCCCCCCCCCCCCCCCCCGACCAGCTCTGTACTGTCCTCACCTCTGGGGGTGCGCTCTTTAATTGCTGCCTGTAGGCAGGAAGTAGGACAACTTGTTCTATTTGATCTTCTGTTTGTCCACGATGAATTGATTGCATTAGTCGAAACAGGGCGGACCACGTGCAATCTTCCACCCCCTCACCTGAGTCCTAAATTGCCTACTCCTTACTCTTAAACTGGGACCCCTGGTTCTGGACCCCCCAACACGGGTAACATTGAATACCGAACACTGTTCAGTCTATTGCCCTTTAAAATGTTCTTTCCTTTTGTCTCTTCCACCAAAGTCAGGTCGGGAGGAGTTCCCCCTCCACGGGTACCATGTAACCCCGTGCTACCTGCTCCATGGTCGGATAGTCGGCGACTAAACCGTCTCCCCCACCTGGTTTGCCAGGTGAGGAGGGGGCTGTGGACCCACAGCAGGACCAACAACAAGACCTGTCAAAGGGCGGATGAGCTCCTAGCGAGCCAACGGCCACCCACACTTCAGTAGAAGTTGCGATCACTGTCGTACCTGGCATTGTAAGGAATGATGATAAAGCACACACACACACACCAAAATCCTGTACCTCCAGCGGCGGAAGTCCGCAGGAACTGGAGGACAGAGATGTGTGGTGCGTCCGTCACCGTTCCCGTCGGAAACCAGCACCACTGCGCCGCAAATGTTTTCAACGATGATGATGATGATCCACCAAAGTGGTGGCCTCCCTGTCGCTGTCATATAGTCCATCTGCCATGTCCTTGTCCATACACCTAGATGGTTGTTAACCTCCGAAGGCTCTCTGAGTGGCTCTCATAACCTACCCTTGCGCCCAGCTGAGTACCATCTGCAAATATAAATATATTACCTTTGGTTCCCAAGCCAAGTCATTGATCTAGGTTGTGATCATTCGGGACACCAGCGCGCTGATCTTTGCACTGCCCCACTTTCATCGCCTTTCAACTGGAAAATGACCCGTTTAACCCTGCCAAACAAACCCTCTTCACTTGTTTAAGAAAGAACTGCAGATGCTGGTAAATCGAAGGTAGACACAAAATGCTGGAGTATCTCAGCGGGTCAGGCAGCATTTATGGAGGGATGGAATTGAAGAAGTTTCGGGTCGAGACCCTTCTTCATAGATGCTGCCTCACCAGCTGAGATACTCCAGCATTTTGTGTCTATCTCCTCACTTGTATCCACCTATCACTTGCTAGGCTTTGTCTCTTTCCCTCCACATTGTTCCTGCATTCTCTCCCTCACTGCAATCAGTCACAGGGTCAGGGGGAGAACGTCCAAGCTCCATACAGGCAGCACCCATGGTCAGGATCGAACCCGGGTCTCTGGCGCTGTGAGGCAGCAACTCTACCGCTGCGCCACCATGCCGCCCCAAATAGTGGCATCTAAAAACAATCACTTTGGCCAGTCTGAAGAAGGGTCTCGACCCGAAACATCACCCATTCCTTCTCTCCAGAGATGCTTCCTGTCCCGCTGAGTTACTCCAGCTTTTTGTGTCTATCTCCGATTTAAACCAGCGTCTGCAGTTCTTTACCACACACCACTTTGAGACATGGATCCGTACGGCACGGAAACAGGCCCCTTGGCACAAATCGTACATGACAACCTAGGTGCTCCGCCTATGCTGTGATCCAGTGCTGTGATTATCTGCCAATCCTGATGTCTGAGTGCCTGGTTCTAGACAAATGCTGTAACGAAGGAACAGCGTTGGGAAATAAGATACTGTGATTCATGGACCACTGGTTCTGATACTTGGATATCTATAACAGCATTGTACCAGTGGGGAGGAGCTTTGCAAATTACATTTGTGGTGTTGGTACCGTCCCTGTTATTAAATGTAGACACAAAATGCTGGAGTAACTCAGAGGGTGAGGCAGCATCTATGGAGAGAAGGAATGGACGACGTGTTTCTCCACAGATGCTACCTCACCCGCTGGGTTACCCCAGCATTTTGTGTCTACCATCTGCAGTTCGCTCTTACACATTTTGTCCTCTCCCTGTTACTAGTCCAGTTTAGTCTAGTTTAGGGATACAGCGTGGAAACAGGCCCTTCGGCCCACTGGGTCTGCGTTGCCCAACGACCCCCGCACACTGACACCACCCTACTATACGCTAGGGACAATTTACACTTTAACCAAGCCAATGAAGCTACAAACCTGTACGTCTTTGGAGTGTGGGAGGAAACCGAAGATCTCAGAGAAAACCCACGCAGGTCACGGGGAGAACGTACTAACCGTAGTCAGCACCTGTAGTCAGAATCGAACCCAGGTCTCTGGTACTGCAAGCACTGTAAGACAACAACTCCACCCCTGCGTCACCATGCCGCCCTTATTCTTATTATAAGTTACTATTAAGTCAAGGTCCAACTTTGGTTTCAACCGTCACGATCGGGCCTTGTTTTATAAGCCTGTTTTCAGCCACACATAACAATACCCAATAGAAGCTCTCTGACCATTGGAGGCTGATTCAAGGGCCAGGAGCAGAATGTAAAAGCCTGCCTTTCCAACAAGGGAGAGTAGTGTGGCATAGTCTTTGTTGTGGGTCTCAGTGCGTTCCCCTGACAATGGTCACTGTCGGCAGAGGTCACAGTGCTGACCTCAAGGTTGAATCACTGCCTTTGGTGTGATGAAAGCAAATAAGTCACTAAAACACAGGCACTCCGTTGCAAATACAGTCCTATGGCTTCAGCTCACAAACCTGCCTAATTTCATCGTCCGTCATCAAAGTGGGAAGGAACTGCAGATGCTGGTTTACACCATAGATGGATGCAAAATGAATGGCAGAGCAGAATGAATGGGCCGAATGGCCTAATTCGGTTCCTGGAACTTATGAACTTTTTAAGCACTAAATGCTGGAGTAACTCAGCGGGTCAGGCAGCATCTCTGGAGAAAAGGGATGGGTGACCTTTCGGGTCGAGACCTTTCTTCAGACTGCAGAACGGTCTTGGCCTGAAACGCCACCATTTTCTTTTCTCCAGAGAGGCTGCCTGACCCGCTGAGTTACTCCACCATTTTGTGTCTATCTTCATAGGCTATTATGTTTGACATCTCCACTCACAAGTAGATCCTTTCATTAAATACTGTAAAAAATAAAGATAATGCCTTTTAAAAAATATATTATTTTATTGAAGGTAAACTAGAGGGCCCGTCCCGCTTTGTCGAAGTAATTCACAAATTCTCCCAAGTTTTCCCCTGATTCAAACTCGCAGAATGTCCGTTATGAGTCCGCAGGAGTCGGTAGATATGTCGTAGCGGCTCGTTATGCCGGCCGTAGGTACTCCTGGCATCAGGTAAGTCGGGACGTTTTTTCCAGCCCGATAAAAAATGTCCACGAGTAAAAAAAATGGTCGGGATGAAAGAATTAAGTCGTGAAAGTGGGACAGATCCTTTAGTGGAAAACTTAAAATGTTCTCTCCTGTGCATTATTGTGTTAGCTTTCTATGTGGCTTAATTTTATAGACACTGGTACGGATACATGGACAGGAAAGGTTTAGAGCAGGGGTGGGGCGTTTGTCTGTGAGCGGATGGCGGGCCACATCTATCACGTGTACACATGGATCCCGCCCCGGGTGGCAGGCATCAAATCACGTGTTCACAGAAGGTGGACTAAAATGCTGGAGAAACTCAGCGGGTGAGGCAGCCTCACGCAATCCTTGCGTGTCTCACCCGCCGAATTTCTCCAGCATTTTCGTCTACCTTCGATTTTTCCGGCATCTGCGGTTCTTTCTTAAACGCGTTCACAGAAGGTGCGAGGCTGTGCCGGCGGCTTTGCGCAGGATGTGGTGCAGCCAGAGCTTGGAACCCGGCGGTCGGCTGGGCTCGGAGGGCCGGATGATTACGGGGGAAAAAATCCGCCTGCGAGCCGGATGAATTTGGGTTACGGGCCGCATTTGGCCCGGGGGCCGTAGGTTGCCGACCCCTGGTATGGATGGGTTGGTGTGAAGGGCATGTTTCGTTGCTGTTTGACTCTATCGCTCATTTTCCTACCTTCATGTTGTGCCAAATATCTGTCTGCTGGAGCCTTGCACCCCTATTCAGTCGGGGCAATTAGATGTCCGCGCTGGCTGCCTAGTGTTTGCTACAATACCAATTTCCTACTTCAGCATTCCAAAACAACTCGCAAACTATTCAGCTGAATATAGAAACAAAAAGCTGGAGTAATTCAGCAGGGCAGGCAGTGCCTCTGGAGAGAAGGAATGGGTGACGTTTCGGGTCGTGACCCTTCTTCAGGTCTGGTTTGAAGAAGGTACACAAAACTGCTGGAGAAACTCAGCGGGTGCAGCAGCATCTATGGAGTGAAGGAAATAGACAACGTTTCGTCCCGAAACCAGAAGGAAATAGGCAACGTTTCGGCCCGAAACCAGAAGGAAATAGGCAACGTTTCGGCCCGAAACCAGAAGGAAATAGGCAACGTTTCGGCCCAAAACCAGAAGGAAATAGATAACGTTTCGGCCCGAAACCCTTTGGGTTTCGGCCCGAAACGTTGCCTATTTCCTTCGCTCCATAGATGCTGCTGCACCTGCTGAGTTTCTCCAGCACTTTTGTCTACCTTCTTCAAACCAGACCTGAATAAGGGTCTCGACCCGAAACGTCACCCATTCCTTCTATTTTCTAGCATCTGCAGTTCCTTCTTAAACACTGGTTTGAAGAAGGGTCCCGACCCGAAACGTCACCCATTCCATCACTCCAGAGGCGCTGCCTGTCCCGCTGAGTTACTCCAGCATTTTGTGGTCCCTCCTTATAGTTAAAAAAATCCAGATTGTACTTCGGACACAGGAGAACTCTGGTTGGCATATCTTTTGGGAAAGCAACGGTCTGTTGTACAAGGTCTGGAGAGGCTCCTCCTGACTGTTTCGGCAAGCCGGAAGATGTATCTGGTGCGGACTTGCAGGACTCTGGATAGTTTGGAGCCTCCTCAGTGGCGCATACACTTCTAATGGCCCCCAACCTGTGCCTCCATGGAAGGCTCACCTGCTTTAGCAGCTGCTGTGTCACTGGCTTGGACACCTCCAGAGAGGAAACAAACGATGCTCTCCTGATTCCACGCAGCACGCTGCAAGATGGACCCAGCCATCTTGTGTATTTGGTCTGACAGGCTAGGTTGTGCGGCAGGCACTTAACTATTCACCTCCTGATTGCTTCCTTCTGGTCCCCATCTGTTGTCTCTGGGGGAGTGCCGCCCTGTGGAGTTGCACTGCGCTGCGGTGACACAATAAGCCCCCTTTTCTTCCAGTCTAATGCAGACCACATGTGTCAAGCATTCTACTCATGCCATGCCGTGCCACTCTAACCGTTGCTCTTTCGATACCACTCTCTGGTCGCTCAACGATGTATTCTGTTCCTACTTCCCCAGCAATAAGGCAATAGACAATAGGAGCAGGAGTAGGCCATTCGGCCCTTCGAGCTAGCACCGCCATTCAATGTGATCATGGCTGATCATCCCCAATCAGTACCCCGTTCCTGCCTTCTCCCCATATCCCCTGACTCCGTTATCTTTAAGAGCCCTATCTAGCTCTCTCTTGAAAGCATCCAGAGTACCTGCCTCCACCGCCCTCTGGGGCAGAGAATTCCACAGACTCACTACTCTCTGTGAGAAAAAGTGTTTCCTCGTCTTCGTTCTAAATGGCTTACCCCTTATTCTTAAACTGTGGCCCCTGGTTCTGGATTCCCCCAACATCGGGAACATGTTTCCTGCCTCTAGCGTGTCCAAGCCCTTAACAATCTTAAGGTGGAGATGGTGCAGCCATCTTTAACAATCTTCACAAGCCCTTTTTTAACAATCAAACAAGCCCTTAACAATCTTAAGGTGCAGCAAGGTGTAGATGGTCCTCTCTTGTGGTGTCAGGTTTCTCTCCGGTAAATCCTCACTGAAAAGAATGAAAACTAACAGAGCGGCTTCAATGTATGTACGGGCCCTGTAACACGGAATGGTTTGCAGTGCGTGGGTTTTCTCTGGGATCTCCGGTTTCCTCCCACACTCCAAAGATGTGCAGGTTTGTAGGTTGCTTGTGCTCCTGGGGCCGCAAGGAGGATCCCAAGGCCTGGGCCCTGAGCCTGGCTCTGAGGGCGCCGGCGGCTGATGCTCCTCCGGGGCACGCAAGAAGGGAGAGGTGCGGCAACCTCAAGATACTGAGGAGGGGGGGGGGGGGGGTTTGAGGGAGAGGAGGGGGAGTAGGGGAGGTGAGGAGACTGCGGGGGATTGAGAGAGAGGAGGGGGTAGGGAGGGAGGGAGGGAGTGATAGAGGGTAGCGGAAAAGAGAGGTGAGGTAGGGATTGGGGGAGGGGAGGTGGAGAGGGGAAAGAAGAGGGAGGAGGGAGAGTGGGGGAGGAGGGGGGAACAGGGAGAGGAGTGGGTGTGGGGGAGGTAAGTAGTGGGGAATAGAGGGAGAGGTGAGGAGGGATAGTGGGGGGGGATAGGGGAGGTGAGGAGTGGGGAGGTTGGGGGATAGAGGGATAGGAGTGAGGAAGGGAGGGGACAGGAGTTATGGAGGGAGGGAGTGACTGAGGGTTGGGGAAAGGAGAGGGAGGGGGAGGTAAGGAAGGGATTGGAGGAGGAGAGGGGAAAGAAGAGGGGGAGAGAGTGCTGGGGATGAGGGGAAATGAGCTGAACCTGCGCAGTTGGGGGCTATGGGTGAGTGGTGGAAAATTGCGTTGGGGGAACGAGGTGCGTTGGGGACCAGGCCTCCCGTGTGACAGGGACCCAACGGGTCCCTCTTAGTCTAGTAAATGTATATTCTTCTATCAGTTCTCAATCACATTTGAACCCACTAGGTCAGTATCCTTCGGCCCACCCAGTCCACACTGACCAGAAATCCCTATACATTCTTACACACACTGCGGACAATTTTGCTTTCATACCAAGTTAATTAACCTACAAACCTGTACATCTTTAGAGTGTGGGAGGAATCCGAAGATCTCGGAGAAAACCCACGTGGTCACGGGGAAAATGTTCAAACTCCGTACAGACAGCATCCGTAGTTGGGATCGAACCAGGGTCTCCGACACTGGAAGCGCTGGAAGGCAGCAACTCTACCGCTGTGCCACCGCGCCGCCCCAAAGGGGGCGGTGCCTCAAAAAGACAATCATGCAGTCAATAGACAATAGACAATAGGTGCAGGAGTAGGCCATTTGGCCCTTCGAGCCAGCACCGCCATTCAATGTGATCATGGCTGATCATCCCCAATCAGTACCCCGTTCCTGCCTTCTCCCCATATCCCCTGACTCCGCTATTTTTAAGAGCCCTATCTAGCTCTCTCTTGAAAGTATCCAGATAACCGGCCTTCAGGCAGAGAATTCCACAGACTCGCCACTCTGTGAGAAAAAGTGTTTCCTCGTCTCTGTTCTAAATGGCTTACTCCTTATTCTTAAACTGTGGCCCCTGGTTCAGTCATATAGCATAGAAACAGGCCTTTTGGCCCAACTTGCCCATGCCGACCAACCTACCTACCCCATCTAAACTAGTCCCATCTGCCCTTGTTTGGCCCATATCTCTCTAAATCTTTTATGTCCATGTACCTGTCCAAATGTCTTTTAAACATTGTGATAGTACCTGCCTCAACTATTTCTTCTGGCAGCTCGTTCCACATACCCACCTCGCTTTGTGTGAAAACAAGTCACAATGGGATTGTAGCCCTGCCTGCTACAATGTTGCTATCCCAGTACACTGAGTCCTTTTACAAGTGCAATTGCATTTTTTTTAAAGTTTACTATGAGGGAGGGTGAATAAGGGGAAATGAGCTGGCCTGCACTGTTGGGGGCTATGGCTGAGTGGTGGAATATTGTGTTGGGGGACCAGGCCTCCCGTGTGACAGGGACCCAACAGGGCCCACTTGGTCTAGTATATAACTAAAAGTCTCATCTTGTATGTACATATATATATGTTTGCATGTGTGTATGTATGTTCCCGAAATATAGCCAAAACAGTACACGATAGCACAACAGTTTTGGGGTACCTTACTCACCATTCGCCTGCGGTGTGCGGTAGCAAGTTTTGTTCGATTTTACAAAGTATTTCCCTCTTAAAACTTTAATTTACTTTATATCGCGAACGGCACTGTGCTCCCACGTGCCGGGCCCATCAACCGCGCCTGCGCAGTTTAGGGGAGGGTTGGCGGGCCCGGTATCCGCGTGTGCGCAGTTGGGGGCGGGTTGCCCGTATCCGCACGTGCACAGCGTGTACTTGACAGGCGTCACAACGAGGACCCAACTGGTCCACGGGTCGTCTAGTACACTACACACTCACCCCTCAGCCTCCTGCGCTCCAAGGAATAAAGTCCTAGCCTTCCCAACCTCTCCCTGTAGCTCAGGCCCTCAGGTCCTGGCCATGTAAAATCAGTCAATATCATCAAAGACCCACTCGTACCACCCTTGCCGCGTTTAATTCAGAAAAGGTACAGGAAAACTGTGGCCACCAAGTTCAAGAACAGCGTCTTCCCTACAACCACCAGAACCATGTGAACACGACACGTCAACTTATGAACTGGAGACTGTCTTTGTGCAGGAAGGGACAGCATATGCTGGTTTACACTGAAGATAGACACAAAAAGCTGGAGTAACTCAGCGGGTCAGGCAGCATCTCTGGAGAGAAGGAATAGGTGATGTTTCGGGCCCAAACCCTTCATCAGACTGAACTGTCATTGGTTGCACTAGAGAATTTGCGTTTTCTTGCACTTGTATTGGGCTTATTCATGTATTGGATTTTTGTTTATTAAATATTATCTATGCGCACTGTGTTACAGTCCTGTTATGCTGCTGTAAAAAACAAATTTAAGTGATCTGCTGTGCCAATTAGACTTTCTTGACTCTCTTGATCCAGTTACAAAGAAATGGTGCCAATTGGGGAAAGGGAGTGAACGCTGAGAGAGTTTCATACTCAGAATAACAAAGTTATTTTTCCCTGCAGCATTTTCAAATATAAAGGTCTTTCTCATAGCTACGTTTATTTTTGATGCAAGCTAAAAATATTAAAGGCAGCAACATTGTTTAATAAAATATCATTGCATAAGTGTCAATGGAAATGATTGCTGTCATTTTCAATGACCACCCATTGTGACTAGCAGCTGTGTTTTTAAGAGACAACCATGTCTGTGGTAATAGTATTTATTTGCCTCGACTTATTTTCATCAAGGCTGCTTTTTTTTTCTTGCTTGTCAAGTCACACGGTAACTTCTAATTCTCCATAAAATTGTGTTATCATTCATTTGGCCCACCTTAGACAAATAATTAATCGTGTAAAAACACGGAACAAGTAGGGTAGCGCAGCGGTAGTGTTGCTGCCTCTCAGCGCCAGACTCCCCGGGCTCGATCCTGACTACGGGTGCTGTCCGTACGGTGTTTGTACGCTCTCCCCGCGACCGTTTTCTCCGGGTGCGCCGGTTTCCTCCCACACTCCAATCACACGCAGGGTTTGTAGGTTAACTGGCTTTGGTTAAAATAAATGGTAGATTGGCAATAGTGTGTGGGATAGTGTTAGTGTACGGGGTGATCGCTGGTCGGTGGGGACTCAGTTGGCCCAAAGTGCCTGGTTTCAGCGCTGTATCCCCTGTATCTCGAAAGTAAACTAAAGAGAGAAACGTTTCAGGGAACCATTTTGTCAAGAACTGAAATGAGTACCGTTGCAATGAAAGTAATGGAGAGGATCTCATTCAAAATCATTTAAAACAAAATTGCATATATTAAAGAACTGCGTGGAAGTCAGGAGTGGATTAGTTCATGGGTTACACAAAAAGCTGGAGAAACTCAGCGGGTGCAGAAGCATCTAAGGAGCGAAGGAGATAGGCGATGTTTCGGGTCGAGACCCTTCTTCAGACTTCATAGTCACTGCAATCTGTCCAGTTATTCTTTACAAATGGTGATCTTCTTTAACTTGCACTAAACGTTATTCCCTTCATCATGTATCTCGACGCTATAAATGGTTCAGTTGTAATCATGTATTGTCTTTCGTTGACTGGTTAGCACGCAACAAAAGCTTTTCACTGTACCTGGCATGTTGTTGGTCCACATGCTTGAACAATAATGTTTTATCATTAATGTTTTATTATTATTAATGTTTAGTGTTTTCTGAGTCATTCGTAAGTGTCACTGCATGTCATGTTGTTACTTGTGGGCGGAGCACCAAGGCAAATTCCTTGTATGTGAATACTTGGCCAATAAACTTACTTACTTACTTACCTCGGTACACATGACAATAAACTAAACTGAACCGAACTGTGTGATTTTATTGTGTAGGAAGGAACTGCAGACGCTGGTTCACACAGAAGATGGGCACAACATACTGGGGTAATTCAGCGGGTCAGGCAGCATCTCTGGATAGAAGGAATGGGTGAGGTTTCGGGTCGAGACCCTCCTTCTATCCAGAGGTGCTGCTGCCTGTCCCGCTGAGTTACCCCAGCATTTTGTGTCTTATGTATGATTTTATTTTCGAGCAGAGAACAAACTCGAGCTAAAGTACTGCACAACTGACCCAGTCAACAAATTGTAGGACATGTGATACAATTAGGATGTTATCTCGAGGACTGAGTTGCAAATCTATAGCTCTCGCTACAAATGACTTGACATATTACAACCAATTACATGGCATCGGCATGGGGTTCAGAGCAGCATGGTAATCGATCATCGAGTTATGAATAGCCTGGCACTTCCTTTGCTTTCCAATTGTGTAGAGGGCAAGGCATTCAGCCAGAGGCTGGATATTGATGAGGGTGAAGCCCATCTAACTTCCAACAGAGTGGACCTGATGACGGATGATGTGGTCAAAGTATGCTTGCCTCCGCTGCTGAAGTCAGAAAGAAATTAACTTGCGACTCGACTCGCCTGTCTCCTCGGTCTCCAAACAGGGACCTGTTCAAACGTACCGTCAAGGGAATAAAAGCTTTTAGAAAAAAAGCAACGCCTTTATAAAGCAAGTTTGAATGACCTTTGCGAGAAGAATTGAGAGGGGCAACCATGGGCGATATGTAAAAGGGGGCGGCACGGTGGCGCAGCGGTAGAGTCGCTGCCTCACAGAGACCCGGTTTCAATCCTGACCACGGGTGCTGTCTGTACGGAGTTTGCACGTTGTCCCCGTGACCGTGTGGGTTTTCCCCGGGTGATCCTGTTTCCTCCCACACTCCAAAGGTGTGCAGGTTTGTTGGTTAATTGGGTTCTATAAATTGTCCCTGGTGTGTGTCGGATAGAACTAGTGTACGGGGAGATTGTTGGTCGGCGCGGACAGTGGGCCGAAGGGCCGTTTCCACGCTGTATCTGTAAAGAAAACTAATAATGAAGCTGGGAGGTTGATTCGGGGCATGAACTGGGACTACAGAATTTTGGAAGCTCTCAATTGCACAAAGAATCGCCAAAACTTCTTTTCTCTTTGTTAATGGAAAGTCAAAGAATTCCATAGGCTAAGCGGCAATGTCTCAAATATATGTGATGCTTCAACAAGCAGCTGATTGTAAGAGCATCATAATGTTAAAACCGTTAGATAATATTAGTAACTAGACTGAGTGGGACCCGTTGGGACCCAGTTACACGGGATGCCTGGTCCCCCAACAAAACCCCATTCCCCAACACAATATTCCACCACTCACCCGTTCCCCCAACAAAACCCATTCCCCAACGCAATATTCCACCACTCACCCATAGCCCCTAACTGTGCATGCGCGGCTCATTTCCCCAAATCCCCCACACTTCCTCCGCCTCCTGGTCATGTGTGGGAGGGGAGGTGGGGAGGAGGGAAGGGATGGGGGGGGGTGTGTGGCAAGAGGAGTGTGGGGTGGGAGGGGAGGGTGTGTGTGTGTGGACGGGGGAGTCTAGGAAGGGGGAGAGGGTGGGGTGGGGAGGGGTTGTGGGGAGGTGGGTTTGTTGGGGGGAGGGGTTGTGGGGGGGAGGGGTTGTGTGGGGGGCTCTTGTGCTGGGCGGCTCCCGGGCTGCGCTCTCATAGAAACATAGAAAATAGGTGCAGGACTAGGCCATTCGGCCCTTCGAGCCTGCACCGCCATTCAATGTGATCATGGCTGATCATCCAACTCAGTATCCTGTACCTGCCTCCTCTCCATACCCCCTGATCCCATTAGCCACAAGGGCCACATCTAGCTCCCTCTTAAATATAGCCAATGAACTGGCCTCAACTACCTTCTGTGGCAGAGAGTTCCACAGATTCACCACTCTCTGTGTGAAAAATGTTTTTCTCATCTCGGTCCTAAAAGACTTCCCCCTTATCCTTAAACTGTGACCCCTTGTTTGTGGAGTGCCCCAACATCGGGAACAATCTTCCTGCATCTAGCCTGTCCTTAAGAATTTTGTAAGTCTCTATAAGACCCCCCTCAATCTTCTAAATTCCAGCGAGTACAAGCGAGTACAGCGAGTACAAACTCTCACTCACGGCTTCTGGATTCTCTCACTCACGGACTCTGCACTCAGCCGCGCCTCCGGGGCTTTATTCTCCTCGCCCCGGTGATTGACAGTGGGTGCTGGTAGGGGCGTTACCTTCATGGTGACTGACAGGCGAGACGACCAAACTTCTGATCTCACGATTTTTAAACCTTCATAACTTTTGAAATATTCCACAGATGGAAACAAAGCTTGGAGCAGAGGAGAGTGGCGGGTAAGGTGGCGAAAAAATCCTAGCGATATAGGGTACCGTTTTTGCTCAAATAAAAAAAAAACGCAAACTGCAAGAGGAGGAGATGAGAGTTTTAGGAATAGAATAGATAACAAAGAACGAGAGATGGTGGTTTATACCACAGGTAGAACCAAAGTGCTTTAGTAACTCAGCAGGTTAGGCAACATTTCTGGAGAACATCGATCGGTAACGTTTCAGACTGAAGGAGGGTCTCGACCCGAAACATCACACATTCCTTCTCTCCAGAGATGCTGCCTGTCCCGCTGAGTTACTCCAACATTTTGTGTCTATCTTCGATTTAAACCAGCATCTGCAGTTCTTTCCTACACATAGGTGATGTTTCAGGTCAAGATTCAAGATTCAGTTTAATTGTCACATGTACCAATTAAGGTACAGTGAAATTTGAGTTACCGTACAGCCAAACTAAGTAAAAAGCAAAAATACGCACAGCACATAAAATAAAGTTTAACATAAACATCCAACACAGTGGAATCAACATTCCTCACAGTGATGGAAGGCAATAAAGTTCAGTCATCTTTCTCCTTTGCTCACCCGTGGCCTTTGAATGGTGCCGTTGCCGATGGTCCGCTGTTCAGGTCCTCTCGTCGCGATGATCGAAACTCCGGCGTCGGGACGGATCGGAACACTCGGCGGCATGGAGCTCCCAAGTCGGCCGCTCCTTACCGGAGACCGCTGCGTCACCGTGTTAAAGTCCACAGTCGGAGCTCCAACACTGGCCATCCTCACCAAAGATCCCAGGCTCCGCGATGGGAAGTCTGGCCGCACCCACGGCTTGAAGCTCCG
The DNA here is from genome assembly GCA_963514005.1 of Raja brachyura. The sequence goes on along the minus strand of OY740797.1, from coordinate 5,238,306 downwards.
GGCCGGTCTCCAGGAAAGGCCGCACCACTCCATGTTGTTAGGCCGCAGTCTACAACAAACAATTTATTTGGATTATGGTGCACAGGGCTGCCTTGCAGGTGTGAACCGTAACTGTCAGGTAGCCTTGTGGACAATTAAAAAGAGCTGTTCCAGGAAGAGAGGATGGGGAACAAGAGTAGTTGTGGAGATCAACACTGGGAAGTGCTAGATTACTATGGCGTTCTCATTCTGGGACTGGAAAGATAGAGTTCTGGTGAGGGTTATGCAGCATCAGCACTCCTGAGCATTATTGTTTCAGTGGTTAGTGAAGATAATATGGTGATAATGGTTATGGAATAATCTGTGGTGTCATTTGTTTACAAGTGTTGGTTGATATAAAATTGTAAATCATCATTCGAAGGGAATAAAAAACTTAAGAAAGAACTGCAGATGCTGGTAAAATCGAAGGTAGACACAAAATGCTGGAGAAACTCAGCGGGTGAGGCAGCATCTATGGAGAGAAGTAATTGGCGACGTTTCGGGTCGAGATTTGGTGAACCCAACAGTAGTGAAGTGTGAGATAATAGTCTTTTGGTCATCCATTTTTGTTTCAGTATTAACTTGATAATATGGTAGAAAATTATCATCATATAAATTGTCTTTGGAGTGTGTGTTGTTGACATTTTTGTAAGAATTGCATTTTTGGCAAATAATAAGTTGTTTGCTCATTCACCTGGGGATGTGTTGCATCTGACAGACTTAATTAGTGGATGCAGGATGTAATGGTGGACACCCCAAGAGAAATGTCAGAGTCCTGCATGCTTAAAGGATAGAAAGTATTGTTTGATAGAACCAGCGAGGGTGGCTCCTTCTGAAGGTTGCATTGTGCGGAATTGTGCTTTCTGGCTTCATTCCAATTGTAGAATTGTTCTGATACCTGGGATTCTGGTAGATACCAGCTTTGCTTCCAAGATGGCGCCCATCCCAGGCAACTATTTGCGTGCAGGCTACAGAAGCAAATCTATAGTCGCATATTACAATCGTTCCACACTCTCTACTCTACTAAATCTCTCCTCCAACAGAATCATTTCTTACTTTGGTCTGGCTTTATCTTGCACTAAACGTTATTCCATTATCATGTGTCTATGCACTGTAAATAGTTCGATTGTAATCATGTATTACCTTTCTGCTGACTGGATAGCACGCAACAAAAAGCTTTTCACTGTACCTCATGCACTAACCTGTCCAAACTGTAACTGGGATATGATCTCTGTACACTTTGTTGTCACCTTCTCCTAGCCAACAACGATCTATTCTACATTTACCTTAACCTGTATCCCCCTTGATGTCTCATTTTCACACCTTAGCCGTCCATATCTCTATGTCTCCCTCTCCCCTGACGCTCAGGCTGAAGAAGGGTCTCGACCCGAAACGTCACCCATTCCTTTTATCCAGAGATGCTGCCTGCCTGTCGCGCTGAGTTCCTCCAGCATCTGCAGTTCTTTCCAACACAGTTCATTGGGATTGAGCTCAGGAGAGACAAAAGGGCCTGTCCCACTTGGGCATCATTTGCGCGTCACGCAGGCCTCCTCCTGCACCTATTTTCTATGTTTCTATGTTTCTACAGTCAGTGCTTTGAGGCATTCAAGTTAAAAGCTTTCTTTGATTCATGCATTAGATTTATTCATAGCTAATGATAAACAAATTGGAATTTGGGGATTATCAAGAACCACCCTATTAATATTGCCTTTCAATAAATAAACATTTGTAATGGCCTGAGAGGATTATTGAAAGTGTTCGGTTGAATATGTACCTTTAGGAAGGAGATGAGGAGAAATTCATTTTGTCTGCGGGCGGTGAATCTGTGGATTTCACTGCCACAGAAGGCTGTGGAGCCAAGTCATTTTAAGGCGGAGATTGATAGATTCTTGATTAGTACGGGTGTCAGGGGTTATGGGGAGAGGGCAGGCGAATGGGGTTGAGAGGGAGAGATAGACCAGCCATGATTGAATGGCGGAGTAGACTCGATGGGCCGAATGGCCTAATTCTGATCCTATCACTTATGAACGTATGAACCTATCACCAACGTGCAATGTCAATATATAGGTGAATAAAATTAAACGGAAATCTCTTTACTGTGAGTTTGCGGCCAATCATTGCAGTCTCGGGGTATCACAGGAGGGTTTCACAGTCACTATTAACTTAGCCATGTTCACATATTTAGATTAGTTTAGTTTATAGTCACGTGTACCGAGGTACAGTGAAAAGCTTTTGTTACGTGCTAACCTGTCAGCCAAAAGACAATTCTAGATTATGTATAAAATCATCAGAGGAATCGATCGGGTAGATGCTCAGAGTCTCTTGCCCAGAGTAGTGGAATCGAGAAACAGCGGGCACAGGTTTAAGGTAAAGGGAGAAAGATTCAATAGGTATCTGAGGGGCAACTTTTTCAGACAAAGGGTGTATGGAACAAGCTGCCGGAAGAGGTAGTTGAGGCTGGGACTATCACAACGTTAGAAGTTGTTTAGGCCAAATGCTGCTTACCATTTTTTGCCCAACAGACTATACGCACATTTTTTTCTGTAGACTACAACCTTCCCCCCACTTTTAGTCCAAAGCCATTGATACATATTTGCAAAATGATGATCCAGTATCTGAACATGGATACCATTGATCAGTCACGATGATTCAGTAGAGCATTGTGGAGGGGCAGCCAACCTGTTTGAGTTGAGTACAGGAGCAAAGACGTCCTTCTGCAGTTGTACAGAGCCCTAGTGAGACCACACCTGGAGTATTGTGTGCAGTTTTGGTCCCCTAATTTGAGGAAGGACATTCTTGCTATTGAGGGAGTGCAGCGTAGGTTTACAAGGTTAATTCCCGGGATGGCGAGACTGTCATATGCTGAGAGAATGGAGCAGCTGGGCTTGTACACTCTGGAGTTTAGAAGGATGAGAGGGAATCTCATTGAAACATATAAGATTGTTAAGGGTTTGGACACGCTAGAGGCAGGAAACATGTTCCCGGTGTTGGGGGAGTCCAGAACCAGGGGCCACAGTTTAAGAATAAGGGGTAACCCATTTAGAACGGAGACAAGGAAACACTTTTTCTCACAGAGTTGTGAGTCTGTGGAATTCTCTGCTTCAGAGGGCGGTGGAGGCTGGTTCTCTGGATACTTTTAAGAGAGAGCTAGATAGGGCTCTTAAAGATAGAAAAAACATAGAAAATAGGTGCAGGAGGAGGCCATTTGAGCCAGCACCGCCATTCATTGTGATCATGGCTGATCGCGGAGTCGGGGGATATGGGGAGAAGGCAGGAACAGGGTACTGATTGTGGATGATCAGCCATGATCACATTGAATGGCGGTGCTGGCTCGAAGGGCCGAATGGCCTACTCCTGCACCTATTGTCTATTGGTGAGGATTTTGCTGTGAATCTTCAAACCCTATTTCACAGAATGCGGCAAAAATAGGAACTTTATCATTGCTTTTTCCTCGTTACATAACTAACTACATTAAACAGAATTGTGTATGTGCTTAGAGATGGAAGGAACTGAAGATGCTGGAATCTGGAGTAAAAGGCAAAGCGCTGGAGGAACTTGGCAGGTGGGGCGGGAATGGAGAGGCGATGTTTGGGACAGGGGGTTTTCTTCAGACTTCTTCTGTCTGATAAAGGGTCCCGACCCGAAACATCTCCTACCCATATCTTCCAGAGATGCTGCCTGACCTGCTAAGCTGGTCCAGGACTTCGTGTTGGACTCAAAGGTACACACAAAATGCTGGAGTAACTCAGCGGGACAAGCAGCAACTCTGGGGAGAAGGAATGGGTGACGTTTCGGGTCGAGACGCTTCTTCAGACTCATGCAGGTGCTTCAGGTTATTGCAACTTAACAACTTGCATCATTTACGTAGAAAATAGGCCATTCGGCCCTTCGAGACAGCACCGCCTTCAATATGGTCATGGCTGATCACCCACAATCAGTAACCCGTTCCTGCTTTCTCCCCATATCCCTTGATTCCCTTAGCCCTGAGAGCTAAATCTAACCCTCTCTTGAAAACATCCAGCGAATTGGCCTCCACTGCCTTCTGTGGCGGAGAATTCCACAGATTTGCAACTCTCTGGGTGAAAAAGTTTTTCCTCATCTCAATCTTAAATAGCCTACCCATTTTTATTAACATGCAGGCTGTGCTATGAATACCATAAGTGCTATGTACGTGCAGATTTTTCTTCAAGTCAGTATTTTTTAAGTCGTCATGCCATTGCACACCCTCAAACATTACTTTATTTCTCGTGCAACAACACAAGAATATATTTCCCCGCGAGAAACAAGGAACTGCAGATGTTGGTTTACGAGGAAAGGCACAAAGTGCTGGAGTAACTCAGGCAGCATCTGTGGAGGACGTGGATGGGTAGGGTCCAGACCCGGAACGTCACCTATCCGTGTTCTCCAGAGATGCTGCCGTACTCGCTTTGTTACTCCAGCACTTTGTGTCTTTTTTTACAGTGGGATTGTTTGAAAAATACCCTCAATTGATCCTCATTCAAATGATCTCCTTCAGTTCTATTAGTGGAGCCAAAAACCATGTCGTTTGCAAAGGGGGTTGAATTACTGGGAGGTGACAGGGCGGCACAGAGGCGCAGCGGTAGCGTTGCAGCCTCACAGCGGCAGTGACCCGGGTTCAATCCTGCCTAGAGGAGCTGGCTGTACAGAGTTTGTACGTTCTCCCCGTGACCGCGTGGGTTTTTTCTGGGTGCTCCGGTTTTCTCCCACTTTCCAAAGACGTGCAGGTTTGTAGTTAATTGGCTTCAGTAAGAATTGTAAATTGTCCCTAGTGTGTAGGAGAGTGCTAGTGTACGAGGTGATCGCTGGTCAGTGCGGACTCGTTGGGCCGAAGGGCCTGTTTCTGCGCTGTATCTCTAAATTAAACAAAACTAAACTAAACTAAATATAGGCAGGGAGGAACTGCAGATGCTGGTTTAAACCGAAGATAGACACAAAAGGCTGGAGTAACTCCCAAGTGTTTTAGAATTTCCCATCAAACTATGAATGTGGGAAAATCCTGAATTTTCTGTCCGTTTCTCTAAACAACAGCAGCAAATGATGAAGGTTTAGCTATCATTACCATCGCAAAATCCAGTCTAGTGTCTTATCATAAAACAGCGCAGCTTGCCGCAATGTTTCTGTGTGTGACACATCCACTTACAACTGAACATTCTCAACAGGAAACCCTTTCTAATTATGTTTTTTCTTAACTGGGAAAACTTTCCCACCGATGACTCATAGTTTGATTTGTACGGATCTGGATATGGACTATCCAGAGAAAAGAGAAAAATACTCAGAGGGCAGACACAAAATGCTGGAGTCACTCAGCGGGACAGGCAGCGCCTCTGGAGAGAATCAACAGGTGACCCTTCTTCAGTGTCGAAAAACGTCACCCATTCCTTCTCTCCAGAGATGCTGCCTGGCCCGCTGAGCCACTGCAGAGGGCAAAGGGGCTGTATGGAATGAGTTCCCAGAGGAGGTAGTTGCGGCGGGATTGGCAGTGAATGGTTTTGTTTTGTAAACCTTAGTCCTGTGAACCTGGTTTTTGGTCCTGGGTGAACAGTTCTTGGTCAACGTTACCACGAGTAACTAACGAGACGGAAACCATCTGCTCTATTTATTTGCCCTTGCATACATCACCTGCAGTTTCACACATAGGGAGGTGGGTGCATGGAATGAGCTGTCAGAGGATGTAGCTGAGGCAGGGACTATAACAACATTGAAAAGACACTCGGGACAGGTAGTTTAGTTTTTTAGTTTAGTTTGGAGATGCAATGTGGAAACAGGCCCTCCAGCCCACCGAGTCCATACCAACCAGCAATCCCCTCACCTTCACACTATCCTACACGCATGCACACACTCTAGGGACAATTTACAATTTTTTATATACCAAGCCAATTAACCTACAAATCTGTACGTCTTTGGAGTGTGAGATGAAACTGCGGAGAAGGTAGGAGAATGGGGTAAGGAGGGAGTGATAGATCAGCCATGATTGAATTACGGAGTAGACTTGATGGGACAAAATGGCCTAATTCTACTCCTATCACTTATGACCTTATGAAACCAAAGATCTCAGAGAAAACCCACGCAGGTCACGGGGAGAACTTATAAACTCCGTACAGACAAGTACCAGTAGTAAGGATCGAACCCGGGTCTCTGGAGCTGTAAGGCAGCAACTCTACTGCTGCGCCACCATTCCACCCTGAAAGAGGGAATGAGCCGTCAGTAGTTGAGGTAGTACAATCTGTATATTACTAAAACTCTCATCTTGTTTGTTTCTATGTGTGTGATTCTGTCTGCGAGTGTATGTGTGGATATCTGCGTATGTGATCCTGAAATTACGCCAAAATGGTACACGATAGCGCAACAATATTTGGACCAGCTTACTCGCAATTGGCCTGTGGTGTGGTGTATCAAGTTTCGTTCAGATTGATGTTATATTTGACAGGTTATTCACATTTTAAACTTTACAAAATCCAGTTTGAGAAAAATCAGTGTGGCAGTTAGCAGCTATGACATCACAATGGGATCTCATTTACATAAACTGCCCGTCAGCAGTGCTCCATCCCACAATTACATCACAATGGGATCTCATTTACATAAACTGCCCGTCAGCAGTGCGCCATCCCACAATTACATCACAATGGGATCTCATTTAAATAAAAAAAAACAGCAGCTTCCACCTGACAATGACATCAAGGGGGGTATGGAGGGGAGAGTTATGGAGGGAGGGAGGGTATGGAGTGACTGAGGGTATGGAGTGACTGAGGGTAGGAGAAAGGAGCGGGAGGGAGAGGTGAGGGAGGGAGTGGAGGAGGAGAGGCGAGAAAAGAGGGAGGGTGAAGAGGGGTGGAGGGAGTGTTGCAGTATGAGGGGAAATGAGTCGCTCCTGCGCAGTTGGTGGCGATGGGCGAGTGGTGGAATATTGCATTGGGGGAACGGGTGAGTGGTGGAAACGGGTTGCGTTGGGGGAATATTGCGTTGGGGGAACAGGGCCCAACGGGTCCCACTTAGTCTAGTAACCATTTAAAAGACAATTGGACAGGTATATGGAAGGGATCTGGATCAAGTGCAGGCAAATGGGACTAGCGTAGATGGGGCATCTTGGTCTGCATGGATAAGTTGGCTGTTTCCGTGCTGTAAGGCTCTTATCGCTCGATAAAGAAAAACAAACATTTTCACTAACCCTTCTAGCTAGAAATAAGACTATCCAAGGATGAATTATGAATGCTTAAAAATTAAATGAAAACAGGTTGCTCCTTTAATTGCTCACACTAGTTATTTCCCCTTTAATAGGCTGACGAATTCCAGTACATATACCCAAGAAGATTTTAATTTTTTTAATGTATCTTTTGCTAATAGCAAGGTTAGGAACATGATGATTTTTCAAGCTGTGCTGAAAATATTGCATGCGCTTGCCATGGTTACAAATATTAGGAAATTGTGATTCAGAACAAAAGACTGAAAATAGCAAACTCACTAATAGGTTAATCTAACTGGTAAAACAAGCTTTGTTACATGGCGATCGTTTAGCTGAACACCCAGACTGCCTACGCGATCTCCAGGTTGCTCAGCACTTTACCTCCCCTCCCCATTGCAACACTGACCTTTCTGTCCTGGGCCTCCTCCATTGTCAATGTGAGGCCCAGCGCAAATTGGAGGAACAGCAACCTTATATTTTGCTTGGGTAGTTTACACCCCAGCAGTATGAACATTGACTTCTCTAACTTCACGTAGCCCCTGCTTTCTCTCTCTCTCTCCATCCCCTCTCTCTTCCCAGTTCTCCGAGCAGTCTTATGGTCTCCAACTACATTTTATCTCTGTCCCGCCCAAGCCCCTGACATCAGTCTGAAGAAGGGTCTCGACCCGAATTCCTTCTCCCCAGAGATGTTGCCTGTCCCGGTGAGTTACTCCATCAACTGCAGTTCTTTCGTACACATTTTGTTACTTGACAGTTTGTTCCATGGTCAATGTATTGATTTGATGAGACTCCAGTCATCTTTAACTGCACAACTTTAAAAAGTATGTCAGGCTTTATGAGTAGAAGGCAGGAGAGTGGGGTTGAAAGGGAAAGATAGATCAGCCAGCATTGAGTGTCAGGGACCGTTTCTTCCCAGCTGTTGTCAGGCAACTTAACCATCCTACCACAACCAGAGAGCGGTGCCGAACTACTCATTGGTGACCCTCAGACTATCTTTGATCGGACTTTCCTGGCTTCACCTTGCATTAAACGTTATTCCCTTATCATGTATCTGTACACTGGACGGCTCGACTGTAATCATGTATTGTCTTTCCACTGACTGGTTAGCACGCAACAATAGCTTTTCACTGTACCTCAGTACAATAAACTAAGCTGAACTGAGCAGACTTGATGGGCCGAATGGCCTAATTCTGCTCCTATAACTTATGAACTTGCGAACTTATGAATAAATGAAAACCTATTAATAACATTTTGCGAGCAGTTTTGTCGTCAAGATGCAATCTGTCCAAGAAAGTTTTATGTGCTTACCTCGTGAAAAGGGATCTTGGAAATGAGGATGAGGTATAATTTTTTTAAAATCCCGATTACATTTCCTGGAGCTAGATTTGAAACAAAGAACAGAACCAGGAAATCAGTCACGGGAGGTGCTGCCAAAGCATCATGGACTCTTGCCATTTGAGTTAAGCATGATGGAATCAGGAATGTAGTGTTTTTGCAGGAACAGTCTCAATGGACTGACCCCAAGGGTGAAGCTCAGTTCTGTTCTTTGTATGAATGCTAATTAAGTATCGCTAATTTATTTGAAACCGAGTGCCTAGGAAGACATAGTGTGGTTTGCAGTTGGGGTCAGTTTTATTTTAGTGTCATGGGATGTATCCATTACTGTATATTATTGGGTCAGTATTTTGCAACTCGACTCTGCCTCATAGAACATCGACCGTCACAGCACAGGAACTGGCTCTTTGGCCCACAATGTCCGTGCCGAACGCGACGCCAAGTTCCACTAATCCCCTCTGCCCGCGCGTCATTCACACCCCTCCTGTCCTGGAAGACCTTTTTTGCAGGGAAAATGTGCACTTTGCAGAAAACTGCGGGAAGTAGGAGGGAAAAAAAGTGTGGCGGAATTTGCATTCCATCACATCATTTGGGAAATCGTGTTGCCAGACACACTAAATTAGTCTTTTTTCGAATAGGTTGAGTTGAGTTTAGTTTATTGTCACATGTACCGAGGTACAGTGAAAAGCTTTTGTTGCGTGCTAACCAGTCAGCGGAAAGACTATACATGGTTGTGTATAACATCATGAGAGGAATAGATCGGGTAGACGCACAGAATCTCTTGCCCAGAGTAGGGGAATTGAGGACCAGAGGACATAGGTTCAAGGTGAAGGTGGAAAGATTCTACAGGAATCTGAGGGGTAAACACAAAGGATGGTGGGTGTATGGAACGAGCTGCTGGAAGAGGTAGTTGAGGCTTGGACTATCGCAATGTTTAAGAAGCAATTGGACAGGTAGATGGATAGGACAGATTTAGAGGGTTATGGGCAGGCAAGTGGGACTAGTATAGATGGGACATGTTCATAGAATCATAGAAAATAGGTGCAGGAGTAAGCCATTCGGCCCTTCGAGCCTGCACCGCCATTTAATGATCATCGCTGATCATCCAACTCAGTATCCTGTACCTGCCTTCTCTCCATACCCCCTGATCCCTTTAGCCTCAAGGGTCACATCTAGCTCCCTCTTAAATATAGCCAATGAACTGGCCTCAACTACCTTCTGTGGCAGAGAATTCCAGACTCACCATTCTCTGTGTGAAAAAAGATCTTCTCATTTCGGTCCTAAAAGACTTCCCCCTTATCCTTAAACTGTGAGCCCTTGTTCTGGACTTCCCCAACATCGGGAACAATCTTCCTGCATCTAGCCTGTCCAACCCCTTAAGAATTTTGTAAGCCTCTATAAGATCCCCCCTCAATCTCCTAAATTGCAGTGAGTACAAGCCGAGTCTGTCCAGTCTTTCTTTTCTTTCTTTTGTTGGTCGGTGTGGGCAAGTTGGGCCGAAGGACCTGTTTCCATGGTGTATGACTCAATGCCTCGATGATTATAATCGTGCCATCCACAGTGTACAGACGCATGATAAAGGGAATAATGTGACTAATTATATAATTATGTAACAAGGTCATCATTCCTGCACATTTTTGAAATGTACTAATCTATATCAGTCAAATCTATCCCATCCTCGCATATATAAGGCTTTTGTGTGCTTTGTTCCTTAGATCCACTTTGTTGGGCTTGGCTGTCACGTTTTGACTCATGCAAATTGCTGTGTTAGCTTTGAACTTGATTGGCAAATTCCTTGTACATAAAACAGTGATAAATCACAACTAAAGAGGCATTGCAGACAGCAATCAACACCTAGAAAGTGTTAATGAAAACTATCAATAAGCAAAAATAAAATCCCACAAAAGAATTGACAGGGAGGTACATTGCTATTGACGATATTGTTCCAGATGCTGTTTAATAATTTTTGTTTCTGTGTTGAGATGACGATTTATAGCTGTAAATAAATGCTATATTAACATAAATTATATAACGGGTCAAGAAGATGACTCCAGCATTTTGTGTCTACGGTGCAAACTAGCATCTGCACTTCCTTCCAACACAATGACATTTAGGGATCTGGTCAGTAAAGCTGTGAAGTGATGGACTGAATATCCAATTTAAATTACATACCTTTTGGTATACAACATATAGACGGATGAACGTGGTCAGCCTCCAGCCCATTGTTCTCATTGCTTTTTAACTCGTAATTTTTCTGGAATTATCTGTTGCAAATACATTGAGACAACAGTTCAGATGCTGGTTTAATCTGAAGATAAACACAAAATGCTGGAGTAACTCAGCGGTCGACATCAGTCGGAGGAAGGGGCTATTCCTTCGCTCCATATATGCAGCCTCACCCGCTGAGCTTCTCCAGCAGTTTTGTCTACCTTCTCTTTGCTAATCAGTTGTTAGCTGGGGTGGGAGATTGCAACCTTCACGTGGTCCGCCCTGTTTCGACGAATGCAATCAACCTGGTGTGCACAATCAAATAAGATCAAATAGAACAAGTTGTCCTACAGCTTTAGGCTGTGCACGCCACACGCGAGAAGAAGAAGAAGTTGTTAGCTAATGACATTTGGATTCAATCAATCAATTTCTTATCTGGGTGCTTTCTGGTGTATTAAAAAATAATAACAATCAATACATTTTAAAACTATAATACTCTTCCATTGTATAATTTTGCAAGTTTAACTTGCATCTTGAATGAAAACTAGCACGAATAACTAACTGGTTAAAATTGGAAGCCTGTTGGAAACATAAACTGTCACAAAACCGATATCTTACACTGTGAGATAGCAGACTTAAGGTTTAGTTTTATAATAATGCATGTTCTGTACTTTTATTATTTTCATTGTTGGATTGAGGACATAAATACATGAGTGATCGGAGCAGAATTAGGCCATTCGGCCCAACAAGTCTACTCCGCCATTCAATCATGGCTGATCTATCTCTCTCTCCTAACCCCGTTCTCCTGCCTTCTCCTCAAAACCCCTGATATTAATTTCTTTATTTACCAACGTTATGGCAGGCAGAGCAATTTTCTCCAGTATTTTGTTTGTGATTTGCAACTTGAAACACAGTATTTCAGTTGTGACCTATTATTGACGGCAAGTAGCATGAACGTACTTCTTTTACTTTGACGGTCAACGCTTGGTCCATAGCGTTTCATACAGGTAAGATCTGTATTCTGTTTTTCAAATCCAGCCTTAGACTGAGGAGCCCGAAGCCTCAGTTCTTTGTCTATTCCAGACTCATTGTTTTTAGCTAAATAAAATGCCCTTCTATAAATCCCAGTTTGAATCTACCTCCATCTCCCACATTGACTTTTTGTGAGCTATTTATCTGTCAGTCTATCTCAAATCTGAAGATGGGTCCCGACCTGAAACGTCACCCATCCATGTTCTCCACAAATGTCTCAAGAAATTTGAGTTGAGTTTATTGTCACGTGTACCGAGGTGCAGTGAAAAGCTTTTGTTGCGTGCCAGCCCGCCAGTGGAAAGACAATACAGGATTACAATCGAGCCATTTACAGTGTAGGCGATAAAGGGAATAATGTGAATAACATTTAGTGCAAGATCTGATCAAAGGTAGCCTGAGTGTCTCCAATGAGGTTGATAGTAGTTCAGGACCGCTCTCTAGACGCGGGAGGATGGTTCGGTTGCCTGATAACAAGTGGGAAGAAACTGTATCTGAATCTGGAGGTGTGCGTTTTCACACTTCTGTTCCTTTTACCGGATGGGAGAGGGGAGAAGAGGGGGTGGCCGGGGTGCGACAGGTCCTTGATGCTGCCTGACCCACTGAGTTACTCCAGCACTTTGTGTCCTTTTGTCTAAACCTGCATCTGCAGTTCCTCGTTTCTCCATCCAAAAAACACCACTGACTGCACTATCTCTGGTATTGTTTCGCAACTTGCTTCTAGATTTCTCGTTGGCTACACACTTCATCCCCTCAGCTGATCTGACTTGCACCATTATATATGTTGTGCATTATTTCATTAGTGAGAGGCAATAAAATACAATGATCAATTCCTTTCCATGTAACCATATAACAATTACAGCACAGAAACAGGCCCTCTCGGCCCTTCCAGTCCGTGCCGAACATTTATTTTCCCCTAGTCCCATCTACCTGCACGTCGCTGTCTAACAGTTAATCCTTATCAAATAAAACTGAAAAACAAAATGTATTCACTTTTCCAGAATAACACCTTGTTGTGCATCCACTAGTTGCCAGACAGTTCTGTAATTAATATACTGTGTTCTTTAGAAATGTATTCACTGTAACAAAACCGGAAGGGAGGTCACTATTGTTCAGAGAATTAGATGGATTGGAAAAGTTAACTATAATATTTATCATAATGCCAGGCGTATATGATGCTGTTAAATTGAACTGACATAAAGTCAGAAACCATTCTGGATGGAGACTTTCATAACAAATTGTGGCGTCCGCCCTTATGTGATCTATTCTGGATAGTGATTGGTTTCCCTAATTTTTACTTTAGTTTAGCGATACAGCGCGTAAACAGGCCCTTCGGCCCACCCAATCCACGCCGACCAACGATCTCCGCACGTTAACTCTATCCTACACACACTAGGGACAATTTTTACACTTTAATACAAGGCCAATTAGCTTACAAACCTGTATGTCTTTGGAGTGTGGGAGGAAACCGAAGATCTCGGAGAGAGCCCACGCAGGTCACGGGGAGAACGTACAAACTCCATACAGACAGCACCCATGGTTGGGATTGAACGCGGGTCTTTGTCGCTGTGAGGCAGCAGCTGTACCGCTGTGCCACCGTGCCACCCTGACAATTTGTTGACAACTTTCATTTTATATGTCCATGTTGCTTATGTCACTCTATGAACCATGAATAAAAGCATTTTACAGCTTCTAGCTATGATATAACAAAAAAATAGTGTCTTGGATTGTGGACTTTTATTAAAAGTGGATGTTGTAAGATTGTTATGATTATTATAAGGGGCAAATTCAGTTATAATAGTGAAAATCAGATATATCATGTAGACAGAGGAAATATTGTCAAAAATACCAAGTCAAAACTCTTCTTGTATTTATATCTGAGAAGGAAAATTGTAATCAATTCTAAAACATTTTTCAGCACCTTTCCATGTAAGTTGCATAGTTTTCAAATCTCAAGATTGAATTTCTTTAATTCACATTAAAAAATCTTGAGATCTCCAGATTTCGAGATTTGTTAATTTTTGAATTACAAATCTCAAACTAATGTGAATGACGGATCTAAAGATCCTGAGATCGCAAGATTTGTAATGTGACGTGAAGAAATGTAAAAGTTTTTAAAAAAAATATTCGTCTCGTGGAAGCAACCGTAGATTTTAGTTGTAGTTCTGTGCGGTTTATTGACAGCGCGCTGGAAATGCCGCCCACTGCAACTGCACGCATATGGCATGCTTGGCATTTGATACAATTGCTTGTCAAGTCAGACAAATGACAGCTCTGAAAGGTCGTGAAGGTCAGATCTGCAGGAGGTCAAACGCAGATAACAATGTGAAACTCAGAAAAAAACACTTCATCATGTTAGTCTTAAAGCGCAGTGAGATTTTTTAAATTGTTGTAATATGTAGATTTAATAATTCAGCATGTTCCTTTATCGTACAATATTTCAGGGAACATCTAATATTCATTCCTCTTGTTTTTTTAATTTTCATAGCCGTCTTTTTTCTAGAATGTAATCTCCTTATCTTGCACAAACTATTTGTTTCATTGTTTTATAAAAGGGATCATCACTGTGATCCAATAAATGAGTTGCAGTATTATTACTGGAACAACAAATGGAAACATTTGTTGAATCATTTTAGAAATATTAAAAAATGTTGACATTATTTAAAAAAATACAAACCACTGCATGTTTTTGTTCTGTAATCGCTTCATATTTTGATCTACATCGTGTGGCTTCTCAAGTGTTCAACCTGCACTCTACTACAATAAAATATGAATATTCCTAGAATTCCAGTTACTATATTTATACCCAATATAAAATATTAACAAAGCTTTACAATTGCCTTTTGTTTTGGAAGGAATGTGAGCCAAAATTTAAATTTCCAATTGAATATAAATCTTTGGGAATACTTATGGTTTGACCATATTGTGTTTACAAATAGATTTAATATTAGCGACTGTGGGAAAATATTGTTAGCCATTTCCTTCAATTTACCGCTGTTTATTCACTCTATTAGTCAGAAGTGGGATATCAAATATATTGAGTTATGTTGTTACTGAGTGAAACGGCTCTGATATTTCTTGTGTTTCTATCTCAGACGTGGAATGTGACTAGTTTACGCGCGTTCACCACTGAATGAATCGGGTAAACCTTTCGGCAGTACACCTTTTTTGAGTTATAGTATGTTCTGCTTTATCGTCAGTAGGAACCTCAGGAGGAGAGCAGGAGTATGATACTAAGGACAGACAACTGTTGGAAGACAGACACAGCATGACCAGTCAGGAAGAGAGAAACGAAGATGATGAAGACATGGAAGATGAATCAATTTACACCTGTGATAATTGTCAGCAGGACTTTGATTCACTGGCTGACTTGACTGAACATAGGGCTCATCGCTGTCCTGGAGGTAATGTTAAATTAACTCTGCATTCTGGCTCGGATGGACTGGGTAATTGGGTACAACTGATTAGATATTATTTTACGCAAATCTAGACAAACACGGCTCAATTTCGGGGTTTACTGCAGGATTTTATTAATTGTAACATATTGGATTTTACTTTAATCATGGGGATTGTTGTATCTACATGAAATGCTTAAGAACCTGGTCTATAAATATAGTGTGCCAATTACCAGTAGTGAAGATTTTAGGCAGCCGTATGGAATGATGTACAACAAGAAGGCATCTAGTTAAACATGCAGATGAAAATTAAATTATTTCACCATTTAATAGGCTCATCATTTCATCATTTTCTAAGCTCACGAAAAAAGTGGTTATTGACTCTAGTGTGCATATAATTTGTGTCTGCTGGTATTTCTTTCAGTGAAGAATGAGATGGTACATGTTCAGTTCAGTTTAGTCTATGGTCACATGTACCGAGGTACAGTGAAAAGCTTTTGTTGCAGGCGGAACAGTCAGAAGAAAGACAATACATGATTGTCTTTATACAATGTATTTATAAGATAAATTGGCTGCATAATGCGATAACTGAACAATATATTTAAAAGCGAACTCAGAAATGGAACTTGGAGTTTTATTATATTTTATTTCATTACAAGACGAAAGACTGCCATGGTTCTTAAACTTTTGATACAAGTGAGAGGGGAAAGATTGAATAGGAAGCTGAAGGGCAGGTTTTACAGGCAGGAGTGTGGGTATATGGAACGAGCTGCCAGACAGATGTTCTATAACAACATTTAGAGACACTGAGACCTTTGGACAGGTACATGGATCGGATAGGTTTAGAGGGATATGGGCCTAGTGCGGGCAGGTGGGACTAGTGTCGATGCGGCATCTTGGTCGGTGTGGCCAAGTTGAGCAGAAGGACCTGTTTCCTTGCTGTATGACTCATATGTGAAGTCATTCCAATAGTTCCTATCATTCCCATTCCCACAGCTAGCACGGTGGCGCAGTGGTAGAGTTACTGCTTTACAGCAGTTACAGCGCCAGAGACCCGGGTTCGATCCCGACTACGGCCACTGTCTGTCTGTACGGAGTTTGTACGTTCTCCCTGTGACCGTGTGGGTTTTCTCCGCGATCTTTGATTTCCTCCCACACTCCAATGACGTACAGTTTTGTAGGTTGATGGGCTTGGTATACATGTAAATCGTCCTTAGTGTGTGCAGGATAGTGTTAGTGTGTGGGGATCGCTGGTTGGCGCGGCCTCGGTGGGCCGAAGGGCCTGTTTCCGCGCTGTTTGTCACAGTTGTGGAAATCTGTGCCAGATTGCGTGGTGCGACTTTTCACGTAATGTTCTGCAAACACCAACTTTGCTGCTGAAGGTCAGGCTATAATGTTCTCGTGACGTGTTCCTAATTAAAGGCCAAGCCAAAGGGAATTTCATTCATGGTAGACTGCCGGCTTGCCAATTAATGCTGGATCTGGCTGCATCTCTTGAAGCACTACTGGGTCCTGTCATCTGTCTGAACTGCTCAGTGCATTAACATCACTCTGGAAATCAAATAGTGAAAGGCCAGGATAGAGTGGATGTGGAGAGGCCGTCACAACAAGTGGGAGAGTCTAGGTCCAGACATCATGGCCTCAGCATTAAAGGATGTTCCTTCAAAGGAGATGAGGAGGAATTTCATTAGTCAGAGGGTGGTGAATCTGTGGAATTCTTTGCCACAGAAGGCTGTGGAGGCCAAGTCAGTGGATATTTTTAAGTATACCTGATTAGTGCGGGTGCCAGGGGTTATGTGGAGAAGGCAGGAGAATGGGGTTGAGAGGAGATTATAGACCAGCCGTGATTGAATGGCGGACTAGACTAGATGGGCCGAATGGCCTAATTCTGCTCCTATCACATATAGTAACTTACAAGGGTGATCAGTGTTTGCTTCTTAATGCTTTCATGTCTTTTCAACGAGTCCCAGACGTTAGCGATCTTCAGTAAGAAAAGATACCTTTTGGTCAGCTGCCTTAGTTGTTTCCTGCCTTTCTCTAGCCCCCTCTCCCCCCCCCCCTCCCCGCCCAGCCAAAGTTCCTCCACATCTAAGTTCTAATTTTGCGTCTCGTGCTGTCATCGAAAGGATAGGAGAGGTTTTTTTCTTCCCTGGATTCTCTGTTAGCTGTTATTGTTAAGTAATCCATTTCTTTCGGTACTCTTCTCCTTTCTTTCAATAGTCAATAGACATTAGGTGCAGGAGTAGGCCATTCGGCCCTTCGAGCCAGCACCGCCAGTCAATGTGATCATGGCTGATCATCCCCAATCAGTTCCCCGTTCCTGCCTTCTCCCCATATCCCCTGACTCCAGTATCTTTAAGAGCCCTATCCAGCTCTCTCTTGAAAGCATCCAGAGAACCGGCCTCCACCGCCCTCTGAGGCAGAGAATTCCACAGACTCACAACTCTCTGTGAGAAAAAGTGTTTCCTCGTCTCCGTTCTAAATGGCTCACTCCTTATTCTTAAACTGTGTGTGGCCCCTGGTTTTGGACTCCCCCAACATCGGGAACAACCTGTATCCATAAGACCACCCACCATAAGCAGACACAACATTTCTCCCCTTTCCTGCAGCATGAAAATGACCCTTAAAAAAGACTACAACCGACATCCTGCTTCACTGAGACTGTGATGACATTTTTAGAAAGGACATAAAGTGCCGGAGTAACTCGGTGGGTCAGGCAGCATCTCTGGAGATCATGGATAGGTGATGTTTCGGGTCAGGACCTTTGGTGGGGGTGGGAGGAGAAAGCTGACAGAGTGGTGGGGGCAGGACAAAGTCTGACAAGTGATAGGTGGACCGGCTGAGATACTCCAGCACTTGTGTCTTTTTTTTTTGCAAACCAGCATCTGCATTTCCTTGTGTCTCCAGTGTCAACTAACGGGCCTGTCCCACTTGCGGATTTTTTCGGCGACTGCCGGCATCATTGACTGACGTATCAGGTCACCGAAAAATATGCGGCGTGATGACGTTTGGCGTGCGGTGTTTTTTCACGTGTCGCAACATTTTTTTAGTCGCTGCTGGGTTTTGAAATGTTCAAAATCTTTTGGCGATACTGATATGACGCTGGCAGTGGCCGAAATAATCTCCAAGTGGGACAGCC
Organism: Raja brachyura; assembly: GCA_963514005.1. The sequence goes on along the minus strand of OY740797.1, from coordinate 5,219,981 downwards.
CCTTTATCCCTCGTTCAAG